>OU342802.1:0-1200000 GCA_910591515.1 Cerceris rybyensis
CAGACCTAACCCAGACCTAACCCAGACCTAACCCAGACCTAACCCAGACCTAACCCAGACCTAACCCAGACCTAACCCAGACCTAACCCAGACCTAACCCAGACCTAACCCAGACCTAACCCAGACCTAACCCAGACCTAACCCAGACCTAACCCAGACCTAACCCAGACCTAACCCAGACCTAACCCAGACCTAACCCAGACCTAACCCAGACCTAACCCAGACCTAACCCAGACCTAACCCAGACCTAACCCAGACCTAACCCAGACCTAACCCAGACCTAACCCAGACCTAACCCAGACCTAACCCAGACCTAACCCAGACCTAACCCAGACCTAACCCAGACCTAACCCAGACCTAACCCAGACCTAACCCAGACCTAACCCAGACCTAACCCAGACCTAACCCAGACCTAACCCAGACCTAACCCAGACCTAACCCAGACCTAACCCAGACCTAACCCAGACCTAACCCAGACCTAACCCAGACCTAACCCAGACCTAACCCAGACCTAACCCAGACCTAACCCAGACCTAACCCAGACCTAACCCAGACCTAACCCAGACCTAACCCAGACCTAACCCAGACCTAACCCAGACCTAACCCAGACCTAACCCAGACCTAACCCAGACCTAACCCAGACCTAACCCAGACCTAACCCAGACCTAACCCAGACCTAACCCAGACCTAACCCAGACCTAACCCAGACCTAACCCAGACCTAACCCAGACCTAACCCAGACCTAACCCAGACCTAACCCAGACCTAACCCAGACCTAACCCAGACCTAACCCAGACCTAACCCAGACCTAACCCAGACCTAACCCAGACCTAACCCAGACCTAACCCAGACCTAACCCAGACCTAACCCAGACCTAACCCAGACCTAACCCAGACCTAACCCAGACCTAACCCAGACCTAACCCAGACCTAACCCAGACCTAACCCAGACCTAACCCAGACCTAACCCAGACCTAACCCAGACCTAACCCAGACCTAACCCAGACCTAACCCAGACCTAACCCAGACCTAACCCAGACCTAACCCAGACCTAACCCAGACCTAACCCAGACCTAACCCAGACCTAACCCAGACCTAACCCAGACCTAACCCAGACCTAACCCAGACCTAACCCAGACCTAACCCAGACCTAACCCAGACCTAACCCAGACCTAACCCAGACCTAACCCAGACCTAACCCAGACCTAACCCAGACCTAACCCAGACCTAACCCAGACCTAACCCAGACCTAACCCAGACCTAACCCAGACCTAACCCAGACCTAACCCAGACCTAACCCAGACCTAACCCAGACCTAACCCAGACCTAACCCAGACCTAACCCAGACCTAACCCAGACCTAACCCAGACCTAACCCAGACCTAACCCAGACCTAACCCAGACCTAACCCAGACCTAACCCAGACCTAACCCAGACCTAACCCAGACCTAACCCAGACCTAACCCAGACCTAACCCAGACCTAACCCAGACCTAACCCAGACCTAACCCAGACCTAACCCAGACCTAACCCAGACCTAACCCAGACCTAACCCAGACCTAACCCAGACCTAACCCAGACCTAACCCAGACCTAACCCAGACCTAACCCAGACCTAACCCAGACCTAACCCAGACCTAACCCAGACCTAACCCAGACCTAACCCAGACCTAACCCAGACCTAACCCAGACCTAACCCAGACCTAACCCAGACCTAACCCAGACCTAACCCAGACCTAACCCAGACCTAACCCAGACCTAACCCAGACCTAACCCAGACCTAACCCAGACCTAACCCAGACCTAACCCAGACCTAACCCAGACCTAACCCAGACCTAACCCAGACCTAACCCAGACCTAACCCAGACCTAACCCAGACCTAACCCAGACCTAACCCAGACCTAACCCAGACCTAACCCAGACCTAACCCAGACCTAACCCAGACCTAACCCAGACCTAACCCAGACCTAACCCAGACCTAACCCAGACCTAACCCAGACCTAACCCAGACCTAACCCAGACCTAACCCAGACCTAACCCAGACCTAACCCAGACCTAACCCAGACCTAACCCAGACCTAACCCAGACCTAACCCAGACCTAACCCAGACCTAACCCAGACCTAACCCAGACCTAACCCAGACCTAACCCAGACCTAACCCAGACCTAACCCAGACCTAACCCAGACCTAACCCAGACCTAACCCAGACCTAACCCAGACCTAACCCAGACCTAACCCAGACCTAACCCAGACCTAACCCAGACCTAACCCAGACCTAACCCAGACCTAACCCAGACCTAACCCAGACCTAACCCAGACCTAACCCAGACCTAACCCAGACCTAACCCAGACCTAACCCAGACCTAACCCAGACCTAACCCAGACCTAACCCAGACCTAACCCAGACCTAACCCAGACCTAACCCAGACCTAACCCAGACCTAACCCAGACCTAACCCAGACCTAACCCAGACCTAACCCAGACCTAACCCAGACCTAACCCAGACCTAACCCAGACCTAACCCAGACCTAACCCAGACCTAACCCAGACCTAACCCAGACCTAACCCAGACCTAACCCAGACCTAACCCAGACCTAACCCAGACCTAACCCAGACCTAACCCAGACCTAACCCAGACCTAACCCAGACCTAACCCAGACCTAACCCAGACCTAACCCAGACCTAACCCAGACCTAACCCAGACCTAACCCAGACCTAACCCAGACCTAACCCAGACCTAACCCAGACCTAACCCAGACCTAACCCAGACCTAACCCAGACCTAACCCAGACCTAACCCAGACCTAACCCAGACCTAACCCAGACCTAACCCAGACCTAACCCAGACCTAACCCAGACCTAACCCAGACCTAACCCAGACCTAACCCAGACCTAACCCAGACCTAACCCAGACCTAACCCAGACCTAACCCAGACCTAACCCAGACCTAACCCAGACCTAACCCAGACCTAACCCAGACCTAACCCAGACCTAACCCAGACCTAACCCAGACCTAACCCAGACCTAACCCAGACCTAACCCAGACCTAACCCAGACCTAACCCAGACCTAACCCAGACCTAACCCAGACCTAACCCAGACCTAACCCAGACCTAACCCAGACCTAACCCAGACCTAACCCAGACCTAACCCAGACCTAACCCAGACCTAACCCAGACCTAACCCAGACCTAACCCAGACCTAACCCAGACCTAACCCAGACCTAACCCAGACCTAACCCAGACCTAACCCAGACCTAACCCAGACCTAACCCAGACCTAACCCAGACCTAACCCAGACCTAACCCAGACCTAACCCAGACCTAACCCAGACCTAACCCAGACCTAACCCAGACCTAACCCAGACCTAACCCAGACCTAACCCAGACCTAACCCAGACCTAACCCAGACCTAACCCAGACCTAACCCAGACCTAACCCAGACCTAACCCAGACCTAACCCAGACCTAACCCAGACCTAACCCAGACCTAACCCAGACCTAACCCAGACCTAACCCAGACCTAACCCAGACCTAACCCAGACCTAACCCAGACCTAACCCAGACCTAACCCAGACCTAACCCAGACCTAACCCAGACCTAACCCAGACCTAACCCAGACCTAACCCAGACCTAACCCAGACCTAACCCAGACCTAACCCAGACCTAACCCAGACCTAACCCAGACCTAACCCAGACCTAACCCAGACCTAACCCAGACCTAACCCAGACCTAACCCAGACCTAACCCAGACCTAACCCAGACCTAACCCAGACCTAACCCAGACCTAACCCAGACCTAACCCAGACCTAACCCAGACCTAACCCAGACCTAACCCAGACCTAACCCAGACCTAACCCAGACCTAACCCAGACCTAACCCAGACCTAACCCAGACCTAACCCAGACCTAACCCAGACCTAACCCAGACCTAACCCAGACCTAACCCAGACCTAACCCAGACCTAACCCAGACCTAACCCAGACCTAACCCAGACCTAACCCAGACCTAACCCAGACCTAACCCAGACCTAACCCAGACCTAACCCAGACCTAACCCAGACCTAACCCAGACCTAACCCAGACCTAACCCAGACCTAACCCAGACCTAACCCAGACCTAACCCAGACCTAACCCAGACCTAACCCAGACCTAACCCAGACCTAACCCAGACCTAACCCAGACCTAACCCAGACCTAACCCAGACCTAACCCAGACCTAACCCAGACCTAACCCAGACCTAACCCAGACCTAACCCAGACCTAACCCAGACCTAACCCAGACCTAACCCAGACCTAACCCAGACCTAACCCAGACCTAACCCAGACCTAACCCAGACCTAACCCAGACCTAACCCAGACCTAACCCAGACCTAACCCAGACCTAACCCAGACCTAACCCAGACCTAACCCAGACCTAACCCAGACCTAACCCAGACCTAACCCAGACCTAACCCAGACCTAACCCAGACCTAACCCAGACCTAACCCAGACCTAACCCAGACCTAACCCAGACCTAACCCAGACCTAACCCAGACCTAACCCAGACCTAACCCAGACCTAACCCAGACCTAACCCAGACCTAACCCAGACCTAACCCAGACCTAACCCAGACCTAACCCAGACCTAACCCAGACCTAACCCAGACCTAACCCAGACCTAACCCAGACCTAACCCAGACCTAACCCAGACCTAACCCAGACCTAACCCAGACCTAACCCAGACCTAACCCAGACCTAACCCAGACCTAACCCAGACCTAACCCAGACCTAACCCAGACCTAACCCAGACCTAACCCAGACCTAACCCAGACCTAACCCAGACCTAACCCAGACCTAACCCAGACCTAACCCAGACCTAACCCAGACCTAACCCAGACCTAACCCAGACCTAACCCAGACCTAACCCAGACCTAACCCAGACCTAACCCAGACCTAACCCAGACCTAACCCAGACCTAACCCAGACCTAACCCAGACCTAACCCAGACCTAACCCAGACCTAACCCAGACCTAACCCAGACCTAACCCAGACCTAACCCAGACCTAACCCAGACCTAACCCAGACCTAACCCAGACCTAACCCAGACCTAACCCAGACCTAACCCAGACCTAACCCAGACCTAACCCAGACCTAACCCAGACCTAACCCAGACCTAACCCAGACCTAACCCAGACCTAACCCAGACCTAACCCAGACCTAACCCAGACCTAACCCAGACCTAACCCAGACCTAACCCAGACCTAACCCAGACCTAACCCAGACCTAACCCAGACCTAACCCAGACCTAACCCAGACCTAACCCAGACCTAACCCAGACCTAACCCAGACCTAACCCAGACCTAACCCAGACCTAACCCAGACCTAACCCAGACCTAACCCAGACCTAACCCAGACCTAACCCAGACCTAACCCAGACCTAACCCAGACCTAACCCAGACCTAACCCAGACCTAACCCAGACCTAACCCAGACCTAACCCAGACCTAACCCAGACCTAACCCAGACCTAACCCAGACCTAACCCAGACCTAACCCAGACCTAACCCAGACCTAACCCAGACCTAACCCAGACCTAACCCAGACCTAACCCAGACCTAACCCAGACCTAACCCAGACCTAACCCAGACCTAACCCAGACCTAACCCAGACCTAACCCAGACCTAACCCAGACCTAACCCAGACCTAACCCAGACCTAACCCAGACCTAACCCAGACCTAACCCAGACCTAACCCAGACCTAACCCAGACCTAACCCAGACCTAACCCAGACCTAACCCAGACCTAACCCAGACCTAACCCAGACCTAACCCAGACCTAACCCAGACCTAACCCAGACCTAACCCAGACCTAACCCAGACCTAACCCAGACCTAACCCAGACCTAACCCAGACCTAACCCAGACCTAACCCAGACCTAACCCAGACCTAACCCAGACCTAACCCAGACCTAACCCAGACCTAACCCAGCCCTAACCCAGACCTAACCCAGACCTAACCCAGACCTAACCCAGACCTAACCCAGACCTAACCCAGACCTAACCCAGACCTAACCCAGACCTAACCCAGACCTAACCCAGACCTAACCCAGACCTAACCCAGACCTAACCCAGACCTAACCCAGACCTAACCCAGACCTAACCCAGACCTAACCCAGACCTAACCCAGACCTAACCCAGACCTAACCCAGACCTAACCCAGACCTAACCCAGACCTAACCCAGACCTAACCCAGACCTAACCCAGACCTAACCCAGACCTAACCCAGACCTAACCCAGACCTAACCCAGACCTAACCCAGACCTAACCCAGACCTAACCCAGACCTAACCCAGACCTAACCCAGACCTAACCCAGACCTAACCCAGACCTAACCCAGACCTAACCCAGACCTAACCCAGACCTAACCCAGACCTAACCCAGACCTAACCCAGACCTAACCCAGACCTAACCCAGACCTAACCCAGACCTAACCCAGACCTAACCCAGACCTAACCCAGACCTAACCCAGACCTAACCCAGACCTAACCCAGACCTAACCCAGACCTAACCCAGACCTAACCCAGACCTAACCCAGACCTAACCCAGACCTAACCCAGACCTAACCCAGACCTAACCCAGACCTAACCCAGACCTAACCCAGACCTAACCCAGACCTAACCCAGACCTAACCCAGACCTAACCCAGACCTAACCCAGACCTAACCCAGACCTAACCCAGACCTAACCCAGACCTAACCCAGACCTAACCCAGACCTAACCCAGACCTAACCCAGACCTAACCCAGACCTAACCCAGACCTAACCCAGACCTAACCCAGACCTAACCCAGACCTAACCCAGACCTAACCCAGACCTAACCCAGACCTAACCCAGACCTAACCCAGACCTAACCCAGACCTAACCCAGACCTAACCCAGACCTAACCCAGACCTAACCCAGACCTAACCCAGACCTAACCCAGACCTAACCCAGACCTAACCCAGACCTAACCCAGACCTAACCCAGACCTAACCCAGACCTAACCCAGACCTAACCCAGACCTAACCCAGACCTAACCCAGACCTAACCCAGACCTAACCCAGACCTAACCCAGACCTAACCCAGACCTAACCCAGACCTAACCCAGACCTAACCCAGACCTAACCCAGACCTAACCCAGACCTAACCCAGACCTAACCCAGACCTAACCCAGACCTAACCCAGACCTAACCCAGACCTAACCCAGACCTAACCCAGACCTAACCCAGACCTAACCCAGACCTAACCCAGACCTAACCCAGACCTAACCCAGACCTAACCCAGACCTAACCCAGACCTAACCCAGACCTAACCCAGACCTAACCCAGACCTAACCCAGACCTAACCCAGACCTAACCCAGACCTAACCCAGACCTAACCCAGACCTAACCCAGACCTAACCCAGACCTAACCCAGACCTAACCCAGACCTAACCCAGACCTAACCCAGACCTAACCCAGACCTAACCCAGACCTAACCCAGACCTAACCCAGACCTAACCCAGACCTAACCCAGACCTAACCCAGACCTAACCCAGACCTAACCCAGACCTAACCCAGACCTAACCCAGACCTAACCCAGACCTAACCCAGACCTAACCCAGACCTAACCCAGACCTAACCCAGACCTAACCCAGACCTAACCCAGACCTAACCCAGACCTAACCCAGACCTAACCCAGACCTAACCCAGACCTAACCCAGACCTAACCCAGACCTAACCCAGACCTAACCCAGACCTAACCCAGACCTAACCCAGACCTAACCCAGACCTAACCCAGACCTAACCCAGACCTAACCCAGACCTAACCCAGACCTAACCCAGACCTAACCCAGACCTAACCCAGACCTAACCCAGACCTAACCCAGACCTAACCCAGACCTAACCCAGACCTAACCCAGACCTAACCCAGACCTAACCCAGACCTAACCCAGACCTAACCCAGACCTAACCCAGACCTAACCCAGACCTAACCCAGACCTAACCCAGACCTAACCCAGACCTAACCCAGACCTAACCCAGACCTAACCCAGACCTAACCCAGACCTAACCCAGACCTAACCCAGACCTAACCCAGACCTAACCCAGACCTAACCCAGACCTAACCCAGACCTAACCCAGACCTAACCCAGACCTAACCCAGACCTAACCCAGACCTAACCCAGACCTAACCCAGACCTAACCCAGACCTAACCCAGACCTAACCCAGACCTAACCCAGACCTAACCCAGACCTAACCCAGACCTAACCCAGACCTAACCCAGACCTAACCCAGACCTAACCCAGACCTAACCCAGACCTAACCCAGACCTAACCCAGACCTAACCCAGACCTAACCCAGACCTAACCCAGACCTAACCCAGACCTAACCCAGACCTAACCCAGACCTAACCCAGACCTAACCCAGACCTAACCCAGACCTAACCCAGACCTAACCCAGACCTAACCCAGACCTAACCCAGACCTAACCCAGACCTAACCCAGACCTAACCCAGACCTAACCCAGACCTAACCCAGACCTAACCCAGACCTAACCCAGACCTAACCCAGACCTAACCCAGACCTAACCCAGACCTAACCCAGACCTAACCCAGACCTAACCCAGACCTAACCCAGACCTAACCCAGACCTAACCCAGACCTAACCCAGACCTAACCCAGACCTAACCCAGACCTAACCCAGACCTAACCCAGACCTAACCCAGACCTAACCCAGACCTAACCCAGACCTAACCCAGACCTAACCCAGACCTAACCCAGACCTAACCCAGACCTAACCCAGACCTAACCCAGACCTAACCCAGACCTAACCCAGACCTAACCCAGACCTAACCCAGACCTAACCCAGACCTAACCCAGACCTAACCCAGACCTAACCCAGACCTAACCCAGACCTAACCCAGACCTAACCCAGACCTAACCCAGACCTAACCCAGACCTAACCCAGACCTAACCCAGACCTAACCCAGACCTAACCCAGACCTAACCCAGACCTAACCCAGACCTAACCCAGACCTAACCCAGACCTAACCCAGACCTAACCCAGACCTAACCCAGACCTAACCCAGACCTAACCCAGACCTAACCCAGACCTAACCCAGACCTAACCCAGACCTAACCCAGACCTAACCCAGACCTAACCCAGACCTAACCCAGACCTAACCCAGACCTAACCCAGACCTAACCCAGACCTAACCCAGACCTAACCCAGACCTAACCCAGACCTAACCCAGACCTAACCCAGACCTAACCCAGACCTAACCCAGACCTAACCCAGACCTAACCCAGACCTAACCCAGACCTAACCCAGACCTAACCCAGACCTAACCCAGACCTAACCCAGACCTAACCCAGACCTAACCCAGACCTAACCCAGACCTAACCCAGACCTAACCCAGACCTAACCCAGACCTAACCCAGACCTAACCCAGACCTAACCCAGACCTAACCCAGACCTAACCCAGACCTAACCCAGACCTAACCCAGACCTAACCCAGACCTAACCCAGACCTAACCCAGACCTAACCCAGACCTAACCCAGACCTAACCCAGACCTAACCCAGACCTAACCCAGACCTAACCCAGACCTAACCCAGACCTAACCCAGACCTAACCCAGACCTAACCCAGACCTAACCCAGACCTAACCCAGACCTAACCCAGACCTAACCCAGACCTAACCCAGACCTAACCCAGACCTAACCCAGACCTAACCCAGACCTAACCCAGACCTAACCCAGACCTAACCCAGACCTAACCCAGACCTAACCCAGACCTAACCCAGACCTAACCCAGACCTAACCCAGACCTAACCCAGACCTAACCCAGACCTAACCCAGACCTAACCCAGACCTAACCCAGACCTAACCCAGACCTAACCCAGACCTAACCCAGACCTAACCCAGACCTAACCCAGACCTAACCCAGACCTAACCCAGACCTAACCCAGACCTAACCCAGACCTAACCCAGACCTAACCCAGACCTAACCCAGACCTAACCCAGACCTAACCCAGACCTAACCCAGACCTAACCCAGACCTAACCCAGACCTAACCCAGACCTAACCCAGACCTAACCCAGACCTAACCCAGACCTAACCCAGACCTAACCCAGACCTAACCCAGACCTAACCCAGACCTAACCCAGACCTAACCCAGACCTAACCCAGACCTAACCCAGACCTAACCCAGACCTAACCCAGACCTAACCCAGACCTAACCCAGACCTAACCCAGACCTAACCCAGACCTAACCCAGACCTAACCCAGACCTAACCCAGACCTAACCCAGACCTAACCCAGACCTAACCCAGACCTAACCCAGACCTAACCCAGACCTAACCCAGACCTAACCCAGACCTAACCCAGACCTAACCCAGACCTAACCCAGACCTAACCCAGACCTAACCCAGACCTAACCCAGACCTAACCCAGACCTAACCCAGACCTAACCCAGACCTAACCCAGACCTAACCCAGACCTAACCCAGACCTAACCCAGACCTAACCCAGACCTAACCCAGACCTAACCCAGACCTAACCCAGACCTAACCCAGACCTAACCCAGACCTAACCCAGACCTAACCCAGACCTAACCCAGACCTAACCCAGACCTAACCCAGACCTAACCCAGACCTAACCCAGACCTAACCCAGACCTAACCCAGACCTAACCCAGACCTAACCCAGACCTAACCCAGACCTAACCCAGACCTAACCCAGACCTAACCCAGACCTAACCCAGACCTAACCCAGACCTAACCCAGACCTAACCCAGACCTAACCCAGACCTAACCCAGACCTAACCCAGACCTAACCCAGACCTAACCCAGACCTAACCCAGACCTAACCCAGACCTAACCCAGACCTAACCCAGACCTAACCCAGACCTAACCCAGACCTAACCCAGACCTAACCCAGACCTAACCCAGACCTAACCCAGACCTAACCCAGACCTAACCCAGACCTAACCCAGACCTAACCCAGACCTAACCCAGACCTAACCCAGACCTAACCCAGACCTAACCCAGACCTAACCCAGACCTAACCCAGACCTAACCCAGACCTAACCCAGACCTAACCCAGACCTAACCCAGACCTAACCCAGACCTAACCCAGACCTAACCCAGACCTAACCCAGACCTAACCCAGACCTAACCCAGACCTAACCCAGACCTAACCCAGACCTAACCCAGACCTAACCCAGACCTAACCCAGACCTAACCCAGACCTAACCCAGACCTAACCCAGACCTAACCCAGACCTAACCCAGACCTAACCCAGACCTAACCCAGACCTAACCCAGACCTAACCCAGACCTAACCCAGACCTAACCCAGACCTAACCCAGACCTAACCCAGACCTAACCCAGACCTAACCCAGACCTAACCCAGACCTAACCCAGACCTAACCCAGACCTAACCCAGACCTAACCCAGACCTAACCCAGACCTAACCCAGACCTAACCCAGACCTAACCCAGACCTAACCCAGACCTAACCCAGACCTAACCCAGACCTAACCCAGACCTAACCCAGACCTAACCCAGACCTAACCCAGACCTAACCCAGACCTAACCCAGACCTAACCCAGACCTAACCCAGACCTAACCCAGACCTAACCCAGACCTAACCCAGACCTAACCCAGACCTAACCCAGACCTAACCCAGACCTAACCCAGACCTAACCCAGACCTAACCCAGACCTAACCCAGACCTAACCCAGACCTAACCCAGACCTAACCCAGACCTAACCCAGACCTAACCCAGACCTAACCCAGACCTAACCCAGACCTAACCCAGACCTAACCCAGACCTAACCCAGACCTAACCCAGACCTAACCCAGACCTAACCCAGACCTAACCCAGACCTAACCCAGACCTAACCCAGACCTAACCCAGACCTAACCCAGACCTAACCCAGACCTAACCCAGACCTAACCCAGACCTAACCCAGACCTAACCCAGACCTAACCCAGACCTAACCCAGACCTAACCCAGACCTAACCCAGACCTAACCCAGACCTAACCCAGACCTAACCCAGACCTAACCCAGACCTAACCCAGACCTAACCCAGACCTAACCCAGACCTAACCCAGACCTAACCCAGACCTAACCCAGACCTAACCCAGACCTAACCCAGACCTAACCCAGACCTAACCCAGACCTAACCCAGACCTAACCCAGACCTAACCCAGACCTAACCCAGACCTAACCCAGACCTAACCCAGACCTAACCCAGACCTAACCCAGACCTAACCCAGACCTAACCCAGACCTAACCCAGACCTAACCCAGACCTAACCCAGACCTAACCCAGACCTAACCCAGACCTAACCCAGACCTAACCCAGACCTAACCCAGACCTAACCCAGACCTAACCCAGACCTAACCCAGACCTAACCCAGACCTAACCCAGACCTAACCCAGACCTAACCCAGACCTAACCCAGACCTAACCCAGACCTAACCCAGACCTAACCCAGACCTAACCCAGACCTAACCCAGACCTAACCCAGACCTAACCCAGACCTAACCCAGACCTAACCCAGACCTAACCCAGACCTAACCCAGACCTAACCCAGACCTAACCCAGACCTAACCCAGACCTAACCCAGACCTAACCCAGACCTAACCCAGACCTAACCCAGACCTAACCCAGACCTAACCCAGACCTAACCCAGACCTAACCCAGACCTAACCCAGACCTAACCCAGACCTAACCCAGACCTAACCCAGACCTAACCCAGACCTAACCCAGACCTAACCCAGACCTAACCCAGACCTAACCCAGACCTAACCCAGACCTAACCCAGACCTAACCCAGACCTAACCCAGACCTAACCCAGACCTAACCCAGACCTAACCCAGACCTAACCCAGACCTAACCCAGACCTAACCCAGACCTAACCCAGACCTAACCCAGACCTAACCCAGACCTAACCCAGACCTAACCCAGACCTAACCCAGACCTAACCCAGACCTAACCCAGACCTAACCCAGACCTAACCCAGACCTAACCCAGACCTAACCCAGACCTAACCCAGACCTAACCCAGACCTAACCCAGACCTAACCCAGACCTAACCCAGACCTAACCCAGACCTAACCCAGACCTAACCCAGACCTAACCCAGACCTAACCCAGACCTAACCCAGACCTAACCCAGACCTAACCCAGACCTAACCCAGACCTAACCCAGACCTAACCCAGACCTAACCCAGACCTAACCCAGACCTAACCCAGACCTAACCCAGACCTAACCCAGACCTAACCCAGACCTAACCCAGACCTAACCCAGACCTAACCCAGACCTAACCCAGACCTAACCCAGACCTAACCCAGACCTAACCCAGACCTAACCCAGACCTAACCCAGACCTAACCCAGACCTAACCCAGACCTAACCCAGACCTAACCCAGACCTAACCCAGACCTAACCCAGACCTAACCCAGACCTAACCCAGACCTAACCCAGACCTAACCCAGACCTAACCCAGACCTAACCCAGACCTAACCCAGACCTAACCCAGACCTAACCCAGACCTAACCCAGACCTAACCCAGACCTAACCCAGACCTAACCCAGACCTAACCCAGACCTAACCCAGACCTAACCCAGACCTAACCCAGACCTAACCCAGACCTAACCCAGACCTAACCCAGACCTAACCCAGACCTAACCCAGACCTAACCCAGACCTAACCCAGACCTAACCCAGACCTAACCCAGACCTAACCCAGACCTAACCCAGACCTAACCCAGACCTAACCCAGACCTAACCCAGACCTAACCCAGACCTAACCCAGACCTAACCCAGACCTAACCCAGACCTAACCCAGACCTAACCCAGACCTAACCCAGACCTAACCCAGACCTAACCCAGACCTAACCCAGACCTAACCCAGACCTAACCCAGACCTAACCCAGACCTAACCCAGACCTAACCCAGACCTAACCCAGACCTAACCCAGACCTAACCCAGACCTAACCCAGACCTAACCCAGACCTAACCCAGACCTAACCCAGACCTAACCCAGACCTAACCCAGACCTAACCCAGACCTAACCCAGACCTAACCCAGACCTAACCCAGACCTAACCCAGACCTAACCCAGACCTAACCCAGACCTAACCCAGACCTAACCCAGACCTAACCCAGACCTAACCCAGACCTAACCCAGACCTAACCCAGACCTAACCCAGACCTAACCCAGACCTAACCCAGACCTAACCCAGACCTAACCCAGACCTAACCCAGACCTAACCCAGACCTAACCCAGACCTAACCCAGACCTAACCCAGACCTAACCCAGACCTAACCCAGACCTAACCCAGACCTAACCCAGACCTAACCCAGACCTAACCCAGACCTAACCCAGACCTAACCCAGACCTAACCCAGACCTAACCCAGACCTAACCCAGACCTAACCCAGACCTAACCCAGACCTAACCCAGACCTAACCCAGACCTAACCCAGACCTAACCCAGACCTAACCCAGACCTAACCCAGACCTAACCCAGACCTAACCCAGACCTAACCCAGACCTAACCCAGACCTAACCCAGACCTAACCCAGACCTAACCCAGACCTAACCCAGACCTAACCCAGACCTAACCCAGACCTAACCCAGACCTAACCCAGACCTAACCCAGACCTAACCCAGACCTAACCCAGACCTAACCCAGACCTAACCCAGACCTAACCCAGACCTAACCCAGACCTAACCCAGACCTAACCCAGACCTAACCCAGACCTAACCCAGACCTAACCCAGACCTAACCCAGACCTAACCCAGACCTAACCCAGACCTAACCCAGACCTAACCCAGACCTAACCCAGACCTAACCCAGACCTAACCCAGACCTAACCCAGACCTAACCCAGACCTAACCCAGACCTAACCCAGACCTAACCCAGACCTAACCCAGACCTAACCCAGACCTAACCCAGACCTAACCCAGACCTAACCCAGACCTAACCCAGACCTAACCCAGACCAATTATTAACGTAACTAAATTAAACGTAACTCCTAAATTAAACGTAACTCCTAAATTAAACGTAACTCCTAAATTAAACGTAACTCCTAAATTAAACGTAACTCCTAAATTAAACGTAACTCCTAAATTAAACGTAACTCCTAAATTAAACGTAACTCCTAAATTAAACGTAACTCCTAAATTAAACGTAACTCCTAAATTAAACGTAACTCCTAAATTAACGTAACTCCTAAGTTAAACGTAACTCCTAAATTAAACGTAACTCCTAAATTAAACGTAACTCCTAACTCAAACCAATTCCCTAAACCAAACATAAACACCTATATTAAACATATACACCTACCTCAAACCAAATCCCTTACTCAAACAAGTTCCACCTAACGTATCCACCCACCTAACATGTCCACCCACCTAACATGTCCACCCACCTAACATGTCCACCCACCTACCATATCCACCCACCTAACATGTCCAACCACCTAACATGTCCAACCACCTAACATGTCCACCCACCTAACATGTCCAACCACTTAACATATCCAACCACCTAACATGTCCACCCACCTAACATGTCCACCCACCTAACATGTCCACCCACCTAACATGTCCACCCACCTACCATGTCCACCCACCTAACATGTCCAACCACCTAACATGTCCAACCACCTAACATGTCCACCCACCTAACATGTCCAACCACCTAACATGTCCAACCACCTAACATGTCCACCCACCTAACATGTCCACCCACCTAACATGTCCACCCACCTAACATGTCCAACCACCTAACATGTCCACCCACCTAACATGTCCAACCACCTAACATGTCCAACCACCTACCATGTCCAACCACCTGACATGTCCAAACCACCTTACGTATCCACCCACCTAACATGTCCAACCGCCTACCGCAAGCAATCACCCATCTATATATATTCTATGCTCCTAGCAATTAGTAACCCTCTTCACCTCTAACTCACCCATCTATATATATTCTATTCTCCTAGCAGTCAGTAACTCTCTTCACCACCCACTTCCCCATCTATATATATTCTATACTCCTGGCAGTCAGCAACTCTCATTACCACCCACTCACCCATCTATATATATTCTATACTCCTGGCAGTCAGTAACTCTCTTTACCACCCACTCTCCCATCTATATATATTCCATACTCCTGGCAGTCAGTAACTCTCATTACCACGCACTCCCCCATCTATATATATTCTATACTCCTAGCAATTAGTAACCCTCTTCACCTCTCACTCACCCATCTACATATATTCTATACTTCTAGCAGTTAGTAACTATCTTTACCTCGCACTCTCCCATCTATATCTATACTATAGTTCTAGCAGTTAGTAACTCTCTTTACCACCCACTCTCCCATCTATATATATTCTATACTCCTAGCTGTTAGTAACCCTCTTCACCTCTCACTCACCCATCTATATCTTCTATACTCCTTGACTCTAGTAATTTTCCTTCCCCACTCGTTTTCCCATCTATACGTCCTATTTCCCTTGCGGCTAGTAACTTTCTAGTAACCGTCTCTCCCTCTGAGTTAACCATCTATACATTTTATACCCCTAGGGACTAGTAACTTTCTTGTACCCGTTTCCGCCTATAAGTTACCGCTCTATACTATTTATACTCCTAGCTTTTAGTAATTTTCTAGTAACCGTCTCTGCCTCTGAGTTACCCATCTATACATTTTATACCCCTAGGTACTAGTAACTTTCTTGTACCCGTTTCCGCCTATAAGTTACCGCTCTATACAATTTATACTCCTAGCTTTAGTAATATTCTAGTAACCGTCTGTGGCTCTAAGTTATCGATCTATATATTTTATACCTCTAGGGACTAGTAACTTTCTTGTAACCGTTTCCACCTATAAGTTACCGCTCTATACGATCTACAGCCCTAGCGTTTAGTAACTTTCTAGCAATCATCTCTACCTCTGAGTCATTCATCAATATTATATATCTTCCTTGGATCTGGTTACTGTTTCTCACTAGCTCTTCGATTTACCCATCTCGCGTACTTGTACTCTTCTTCTAATTTAAACTAATTTGTTTACATCCTTCTGACTGTCTTCTTACCTTTTACTATTCCATTAACATCCTTTCTGTATATCGTATACGTATATATTTGTATGTTCTCTTCCTATTTCTATTATTTTCCTTCCTGCACATAATGTATTGTATCTTCATTTTAACCTTACTCTTTAAGGTTTCATCTTCCTTATTTGTTCTTCATTCTCCCAATTCTGTCTTGCACCGCACTAAATAATCTAAATACCTCTTCTTGTTTCAGCTGTATTCTCCTACAAAAATTAACTGATGCTTCATGCGTCCCTTCTATGGAACAATAAGGTAAGCCTATGCGTGTAACGGAGAGAAAGCTAATCGCCTCTTACTGCCTCAAGCTTTACGCTCCCCTACAAAGGTACTCTACCCTCTCACCCTTAGGTTAGATTTAACTTCTGCTCTCTCTGCGAGAGTACTGTATGGAAGAACCGAAAAAAAAAAAAAAAAAAAAAATTGATTGGCATAGAGTCCAAGAAGAAGGTATTGAAGGATTTGTTGGGCGAATCTGTGGCATGAATTTTATTATGCTTTTGTTTCGACGGTTCCCCGATACTTGATCCGGCGTATTGTACCCCTGGGACTTGAATACTGATGCGGGATCTAACAATACTACGAGAGTTGCTCCCTTTCTGCTGCCATTTGACGATACTTTGTCTGAACTATGCTGTTCCTAATACGCGTCTTTCTTCTCGAGCCTCTTTGCTCTCTACTAATATGCAGGAATCATTTAGACCGATAACTATCTGCCTGAAACAGAAATGTAGCACCTTTTCAATGGTTCCGTTAGGACTCTTTTTGTTTCTTTTTCCTCATCTAAATGTTCAATTACCTGTGCAGTGTAAAAGTTACAACAATCGTAAATAAGTGTTAATAGATGTACGTGTAAGTGTATATCCAAATCAAACGAAAATAAATCAATGTACATTAACATTGTACGTTTCGAGGAACCGCCTGTATTTGAAAACCGCCCCCTTGCCCCGTTCCCCTATTTAGTTATATGATCGTGCTGCAGGTGACGCTAGTTACGCTGTAGTTCTTATCCCAGGATACCAGGCGGCGACGGCGACCAGAAGTTTTACATCGAGTTTCGCGGCCCGTGATTTCCGTTTGGTTACGTGTTGATGTGGAGCTGTTGGATTACGTTTTAATACCGGCTTGTCGCGTGGAAACGGAATTTTGCAGTAGCGAGACAATGAGGTTCCTGAACAAATTCCTCTGTATGTTCGGTATCCTAGGTATCGCGAATGCCGGTGGACCTACATTAGTTTTACTTGATAATTTAGCAATAAGGGAAACACATTCCACATTTTTCAAGGCATTACAGGGTACGTAAACATTCGTCTGCGTCAAAAGAATGGCCGCCGATGATTACACATTGACATTTGTTCAAGATAGCTTTCGCTGTAAGAAGTTGAGAAAATACAATATTCTGCACGATTATGTCGTGCGCTTGTAGAACTTGTGGAACTTTAACGTAAAATCATTGCTACTGGAAGTTTATTTCAGTTAATCTTCGTACTGCGATCACGTAACGTAGGTTATACGATATAAACTTTATTACAGATACCGGATATACGTTAACGTTTAAATTGGCAGACGATGCGAATTTACAACTATCCAAGTATGGGGAATACTTGTACGAGCATTTAATAATTTTTGCCCCGTCGGTTGAGGAGTTTGGCGGTGCTCTAAGCGTCGAGACTGTAACAGGATTCATCGATGGAGGTGGAAACGTGTTGGTCGCCGGTTCCTCTCAGTCCGGAGATGCATTGCACGATTTGGCTTCCGAATGTGGTTTTGAGATCGATGAGGAAGGTTCGGCCGTAATCGATCATCTGAATTATGACACCTCGGATAATGGTTATCATACAAAAATAGTTGCGGATGCTTCCAACTTGATAGAGGCATCTGTTATCGTTGGAAGCAAAAATGTGCCTCCTTTACTTTATCAAGGAACTGGGCTGATTGCCGATAACGACAATCCTTTAATTTTGCGACTATTAACGGCGGATAGTTCAGCCTATTCGTATAATCCCTACAATCCCATAAAAGAGTATCCTCATGCAGTAGGCAAAAATACCTTACTAATTGCTGCTCTTCAAGCGAGGAATAATGCCAGAGTCGTATTTTCTGGTTCGTTATACTTCTTTAGCGACGAAGCTTTTACCAGTTCCGTTCAAAAAGCCCAAGGTAAGGGGATGGAAGTGGATAAGAAATTTCTTTTGTTCGTATTATATACGTAAACGTGGTATCTTAATTAATCGTACAGGTGGAGAGAAGTTTGAGAAATCAGGAAACGAAGCTGTGGCCAGAGCGATAGCACAATGGGTCTTCAAAGAGAACGGCGTGATACGTGTCTCGTCCGTTCATCATCACAGGGTCGGTGAAACGGAACCACCTGTGGCGTACACCATTCTGGACGACGTTGTTTATTCTGTGGATGTTGAGAGATTATCTGGCAAAGAGTGGCTTCCTTACGAAACAAAGGACTTACAACTAGAATTCGTGCGGATCGATCCGTTCGTCCGTATGACTATGAAACCAGTAGGAAATGGTCGTTACGAGGCGAGGTTCAAAATTCCTGACGTTTACGGAGTATACCAGTTCAAAGTAGATTATACTCGCATCGGTTTAACCCATTTGTATAGTACAACCCAAGTATCGGTTCGGCCTTTACAGCACACCCAGTATGAGCGTTTCATTCCAAGCGCATTCCCATATTATATTAGCGCGTTTTCAATGATGGGTGGTGTATTTTTGTTCTCCCTTGTATTTCTGCATTACAAGGAGGACGGAAAATCTAAGTCTGAATAAATGCCGTAACACTGCTACTGGTTCGATACTTAGATTAATGCTTCTTAAATGCACGTGAGTAGAGCTTGAAAAGAAAAGGATGACAAAAATTGTTATTTATATTTATTGAATGAAACAATCGAGACTATTCATGTGAGAGAGGACACCGATCATCATACGAGCAGAGTATCTACAGTAACTATCAGAAATATCTTTTTTGTACCATGCTAGAGGTAATATTAAAACATTTTCATGATGAATAAAGGTAAAACGGTAATGTTAAATGTTATTGATTAAAGTATTTTCAGTTTGTTTCGCAAGTTTTATATAGAATGTTTTCATCCACAAAAGCAGAAGGTGTAAGCCGTGTACCTATAGCTCTTACATACATTGCGAATTTGATTCGGATTTAGCTCTCTTATTGACTGAGGAAAGTACATAGAATCTACAATTCGTTCGAACATAAACTATAAGAAAACTAGATGAGAATTATTTGACAGAGATCAATAGAGATCAAGAAAATTCGTTAGTTTATTCGAATCATTCAAGTACTTGGCTCCGTCCGTAATAAGGGCAAGTAAAGTTGCTTCTTCGAATTCTTTTTGAAAACCTTACTGTGCGACTGTGTGTGCATACGCATATACTATACGTGTGCAAACACATGCGCATAGTAAGGTATACGAAGATGTGCGACGCATACTAGGATATACGTGATATACTTGCTACGTAATACCACGAACACGAACGTGAGATCAGCCGAAGGTCTCTCTAGTAATACACACAGAAATGATGCATGTGTGTAGGATAGTGTAACGTTAAATTATAATTTTTTACGCTATAGAAGAAAAGAAATTGTAATTGCGTTTGTCTCGAAGGAGAGGAGTGTTCCAAAGTTTCATTTACACATGCCTACAACGTCGAAATAACATTTCCAAGTGAAATCTATCGCCGTGTAATCGATGAAGGTTTAAAATGATGAGCTAGTGGTATCGACAAGATTTTTCAAGTTTCTCGATAAACTCTGTAACAGTCAACAATCGGGGGAGAAAGATGTTCTCTGCACTTTGGACAAGACTTATCTTACATATAATGAAACCTGAAAATGCTGTTACTGTATGATCCTCGAAATTTCCGATGATATCTAAAAAATATAACCTTTGCGGGCTATTCATGCCTGTTCCTGTATATACATTGACATTCGTAGTTATTGAGAAGCCGTTTAACTTGTAAAAATGCTGGAAGGACTTGTGGCTTGGGTGCTCAATAATTACTTGGGAAAGTATGTAGAAAATCTGAATACGGATCAATTGAGCATTGCCTTACTGTCAGGTAGGGTTATGTTTCTATTTTGATTTTTATGTGGCGTTAGAAGTAAGTGTTCTCGTCGTTGAGCAGACTTTACCAGGTCTCATGATTTAGTCGGCATGCTGTATATAATATTTCATTGATATATCATCAGGGGAAGTCGAATTGGAGAATCTGCCTCTGAAGCAGGAAGCATTGCGCCGTATTGGATTGCCGATCGAAATAAAAGCTGGCTTTATCGGCAAGGTCAGATTGCAAGTACCTGTGCGTCAAATAAGAACAGCGTCGTGGGTAATAGGTATAGAGCAGCTTTACTTAGTAGCAGGACCGATTAATCTGGACGAGGTATACGCGATTGTGATTTTAACGATCTTACAACTATACATCTTTCGTGTCCTCTGTACCGGGACGAGTTGTTCTAATCTTCGTTTCCACAGTACGATAATGAAACGGAGGAGCAAGCGATTCTGGAATATAAGTTGAGTCGGTTGGACTCGTTAGAGGCAAGATGGAGAGCGGACACGGAGCACGATCCTGGTTATTATGCTACGAGTTACAGTTCGTGGTTGAATTATGGTACCTCCTTGGTAACGAACATAATTGAAAATCTACAACTCAATATCAAAGACGTTCATATTAGATACGAGGATGGCGTAACATTGTCGGACGGTAATTTTACACGTACGCAGAATATAATTTTATCGGAGCGGGAGAGGCCGTGAAACGAGAGAGTTTGAATTGTAGGCACTGGCATTGCACTGGGTATTACTATAGGAGGGTTAACTGCTCAGAGCTGCGATGCTAGCTGGGTACCGGGTTCCACTTCGTGGAACCTCACGGACGCTTCCTTCAAGGTTATGGAACTCGATAGGCTTTCTCTCTATTGGAATCACTTAAGTAATGAACAGTTTTTCGGCTCTCTCAATCTTGGCGACTTGGCTGTACGTATATAATTGTAATTTAACGTCGATAGTGTTGGTAATGTTCGGTAAGAGTGAATCGAACGTTTCGAATAACATCGATTTCCGTGGGAATGCTAGGTTGCCATGGGAGAGACGAAAAATCTAATAAGGAAGCATATTTTGTCGCCAGTAAACGCTAGAGCGCACATCAAAAGAGACAGGTCCGAGAAACCGTTAAGATCTACGAATAAACCTCGGATCATAGTGGATCTCCTTTTAGACGATGTACCGTTATGTCTTACGGATGTACGTAGTGCACGCAATCATACGCATTGTCTATGAGAGATAGACATAAAGGAGCGTAGAATAACGATAGATGGTCTTTTCACTAGATACAATACGAGCAAATAGTGAAATGTATAAGGGGCCTGAAAGATATAGATCGGTGTAAACATCAAAGACGATGCCGGCCAGCGGCGAGTGTCGCCGAAGCACCGAGGGAATGGTGGAAGTATGCCGCACGATGTCACATCGGCAGAGAAAGTCTGAAAGTGAAGCTTTCATGGGAAGAGATGCTTTCCAGAGGCAAAGAGAATCTCTTGTACGTGGAAGCTTGTACGAAAGTGCTAGGTACATCGTTCTATCGATTCTATCGATTGGTGCCTTTACCCCCGTTACACTGTATATACTTTTTTTGTCACGCAGGAACTCCTACCAGCATCCTGCCGGCAGAGATGAAACAGTTGAAAGAAAAGGTCGAGCAGGAGCGTAGCTTCGACGAGCTTCGAGTTTTGAGAGAGATAGCTATGCACAGAATCAAGCCATTGAAGCCCGTTGAAAGTTCGAAGGCGAATGTAGCAGAGGCTCGTGGAATGTTGGAGCAGTGGTTCCCGCAATGGTGGGGCTGGTATTCGAAGGCACCCCACGCCAATACCCACAGTACATCTTCCGCTTTTGACGGTGAACTGCTGGATGTGCTGGCAGACACAATGGACGATGATACTCTGTTACGTCGCGACACTGTGTTTGGACAGTTCAATTTTACTTTATCCAAGGGTGCTATAGGTCTCTGCAGTGAAAAAGTCGACGATAAAAGGCCAAAGACTATGATAGAGTTGCAGTTCGAAAGGGTGAATTTAAGTTACGAGTCGCGCCCAAGGTCTGGCTCTCATAAATTCTCTATAAGCCTGGGAGCATTGTATTTGCATGATTATTTGACGGAGAATTCGACGTTTCCGATATTGGTGCAACCTCAAGTAATATCGAGCGCAATCTCGCGTGCACGAAGTTCTTCGGAAAACTTGTCGAGCCATACGTCGCAGCATTTGTTCGAGTTGGTTTACGAAAAGAGGCCTTTACATTTAAACACGGATCACTCTTTGCACGTTAATTCACGATCATTGGACGTAGTGTACAATCCCATCGTGATACATTGGCTGATAGATTTCATGTTCAAGCCGCAAAGATCATCGTCGAATCAACGAATCCAAGCGATGAAACGTAGAACTCGTAGGCAACTCATGAAAAATTGGGAGCAAATATTGGAGGGTGATTTCGTTTATCGGTCCTCTTGGGATATGCAGTTCAACATCTCGGCACCGCAGATTTTGTTGGTGGAAAGTTTCATCGACCCGAACGCCGCAGTGGTGGTCGTGGACTTTGGAAAATTGCACTTGACGAACAACGTAACAACGAACGAAGTTGTCATGAGAACAGGCTCAACGACCAACAGCGACGACGAGGATGAAAGATTCGAGACACCTTGCTCGACGCCGCCTGGAAGTCAGGAGAACGGTTCGATTCAAGATTTTCAAGGGTTATCCGAGACAGCGCTGCATCAGAGACTTTACGATCGCTACTCCATCGATTTAATTGACCTGCAGATATTGGTGGGAAAGGTGAAGGACAACTGGAAGCACGTTCGAACGAGAGGAATGTCCAGTCTCCATGTTCTGGAGCGTTTCAACATATCATTGCAAATCGAAAGGAGGGTCTTCACCACGTCAGATCCGAACTTCCCTTCGGTGACGGTGTCGGGAAATTTGCCGAGACTGGTGGTACACGTTAACGAGCAGAAGGTCGAAGCGATTCGATTGATTTACAACTTGCTGTCGAGTTTCTCGAAGCCCTCGTCTACGGGACTAACTCAAACGGACCTCGTTAACGCGGAGCCTGAGAGTCCAAGGAAAGAGGAGAGCATCGATCGTTCCCTCAGTCATGTCGTGATGGTTCAATTCATCATCGACCAGATGACCTTCGAATTGCAATCCAGAGGACGTAGCGTCGCGGAATTGCAGGTATCGGGTGTGCGTGCAGCTTTCACCAAGAGAACGGCAGACGTTAGCGTTTCCCTGTCGGTTCATGGATTACTGCTGGTAGACGCTCTTCAAGAATTCGGGCCTGACTTTGAATTATTAGTGGCCAGTCACAAGCACGTGGGTATGGACAGTATTTCCGGAAGCTTGAGGGACTCGGAACCAACTTCTCCTATTTCACCGGTATCTCCTGGATCTCCAGATCCCACGATACCCAGGAGACTGACTTCACCGATCGCTATAACCAACGCATTGTCGAGCTTGGCGAGCAAAGCCCAAGGGAAGCATATACAGTCTGGGAGAAACAATTCCTTCCTCGACTTGGAAAGAATGGACTCGGAAGCGTTGATCGTCATCGAACTGACATTGGTGTACGACAGCTTGGAGAATTTACGAGTGGCGAATATACAGTTCAATAACTTGGACATTATCGCTAATCAAGAGACGATAGTGGAACTGATGGGTTTCTTCAAGAGGATATTCCCCTCGGAGAAGGTGCGCCTCGGAGACGCGGAGAGGCAAGAATCCCTATCGAGTCAGAGCACGGAACCGAAGGTTTCGACCAGGACGGAAGTAACTTTTGATTTTCATCGGCTGAACGTTCTACTTTTACGCGCAGTAATGCAAGACAATCGCTTGGTGGGTCAAAAGATCGCCACAGCGACGATGTGCGATGCACGAATACAAGCTACTTTAGCCGTGAATACATCGATATCCGGATCGCTCGGTGGACTGCAAGTTTTAGATCAGACTCCGACCGGGAAGACGCATCAACGGATCGTCAGCGTGGGAAGAGATCCGATAGCGGATCCTCCTCGGTCATTGGCACAGCTGACCACGGTATCCGATCAACCGGAAGCTCTACGTTTTTCGGCAAATCGATCTACCAAACTCTCTCATTCTCATTCTCATTCTCAACAGCAACAGCAACAGCATAAACAGCATCACCACCAACAAGAGAGCACAGAGACTTTGATAGACTTGACGATACGGATAGGAAGCGTTTGGTATACGCACGCTCCTCACTTACTCTCGGAATTGCGCTCTTGCGCGGACGAATTTAAGCAGTATCTGAGCAACGTAGCACGGCAGATCAGCGCAGCTGCTACGGATATGGCTATTGGCTTGGTTAATGCAGAAGATTGGACGATTCCACCTAGACGGCGCTTACCCAGTCTCTCGATAGACCTTGAAAATTCCGGGGTATTATCCTTCAAGCTGGATATAGTCCTCAATAGTCCTGTAATCGTTATTCCACGCTCGTCCCACAGTCGTCAAGTTTTCGTCGCTCATCTAGGTACAATGTCGTTGCAGCACGAGCCGCGTCAGGGCTCTATGGCGAAGCACAAATTAATTTTGGAGGTACGAGATATGAATCTGTATTCTCTGGAGGTATCGAGAAGCATCAATCAGACTCAGAGCAACCTACCTCTGAGAGCGGAGCAGATGTATTCCTGTAAGGAATCTGGAAAGCCTATTTTACATGACACGGCGTTAAAGATCGTCGTGGAAAAGGAGAATGCGTTGGTTCAAAGTCCAGGTTTTTTTCTCGACAATGAATTCTCCAGTAATCCGATCGTGCAGGTTCATGGGGTCGTCACGAGTCCTCTCAAGGTCTCTTTGTCGCGAGGACAGTACGAGCAGCTATTGGATACGATAAACAGTCTATTCTTGATGCCGGTATCGGTTCCGGTTTCGGTTTCGGTTTCGATTCCGATTCCGGTTCCGGTCCCGGTTTCTGTTCCTGTTCCGGTTCCACTTCCGATCCCAGCTTCAGTGCCGACGTTGGAGTCGGTCGGTCATAAATCTCAGCCGAGCAACAAGACTCAACATTATTCCGATAAGCTTGGCCTCTTGGTGAAGGTTTTATTCGAGCTGCCCACTCTGAGCGTGGAACTGAAGCAAGGTAGATTGGAGCAACCGCTGGTCGAACTGTCGATGCGGGACTTCGTCGCGAGATACGAGAAGGTACAGAGAAACGAGTCTACCATTCAAGTAGCCTTGCGTTCTCTCCTTATGGAGGATCTGCTGTGCCCGATCGGTTCTCGACATCGATGCATGATGCAGTCCTCGGCGCCGAGCCGTGCCAAATTGCCGGCCGGTGTTTCGAAATCCTGCCCAGACTTTGCCTTTGTACAAAAATTTCGGAGCGACTTTGGACGAGGTAGCTTACCCGACAGGCTGGAAACGGACACCCTGTACGGCACGATACCTCCGCATTGGCGACGAAAGCCACTCTCGCTGGTGGAGACGCCAAACACTCCACCCCCATCGCCCGGTGCATTGAGCGAAGAGAATTTAGTCCTGATGAGTATCAGTATTATTCGGCCGATTCAAGATCGGCCTGACGGGGATGAATTTCAGCGAAATATCGTTACAGTAGATTTCAATTGCCTCGATCTCGTGGTCAGCGTAGAATCTTGGATGGTGGTGTTTGACTTCTTTGGATTCGCAGGTCCATCGGGAAGCAATCCCAAGGTGACGACACATCAGGCCTCCGTGGACGTCGATCAGCTGGACAAGGCGGAGAGTGCTGACGCATCGAACGGGGCTGACTTCTCTCTGAGGTCGGAGACTGAAGTCGAGATTGAGATCCGATCGTTGACCTTGGTACTGATACAGTCCGAGAGAGAGATAGCAAAGGCGAACGTGTCGAATGCAAATATGCACATCTTAAAGATGGATGGGAAAACGAAGATATCTGGATCGTTGGGATCCATGTCGCTGTTGGATTTAACACCGCACGGAAGATTCTACAGGGAGCGGTTCCTCTCGTCCGGAAGGAAGGCCTTGAACTTTCAATACTCCAGCTACTCGAATTCGGAGCAGCAGCCCCACGACGCTCGCCTAAAATTGGAAATGTCCGCGGTGCATTACGTTCACACTCAGAGGTTCGTTGCGGAACTTCAGGCATTCTTCGGACACTTCTCTCAGCTCTGGACGATCATGGCCAATTTAAGAGCGGGGGCCGGGGCGATAATCGACACGAACAAACGAAGCATGAGGTTGTCGCTGGAGCTCCATGCAGCCGCTCCCGTTATCTTGCTACCAGTCAGCTCGAGATCCAACGAGTTGATCCTGCTGGATCTGGGAGAGTTGACGGCTCACAATAAATTCGCTCTGTCCGAGGTGCTGGATAAATGCCTCTTGGACATTATGTCCGTCGAGCTGGTCAACATGGACGTCTATGCGGCCAGGCGAGTAAAATGTGACGATCTAAGCGCAGACATGGATACACTGATGGTCGGTGGGTGCCTGATCGAGAAACTCGGCTCGTCCCTTCTCACGGAAGTATGCCATTTGAAGTTGCGCGTTGAAAGGAACTTGGACACTTATATCAGCAGAGACATCCCTGATCTCAGTATCCACGGCACCCTCTCGACCATGGACTGTGCCTTGGATCCTGCTCAGTACATGCTCATCCGCGGTCTCTTGTCCTACAACATTGGAGAGAGTCTCGACGATTTGCGACTCCTCGTGCAGGACTTGAATGAAACCGTCGAGTACTCGATTCTGGCCAGCTCGGATAACCGAGAAAAGATCTGGAAAAAGTCCTGCATTACCCTG
Source organism: Cerceris rybyensis (assembly GCA_910591515.1). Classification (NCBI taxonomy): domain Eukaryota; kingdom Metazoa; phylum Arthropoda; class Insecta; order Hymenoptera; family Crabronidae; genus Cerceris; species Cerceris rybyensis. The sequence continues at coordinate 27,961 of OU342802.1, forward strand.
GAATTGGTAAACGTTACGGTTAAACTCCATCCTAATCACAATATCGCTGCTCTGGCTTGCATAAATTTCATCAAGTCCAGATTAACGCTGGATTCGTTGAGCGACGGATCGCAGGACATCGATTTGGTGTCTCAGGAGATCTTGATCACGGACATGCGATTCCAGGACGAGCCCTTCAACAGGCAGTCCAACGTCTTTACGAGGATCTTGCAGCCACTGAGGAATTCCAGCAACGAGGACCGAGTGCAAGCCGAGGTGCATCACAGGAGACGGAAAGGTAACGCGGCAACGACGATTCTCTTGCACAGTATGCGATTAACCGCGATTCTAGACTGGTGGGAGGCCGTGAGAGATTTCTTGATATTGAATTCGCCGGAGCCAGATCCCGTTCGTTGTTTCGCTGCTATATCGATCGGCGAAGATACGGCCGACGAGGGGAACGAGGCCAGCTCTTCGGAGGCGATGCCGGTCGAATTGAAAGTAAATATCACGGATTCCGAGTTGGTAATCGTAGAGGATACGTCGATTCGTGACACGAACGCCGTTATCTTGAGGAGCACAGCCGTTTTGGCGTACCGATCTGCGCCTCAAGAAGGAGAGAAGCCTCTGTCCTGTAACTTGTCGCACTGCGAATTATTTTCCTGCATCTTAGGACTGGAAGAAGAGACCGCTCTCTCAATCATCGACCCCGTGGGCGCCAGTTTCGAACTGACGAAGGACAAGTGCCTGGAGGTGCAACTTCAGCCTCTCTGCGTTAGGCTTAGTTACCACGACGTCACCATGTTTTCGAGGATGCTAAGCTCCTTGCCGAAGCAGACGTTGCTCGCGAAGCAACGCTCGAGCGAAGCATTCAGTCCTACCGAGAGACAGGTGCAAAAGCTCGTCACCTTGGGTTTCACGGACACCGATTGCAGAGCAGCTTTGGAACTGTGCAACGGCCAGCTCGACGAAGCGGCCCTTTGGCTCACTCAGAACGCCATACCGGATTCTGACGTTGCCACGAGAAACGACGACCGCTTCCTCCACACGGTCGACCTCCAAACCTCCTGTGCAAGGATATGCATCATAGACGACTGCAGGGACGCAGACGTGCCTCTCTTGGAGATGACGCTGTTGGATCTTTCTTTGAGGCAAGCATACACCGGACCGGGTCTTGTATCCGCGACATTCAGCACGGACTATTACAACAGGGTTCTCAGTGGCTGGGAACCCTTCGTCGAATCCTGGCACGCTACCGTTCAATGGGAGCACACCGTCAGCAATTCTCTCGATGCTAAACGACTGCGAATATCGATAGACTCTCAAGACTCGGTTAACGTTAACGTCACGTCGACCTTGATAGAGCTGATACAGCTGGTTAAGCACAATTGGACGCAGGATTTTTATCTCTCAAATGAGAATTTCAATTTCAACTTTAACGCATCGAGCTCAAGCTCGAGTTCGAGTTCAAGCAGGCCTATGAGCAACGGGCAAACGTGCAGACGTCGATTGCCGTTCATTCCTTTCGCCTTGAAGAACGAAACCGGCTGCAGGCTGTGGTTCAAGACCATTATCGCTACCTCGGACGGTACAAAGGACGTTGAGCAGAATTTTAAGGCAAAGAATGTTTTACAGAAAGACGACACGTGGATAGAAGTAGTCCCGGGGAATACCGTGCCATTTACCTTCGAAGGACGGGGGAAATTGAGGCATCACGCTACGCATATCGTTAGAACACATCAGATTGCAGTTTTAGTGGACGGATGGAGATCCGTGGATCCCGTGACGGTGGATCGCGTTGGAATTTACTTTCGCCATGCCAGCGCCAATATTACCAGTTCGCAGGTACAATTGATTCACTTACTCATGATACAATTGGTAGAATCTGGTGAACTGAATGATTTTAACATTGACTTTTATTTACAGATGGTAACGCCAAAAGCTAGGATAGTGTTTGCGGTCGAGCTCGAAGGATCCGCGAGGAAATTGGTGACCGTCAGGTCAGCTTTGCAGGTGGCGAACAAATTGAGTCATATGATTGAAATTAAAATGGAAAAGTCATTGAGTCAATGTGAGTTTGGACTGTCAAATTATTATTATTGCCGTTGTCGTTGTCGTTGTCGTCGTTCTTAAGTCACGTTCCTGTTTTTTTTAGATCTACCTCTTACTACGTCCATTAACGATAGGATTTTGCAAGTGCCTGCACAATCCGTCATATCGGTACCTTTAACTCATACTGGGGTACAAATGTGCCTGAAACCCGTAAACTTGAAAAATTTATATCAGTACTGCATAGAAGCCATAGATTGGACGGTGGTGAAGAAACCGTTGGAAGTTATTGAAAATCGGATCACGTGCAGAGCCAATCAAAACAATATCTTTAGGTAAAGTTCCAATCAAATTCGAGATAACGAGAGGAGGAAAGAAAGTGGTGGTTGGTTTAAGCGATTCGCGTTGTCTTTGTAGGATGTGCGTAGCCGTGATGCGAGATAATTATCCGCTGGACACGAGCGAGATGTTGCCAGGCCATACGATAACCGTGATGGCTCCTGTTACGTTAAACAATCTCTTGCCTCACGAATTACTATTCGAAGTTGGCGTGGAAACTGGTAGAATTTATCCCGGTGAAAGTGCAGACTTACATATGGCCGACATCGCGGAACAATTAAAAATGACGATACAGCTGGACGGCTATTCAGGATCAGGCACGGTAAATAAATCTTCGTTCTCGGTTATCGAGAAAGCGCGTATCAAAGGAAAATACAATCTCGCAAGTACAGATCGATCGGGGAGAGTTCTGTTCTAAAGCAGGCGCATCTCTTGTTTTATTGTAGATGCTGCTACCGCCAAATACTAATTCATTTACTGCCCGTCTTAGACTAACGGATTCTGCTGGTAGAATATTATTTCTACACGCAGCCGTTATCGTAGAAAAAGGTTCTGCTATACAAATTAATATTACCGCTCCGTATTGGATCATAAATAGGACGGGATTACCGTTGGTATTTCGCGAGGAAGGTGTCGGAATCGAAGCTGCCGGTCAATTTGAGGAGAACGAGAAAGCAAGAATGATAGCGCCATTGTTATTTTCGTTCAGCGACGAGGAAGCTAGCAGAACTCTGTCCGTGAGAGTCGGAACCTCCGTCCATCCGCAAGGACTACCACAGTGGTCACAGAATTTCCACTTGCAACCTGGTATACAGGTTCGTGACGTGAATAGCCCATCGTCTACGATCCTTCCTTCGCGTACAAGTAATACTCTACTTTAACTTTATCGTCGACTTACAACAGGTTCATCGTCTCAGAATATCCCTGCAAGACGGTCGACCAGATATAGTGTACCTGATCAGCGTAGCTACACGTATAGCTAGAGGAAAATACCGAGCTACGACCGTAGTGACGCTATCTCCGAGATATCAGCTGCACAATAAGTCGAGTTTTACGCTGGAATTGGCTCAAAAGTCTTTTACCACGACCGTGGTAAGTGGGAAAAAGCAATTAACGTCTCCAGCCTGTTACGTTGTATTCGTACTCGAGTACAAGTATACTTTGAAAAGATTTTTATCGATGCATTTGTCTCAGAGTCATCCGGATGCTCAGGCGACGTACATCAGAACCATGCCGGATTGCCATATGCCGTTTCACTGGCCGCGTCTTGACAAAGATTTACTATTGTGCGTTCGTATCATGAACATAAAGGACTGCACATGGTCGGGTGGTATCAGATTAGACGATAATTATTCGCTGACAATCAACGTGAGAGACGCAACGGGAAAGATGAACTTTCTTCGGGTGGACGTGGTGCTCCAAGAGAGTACATACTTTATTGTATTTACCGACGCTGATACCATGCCGCCACCTATAAGAGTCGATAATTTTTCGGAAGTTCCTTTGATAGTGAATCAGGTGAACTTCTCGCGAAACTTCTCAACTATATATCGTGTAATTTAGCGCTATTTTTGTTTACTCTTTCTTATTTTATTCTGGTATTCTTAGAATGCCGTTCAGGAGAATTTGCAATGGACAGTGAGAGCGCATTCTTCGGTACCGTACGCTCTGGACGAGCCGATACAGCCTGCTGCTCTCGTTTTGACTGCACCCGGTGGTGTTACGGCTACCTACGATTTAAATATCCTTGGCGAAGGCAGAGGTTTGACCTACGAGAACTTCATTTACATTGCCTTTACCGGTAACGCTTGACTTTACTTGAATCGATCGTTTTCGTCGGGAGGTAACGACGGTAGACCAAGGGAATTTTTTCTAAATAATTCCAACGCTGATAAAACAGGGACATTCAAAACGGATTGCGATCTGGGCACGGGTGAAGGCGGTCTCGATCCTTTGGACGTAGAAACCCAAAGATTAGTTTTGGAAGCTGGCCCCGGTGGCTGGGTTGTTTTGCGGAGGAAGCAGTACGGTGCTAGATCGCAGCTCTGGAGAATGACCGGCGATGGACAATTACAGCACGAAGGTTTTATCCCAAACGAGACTCTCTCTTTCTCTCCCCGCCCAGTCGGGTGGTGATGCAGTCAATTTATAGCTTCTTTGTCGAAATCAGGCTCGAGTCCACCCAGAGATAAGCATTCGAAGACCCCGGATACGGTGCTCGTTTTAGATATTGCCGGCACAGCACCGCAACCGTTTACGTATTGTGCTCTTGCCCTACGAAAACCCGATCCTAGACGAAGGTCGACGCAAACTTGGCGATTTACCGACGATGGACGACTGTGTTGCGTGCACAAAAATATGTGCGTGCAATCGAAAGACGGATTCATGGGACTACACGAAGGTTTGACTCGCTCGCTCGCTCACTCACTCACTCACTCACTCACTCACTCACTCACTCACTCACTCACTATGAATATTTCTCCTCCTCTCTTTTTCATTTCTTTTTTTCCTATTTGTTTTTTTTTTTTTGTTGCCATCACGGCGATCTATTGCACGCATGATCATAGATTGCGTCACGAAAACATGTCCCATTGATCGCCGAATGACCTTTTTTAATCAGCTGCTTCGCATTCCATACGATCCATTTGGAAAGTTCGCAGGATAGCCGTTAAAAGATCAAACCTTGATGAAATACGGAGCATTTGATTTCTCTGTCAAGCAATTTTTCTCAATGTCACTCAAGTCTCCCGGATATACATAAACTATTTTTAGCTAACGTTTAATCCCGTTTATTGTTTTGAACATTTTTTAATGTTACGTTAGTTGTAGTATGGATTTATCGTGCACGATTCGTTTAATTCTCTTCTTACATTCTATTTCTCTTTGCAACGATAATAAGTGAAGAGGCTTAAATTGGAAATGAATGTTCCAGGCGGCTGTGTCGCCCGTTGGCAAATGTGTACGTATAGTTTCAAAGTACACTACAATCGCCAGTTTCTTGTAACTCTTAACGTATAAGTATCACATGCTACCACTCGCTTTTTTTTTATTTCATTAGCGCTCTACGCATTATGTATTAACGAACTTGTCTGCACATTGTGAAGAAACCTTCTTCTTGATTTTAGGGAGTGAGGCAGTGTTGGGCCCACAAATTCACAGCAATCCTCCGCCCATCGAGCAGCGAGTCGGTAGGCAAAAATTACGCCCGGGAAGCGGCTTTCTGTCCGTCACGGTCACGACCGATGGTCCGACGCGAGTCCTTCAAGTATTGGACATCAAAGAAAGGGTAATATGGGGTTCCGTTTCACGAAATAATTCACTTCCATCGGGCCATCATTTGCCGATCTTTTCTCAATTTACGCAGAAGAAAAGTTTCGCTCTGCTGGAGGAACGAGATTGGTCGCACATCGCCGTCAGTCATCGGCCAACGCGGATCAATACCGACGCGGAAAAATCCCGATCTCGAGAGGTAGAGCTGAAGATCAGACTACCCGCCGGACTGGGCTTGTCGATCGTTTCGAGACGACCAGTCGAGGAGCTCCTCTTCTCGAGATTCGCTGGGATTTTCTTGGATCTCGTGAAGACACCCGCGAACGCGACTTTGGATTTGAGCGTGGAGGACGTGCAAATCGATAATCAACTGTTCGAGGCGCAGTGCACCTCGATTCTGTACGTTGCACGGTCGACTCGGACGGAAAGCGAGCATCGACCGGCGGTGCATGTTGTTGCGGAAAAGTTAAAGTCGAAGAATCAGAATGCAGAGATCTATAAGCACGTGATCGTGAGCATCAAGCCACTTTGCATTCACCTGGAGGAAAAATTGTTCCTAAAATTGGCGGCTTTCGTTGGAGCAGGAAGATCGGAACTCGAAGTGCCGGTAGACGAGAACGATTTCAGGGCGCAGAGATTTATTTCCGAAGTTTCAGCCGCTCACGCGAAACGCTATTACTTTGGGGCATTGAAGATCGTTCCTAGTCAGGTATGTGCGCAGAAACAAGCTTTTCCAGATCATCCTTCGTATATAATACATGATAGATATACGCGTGTCGTAGGTTAAATTGAGCGTGCTAACCACCACGAAGCTGCCGCGTCATTTGCAAGCGATAAAAAGAAAGTTGGGTCTGACGCTGATCAAATTTGAGGATGCCACGATCGAGTTGGAACCGTTTATTAAGAAGCATCCCTTCGAGAGTACTCAGTTCTTGATTCATTCTATAATCAAGCATTACAAAGATGTATGTTCTCATTTACCTTCGATCTCTAGCGTTTAAAGTGTTTGAGGACTTTGTCTCAGTTATCAATTTCACCTCGCCAATTAGGAATTAAAGTGGCAAGCCGCGGTAATATTGGGCTCCGTGGACTTTCTCGGCAATCCTCTTGGATTTATGAACGACGTTACCGAGGGCGTATCCGGCCTGATATACGAGGGAAGCGTAAAGACTCTCGTGAAGAACGTTACTCATGGTATATCGAACTCCGCGGCCAAAGTAACCGAGTCCCTTTCCGATGGATTGGGACGAGTAATAATGGACGAGAGGCACGAAGAGGCGAGGCAAAGAATTCGAGCGAACACCGCGGGTAGCAGCGATCATCTGGTAGCCGGATTAAAGGGTCTTGGATTTGGTTTGCTGGGAGGTGTTACCAGTATATTTAAGCAGACTTACGACGGAGCGACGAACGAGGGCTTTCCGGTATGCGCTTTGATAACGAATTTACGAAGGAAACTAAGTGTAAGCGATTTCAGGGCTTCTTCGCGGGCTTCGGAAAAGGAGTCGTTGGAACTATCACGAAGCCGGTCGTGGGCGTGTTGGATCTTGCCACTGAAACCGCCACGGCTGTTCGAGAAACGAGCAGAAGGTAGGTCGATTCCGAGTCGAGATCCTTTCGTTCGATCGATTACCTTTCTTCTATGTATGTATGTACATTCTTCTTCGACCCGTCCCCTAGCGCGCATCGAACCATCCCGAAACGCGATCGGCGACCCAGAGTGGCGAGTGGACCTGCAGGTTTGCTGCCTCCTTACAATCGTCAACAGGCAGAGGGACAGGAGTTTCTTTACACGGTCAACGATCACGATTATTCGGAATTATTCGTGGCATACGAGTGTCTGCGAACTGGAACGGAGAACCTCAAGGTTCTCGTTTCCAACGAGAAAGTTCGCGTCATCTCCGGCGGCACGAAAGGGGTGGTAACCGAGGTGAACTTGGCGGATCTCTTGTACTGTCAGCCTATGCACAAATTGGAGAACAATGCCGTCACGTTGTATTACATAGAACTGATATCCAGATCAGATTCAGCGGCAACCATCAGCGTCGAGTGTCCTGAACTGCTCAGGAGACCCAAAGTTCGATGTGACAACGAGGAAGTGGCGAAACGAGTTAGTAACGAACAACAAAAACGATTCTTCTTTTTCTTTTCCCCTATCTTCTAATGCACGCCCATTCTAGGTTTCCCAACAGATCAACTACGCGAAAGGAATGCACGAGGAGCGTAGTTTGACTTTGTCATCGTCGGATAACATGCTGGATGATGTTCAGTATTACAAATAGTCGATGGATGATCGTCTGCCACATTCTAACTCCTTTTTCCCACGTTGTGTTTCTTTCATATGCTAGTCAATTTCTTCTCCTTTCTCTACCTCTTAATTCTTATTCTCCACTTTCTTTCTCTCTCTCTCTCTCTCTCTGTTTCTTTGCTCCCAACCTTCCTTTCATTCGATGTCTCTCCCTCTCTCTCCCTCCCTCCCTCCCTCACTCACCCTTTTCTTTCTCTTTAACCAGTGCAGATCAGCGATACGTTATTACGCTTAAATCTATATTGATGATAAGACTGACGGAAGGCACTCCTAGTGCCAATGTATCCGCACGTACCTATAGACATTCTTCGCGAATGAGTGAACCTTGATGAAAACCGCGGAAAGCTGTTTCCTTGTCGCACAGATAGCACACATACTTTTGATACGCATTAGAAGAGATATGAAAAGTACGCAAGTTTTACGATTAACGCGAGACTTTTTAATAACGCTGTAATGTATATACCGGCGACATGTGTATTATATAGAAAAGTTGGATATCTCTCTGTTAAGTAACGGAAAAGAGAAAAACCAAAGTTTTTACGTAGCGTAGATAATTGATATTTATTTTCTACGGAGGAGTTTGATACGGCGGAAAGTAGTTTTTTCTCTTCTAACACGATTAGTAGTGATTTTCTAGCGTTAAAAGTAAACGTAGCAATGTACAAATTTCTTGCAGCTAACGTTGATTATGGTAGCATTGTACATTGTCCTTTCAATTGGTATTTTTACTTTCAAGTAACGGTATCGCCGAAAAGGTCGACTTTTGTAAAGGCTGGCAAATCGTTCAGTTCCGCCACTCTACCCAGTTACACATTACGTATTTACTTCTACTGCTTATCTTGCGTAGTTAGATAGATTCAAAGTCATTGTGAATATTAACATTAATGATGTACAGTTGTACGATAATTGATTGTATACACAACGAGTGTCGATGAAATTTGTTACATCCTCAAATTGCCAAGCTGTCGATATAATTTAATAAAGAAATTCAGATAATAATGATATATTAAACCCTTAAACACGTCCCGTTCCTCCCTACAGAGTGAATTCTTTTCATATTAATTCCTGAAAAAGAGAGAGATTGATTCATTATCATAATGTTCACGGAACTTTGTATCTCCTAACGCGTTACGAATAATATTACGGCGATCGATTAACCTCTTGTAACATTCTGCGCTTCTATTACATACGGCCAAAAAGCGCGGGAAATCATAGTTCGAGGAGGTATATCGAGTCCAAGCGACCTCTTCTACTGTTCTGCGCTCCTATTACATATGGTCCGAAAGAGCGGGAAATCATAATGCGAGGAAGTGTTCCGAGTGTCAGCGACCTCTTCTACTGTTCTGCGCTCCTATTACATATGGTCCGAAAGGGCGGGAAATCATAATGCGAGGAAGTGTTCCGAGTGTCAGCGACCTCTTACATCATTCTGTGTTCCTACTACCTCTGGTCCAAACGAACCGGGTATTAGGATCCGAGGAGGTGTTCGAGGCTGAGAGTGACCTCTTCTGTTATTCTGTATTCCTGTTACCCGTACCCGAGAATCGCCGAATCTTGCGCGCCCGTTTCCCGCGTACAATTCAGCGACATCTTACATCGTTCTGCGTCCCTACTGGTCTCGGTCGAAAATTGAGGGATTTTATGCTTTCGATTTCAGCCGGAACATTACTGACTTCCTGCATCGTCATGTAACTCTATTAATACTCCTTGAAAATCGTCGGATTTTCTTCCATCGATTCCAACCTAACTTTTAACGTTATCTTGTCGTTTTCGCTTTTATCTGAAAAACCCATTTTCACGAAGAAACTTTGCGCTGTCTCTCGCTATTTTCTTTGTCGGTTAATCATTAGCGAGCGCGTGAATCGCTGGTGAAATTTGCGCCAAGTAATATTAACGATATCAGCTACTAATTATTAACGATACTACCAGATAGAATACGAAGAAATCATATCCGAGCTTCGTTAAATACCGCTAACGAAAATATTGAATACCGAAAGCTCGAACGCCCTCGAGACATTAGACATGCGTTACACGTTGTAATGCATCCGTAATTTTGCTGCACTATCTGTAGATAACGTTATCACCGATTATTAAACTTGGACTTTAGCTGTGGCAGCATGGCATCTTTCGCGACTACTTGAAATGTCAACCTAGAAGGTACGATACGTTGTAGGAGTGCTCTCATACCGTCTGACAGGAGCTGTCAGCCAAAGGAAATATAACTCTCGATGCGTGCTTCGAAGAATTTTCTCGGAGGATACTGAGGAGCCGGGAATAGTTGCGTTTCTTCGCGTTTTCCGTTCTCATTTTGCATATTTCCGCATATTCCCGCAGCCTGATAAATCACTTTGGACGATGGACGAGGCATACTTGGACGAAGGCCCAGCGGGAAACTTTGACACGGCTACGTTAGAAATCGCTAAAGACACCGATGGCAACGAGTTTAATAGTTCGTCGTCCGTTTCTCACTGTGAGGATACTTATTTTAGTATAATTAGCGTAAGATTTCTCGTCGTAATCATTTTCCCCTTTGTATCAAGGTACTGCTGTGGAAAACAGAAACTTGGAAAATAAAAGCGGCACGTTAAACCAAGTTTCAACCTCAACGAAAAGTGTTTCTAATGTTCCTTTCAAGCGCATAGACATCCATTCCTTCTTTTCGGACAGGAACGAAGTGGTCGAAAGAGCATTGAAGGATTGCCAAGAGAATCTGATAAATGAAGATGAAAGGGACATCGTGGGTAGCTGGCTTTTGACAGAGTAAGAGAAAAGATTTTAAATAGGAAATAGTGCAGTAAATTAATGATGCTTGCGATAGTTCCTACTTGAAAAACAAGAAAAAAAATAAAAATAAAATTCTAGGATAAGCTTGTGGGACATTGAAAAAGAGAGGCTAGTGTTACTTACAAAGAAAGCCATTTATTCCATCAAATATGACTTCATCTCCCTGAAGATCCTCGAATACAATCTGGTACCTTTGTCCCATTTGGATGCCGTGATTATGGGGGAGCTCATCTATCCCTCGTCATCTTTAGCCCCGTGAGTTTCGCCGACAATTTGATAGGTACTACAAATAATCGTTGGTCGGTCGTTTAAAAATATTAATTTCTACGCTTCAAGTGTCATTAACGACGTTTGATAGAACAAAAATTTACAATGCAAAGGAGAAATAGGAGCACGAAGTATACTATATTACTTGTTGTACATTGTTATGGAAATACATTTAACAATTTCTAGACGATTAAGCGGATTGGCGGAAGGTATGTCGTCGATAATTCATTGCGCATTTCGTCAACAGTGGTCCTCTCTTGCTACTTGTACCGGTCTTTCACAGTTTGAGGCTAGGTACACGGTATTGGTATTCTTACCTGAAACTAAGAGCCTTATACTCTAGAACGGTTCTAAATATCGTAGTTAGTGGAGAACCCTTTTTCTTTATTCAGCTTCAAAATCCGTTGACACGCTTTGTAGACCAATTTCCTCTGGTAACGCTGGATCTGGTATAATTTATTTTTTGCAAGTCATAGCATGTTTCGAAATTTATAATTTGTAAATGGCAATTGTTTACGAATTTTCGACGGTTCTTTACAAACGACAACACGGATGTTTCAGGAGAAGGCATATGTCTGGAATGAGGTTGATGTGGAACAAGGGGCACCCGTTGTCGTTAAGTAAAAAGTGGAATCCATTTGCAAAAGGTATACCATGGTTAACGTTTGCCAGTCATCCATTATTTTGGCATAAAGGTAGACTTATCGACCAATTCTTTTCTACGATGTCAACTCTGTACGATGAAACGCAATAACGATAATTTTGTTTGTAGGCTCAGACGCTGATAAAGCAAGATTCGACATTGAACATTTACACTCGTCGATTGTAAGTCTATTGTCGCCGGAATGTGCCGTAAGGAATGGATCTATTATAATAGAAAATTATTTTGGGTTGGGTGCCTTGGTGCATAATAGGAACGACTTGGGATTCTTTAAAATCCGTGGTAAAGTTAGTTTTTAAATATCGATCTTCGAGCAAGTGAGTTTCCCTTTCATACGATAATTCCTTCGAATGATACAACGTAAAGATCCAATGGGATAATTAATAAAGAAACGAAAAAGTTATTTCCTATTGCATCTACAAGACTTTACGGCATTTACAAGGCATTGAAAGTAATATTAAAAGAAACGTAAATTCAATTTCTCCCTCTATTTCTACATCTGTATTTCTCTAATTGAGAGGTAGAACTTTGAGGCCGGTCTCAATTTCCAATAACATCGGGGTTCTACAACGAAACGCAAAAGCCAAAGTGTCGAATTATCTGTACGATTATTTCGTTCGAAAATAAGAATTCTTCATTAATGTACTGCTTGCTAATATTTCTATATTATCATATCATAGATATTATTTTAATTAACGCTATTGGATGTATTATTGTCAAGTACCTGGACCTCTTTCGTATAAAGTATAAATATTATTTAATGATAATACACGTACTTTTAAAATTAGAGAATGTACGTTTTGTAAATATGTATTGCAATGACTGGGCTTAACCTTGAACATAACGAAACAATAAAAAATGTTATCTCTGTGAAAGATCTTTATTCGAAGAATTTCTATTTACTCTAACTATTAACGTTTCACGTAGACTAAGAGTATAAAGCACGTCAAGCGCATAAATAGCAATGTACGCTTGAAAGAAGTATATACATACTTAGTTGAAAAAATGTATTTGCATCGTTTGTACCGAAGCATTTCTTGGTTATGTTCGTTGATGTACTGTTGGTGCATGGTACCACCTGTTGACCCTGTTTTTCTATTTTCTCGTTGTATTGGCAGACGAATGAAAATTAAAAATTAACGAACAACGAGACGTTAAAATCTATTGTTCTTTGTCACATCTACTTTATCGATCTCTTCACCGTGACTCTTATGGTGAATATCATGAATACATGAAACAAAAGGTGCAAATGTTTAAACGAATATTCATCGTGATGCTATTCAATATTATGATATTGAAAGTGTTGCTACTATTGATTTCTCCGAGTATGTGTGGGAATATTCCTTTTTCCTTAATTATCATTTGTGTTTTAGAAATGCTTATCGCTTCCTTCCACAACTCTTATGAAATGATCCGTTATAATTGAGTCTACAAGTTCAACGAGAGTCAATTGATGTTATTAGATCATGAGTTGATCGTTGTTAACGATTAACGGACAGATGAGGCAGTATTAAAGAGCCTATGGGAAGATGAACATGTGCAGCAACGGTTAAATATCCTTACTAAAAAATGTATCTTCATTGCGTAAAGGCAAAATACGTTTTCTTGATAGGATTTGGTATTGGATTTATATTTTCATCGGTCCTGCTTTCGATACAGGACACGCAAGGTGGTACTTTCACCTGCGAAGGATCCTCCGGATGTCGGGAGACCAAGAACGAGGATAGTTTCTCCAAACTGTTTGCCGTCGGCGATCCGACGCGTGAGATTATTTTCCAACATTGGATAAATAATGAGCCGGCGGCGGAAAAAACTAAGAATGTAACGTACAACGAATGGCTAAAGTATCAAAACCACCTAGAGAGAAATAATCTCGATATGGACAAATATCTGTACGGTCCTGAGAGAAGAGTGATATTGGAATCGGACTGGCTAAGATCAAATATTCGTATCACCTGCGTGGTCTTTGTACAGAAAATCAAATTGGCAAAATCGATCAAACATACCTGGGGCAAAAGGTGCAATGAGATATATTTTTTTAGCCGGCTAGTGAAAGATTCGGACGTGCCAATTATTAATATAGAGGTGAAATTCACGTCGTCTTGGCAATTTTTATGCGAGGCTTTGAATTACATATGGAAGAAAAACTTGGAGTGGATAATTATCGTGAGAGACGAGACTTTAGCGATTCCTGAAAATCTACGTTACATGGTCGCTCCCCTGAATCATTCGGACAGCCATTATTTGGGTCATGCGGTGGTAATGTGGGGCCAGGCTTATAATGTAGCTCAAGCAGGATATGTAATTAGCAGAGGAGTACTCGAGAAACTGATTAAAGCGTTTGACAACTCGGAAAAATGTCTAGCCGGTGGAAAGTATTGGAGAAAGGAGGACTATGACCTTGGTACACTTTACTGTTTCTTCCCCTTTGCTAGTCTACCGATCTGAGAAAAACAGCCGGCGCGCCGTGGCGATTTGGATATTTGCTGATTCGAATTCCTCTTTTCTTGTAGCGAAGCATTTGTCATCAATGGGAATTTATCCCTCTGACACGAGAGATCAAGATTTCAGCGGTACATTCCACGGTTACTCCTTTCAGAACTTATTATGGGGTGTAGCGAGACCCAGTAGCTACTGGACGCGAGCTTTATATCCTATACGTGGAAAATGTTGCTCACCCATGTCTGTAACTTTTACCGTCACTGAGCCAGACAAAATGTATACTTTAAACTACTTGCTCTATCATATGTATACTTTGAAAGGCCAAAGTACTTTCGGAGCGAAGAAAGCTCCGATGTCGACGCCCGAAGAAGACGTAGGATTATCAAATATTTTTTGTACAATTTAATACAAGTTGCAACGAACGAACACGAACCTATGTATTCATGTATATTTGTTATTTTCAGATCTGGAAGATAGCATTGAAGGAAGAATTTAATATTACGCATTTGAGAGAGATTAGCAGCGATGCCTATTACGAGATATGGCACGCGAAATATTCCGAGCCGGAACAATTCATTTCTAGGAATCATCAAAATGATTCGACCGATACACGTCATTCCGTCCATTGAAATAATTACAATGCGTACCGTTAGATAGGTGCATTGATTTATGCGACGAAAAGCGCTAACTATTGATAACTTTACTTATAGAGATGTTGGTAATGAAAAACAGGCAGTCGTCGCATTTCACGATGGGTCATATTTTTATAAGTAATTATGTAATTGAAAATGTAGCATATTTATTATCCCGTGAAGCGTATATACGTACTTTTTTAATAGCAATGAACGGCATTCACGTATAACCGCTGCAGATAACTACGATAGCTGTTTCCCTTGTTGCCTTATCTGGCTAATTAAGAGCTCATTAATGCTCGTAATAACCGCGATAACGGACTCGCCTTTCCCTTTTTAAATATGTGTCAAATAATTGATAATTCCTTGGACTATTACGTCGGAACTGTTTACGTCTTTGAAACTGGGATCTTCTGACGAGCATTACCCCGTTAAACTTAATATAATATCTATGATACCAGATTTACTCTTAAGTGACCATCCGGATGCTATTCACCGTGATGCGTATTTATAATATTATGATTTAATGATATACGATATACGATATATGGTATATGGTATATGGTATATGATAGATGAAGTATGACATTTGATATTTTCAATCGATATTGATTTTTTGATTGAGTTGATTTTTACGTAACGTCTTGTTTCTAATGAAAACCTTTCATACGGGTGACCCATACTTTTTCGTTGAAACGGCTTATCAAGTAGGACTTGGGTTTATCAGTTATCCGCTTCCTTTTAGAGGTGGGTATATATTTATATATAAAAGAAGAAACGAATTAATTTGCGTATTCGACAAGAGTCACTGTTCTCATGCTGTTCCTCTATGTTACTTTTCCCATGCGACATTTACTCTGATGAAAAACGGTGTAAGCGGCGAACATTTGTTCCTTCAAGTATGGAATACTGGAAAATCATCGAAGCCCTCCTGATACTGACGATTCTCGTCTCAAGAAATCTGGTCGGGGGTAACGAATCGACGGATAGTTCCGATACCAGGGCGTAAGAAATTCTTCGTTGTCTTTGAATGATCATTTTTCAATAATATGCAAAACATGTATTAATCGGAGAAACATGATTTATCGTGATATTCGTTAGATCGGACATTCTCCCCAATGATGCCTCATCGTTGAATGATTATGCAGCTTTCGCGAAGGACACGAAAAGCGGGAAGAGCCGTGGATTCGTAGGGGGTTGCATCAAGCAACCGGATCCGCCCATCAATGGAAGGATACGGTGTTCCATGGACAGGTAGATAGAAATATATATATTTGTCCGTCTAATCGTTCCTTTTTAACGATGGAGCTGAAATTTCCAGTGGCTGCATCGCAACTTGCGAGCAAGGTTTCAAATTTCCTAACGGTGCGATCCAGCTGGCGATAACTTGCAACGAGAAGGAGTGGCACATTTTTGGAACAGAATGGAAGTCGGTGCCTCATTGCGAACGTAAATGTTTCTTTTGAACAATACTGAGGAGTTTTTTCAAGAGTTATCATTGAATTGTTTTGAAAGTAGATAAGCAAGTAAGGAAATAGAAACAATTGGATCCTATTTATTTCAGCAATTTGCATGCCAGAATGTCTGAACAACGGAGTGTGCGTGGCACCTCATCAGTGCAATTGTCCCGAACAGTTTGCCGGACCGCAGTGCCAGTTTGAAAATAAGCCCTGCTTGAATTATCCTCCGCCGGTTCTTAATTCTTACAAGCGATGTAATTCAAAGTACGCTCCGGTTCCCATTTATTTCTTTGCGTTATTCTTCGAAAACTTGGTCAATTCGACAAATGTCTCATGTCTAATGTTCTTCCTTCAGATCTTGCACCATATCTTGCATGAAGAACTTTACGTTTTATGACGGCACCTCCGTTACCAATCTAATTTGCAAAAATGGAAATTGGGAACCGACTAGACAGGATTGGGTGTCCGTGCCGAATTGTGAAGGTACGTTGGAATATCTTGAAATTACAGGATATTGAACCGAATTTCAATTTTAACGTAATACCCGATGAAACAGCCGTGTGCGATCCAGCCTGCCAAAACGGGGGTAACTGTCTGCCCTCGAATCTTTGTCAGTGTCCACAGGCGTACAGGGGTCCCCAGTGTCAATATCGTGAGTAGATTTATTTGCAAAGACAAATTTAAGTAGAGTAGGTAAGCGGAAGATTGCACGGTTTTGGACCTTTTTCAGCTGCCGATGCGTGTAGCGCGGAAAAGCTGGGATTCAACGGCGGCTTCTACTGCACCAGTATCGGGGACAGTTACTCCTGCAAGCTGAACTGCCCGGAAGGAATAGAATTTGAATTTCCACCGGCAGCGGCTTACGTCTGTTCCTTCGACACGGGAATTTTTCAACCGCAACCAATTCCGCAATGTAAATTCGGCGAAAATGCAAATATCATTTCCATCGGTAGCACGTACAACTCTTATGTTCGCGAAACCAATCGTTCCTGGTCGTATCAAGACATTTTCAATTCCGACACGAGAGAATCTTCGGCTAACGACGGTTACGAGTTTGTAGGAATGTACAACAATGGAAGGAACAACGATAGAAGTGGACAAACGGTAGGTAGTCAAGGAAGGAGGGTAGGGATGGAGGGAGGGAAGGACGAAAGGAACCCTTTTATTCTTTTGTCCAGGTCATAATCAATCCTGGACACGATAACGTGGTGATCGGGGAGATACGAGCAAAGCCCGAGACGTGCTTCACTTGGGGAGGATTGCATTACAAGACCTTCGACGACAAAATCTTCAGCTTCGAGAGCGACTGTTCTCACGTTCTCGTTCAAGAGGCTTTGAACGGCATCTTCACCATAGCCGCGCAAAATAGCCCGGCCTGCAGGAATTGCTCTAGAATCGTCAAGGTGTTCCTTCGGGAAAAGGAGTATTCTCTTTCGCGCAACGAGGCCGGCTATCCTGAATTTCGTAGCCCGCGAAATATTCTCCCGATACCGGTGCAACTGCCGGGCTTAAGGGTCGAAATGTCCGGCCATTTTGTAGTCGTTTCTTTGGACTCGTTGGGCGTTCGGATGAAATGGGACGGTGGTCTGCTCTTGCAGATCGAGGCTCTGGAAAATCTGTGGAACAGAACCGTCGGTCTCTGCGGCAACATGAACGGAGACAGGAGCGACGACTTGAGGAACAAAAATGGAGATTACTCAAAGAGTCTCGCTGCATTCGCATCTTCCTGGCAGATGCAAAATATCGGCGGTAATTCTTTTTAACGGTAGATCGTCGCCCTATTGCGCGTACAATAATTTTCAATGTTTCATCTCAGAAACGTGCGACGAATACCCGAGAAGCCAGCACTCCTGCGGATCGAAGCCGATGATCTCCAAGGACGCTGTTGAATTTTGCGCAAAAATGTTATCCGACCATAGATTTCAATCGTGCGTCAGTACCGTAGATTTAGCGGAATTGGAATCAGCCTGTCTCTGGGATTACTGTTCGTGCGAGCACGAGGACAAACGAGTTTGCGCTTGCAACACCATGAACGTCTATATCAGACAGTGCGCCCATAAGAAGGTTGTCGCTCTGGCTGGCTGGAGAAACGACGATACTTGCCGTAAGTAGCCGGTCGCTACACTTTAGTTTTAATAAGTAATTAGTCATTTTTCTCCAATTTGCTGGCGATAAAACGGTGCGCTTCTCGTTATTTTCGTCAGCGATGTCCTGCGAAAATGGACGAGTTTACATGGCGTGCGGTCCAAAGACGGAATCTTCCTGCTGGACGACGGCAGAGAGAAAGGCGGATCCCTCGGATTGCGAGGAGGGTTGCTTCTGTCCCGAGGGCACCTTGGCGCACGATGGAAAGTGCATATATCCGGAAGAGTGTCCGTGCAAATTAAGGGGTAAACTGTTTCTACCTGGCAGCAGCGTGGCAAAAGGTTGCAATACCTGCACATGCTCCTCCGGGAAGTGGATCTGCACGCAGACCCGATGCAGCGCCAGATGCTCGATCATCGGTGATCCTCATTATACGACTTTCGACGGGAGGCATTATGATTTTATGGGAAGATGTAAATATTATCTGATGAAGGGTGCCGATTACAGCATCCAGGGGGAAAATGTACCTTGCTCGGGGGCGATAACGGAGGTTGGTCGATCGATATTGCAGAGACAGAACTATCCCCTCGACTGACGTTGCCAATTGTATTTTCGCAGAATCTGGGACTGGTTCCAAGCGATGCGCCATCGTGCACGAAAACCGTGACTATCGGCTTTCACGATACGACCATAAAGTTGAAGCAGAATCGTCAAGTTCTGATCAATGGCGAGGACGCGACAGGCTTGCCTATTGCGTTCAACGACACTATAATACGCATTGCCAGCAGCATATTTCTCGTGGTGCACTTGCCAAATGGCTTGGAAGTCTGGTGGGATGGGATATCTCGTGTTTACATCAACGCTCCTCCTCAATTCCATGGTTTACGGTTTTTCTAGAACTCTGCGAATCGAAGAAACTCGAATTCGTTCAATAACGAATGATATTTATCAGGACAAACCATGGGACTGTGCGGTACGTTCACTGCCAACCAGAAGGACGACTTTATTACACCCGATGGCGACGTGGAGCACAGTGCGATATCTTTTGCAAATAAATGGAAATCCGACGAGTTTTGCGTCGACATTCCGGACACGGAATCGAGGCATCCTTGCGATCTTAATCCGCAGAAAGGAGCAGCCGCGAAGAAGTATTGCTCTTATCTGCACACCGAAATCTTTTCCGGTAATTATTGAGAATAATCAGTTAGTCTCGGACAAGAGTCTCTCATTGAGATCTCGTAACACAATGTTACATGGTTTCCCGTTCAGGTTGCCATTGGTACGTCGATCCGGAAACCTTTTACAAGGATTGCATGTACGATATGTGCGCTTGCGAGGTCGAGGCAGAAAATTGTCTCTGTCCGACTTTGGCCGCGTACGCGAAGGACTGCGCGGCAGCGGGAATAAAGCTCCTATGGCGTCAAGAGATAGACGAGTGCAAAATCCACTGTCCCAAGGATCAGGTGTATCAGATATGCGGTAACAGCTGCACCAGGTGCCCCCTCGAACAATAGACATTATTGTTCTTAATCTAGCAGAAGAGCGAAAGATTTACTTTATTCGGGGGGCAAATGTTTCCAGATCTTGCCGAGATATATCTCTCTACCAGGACTGCAGACAGGAATGCGTCGAGGGATGCAATTGCGACGAAGGTCAGACGCTGAATGAAAATGGGGAATGCATTCCGATTGGACGGTGTCCTTGCACGCACGGAGGTTTCGAATTTCCGGCTGGACATCGAGAAGTTAGGCCAGGAAACAAGGCTCTCGAGCTTTGCACTTGTGCAGGTTCGTCCTCGATCTGCAGTCATTCCATTTCACTTTATTCCTCGTCTTCTTGCTCGCTCCTCTGATAAGGTTCTCGTCGAACAGGGGGAAGTTGGAGCTGTCAGAAGGCAAGCGAGGAAGAGATTCGAGAATATCCAGCGGCGAAGGACCTTCGATCTTTTTGCGTGGCGAGCAAGCATCTCGAGTTGACCGATTGCATGCCCGCGGAGATTCGAACTTGTCGCAATATGCACAGAGGAGTCGCACGATCGACCGTCTGCAAGTCCGGTTGCATCTGCAAACCTGGCTACGTTCTGGACGAACCAAACGGTACCTGCATCGAGGAGGACTCGTGTCCTTGCCATCACGGTGGACGAAGCTACAAGGAGGGGGCCGTTGTGCAGGATGAGTGCAACACTTGCGGGTGCACCAACGGCAAATGGAAGTGCACGGACAGAACGTGCGCAGGTGATACCTCCTTGATAGTTACAGCAACGAGAGGATCTTTGCAATTTCGAAATGACTAATTGCCAATCTGTCGTAGGTGTCTGCTCCGCCTGGGGAGATTCTCATTATAAGACTTTCGACGGTAGAATTTACGACTTTCAAGGAATATGCGATTACGTGCTGGTGAACAGCTTTCTCAGCAAGGAGGAATGCTTCGACGTCTCGATTCAGAATGTACCTTGCGGTACAACCGGGGTCTCCTGCTCAAAATCTGTAGGGCTGAGTATCGGAAATGGCGAGAACCGGGAGACGATAGTCCTGACGAGGGGGAAGGAAATACCAACCGGGAACTTTAAGAGAATCGCAACGAGAACCGCCGGTCTCTTCGTATTTCTCGATGTACCGGATTTGGGAGTGACGGTTCAGTGGGACAGAGGTCTCGTTGATTGTTGACACTTTTTTTCGGGACTCCTCGAAGTTTACCTTTCAAGTTGTTTTTCAAATGTTCTTCAAATGTTTTTCAGGTACTAGAGTCTACGTGAGGCTAGATCCAAGGTGGAAAGGCCGCACGAAGGGTCTCTGCGGGGATTACAATGACAATACCGAGGATGACTTCAAGACTCCGTCCGGCGGAATCTCCGAAGCGTCCGCAAATCTATTCGGCGACTCCTGGAAGAAGGATAGCTACTGTCCCGAACCCAAGGACGTCGAGGATCCGTGCAAGCAGCATCCAGAGCGAGAACTCTGGGCACTGCAGAAGTGCAGCGTTTTGAAATCATCCGTTTTTCAATCTTGCCATTACGAGGTGGACGTTGAGGCTTATCTGCGCAATTGTATATTCGATACCTGTGGATGCGACGCGGGTAAGCATCGACGTTACTCGGTCAATCTCAATCTCAATCTCAATCTTCATCTTAATCTCTTTCTTTTGCAAAGGTGGAGACTGCGAGTGCCTTTGCACAGCTATCGCTGCATACGCTCAGGAATGCAATTCTAAAGGGGTGGCCATAAAATGGCGTTCCCAAGACCTCTGTCCCATTCAGTGCGACGAGAAATGCAGCGAGTATTCTCCTTGCATCGCGACCTGCCCTCGTTCAACATGCGACAATTTGATGACCCTGAGGGACAAGACGCACTTATGTTCTCAAGATACATGCGTGGAGGGTTGTTCGGTGAGAGCATGCCCAGAGAACCAGGTGTATCTCAACGAGAGTTACACCGAATGCGTGCCCAAGGAAGCGTGCAAGCCATTCTGCATCGAAATCGACGGAGTAAGTTCACGAAAATCCCTCCAACGTTCCTCGGTCGGCGAAGGCAATTTCGCGCAACCGGTTAAATTGGAGAACACTTTTCGTAGGTTTCTTACTACGAGGGAGACAGTATCGAAAACGATGCTTGCCAAGCGTGTTACTGTAGCCGCGGAAAAGTATTGTGCAAGGGCGAACCTTGCACCACCCCCGTGCCGATCACGGTACCGCACGAGGAGCCATACAGATGCGTCGATGGGTGGACCGCCTGGATAAACAAAGATCCGGCGATCAAAGGAAAAAAATTCTCCGATGTCGAACCTCTACCCGAGCAAAAGGACTTGGTGGACTATGTTTTCCTATTGATCTTAAAGCGTTTCTCCGATTTCTTGGTTTTACAATGGCATCACTCTTTGTTCCTCAGGCGAGGATAAAAGGTTCGGCGGTATGCGGCAAGGAGGAAATGATCGATATACGATGTAGATCGGTGAAGAGGCACTTGACCCCGAAGGAAAGCGGCTTGGATGTCGTGTGTGACTTGGAAAGTGGCCTCGTTTGTCATTCCGAGCCTAAGCTACCTTGCATCGACTTTGAGATCAGTGTTTTGTGTCGGTGTCCATCGACCACCACCGAGACCGTTGAGATTTCAACAGGTGCGCAGCGTCTTTGGATCTTCTTCGGATCAGAGTTTCGCTCACTAAGGCTTTCTCGCCCTGCGTTCACTTCCCTGCGAATGGCTGATCGAAGATTTACTTGATCGACAGGTCGGCCGACGACCGTAAAGGATCTCGACGAGTGCAGCATGGATCGTCCCTATAGAGCTCATCCCACGAATTGCCATTTGTTTTATCAGTGCGCACCTGGCACAGAGGGAAACAGATTGGTGGAGAAAACTTGCGGGGAAAGTATGCTCTATAATTCCGAGGCTCGTGTTTGCGATTGGCCCGATAACGTTGTATCGCTGAGGCCAGAGTGCTCCCTCGAGCGAGCTACAACGATCGACACAGAGTGGACAATCGATACGAAGACGAAATACAACAATACTTCGTCGACTATCTTGGAGAAGGAAGTTCTAACTACAAGTACGATTTTTCTGTTTATGTTTTGTTTTTCTCTATTCAAGACTTGGTTGATATTCCGCAAGATATGTACGGCTACCGGTTCCTTTTCAGAAGCGTGCAAGGACGGCGAGAGTTGGAGCGATTGCGCGGTGCAGTGCAACAAGGCCTGTGACTATTATCTATACCGATTGCAAGAAGAAGGATATTGCAAGGACAATTCGGACTGCATTGCAGGTATAGTTCTGGATAATTGTAAGAATACGAAGAAGAATTAATAACTCGAGTGCATAAATCTAGGATGCGTCCCGATGAACAGACAAGGTTGCCCGGCCAATCAATTTTGGAGGGACGCGCGAACCTGCGTCGATCTCGCGGACTGCTTCTGCAAGTCGCACGACGGACGACAAGTCATACCTGGTGCTGTTTTAAAGGAGTCGGAGTGCGAAATTTGCCAGTGCATCAACAATTACTACACCTGCGACAAGTCTTCGTGCTCCAAGTCAACCGTTGTCCCTGAACCGTCGTCTACCGAACCGTCAGCGGCTTCGATAACGTTTCCTCGAATCACGTGAGGAACTTACTTGATCGATTACTTCTGCTGTCGGTTAGATTCTTATGTTGAGTATTTTTCAGTAGCGAGGGATACGAGACCGAGAGTGCGGTTACAGTCTCGAAGGGCATCGAGGAAACGACGATTATTCTGCCCAACACGGTCAGCCCACCGGCAGAATGTATCGGCAACAATTTTCTACCTCTCATCGAGGAGTTGAGCGAACAAGTGCTGTTCGATGCGAGCAGCAGCAGAGGCCCCGAGTTTTCGCCTCATAATGCAAAGCTCGATGCAAAGGCAAGCGAAGATTCCGCCGGCTACTGGGAACCCATGGACGAAAATTCCGATCAGTGGTAAGTAAGAGGAAGAGCGAGCAGTCAAAGTGCAATATCTCTTCGCCTCGAGGAGAATCATTCACGAATCTCGTTCCAGGCTCGACGTTATACTGCCCCAACCCGAGCCGGTTTACGGGATCGTCGTCCAGGGCAGCGGAGTCGAGGACAAATTCGTTACCAGTTACAGAGTTCTCTTCTCCGACGACGGTCAGGCATTCTCTTTTGCGTTGGACGAGAAGAAAGAAGCTCGCGTGTTTCGTGGGCCGGTCGACAAGTCACGACCGGTGGAACAGAGGCTCTACGAGCCTGTCGAGACGAAAATAGTGCGACTAAATCCACTGTCTTGGCACAATGGAATAGCGATGAAAGTGGAGTTAATGGGATGCCAAGAATTTACGTCTCCAACGAGGAAAATAGTGACGGAGTTTATCGAGACAACGACGCCGAAAATGTTTGAAAAAATTGTAAAGCCAGGTAACAAGAAGCTTGTAAACAAGGAAGGAAGGAAGGAAGTAATTTATTCGATTCGTTATCGAATATCGCTCGACTATCGCTGATCTTTTTCGTATTATTTAGTATGTACGGATCCGATGGGCGTCGACGACGGCTTGATACTTGCCGAGCAACTTTCAGCCTCTTCCTCCGCAACTAATTTCCTGCCAAACCTGAGATTGACTTCTCCGGGTGTCTGGCATCCAAAGCTAGACAATCCGTATCAATATGTGGAGATCGATTTTCTAGAAGCCCGGAATTTGACTGGTATCGTAACGAAAGGAGGCGAAAACTCCTGGACAACCGTGTACAAGATCTTTTACAGCAACGACGGCCGTCAATGGAACCCGGTGGTGAATGACAGAGGAGACGAAGAGGAGTTCCTGGGCAATTTCGACGCCGATACGATGAGAACCAACTACTTCGAGAGACCACTTAATGCTCGCTACTTGAAGATACAGCCCACAAAGTGGCACGAACGAGTAGCTTTGAAACTTGAGATACTGGGCTGCTTCCTACCTTATCGTAAGCAAACAAATCGACGTATCTGGTATCGCGTAGGTAGATAGAACACGGGGATAATTGAAAAAATGTCCATGTAGCTCCCATAACCACGACGACTGAAAAATTCCAAACAACGCTGGAAACAACGGAGGAATGTAACGTATGCGAGGGGGTGCTGCCGAGGGACAATGAAATTGAATGCAAGTGTAAAGAGGACGATTGGTGGAATGGAAAGACTTGCGTGGCTAAGCAGGAATGTCCTTGCATAGTAGGACACATCTCGTGCGTAATCATCCCTATCCTTTAAAACATCCCTCGTTCGGCCCTTGATGTAGAAATGTGGGAAATCGTAGGTATAACGTTGGTGCGGTGTATCAGAGCGAGGATTGCCGAGAGTGTATCTGCACCCTAGGAGGAACGTCTACTTGCCAAGCGAAGAAATGCAATCGTTGTATCGAGCCGGAAATGCGATCGACCGTGAACGAACTATGCAACTGCGTGTGCAAACCATGCCCAGAGGGAACGAGACTCTGTCCGACCAGCGACGTTTGTATCCTCGAGACTCTATGGTGTAACGGTATACAAGATTGCCCCGACGATGAGAAAAACTGTCAGAATGGGACAACGAAGATGACGACGGCGTCTCCATCGCTGGAAGTTACCACGATGAGCTACACGACAGTTTCAACCTCACCTCCAGGTATGTCGTAATGCAAAGCACTGGAGAGTACGTAGGCAAGAATCTCAAGGGATATCTTTCGTTCCACTGTTTTTCGCAGTTCAGTGCGACGATCCAGTCTGTCCGCCTGGGTACAAGATAGTTTCGAAATCCCCGAGAAAGTGGGCCCACTACAAGGATCCTCGCATGAACGGTGAAACAAAGTCTGGGAGACGTTACACGAAGAAAGGAGGACGACCTCTCAGGTGATCTATCGTTAAACGATGCTCGACGATAGCATCTTGAACGAAGCAGTCTTGTCGTTACGAATGAACCTTTCAGGAAACACGCGTTCCAAAGCGCAGAGAGCTCGGACGATCTGTCGAGGGAACGGGCCAACGGAGAGGAATGTCCGCAATTTAGCTGTGTTCCCTACAAGCAACCGCCGATTCTCGACAGAGATAAGCCGCAAGTTTGCCCAAAAGTCCTCTGTCCACCGGGCTACACGATAGTCTACGAAAAACTGAGTACGCGAAAACTTCACAAGTGTCCGAAGTACACGTGCAAACCTCCCCCACCGCGGGAAGTAATATGCAACGTGACCGGAAGAACGTTCAACACTTTCGACAAGCTCGAATACAAGTACGATATCTGCAATCACATTCTGGCGAGAGATATGTTTACAAATAAATGGTACATAACCGGTAAGTACCCTTTTTCTTTTTTGCCGAGCCAATCGATCGAACCCCGAGGTAACCGAGCGCGGATCGTCCCATTCCTTTGTTTTCAGTGGAGAGACAATGTAACGCGTACAGTGGCATTTGCGGGAGAATTTTAGTGGCGACACTGGACGATTACGTGATCGTCTTGTACCCCGATATGCACGTCGAGATCAACGGGTACAGTTTCAGGCCGAATCAAGTATCACGATTCGCCGATAAGCGACCACTGTTTCAAATATCAAACGTGGGTGACTTAACGTACCTAGTTTCCAATTTCTACGGTTTCTGGCTAATATGGGATACGAGCTCGAACGCGAGGATAGGCGTGTCTACGAAATTGGCCGGTCGCGTGGACGGCTTGTGCGGATACTTTGACGGATACGCGATGAACGACAGACAGATGCCCGATGGAGAACAGGCGAGAAGCACCGTGGAGTTTGGTAACAGTTGGGCGATGGAGGATGTGCCGGAATGTGACCCACAGGTTTCAACCGTTCGATCAATAAGATATTATATGATTGGTGAATTTCGAGGAACTCTCGTCCCTTTATCCGTTTTCTCTGTCACGACAGATCTGTCCGTACGATGTTCAAGCAGCGGCATGGGATATTTGTAACGTGATCAAAGACCAATCGTTGGCGGAGTGTTCCGGCATAGTAGATTTCGACAAGTTCGCGTCCAAATGCGTGGAGAGTACGTGCAACTGTCTTCGCAGCAATCAAACTGCAAACGATTGCCGATGCCGTTCGTTGACTAGCTTCGTCACCGAGTGCCAAGCTGCTGATTTCAGCGTAGATCTCTCAACTTGGCGAAGCGTTCACGACTGTCCCGTTACTTGCCCCTCGCCGCTTGTTCACAAGGATTGCTTCAGGTTTGCGTATATCCTCGGAAGAACGAGCACGTTTCTCCAAAAAAATACTCGCTAACATATTTCTCTATTATGTAGAAACAAGTGCGAGAGGAGCTGCGACAACTTGAGGCAGATAGATCCTTGTCCCGTGATGCCGGGAATGTGTTTCTCCGGATGCTTCTGCCCCGAGGGCACGGTTCGCAATGGGGACCAATGTATACCGGCCACGCAATGCCGAGATTGTACTTGCGAATGGCTTGGAAACTCAAAGTTTATCACTTTCGACAGAAAAAATCTCAAGTTCGACGGGAATTGTACGTATGTTCTGTCGAGAGACGTCCTCGAGAGCAAGAGCTCTCCCAAGGATCACGCTTATCAGGTAGCTCTTCGGCTCCATCCGAGACGAGACGAGATGATTTTTCTTGATTCATTGATATGCAAAAAATTCTCAGGTCTTGGTGTCAAATGCAATCTGTGAGGCTGGAACGTGCACGGAGGCAATAATTGTTCTCTACAGGGAGCACGTCATCGAGGTGAAGCGGAACGCAGCTAGTCACGAGGTAAAATTTCTTTGCAAAAATTCCCTGGAAGTAAACGATAAATTCCTCCTACGTTGATATCCTGTTCTTTTCCTAATCTATAGTTCGAGGTGCGATTGGACAGTTCCGATCTGCCGGACTCTGCGTTCAATGAATCCTGGCTGACCGTGGAACGATCGGCATCGAAGGACCTCAAGCTAACGATACCGGAGATCCAACTGGAAATGACCAGTTTTCAGCCAAATTTCGCATTTACCCTGACCGTTCCTTCGCACACTTTTGGCGGTGCAATGGAAGGGCTCTGCGGAAACTGCAACGAAGATTCCGAGGACGATTCGAGGAGGCCCGATGGGGAGGTAAAGAGCAGGATGAAAATATCGATTTCTTAAACCGTCATGTTGAACACGATCACAAGAGACGATTCATGGTCCCTCAGATCGTAGAGGATGTAGAAGACTTCGGGAATAGTTGGTTGGTCACGGAGTCACCTCGTGGAACGACCTTGAATATCGATGGATGCACGGCCAATCCCCAGGGCAAATGCATATTGCCAGCCGCTGACCAGGATCCATGCAGAGAGCTACTAAGCGACCTTTTATTCGGACAATGCCACGATCTGATCGATCCAATGCCCTACCTGATGTCCTGCCAGGATGCACTCTGTACAGGGGGAAGCTTCTGCGACAGTTTCGAGGGATACGCGAGGAAGTGTCAGCAAGCGGGCGTGTGCCCGATTTGGAGAAGTAGTCAGATGTGTCCCTACAGTTGCCCAGAACGTGAGTAAAAGATCGAGCGTCTTTTCGCCATCGATGAGAAATTAAAGATAGAAATGTATGATGTCGTGGAAATACGTCAGATCTGGAATACCGTCCATGCGGCTCCGCCTGCGAGGAGACTTGCGAAACCATCGGTCAACTTGACGACGCAAGGTGCACGCAAAACACGATGGAAGGTTGTTTCTGCCCTTATCGGCAGGTTCTACAAAACGGTACTTGTATTCCGAAGGAAAGCTGCCTAATTTGTGACAAGGAGGGTCACCTCGAGGGTGAGGTTTGGTACCCTGATACTTGTACGACGTGTACGTGCAAGGAGAAGGTGGTTAATTGCCAGAAAACGGAGTGTCCGGCAGTAGACACTGTTTGCGAGGAGTCTATGACCGCCGCTGCAATCGATGGAACGGAGGGAGAGTGTTGCCGGAAATATATATGCGGTAAGTTTATCTTGACGATCATAGCTCGATAATTGAAATACGTCTATCGATTCTTTCGTCTCTCGCAGTACCAAAGACCCTCACTACCGTTGCACCATTCTGCGCGGAGGATACGCAGAAGCCCGCATGTGGTTATGGACAGGTCATGAAAATTTCTATTGGCTCCGATGGATGCAAAAAGTTCATTTGTGGTACGAAATGCTCGTTGATTTTTTGACACTTGGAGAAGCTTTGGAAACTTACACGCGATCGAATGCACTTTTCCAGAATGCTTGCCACCGTCCGAATGTCCTGCGCTCAACGAAATTGCCCTGGAAGTGGAGGATTTGCTACCTGGCTTCGAGCAAATAACAAACACATCCGGCTGCTGTCCCAGATCCGTTCTGATCTGTAATTCAGATGCTTGTCCGAAAGCACCGTCGTGTCCGACTTATTACGATACGAAGACTACGACAGAGCCGAACGCCTGCTGCGCGGATTACGAGTGCGGTATGGCATTGTCTGCTTAACTTTTTCAGTTGACCGAAGCTTGAATTCGATCGAAATAAACTAAAATCCACAGTACCACCGAGAGATGTCTGCCTATACACCAAGGAATCGTCAAACGCAACGGGAAAATGGGAGTACGTGGTGCGAAAAAGTATCGGCGAGGAATGGATGGGAGACAAGTGCACGTCGTGCATCTGCGAATACACGGATGACGGTCCTAAATCGATATGTATGAAGACAGAGTGCTTAAGCATGACGAATCACCCGGATATTTCGGACTTTGTCCTGGAGGAGGTTCTTTTGGAGGATAAGTGTTGCCCCGATTTCGAGCGCACAGCGTGCAAAGTGGGCAATAAAGTGTACAACGTAAGAGGGGGAAATTGTTTCTATCGATTTCGAGTATAGAAAAAGAAAAGAAAAGGAACTTTGTCACGTAATTAAACAGGTGGACGAATCGTGGAAGCCCAATCCTCTGGACGTTTGCGTCACGGGGATCTGCGTTAAAACGGCGTCAGGTATTCGGAAAGAAATTCGAGTAAAGGAGTGTAATGGTAGCTGCGAGCGGGGTTACGAGTATCAGTTACCTGACGAGAGCATCGCTTGTTGCGGAAAATGCATTCCCGTGGCGTGTGTTGTCGGCGATGAACTGAAGAACATCGGGGAGAAATGGTTGTCCGAGGATTACTGTACCATTCACGTTTGTGAGCTCAACAATGGCAGGGTAAGCGAAGAAATCTATCTGGGAGAATAGAGTTTGAGTAAATGGAGTGGAGTGGATTGGAATGGAATGGAATGGAATGGAATGGAATGAAATGAAATAAAATGAAATAAACATCTAAGGGTAAATATAAATATGATGTTAGGTAAGCGTGCAATCAATTACCGAAAAGTGTCCGGAAGAGGTGGAAGATGTTAATTTTGTGACGGAGAAGCGTCTCGTTCCTGGAAAATGTTGTCCGGACATCGAAAAGATTGCCTGCCGTTACAATGGAAGTATATACAAAGCAGGAGAAAAATGGAAATCCATGGATGACATGTGCGTGACGGAAGTGTGCGCATTAGAATCTGACGTTAAGCAAAGAGAGGTCGAAGTGTGTTCCAAGGATTGTGCACCGGTAAGATTTTTCGTGTACTCCTATTCCCTGAAAGAAAAAGGTTTCGGTGATGAACGATAAGGTGATTCGAGGGATAAAAGTAACGTTACCGTTCCACTTTGGCCAGGGTTGGCTGTACGAAGAAGCAGAGAATGGAGAATGTTGCGGGCAGTGCAAACAAGCTTACTGTATAGTTGGAGAGACGTTATACGAGGCTGGCTCAATCTGGTCGTCCGTCGATAATTGCACCATTTACAGCTGCATGCAGCACGGTCGACAGGTAGATCCAGATCGTCCACGAATCTTCCATCATTTGTTATTAAGAAGTTAAGTTGGAACGATCGAAGGATGTTTTTCTATTGCAGCTTTCCATCAGCAGCAGTTCCGTAGTTTGCCCGGATATAACGAGCTGCCCGCTCGACTCGGTCTACACTGAGAATTGCTGTAAAATGTGCAATTTAACTGCTCTCAATCAAAAGAGTAAGTAGTCGTTGTTAATTGTCATGAGTGAAATATCGAATAGCTGTACCATCGTAACTTTGATACAGTGGAAGCTTGTGCAACCGACGTTCTGGATGCTCAAAGTACCGTGGGTATGTTCACCGTCTATCATCGCATATTTGGAACCTGCAAAAATTTCGAACCGGTCGAGGGCATTACAGAGTGTAGAGGAAAATGCGAATCGAACTCGCACTTTGACACAGGTAAACGATAGTACTTTCTCAAGTACGCTATGTAAACGTATATATAATATGTACATAGAATATAGTTTTGTAGCCGCACAAGGCTGCTCGTGCAACCGGGGACACGCATTAATGCCATTGATTTGCAGACAATTGGAGTCAAGTGGTCAATTGCCAATGCTGTCAACCAACAAAATACGCTACTCGTCCGGTTCAATTAGCGTGCGAAAACAAGAAGATACTAAAGAGACAGGTGACAGTGCCCGTGTCCTGTTCCTGCGAGAGCTGTCATTCGGGCGAGAACGTTGCCACGGGAATTAAAGGAGGCGGCGTTAAAGGCGGAGCCGTGAAGGGAGCCGCAAAGGCAGGAGTAAAAGCCTGATCGTACGAAGGAGAAAAAACGTGGCACGGAAAGTATATTGAGCGATATACGCGATGGTTGCCGCGAAACTGCTCGAGAAAGGATGCAGAATAAGAAACTATTATTTCTTCGTTTTATTGAGCGATGTATATACATATACATATACACTTTTCTTCGACAATTGCGTATCGACTTTTTCGAAAGGCATACTGAAATTGTTTTATGCTTTCAATATCGAAGACTTACTAAGTACAATAAAATTAAATTCAGTCTTCATTAACAAGACTTTGTTTTTCACAGATGCAAATAGACACATGCATACTCGTTGGCACACTCGCACGCACCTGCACGCACCTGCACGCACCCGCACGCACCCGCACGCATACACCCGCAGGTGCTTGTTATCGATGCCACGTTTTTTTCAGTGTCGCTTGTTTACAACTGCCACCCTTCAATCACAATCGTATTAGAAAGTAACCAGCAGTATCTCACCATATCTCAATGGATATCTCAATTATTGTATCGAGGCTCGTCCTCGACTTTAACTTAACGTTTCCTTCCTTCCCCTCCACCCGACTTTTTACGACTCTTACGTCTCTTACGTATTTTCGTCAATTAATTATGTATCAGCGATCGAAGCCCGGCATTTAGCTCTCCGCGGCGCGAAACGATTCGCCGCTTTATTTAGCTCGAGATTCAATAAACAATAGGAAATCTTCGTCTTCCGATGTCGACGAGAGAAGGTGGGAGAACATTTGGAGTGGGAAGGAGTCTTGGACGAAGAAGATATTCGTCATGGAAGATTTGAAGGTTTTCGAGAGAAGCGCAAAGCGAGTGTCTTTTTTTTTTCTTCTAGAACTCCGATAGAAGGAGAAAGAGCTGAAACGGTAGCTGGATCTAAGTACCTGGCTTCGCTGATGATAGATAAATTAAAATCACAGTTCTTTCCCAACGTAAACACAGTAAAATTAAGCGATTCTTTCGGTGATCGTTAAGCTATTTGCGTTGACTGTCACTTATCGGTAATCGGAGTGGGAACAGATCATTTGGAAGAAATCAATTTACAGCGTCGAACAACAACAACGACGACGACGACGACGACGACGACGACAGGAGAACGTCGAACTGGCAGAAGACCAAAAGACGATTGAAAATAAATAACGTGCAACACCGCCCAATTCGAGAGTAATATCAAACTGATTGTAATACAGCAAACGCGTACAAATAATAAACACATATATAAATAATAAATGTATATATATGTATATTTTTTGTGACCTCTATGAATCGTTGTTTGCAGTGAGAGCGCAATTCGAAACTTACAAACTTTAGAAATGCGAGAATGATAAAATTTCAGTAACAAAACATCTTATTAATCTCCTTATATTTAACTTATCTTTAACACTTGTCTCTTCTTCAACGAATCACTCTTAACAACACAGCACTTTTGCTTCAAATGTACACCGTTTGGGTAAGAAAACGACGGATATGGCAACTAATACTTCCATAGACTACAAAATTCCTCTCTTTCGTGCACAGCTTCTCTCTCTCTCTCTCTCTCTCTCTCTCTCTCTCTATTTCCCACTCATACTTTTGCGATACGCCAACAAAATTCTTCTCATTGAAAAATACAAACTCCTGTAGATTTCCAGGTCCTCGCTCAATCACTCAATCACCCACGCGTTTTTTCTATGTACAGCTACGCAAGAGACCTACGGAACTTCTACGTTTAACGCAAATATCGCCGAATCTGAAATTCCACCTGCTGCGAATTTTTTTCTGAGACCCCCTGGCTAGGTACCGAGGGTCGAAAGAATCGCTATCGCGATACGAGTAAACGGAAATAGGATTCTTTTGAAAAAGAAAAGTCGACGGGATATTGCACAATCGAGGTATCGATGGAAATGATCACTCTATCAAACAAGGTGCTTTTCTATGATCAATCGAAATTTACGTAACTCCTTTCGGTTTAACGAAAATTCCCGATTTTTTGTCCGAAAATGGAAAGGAACATGGCTATATTACGATATAGTCTTAGGATAAGAGTAAGAATAAGGATACGGATAACGATAACGATAACGATAACGATGCAGAGACTCTACTCTATGCTTTGAAACTAAACAAACCGAAATAATCCTCTCGTGGTTTCTACACAGGTCGCGCTAATTATCGCTACTTCGATTATCACTATTGGATTGCACGAGACTTCGCAAGAATGAGTCGATCGAAAATTTTAACGACGTTCGAGAGTTTTCTCGCTTTCCTCTATTTCCCAAGACGAGGAACGGCGGAGAAGACCACGCGGGACGACATCGTATTTGTAATACGTGGAAATTGTAAAGCGATTAAGAACGTGACGTTAACGTTCCTCCGATGGTCAATGAGACTCGACCTACGACTTGAAAGTTGCAGCGACAAAGGTGATCGCGCGAACATTAGTAAACGAGGATCGTAATACTGCATTCGATGGACGATGGTCTCCTAATTGAATCGGATGTGCCTGGCTGGTCACGTCGATGCTGCTAGATACGCCATCGAGCTTCGAGGCTGCTATTCTAGCATCCTTCTCAATGAATGACTGGACGTATCGACTCCTCCTCCTCCTCCTCCTCCTCCTCCTACTTGGAAAATACGCGACAGAACGAACAGCCGACGGTGCTCGTGAATGGACAATCGAGGAGGAAGGCCACTCCGTTTTAACCGTTCCAACCTTGCTCGTTGCCCCTTAATCCTTCCCGGCGGGGATACAGACACATAGAGACAGACGAACAAATAGATATTCCGTGTATGCGTAAACTACCTGAAAGGATGAAGGACTACTTTTGGCTGCACTTGCAGAGTACAGGGTACAGTGTACAGAGTACAGAGTACAGAGCGTTCTCGTGATACCAGCTGTGAATGTATCTTTCGCTACCTTTGATCCATACGGATCTCCATCTAGCCGCGCATCCGTGTAACATCTTCCGGGATGAATCTCTATCCGAAACGACTCTCTGTCCCGACGACGAAAACGGAAACGCAAACGACGACGACGACGACGACGACGACGACGACGACGACGATGACGAAGATCGGACGCACGAGCGAATCGTCTCTCGCATTCTGGACTCGACAGTTCGAGGAGTCCCCGGCCCTTTACTCGGGGGCCGTAAGCAAGTCCTAGGCGAGCTCCCGTTTCGCCTTCGCCTCTGCATAGAATTGTGTGCTCGTTGAGCTGCTGGGGGTGCTTACCGAGCTGCGATGAAAGTGTCGGGTGAGGACGTACACCACGGCCTCGTAAGTCGCCATTATGATCGCCGTGTTTGGTATCTGCCTGATCAGCTGGGTTCCCAACCCACGATAGAGGCCCTTGGATCCTTCCTCCTCGTAGACCGTTCTCAAGGTCTGCCAGAAAGTTCGATATTTCGTGCCCTCTTCTCGCAGACGAGTCCTCGCCACCTCTGAAAGATCGTTCGTCATTGACGGGTGGAATATGGGCCTGGGAGACGTCGAGGAGACTCTTTGGCGGCTCGCGGAGAAAGAAAGTCGCGTATTTCGGATCGATCGACCGAGAGAGCAACGGCATTCCGAGGATACGGACCGACGTAGCGCGTAATTGCACGTTTTGCTCGTTCGAGTTCGCGAGACGTATGCACGATATATAACGACGATAGCTCGCGCTATCTTTAGAACGACTCGGAGAATCTTGTTAGGTACGTGCCGTGCTCGCGATAGATCAACGACGTTAAAGAGGCGTATGCGCCGTGCTTCTCCATCGATCAGGAATCGCTCTTTCTCTCGAGCCCAGGATAAACTATTTTCCAGCCGACTAGATTCGGTAGATATTGAGATATTCGCGGGGAAGGAGAGCGTATGAAACATTTCACCCATTTGAAGTTGTCTTTCTCGCCCGGCCGACCTTACCGTGTGGATAGGCGACGGTAGACGCGATCGTTTTCGAGAACGAACCGGCAGCCATGAATTCTAAAAAGTCGCGCAACGTCTTCGTGTCGTCTCCTCTGGAGATCCTCGACCTGTGGGCCGCCAACCAGGTTTTAACCGCCTCGTAGATGACAAAGTGTATCACAGTCTCGCTTATTCCTACGTAAGACGCCACGATGCCCTTGTAAAATCCTAGAATACCCTGGAAAAAGAGTAAGAGAAAACGAGCACAATCGATGAGAGGTCGGTCAACGAACAAGAGTTTCCGAGAGTGCACATTTCGATGGAAGGTAGCGCGAAGGAGAAGCGGATCGGCAGAAAGCCGACGGAGATGCCGAGGAAAGATCGAGACGTCGGTCTTACCGATTGGCGATATATCCTTCGCATGCACTCTATCGCGGAGGTTCTGCTCGTTCGGTGGTCCAGCTGAAGTCTGGTCTTTACGAACCAAATGGGATTTGTCAAGGTGCATGCCACGAAACCTGCAAAAAGAAGAGCGCACGTGGCGTTTTAATCGAATCGAATCGAATCGATCGATGGCTCGATTAGCGAGTCCCTCGGAAGAGTGACAGCGCTGAGGAAAAAAACGTTGCCCGCAAAAATATTGTAGGCGTGGGTTCAGGGGCGCGCAACTGCTCTCTGGCAGATCGAAGGCTCGCCGTGGCTTGCCGCCAATTTCTAAATTCGTCTTCCTCTCGTCGCGATAGAATCGATGCTTCCAAGGAACGATTTACGCCACGGTGGAATTAATTGGGACGAATCGATATTGCCTCTCGTGGGGGAGAAAAAAAGATCGATCGGAAGTTCTCCTCGCGCCGATTGCAGGCGGATATTTTGGCTGTGACCTTGGAAAATGGAACGCGAACGCCGGGGAAGCCCCACCGATCGACTTATCATTCGCGACCGTTTCGTTCGTCGCGCGAACAGTCGACGAGAAATTGTCGAGCGCGATCGATATAGATCGTCGAATTGCGCGAGCTCAACCGAGATAGCGGAAGAAGGTGCGAAAAAGGTGCGGAGAAGGCGCGAAAAAGTTGCGAGGAAGGTGCGAAAATTGTTAATTCATTGTTTGAGCGGCGCAAGGTCTTTGCTTTTCGCGTTATCTCTCGCTACGCAGTCGTTTCACGCGGAGAGATAGGTCGACCGTGTAGAACAAATATTTCTCTTTCTCGTTCGAATTGAAATTCGCGCAAAGAAGGGAAAGGTACCGAGGGACAGAATACGCTCGAAAATCTCAACGGAGATCCAGAGGTCGATTCGATCTCGTTCGATCGACTCGTCGCGATTTCAGCCGATAATACAATCGCGGAAGTCTCGTATCCCCGTTCTCGTATTACCGTAATCGCGTGTTTTGATTCTGCAATGTGGGTTAAAAATAGATGAAAGGCGGCGGGGCGTTTGCGAGGAGTCACGTTGCCCCTGTTACCGGCACAACACGCCACGGAAGTTCGCGTTCCGCGCCCCTCCTATCACTATCGTTCGCGAATATGTATTTCGGAGGACCTGAAATTGCGGCACGGAACAATTTGAGAGGCAGAAGACAGGGCGATCGAATAATCGCGAGGCAAGCTAGAGGCGGAGACTCGATGACTCAATGAACGGAGCAGGTGCGGTCAGGCTCCATTGAGAGGCACGATAGAGGAGATGGAACGAGAGAGCAAGAGGAGGAGGAGGAGGAGGAGGAGGAGGAGGAGAAGGGAGGGAGGGAGGGAGGGAGAGAGAGAGAGTTATGGTTTGCTTGTAAACAGCTTCAAGACCGAGTAGTTGAATTGCGCGGACCGGTGACAAAAATAGAGGCGCATAGCGAGCGATGTCTCTCGGCGGATCGTGAGGCTTCTTGCCAAAAAAGGAAGAAGAAGGGACGAGAGGAGGAAGGAATAAACAAAAGGAGGCGCAATAGTCCGCGATTTACGTTGCGCTTAGGAAATTACGTTAAATGAGCGATCGTTGAAGTCTTTGCGGAAGCAAGTTACGGACAGGTCTGCTCCAAGGACCCCAATAATTCAATACGATCCTTCGTATTCTTCTCACTTCCTTCGCAACGCGCGACTAGACGATAGAGCAACCGAACGACCTCCTCGAAGCGAAACACGAATATTTTTCACGGTGGAAGTAAACATACGCCGATACGTAATACGATATATCGTCGCTCCCCCGCAGAGTGATCTATGCCTCGGCAATCGGGGTTCGGGGTTGGAGGTCAGAGTTCAGCTTCCCGTCGGACGACGGATAAGGAGATATCGGATTCATTGAGCCGCCGATAACTGTCCGCTCCAGCAGGATATCCTCGTCGATCGGAGAAAACGGCGAGCAACCGGTCCACGTGTTTCGAGCATTTTCTCCGGAGACCTCGCGAAAGAGTCGACAGAAATTCCCCGGGAGAAGATAGGAAATTTTCGGCAAACTACTTCCAGAAGGTAATATCGGCAATTAGTTCGACGAGCGGGAGCGATAGAATTCAAATATTTGCTCGTCATCGTCGTCGTTAATTTATCTTCTCCTTGGCAAACATGCATCTCGAGCGGTCGGGAAGATTTCTGGCTCGTTGCTTTCTCGAGTTTGCCCTAGATCTCGAATTGTTTACGATAGAAATATCGAGCGAAAAAATTCCAGGCGCCCTCTCGTCGAGGGCGTCCCGGACTTTGGATTTTTCTATTTCGCGGAAGAACGTTCTTCACGAATGGACGAGGGCAACGGGGATGGAGAGCGATGGTCCTCGAGGAACCCTTCGACCCTATTAACGTTAGAATTTTGTCAGGATGCGAGGATTCGATGGCACGCTTTCGTTGCCCCGACGCAACGACCCGGCGAGGTTATCGGCATTGGGGGCAGATCTAAAAGTGCGTCACAATTGCGAGCTAGTTATTTGCAGTGTAGCCACGAATCGTTTCATTGAGGAGATAGGGGGAATGACGCGCGATTTGACCCCACCGAAGCACCCGTATCTTCCTCCGGTCCGATCCGGTTCGAATCGATTCGATACTATTCGATTCGATTCGACAGAGAGGAGAAGACAATTAAATATAAATCGGAGACGATGAAATCAAAGAAAAGGGGTGAAACGTTCGAAGATCTCTCCTGCATCGACGATAGCGAGCGTCTCGCGGAAGATTGCGCAATATTCCGTCGTATATGGAGTAAATCACGATTGACCGGGGATCTTTGGAGATGACCCAATCCGGTCGGCCAGGATGCGATTCGATTTCTAAATATAGCAAAAGAATAGACGGCGTCTCGTGGCAGCGCCGGTGGTTCACCGACACGATAACGCCGTGGTAGAAAATAACCGTAGGTACAGAAGCAGAGAGAGAGAGAGAGAGAGAGAGAGAAAGGGAGCAAGAATGTCGAATCGACACCTCCGCCAAAACGCTGACCTTACGGTTCAATTGCGAGGCAAAGTGGAGAGATGGAGCGTTTGCACGTGATCGCGGCCTGACCGATTCTTTCCCTCTTTCTCTCTTTCTCTAACGTTGGCTACTTCGAAAGATAGAATCGCGCGATATTTCGGCTACGCTCAAAACCCGCCTCCGTATCGGCACTCGTCTCGAGTTGATTTATTTCCCGCCGCGAACCACGGCGACGTTACGATACGGAGCATTATCTCGCGGCAGACTTATCGTGGGGAAGTCTTCCTCGATGATATTCTGCCAGTTGAATCCGGGATAAGGCTCCGTTGATCGAAAATAAAATCGAAATTACTTCGCCGCTACCTCGATCGATCAATCGATCAATCGATCGATCGATCTTTCGTTCTCTTTGTCTTCCTCTTTCCATGCAAGGAGAAAGAACTTACCGGCGCAGAATGCAGAGAAAACGTGAACGAGCGGAGTGTCCGGAGGGAGAATAGAGTTGAAGGCAACTTTGCTCTTCGAATAGGCGCAAAAGTAGATCGCCCTCGAAGGAGCGACGCCGATGATGTTCGGGCCGAGGCCCTTGAACAGAGCACCCACACCTTCGTTTCTGGCTATGTATCTCAAGCACTCGAAGATACCGGGACTGCCTCCTGCCGGATGGCTCGATGCCCCGCAGTGGGAAAGGGCAACGAGGGTGTACCTAAAAAGAAAATAGAACGGATCGATAGAAAATGAATTTCTGGACCGTTCACCCCGACGAGTCGCGATCGCGCTTGGAAACTTGCAAACTTCCAAGCTTGCAAGCTCGCTACGATAGGATAGGATAGGATAGGATATATGAATGCGATCTCGAATAGAACTTTGCGACACTTTTGAAGCTTCCAACCTCGTGTATCCCCCGGTGCACAATCGTCTTCTCTGCTCCGGCGTGGGGAATCCCTTGCATGTCACGTGTCCCGAGGCAAGTTCCTTGTTGATGGGTGCAGGATAGAAGCCAGAGGATGAGGATTGTTGACGCGTTTTCACAACCTCCAGGGGACAGGTCACTATTGCCCCCGCTGTGCCGGCAATCCTGATTTTAACGAAAAAAAACGAGAGATTTATCGTCGGTCTGTTGTCGAAGCGATTTATCGTCGACCACGCGCTCCGAAACGTATGACGATCAACAAAATGATCGTGTCAGACCTCAATCGTTTGCTAATCGTTTTACCTGCGTTATTGAGATCATTCTTTTCTCTGCGCTTCCTCGGAAACGTTATTTTGTATTTCGTGAAAGCTATCCGACTTCGTTGCAAACACGATTAATAGAGATTTAACGACTGTGGAATACGAAGGAAGTAAAGTTTCGATATATGTATGTATGTATGTATGTATGTATGTATGTATGTATGTATGTACGTAGGTTGCCGATGAACCTGCTGATCAGCAGAACGATGGTCGAAGAGAGGCAAAGATGACACCTTCCATTACGCGCGCGCGGCAAGTAAGAAAAAAAGAAAAGGAACGTCGCAAAAGAAGACAGAAGCCGCGAGACAAACGAAAGGATGCGTGTCTCGCAAGCGATAAACAGAGCGCACTTGCAAATTGCCAGGCAATCGCGTGATGCACGCTGCATAACGTAATTACGTTGCTTTCCATTGACCACTTGCGAATTCTCGAAACGCACGTTCCTTCCAGCGGGCAAAATAATCACGCCTAATTCGGAAATAAATATTGTATGATATGTCGTGCAGAGCGTAGGCTTCTTTCGCGAATTACGACCGTAGATGACAGAAACCGGTATTACGTCATAAGATCGCGCGAATATACCGTGAAGGTTGAGAAGTATATTTGGATCGCATCGCGGTGCCATGTCGTGTCGAGAGGAATAAACGCAAGAAACGAGGTACGTCGTGTCGTTACGATCCGTGACGATGACGACGATGACGACGACGACGACGACGACGACGACGACGACGACGAGTCGTTGGGATATTTGGTCGCGCGCGAGGCTTCCGAACGAACAAGAGATTGGGCAGAAATGTTTTTTCGCGGACATGCGACACGCCGTTGCAACGAATTGACATAGGTCGTGGCTGCTATCAACGATTCGCAAGTATCCGACCGATATTGGCAGACACAACTCTGCCGCTCCTTCGTCGGCTAGATCTAAACGCGCAATTGGAATGACGATCGAAATAAAAGTGATGTAACGCGAAGAAACTCACCCTCCGGCAAAGAGGTGTATCGCAGTGTCGAGATCCATCGTTCTCCTCCTCGATCCGCGAAAGAAATTCTCCCTATCACTCCGGTAGCATGTACTTTTTCGAGAGGAACCACGACCGCGATACACCAATTAAATTCCACTGACACAGAGGATAACCTGATCGAACTCGCCACCGAGTACCTCGATGATGTCGATTCGAACCGTTCTCTTGGCTATCGAACGAAACTAGCGAGAAACGACTCCGACGCGTCCGCCCGCTCAAAAACAACTGATCCAAACTGTCTCGACCCGATCAAACTAATTCGATTCTACCGACGAACGAGTGCACCGTGCGCGGTGCCCCACGACAAAAATGCGACTCTAGATTCTAGATGCGCCACGGATCACAAGTTGTAACGTAGACAGGCAACTCAACGATAAATGGCGGGAAAAAAAAAGATGGCGGCAGGGTAGTTCCGGTAATCTCCGTCATTCGCGGGAAATTTGACTTTTCCATTATTCCCGGGAAATGGAACCTCGGTTATTTACACCAATTTCGGTTTAGCGATTAAATCTCGCTACTTTGCTCTCTGTTCGGGTTGTCGAGGATTTATTTCAACGCTGCACGAGAGACGTATCGTATTGCCTAGTGGATAACCAAATTTTCTACTCGCAATGTCGTACACGATATATCGATATATCGTGACAATGGAGGTAGAACGTAACTTTGCCTCTCTTAACGAATTTTATTTCATATCGTGTCAGACTTAAAACGAAAATATTTACAGTTGAACGAGCGAAACGACAAGTAAATTTGGAAATTATAGGACTCGACGTAAAATCACTCTTTCGTACTTTTCTCTTTGTCGATGCTGTCCGCTTCTAATTTTCTCTTTTTCGCCCGTATGTCCGCCAAAGTCTGTTCTATACTTCGCTGGTCCTTTTTATTTTCACTGGGAACTGAAACGGCAGTTATCGTTACCAATGAAATATTCCATATCTACCGTTATTCGCTTCGCTTTTTACTCACCGCATCCATAGCTGCTATTAGCTTCGGTCTTCCTAGCAGCCTCCAGAGCAGCCTCCGTGCCAATGAGATGACGATACTTATCCTTATAGTAGCTGTTTGGCACAAAATTCTCCTTCCGTTTTCTGGATTTTGCAGCCTCGGTTTCTTCCTTCGCGCACCTCTCTCTCTCCTCTATCAACCGCTTAGCCACTTCTTCGTTCCACTCTTCGCCTCTGCGCAGCGCGTTCAATTGATCGTCCGAAGGAGCGTGCTCTCGTTTGAACACCATTATGTAACGATCGACTCCTTCTTCCCCGAAAGAGTATGCCCAGACGTTAGCCACTTCCGCGACGTCGTGTCTACGATATTATCAACGATTATTAACCGATATTTCACCAAGCATCGAAGCAAAAATTTCTTCGTGTACATTATGCTTCTGTGTATCTGATCCATGGGAGGAAATTTGTATTCCTTCGCGACGTCGTCTCGGAGAAAGTTGTTAATTTTTTCTTCTACCTAAAGCACGAAGACGATAGAAAACAACGATACGGGGAACGTTTGCCAAATACATGATCGAGCAATACGAAATTCCAACCTTCTCCCGAAAAATTTTTAATCTTTCGGCTTCTGCTTTTTGCCGCCGTTCGTATTCCTCCTTTTCCTCTGCACGATTCAATAACAATTAATTACGATGTAAACGACGAAAGATTCTTTTTTTCGCTACGACTTACTCTTCATCAAGGCTTTTTGTTTATCGCTGACCGTAGGTGGTTTATCCATGGAATTCAATATAGAACCCAATAGATCCATAGTGCTGATTATCCTTTTTCTCTCTCGGAAAATTTTTCTCAAAATCAGTTGAAATTTCACTTAAAATTGACCTACGAAAATTCGAAAAATTTACCAATCCAAACTGATTCTCTCTGCGGCGACGTACAATGATAAGACTCGCGAGGTTAATTGCGCAAATAATTCCAAGGTGACAATACAGGGCCGTGACTCTTTCAATCTTTAAACGGCAATAACATTTTCAACTAACAATATACGTACGCTATCGTTTAATACGAACAGCTGTTTCTATGAACAATTTTCAGTATGAAAATATGTAAACCTTTGGTAAACTTTCGACCCTTTCGACGACACGAGTCATTGACAGTTGCTTGGAAAAGTGAAGCCAAGCGAGCGAAATCAAGTATATACTTGAATTTCAAATGAAAATAGCAATAAAATAAGCGATAAATCTATGAGATTCTGGTTTGAATATTCAGCACATATTCTACCTTGTCAAGTTTGCTTCCAATTTCAGTCCCTATCCCCCGTCCTGTACTACACGAAGTGAAGGTTAGCTTGAAATTTGTAGACTATAAGGGTTAAGGCGGTAAGGGCATCGTTGAGCGTCATGGAGAAACGGAATTCCTATAATTTCCTTGAAATAACCCCGTCCGAATTTTCCTCGCCTGGGTAAAAAGGAATTGAAAAGGACAGAAGCGGGAGAGGAAGAACGTTGTTTAGTCGCGGTTGGTCGCGGTCCACTGTGTACCCTTTACAAGTGCAACGGAAACGTTGAGAGCTAAAGGGTGGTGCGTCAGTTTAAGTCAGTAGGTGCGATTTTGTTTAATCAATTTTCCTCGGAATATCGGGAGAATCGAGTTGAAACGAGTGTACGATAAACGTATACAATTTTCGAGCGGCTGTAGCAGCTGTAGCAGCTATAGCAGCACCAGCACCAACCTGCACTATCGAGCCCTATCAGCAGAGCGAGCAGAGCATTGCAAAGAGATCGGAAGTTTCGCGCACGTGTAACTCGTCTCGGTTACAAGCTGTTGGGAAATTTCTCGATGAAAGAATGTAAAGATAGTCGACGGTGAGATAGTACATCCATTGATCAAAAGAAGCCTGAAAAATCTTGCCACAAGATGAGCACGATATTGGAAAAGATCGCTTCCATCGAAGCCGAGGTAACCTCTACTTTGAAGCAAGTTGTCGTACAACTGACAAGTTCGATAAAACGCTAACGAAACGATTTTTCGTTCCAGATGGCTCGCACTCAGAAGAATAAAGCCACTTCGGGTCATCTGGGATTGCTGAAAGCAAAATTGGCGAAACTGAGAAGAGAGCTGATAACACCGAAGGGTGGAGGAGGTGGCGGTGAACAGGGTTTCGAGGTAGCCAAGACCGGAGACGCCCGTATAGGTTTCGTAGGTACGTCGCAAAATGGGAAGAGGAGGAAAAATTAATGGCCGGTTTTCCGTTCGATAGGATTCCCCTCCGTTGGCAAATCGACTCTGTTGAGCACCTTGGCAGGAGTGTACTCGGAGGTAGCGGCGTACGAATTTACCACTCTGACCACGGTTCCTGGTTGTATAAAGTACAAGGGTGCCAAGATACAGGTTTCGGTCATTGTTTCGATACGCGCGAACAAACGACGCCGTCCTTGGACGTGAAACGTTGCGTCTATTTCAGCTGCTCGATCTACCTGGGATCATCGAAGGAGCCAAAGATGGCAAGGGTCGGGGAAGGCAAGTGATCGC
This sequence comes from Cerceris rybyensis, assembly GCA_910591515.1. Taxonomy (NCBI): domain Eukaryota; kingdom Metazoa; phylum Arthropoda; class Insecta; order Hymenoptera; family Crabronidae; genus Cerceris; species Cerceris rybyensis. The sequence goes on from OU342802.1 coordinate 72,241, forward strand.
CGTTGCCAGAACGTGTAGTTTAATTTTTATCGTTCTGGACGTATTAAAACCCTTAGGACACAAACGGCTGATCGAACACGAACTGGAAGGTTTTGGATTGAGATTGAACAAACAGCCCCCGAATATTACGTTCAGAAAGAAGGACAAAGGTGGAATTAATTTTCAGACGACGGTAAGTAAGAGAAACGATTCGGAAGATCGACCCGATCCCGACCAAGTTTCGACGAAGAATTTACAGTGTTCTCTCTCTGTTGGACAGTGCGCACAATCGGAACTCGACCTAGACACCGTGAAAACGATTCTGTCGGAATATAGAATTCACAATGCGGATATCACTTTGAGATACGACGCGACGTCGGATGATCTGATCGATGTTATCGAGGGAAACCGGGTCTACGTCCCTTGCATTTATTTGCTCAATAAAATAGGTAATTGATTGCTCGGGGAGAAGAATTGTCTGAGAAATCGGTAAGTCGTATAGTCGTAAGTCGTCGCTTCAATTGGTTCCTGCGAAATTTCAGATCAAATAAGTATCGAAGAATTGGATATAATTTACAAGATACCGCACTGCGTGCCTATATCCGCCCATCACAAGTGGAATTTTGACGATCTGCTGGAAAAAATGTGGAATTACCTGCAATTAGTAAGAATGTACGGTCGAAACGTTTTGGACGATTTAAAGCGCGGGAAGGTAGTTTCGATGAAACTTACGTGTCTCGTGTCCGACGATGTTTCAGTTACACGAAGCCCAAGGGTCAACTGCCGGATTACAATTCGCCCGTGGTGTTGAACACGGAGAAAAGGACCGTGGAAGATTTTTGCAACAAGCTGCATCGATCTATCGCGAAAGAATTTAAATAGTATGTTGCCGTGGCAGCCATAGGAGAGAGAATTTCACTCGATAACGATACTCTGTTAAAATTTGACTTTGATTTTCAGCGCTCTCGTTTGGGGATCCTCGGTGAAGCATCAGCCTCAGAAGGTGGGGAAGGATCATGTTCTCTGCGACGAGGACGTCGTGCAAATTGTAAAAAAAGTGTGACCTTATTTTTGTCATAAACGATTGCGAAGTGAAGTGGAAGTGGAAGTGGAAGTGTGGACGGTGACGCGTCTCTCTTTGTGGTCACGCGAGGACCTGTTCTTACGTGCGGCGACGTTCGTAGATCGGCTTCTTCCGCCGAATATCTTTGTCATATTTCTGTAACAATATAGATATAACGTATGATTTGTCGATGATCAAGTTGTTTCATTCATTCTTTAATCACGGTATGCCACGATATACATATATATGTGTATTTGTCGTCGTATTAGCACCGGGAAGAGGGAGAAAACGGCGCGGTCGTTGCGCCGAGTAAAAGTTCAATGGACGAGCTGCAGCTAGAAACTCTTTAAATGGTATTCCCTTCGCTGGTGATGGATCAACTTTTCGAAATGGTCGCACTTTGACTTGGCTTCTTCGAGTTGCTTCGCGAGGTTTCGTATCGTTAGAATTTTCCGAGTAACGACCAGCTTGATTCTGGAAGATTGAAGTGCGGAAAGGAAGGAAATAAACGAGGGCGAAGAGATCGAAAAGGAGAAGATACCTGCTGTGCAGCCGAGTCATCGATGCGTCTCTCTCGGCATTATTTCGAGCTATTTCTCGATAGAGCGACGCAATTCTCTCCTCCAACTGTTGCTTTTCCGACTCTATCTCCTGTCTGGCGAATATCCGGGCGTCGTCCCTCTCGACGGAGAGGCGGTCTATCGTCTGAAAGCCGTCGTCGTCGTCGTCGTCGAAATTTATCGGGCTCGGTGTCGATCGGATCAGGCAACTTACCTCTTTCGCTCTCCTCGAGTCGTTTGCGAAATCTCGAAGCTTTTCCTCGGCATCGCGAAGCCGAGTCTCCGTTTTATCCAGGGAGTCCTTGCACCGGGATAGTTTGTCCCTCTGCGAGGTAGCGTCGTCGATGGCGGCCCGCAAATCTGTTTCGTACTTTTCCATGGTCGATCTGAAAAAGATGAGAGATCCGAAAGAGTCTCGAGTCGCAGGGATCTGCAGCGAATCGAAATCGAGGGATTACCGCGATTGTTCGTCAAAGCTCTTCCTGAGCCTCTCTTCCGCGTCGCGAGAATCCTTCTCGAGGCGTCCGATGGCAATCTCGATCTGGCGATCTCTCTCTCTGCTACATTCCTCCCTTATCTTGCTCTCCGTTCGCCGTTGCTCGATTATCCAACGTTTTTCCCTCTCGGCCAGGGTGGCCTCCGTTCGCGCCATCAGCTCTTCTCGCAGGCTCCTCTTCTCGGAGACGTGTCGCTTCTTCAGCTCCTCGGTCTCTTCCTGAAAGAAGGAGGAAAAAGCGAGGAGGTCGAATGGAGCCTCGGCAAGAGAGCAAACGAGTCCCCTCGTCGGACAGTCCTACCCGATGTCGCTGCTCGGCCCTCTCGAGCGTCGTTCGTTTCTCCTCCTCTAGCTTCGACAATTCGTTCTCGAAGTGGTTCCTCTCCCTCAATGCCTGCTCGAGAAGCTTGTCCCGTCGCTCCTGGAAGAGATTTTCTTGCTCCTCCAATGATTGCTTATACCTGAAATTGAAAGAGACGCAGAGTTTGCGGTCCATCTCCTTCTCGGCCTCTATCCCTCTCGGCGCGCCGTGGCCGTACCGGTTCCATAAGATATTTCTCTCCTCCACGAGGGCCTTTTCGTGGACGGCCGTGAGCTCGAGCCGCAACTCCTCCAGTCGTTGATTCGATTCTCGGGCAGCGCGCAGGATCGTCTCCTCGATTTCCCTCGCGTGGTCGTTTCTGGATTTCTGCATTTCCTCCTCGTGTCGGGCGACCATCTCGCGCAATTCCGGCTCCAGTCCCTTCACCGTCATCTCCTTCGAATCGGATCGCCTTTATATATAAGCGGCTTGATCCTCCTAGATGGAGAGGGCGAGAGAGGGACACACGGATAAGGGGACGAACCTTAATTTTAAGGGTGCGCGCCTCTATCCATCGCTCCCTCTTGATCTTCTCGGCCGCGGCACAGTGATCCTTGAGACGCTGCAGCTCGACGGCGTGCCTCTCCGCCGCGGCCTTTGCCTCTCGCCGGGCCCTGGCCTCCGCCTCCTTGACCCGCTCGGCCAGGGAGGTGCACTTTTCCGCGAGCTGCGTTTTTTCCGCGATCAGTCGCTCTATGAAGCTTTGGTGTCTCCGAACTATTCTCCGGTATCTATCCTCCTGCGATCGTAGCTTCGTGGCCTCGCTCCTCCCGAGGGCGTCCTCCTTCTCGCGGCTCGATCTCCTCTCCTTCTTCAGCTGCTCCCTCAGGAGCTCTATGGCGGCGTCTTTCTCCTCGATCTGAAATTTCATCCTGGTCAGGTCCTCCGCGAGCTCCAACGGCGCGCCCTCGGTGACCTTTGCTCCTTCTTTCCGACATTTGTCCCCCAAGTTTTCCCGACTCGGGGGAGAGGGAAGATCCGCCAAGTGGAGGGGCCACGAATCCAAATCCGCCTCCGCCGGGTGAAAGGTCGCGCCCGTTGTCCGCGATTCGTCTGTCGATCGACAGACAAGAACAATCTCGATCGAGGCAGGAAGAATATGGGGGGATAAGGTGGTTCGCAGAACAGAGGAGGATTTTGATACCGATACCGTCTTCGAGTCGCTCGAGGAAGGCGACGATGTCGTCGTAGCTCGGGCCCGACAGAGGAACGGCCGGGGCACCTTTACCCTTCGTCGACGGGTCTCTCTCCGGTTCCAGCTAAAATACATACATATATGAAGAAGCGAGAAGGGAAGACGAGGGAAACGACGGAAATGGGGAGGAGAGTCGGTCGGCAGATCGCCCGTACCTGTGGAACATCCGTGTCCGATTCGAGAGCTCCGGTTCTCCTCAGATCCTCGACGATGTCGTTCAAGATATCGCCACCCTCGACGATCGTTCGTCCGCGATCCTCGATCTCCCATTCATCGGGCAGTAGGCCCTTTCCGGCCCTCGGCTCGGCCACTTCCTCTCGATCTCGCGGGAGAAGATTGCTCGTCGATTTGATGGAAAGTCGCTTTTTGACCGGCGGTTTTCCGAGGATCCTCGGGTGACTGATTTCGATCATATCGAGAGTCGGTTTCCTTTCTGTTCCGGCGAATCCTCGAAATGGTTCGAGGGATGTTTATCGACTAGTCGACGCTCGTTGAACCGCTACCAAGGTAACGGGTCGCCAGTAATTCGATAACACCTCTTTGGTTACGTCCGGTTCCTCCATATTTCCTACTCTGCTTCTTTCCTCCTTTCTTTCTTTCTTTTCGTCGCTTCTTTTCTTTCTTCCTTCTTGCCTTCTTTCTCGTGGAAGGTCAAAAGCGTCCAACTGCCGACAAAATCGCGCGGTCAAAGGTCGGCAGGGGTGGCGGAAGCTACCGCGCCGACCGAGTGATCGGAGTTGTCGGAGTCGACGGAGTCGACGGAGCCGACGGAGCCGACGGAGCCGACGGAGCTGTGTTACGTGGAGCGCCCCAATCGAGGTAGCATCCGAGGAAGGGAGAAGAGAACCGCTCTGGCAGTCGGAGAAGCGAGTCGGCGGAGGCGCGCGCGTGGGGCGAGGTTGTCGCGGCCGCGGGTGAGATTGCGGGAGAAGGAAAGACCGAGGGCGAGAGCGAGGGCGAGGGCGAGGGCGAGGGCGAGGGCGAGGGCGAGGGTGAGGGCGAGGGTGAGGGCGAGGGCGAGGGTGAGGGCGAGGGCGAGGGTGAGGGCGAGGGCGAGGGCGAGGGCGAGGGAGAGGGCGAGAGTGAGAGCGAGGGTGAGGGTGAGGGTGTCCGTACGTACACCGAGAGAGAATCGATCTAAAACTAGGAGTCGCCGCAGTAACCGCCGGGAGGAAGCCACTGTTACAATTTGCCCCCATATGCGCTAGTGAAATCTTAGATCGGGTAATTGTACGGTGAGCCGTTAGAATGAGGTGTTCCCGGCCGGTGCTCGCTCGCGTACGCCCGGCACGTTGAAACGCCACCGAGGAGAGACCGAGCGGGGGTGTTTTTCGCGGCCGAGAGTGAAGCCGTTCGCCGGAAAGGAAAGGAGAGGAGGTGCACTCGCGGAGGCACCGAAGGGAACGAGCCGGAAAAATCCCTCGAGTCTGATCGCGCCTCGCGATATTTGGGTGTGTGCACCGACTGCTACCGATAGCGGCCGATAGCGGCCGATAGCGACCGATTGCGACCGATAGCGACCGATAGAAGCCGGCTGGAACCGGCGATAATCGCGGAAAATCGGCAGGCAGCGAGAAAACGGTGGCGACGAAAGTGGACGCAGTGCCGGGCGCTCGGATTTCAAAAGTCCAAGGGAAATCAAGGGACGAACTCGAAGCGGGACAGAGGGAACGAGAGAGGGCGGGAGGGAGATATATATATATAGAGAGAGAGAGAGAGAAAGAAAGAGAGAGAGAGCGAGAGAGAGAGAGAGGGCGAAAGGAAGAGCGAGCGAGAGGGATAGAAAGTGAGAGAGATAGAGAGAAATAGCGAGAGAGCGAGACCGGCTGCGATAGAGGGTGGTAGAGATCGAGGGATAGAAAAAAAGAGAGCGAGACGGAGAGGGAGGACGGGAGGCAGGGAGAACGGGAAAACGGGAGGACGGGAGGTCGGGAGGACGGGAGAAGGGAGAAAGAGAGAAAGCGCAAAGGTGGGCGGACAGCACTGCACGAGAGCATCCCGTCGCCGCGATAATGCGACGCGCACCTTTGACCGTTTCTTCGGAATAAGTGCTCGCTGGGACGATCCCTTACCTGCAGGGATATGACGTAATGGCAAGAGAGGTAGGCATTATTCTCATTCGTATATCGCTCTCTCCGTGCGCGACCTTAGCCTCGCACGACTCGTTCCTCCGATCCTCTGCCTCCTGCCCACCGTCGACGGTACATCGTCCTGTGTCCTCCGTCCTCCGTCTTCCGTCTTCCGTTCTCCGTTCTCCGTTCTCCATTCTCCGTCATCCGTTATCCGTCATCCGTTATCCGTTATCCGTCCTCCGTCCTCCGTCTTTCGTCTTCCGCCGCGAATCGTTTGTCCCGTTTCAGGCGAATCGTTGACAGCCGTTTATTCTCTATCGAGCGTTTGATTTTGTCGAAGGAGAGACGATCGTCCGGTCCAGCGTCGCTGGAGCCCCGTCCGCTGCAAACCGTTGTCCTGACCCAGTTCCCTCGCGACGCGACCCCGTGTCGGAAAGTGGTCTCGCTCGCTGTCGGTCGCTTTCGCTCTGTCCGCGCTTTTTCTCGACGTGCTCGACAACCTCCGCATCAACTCGAAATTGCGCGAAACCGGGAAGCTCGATGGGTCAAAGGTTAACCGCGCGATCGACCACCACCGATCGGATTTGCCCGTTTGCGTGCTCCTCGAGGTTCTCGCGGCGGGGCATTTGTTTATCGAGGGGCTCTCCTCTCGAAGAAGCCGCATCGAGTCCGTTCCCGTTTCTTGCTTTTCTGCTTTCCTCGTTTGCTCGTTTGCTCGTTTGCTCGTTTGCTCGTTAACCCGTTTATCCGTTTATCCGCTTAGTTCCGAGAGCGCGGGCAAGAGCGGGCGATCGGGAGAATCGGGGCAATCGGTGGCGGTCCTCGGCATCGTCGGGAGGACCTTTTATTTCTCTCAATTTCCATCTTTCCTTCTACTTTTTCATCGCTTAGCCAAGAATGATTGAATCAGGTCAGTGTTTTCGACCATAAGTTGCGCCTGCGTCTGCGCCCTACTCGTTCAGTGCCTCCCTGCCCAAGACTAGGGGCAACCTAAACACAATGTTACTCTTTGAATCTCTCTTTATTTTGGCCCTCTCGCGTTTCTCAATCTCCTTTGTCCCCATTCTCCTTCACCCATTTGACGCTTGATATTTCACGTTTGGCGTTTCACGTTTGACGGTTGTCGTTTCAAGCTTTACCTTGGCCACTCCGTAAGACCGACCTAGAGCCATCGAGGGACGGTTCACCGTCGCCTCGCGTCGCTTCGCGTCGCGTCGCGTCGCGTCGCGTAGCCTTGTCCGCGGAAATCGTGAAACGCGGACGCGAAAATCCTCGTGGTTCGAGTTTGGATATCGACGTGTTCTCCGTCCACGAAGAGTCTCGCCCTGCCGGCTCGTAATCCCCGCGTCGATGGACTCGGGACATTAAATTTGGCCCTGTACGTCCTGTCTCGATGATGCGCGCGATCTCCTCGCACTTACTCTCGTCAGGTCCAAGGGAGGCCGCGGCCGCGACTCCTTTCCACGGGAGTAGATTCGACTTGACCGGCGGAGGCCTCCGCGATCTTTTGCGAGCCTCGACTCGCGTATAGGTATTCGATAATAACTGTTCGGTCGAAGCGTGCAACGGGCTTTGTTTGTCGCCTCGTTCCAGTTGGCAGTCGCGCATAAAGCGGCGCGTAAGGGTAAATTACTTTCTCGCTGACCCGTCCCGGATACTCCAGTTAACATCTAGGCGAGCAATATTTTCCACGATGGCAGGACGGTTTAACGGCTTCTTTCCGCGCAATTGCGTCTCGTCGGAAGCTACGTACCCATTGATAGATCCCGCTTTCCCGATATACCTTCCTCGCATCCTCGCATCCTCGCATCCTCGCCCCCTCGAGTTTACGCCGAGAAGGGCCTCTCGAAGGGGTTGCTCGCCGTTTGCTGATCGCTGTTCGCACCTCGCGGCACGCTGATCGCTCCGTCCGGCTGGATCGTAGGCGTGCTAGATCTACTTTCGAGGATACGGCAGGATGGTACGGTAGCAACCTCGATACTCCCGTCGAATATCTTTTATTCTCTCCTAACCGTTTACCTATCTCTGTCCTAACCGTCTCTTCCTCGGAGAAGAGAGCTACGGATTCAAGTGGACTCTTTCTTTCCGCAGGAGTTACGGAGCAAGAGACCTTTTAAGATATGGGACAGCTGGCGTAACGTGAGGAAGGGACTGGTCGTTGGCAACTTCGAGGAACTGATACATCGCGGTAAGTAAAAACGTTATTTCCCCTCGTCCGTGAAGCCCTCGTCCTCTCCGACGAATCTACAAGTTCTCGTGGATGATTTCAGGGAAGGAAAAATTGGGCGTGCCGCAGAACGAGAATGTCTCCCTAGTGCTGGAATCGGACGGAACGCAAGTCGAGGACGGGGAATACTTCAAGACGTTGGCCAACAACACGATACTGCTGCTGCTGCGGCATGGTGAACGCTGGTGTCCAACGGGAGTCGACATCATACGTGCCGGTATATCGAAATTCGTTTGAACTTTTCATCCTTCCGATACCGTACCGCCGGAGAATTCTACCTCGTCCGGAGAATCTCTTTTTCCTCGCCTCTGCCGATGGAACGTGCCTTCCGTGTCTTCGGACGTTTCGTTCGAGGAGCGTCCTTTCCCTCTGTCCCGAGGAATGCCTCAAAAATTCATTTCGCGAGACGAAAGTTTTCTACGATGACCGAATCCCATTTTCTCGGTTTCAGCGATTTCGGCGATTCCGAAAATAGTCTGCGAAACGATACACGCCCTGGAGTTGCACGATGAGACCCCATCGTGGAAAATCATGGACAATAAGGGTCGCGTCACGGTCGTGCTGCACTGGGACCAGCGTTCTTCCTCGTCGTCGCAGGTGCAGCAGCAGCAAAAGGGTCAGGACGGTCAGAGCTCGAAATACTCGCCGACCAAGAAGGCCGACTTGAGCGGGGCCCAGCGACCCTCGCTCGTCATCCAGACCAGCTTGGATAAGCTCAACTATGGGGGAAAGAGCGGACATTTGCCGGGCGAGCGTGGTCCGAATCGTTACGCCAGTCCCCAGATCACTGTGATAAATCATGACGACATGGTACAGAAGAGTTTTACTAGTCAAAGTTTGCATAGTTCCTACGGGCCTATCCTGGCTACTGGTTCAATATCGTCATCGTCGCAGCAGCAGCAGCAGCAGCAGCAGCAGCAGCTACAGCAGCAGCAGCAGCAGCAGCAGCAGCCGCAGCAGCCGCTACCGCCGCAGTCGCAGCAGCAACAGCAGCAGCAGCAGCAGCACGGGATGCCGGGTCGGCTGGTGAAGCAAGGCACTAATTCCTTCGACAGTACGACCATTCATATTCACACGCCGGAGTGTTCGAATCACATTCATCAGCCGGTAGCTCGAAACGGAAGTCCGGTGAACGGTGCCGACGGCGGACCCGGGGGAGAGTGCGACTTTCACTGTTGCGCCCTCCACGAGGAGGGACGGAGAATAGCGGTTCACAAGTCGGTCGCGACTTCTCCCATTCAGGATGGCCAACATCAGCAGTACCAGCAGCACCATCATCCGCAGCATCCGCAGCAGCCGCAGCAGTCGCAGCAGCAGCAACAGCAGACGCAGACTCAGACTCCGTCGCCTCAGCCTCCATCCTCCCTCTCGGACGGGACGAAGCGAGGAGGGCTGAGCAAGGGACACGTGAGATTTCGCGACACCGCCGACGAAGAGTCGAGCGGTCGGTTGGCCGGGAATTCGGCGGCCTCGGCCTTCCATCTTCACCATCATCATCACAATCATCAGGAGCACGACAGTTCCGAGTCCGAGACCGACAACACCATCATGGAAGACGTGACCGAGGACGAGATCGTGACGTCGGAAAAGTTTTTGCTCCTCATCGATCAGCTCACGGTAGATCAGAAGCATCACCTTAGTATCAAGGACATCGGGATTATCCTCGAGCGACTCAATTCGAAGATTCTCGACGTCGAGCGACTCGATCGCGAGAGCGAGAGCGAGGAGTGTTACAATTGGACGATCAAGGCGATAATACGAGGCGACGTGTTGCGAGAGCTAGGGGTTATTTACAACGGAAACTACTACGCTATCTCCGAGCATCCCGGATACAAGGAAGAGTCCGAGGAGAATAACGAGGATAACGAGGAGGAGGAGGAGGATAGACTTTAATACGACGCTGTTTTGCTAGATAGATAGATAGATTATACACACCTATTAATGGTTATTATTGACACAGTACGTGCCAACGTACGGGGAGAGAGAATCGCGCGATCGCAACAACCGTCGGATCGCCGCGGGGTTGCGCGCCGAGGGAATCGGACGATTTCGGGCCGGATAAGGGCTCGATAGAGGGCCGACGAGAGGAGCCCTGCAGAAAGAGCTGGGGGGGTTATCGGGGGGAGATTCGTCTAAAGGACCGCGAGAGCTAGAAACGAATAAAGAGAGAGAGAGAGAGAGGGAGAGAGAGAGAGTGTGTGTGTGTGTGTGTGTGTGCGTGTGTGAGAGAGAGAGACAGAAAGACAGCAGAAGGCGCGGCAACGGCAACACGAGACAAACGACAGACAAAATCGTGATCTTTTCAAATTGTTTTCGTAATAAGAGAATCGCGTCGTACACTAAACGTCGTACGATACTTTATAAATTTAGTTGTAAAGACAGTTGTTGAAATATGTATTTATTAAATAGTATGTATACTTGTAGGAAACATTTTTGGGATTACGGACGTTCGATCCGTAACCGTCCACGACACTGCCCTATCTAAAAAAAAAAAGAAGAGGAGAAGTTAGAGAAGGAGGAACGGAGGAAAAAAGAAGAGGAACAAAGCGGACGATGAGCACACGAGCGGCTCGTCTGCGATTTCATCCCGATCGCGAGCGATCGCCCGTTCGTCCCGTTCGTCGCGTTCGTTGCGTTCGCGCGAATTTCACGTTATCCTCGCATTTTCTCGACGCGAATCGTTGCTGCTTCCGTTCTCTCCTCTTCTCTCCCTCCTCTCCTCTCTCTACCTATTTCCCTCTCTCTCTTTCTTTGAAAATGACAAAAAAGAGTCAAAGAGTAGATGAGGGTGAGGCTGGAAGCGAGAGAAATAGCAAAGAAGAAAGAGAAAGAGAGAAATTGAGATGGAAACGAAGAAGGAGCGAGGAAGGAGTGAAGAAGGAGCGAAGATGGGACGAAGAAGGAGCACGACGAGTCTCTCGACGGCAAGTAGAAAGGGTCGCGTCAGTGATCAGACGCGGCCGAAAGATGGGACCGTTTCTCCGGAGGAAGAGCGACTTGGGAAACGCGATACTCGATACTCGATACTCGATACGCGATACGTCAAACACGGAGCACGTAGAGCGTTTTTTCAAAATTTGCGCTAACGAATCCACTATGATAAAAGCTGTTTATATACATACAAAGATAAATAGACACGTACATGCATATATACGTATAAGAGGATAGACGCGCCACGGAGAACAAGCGCTCGATACGATCCGTGAAACTTTGCAATTTTAATATATTTCTATTGTAAGTATAATCGACGATGCGAGCGAAACACGACGAATACTCCTCGATATATGGTAAAATAGTGTAGCGTGCTGTCGTGTGAGATACAAATTACACTCTTGATAAGCAAGAACACGGCGAAACTCGCGACATACCCCGAGATACCCTGAGATACAAGCGCGGGTACAAGTGGCACGGACAGAGGAACCGATGTCTCCGATCGGCATCGCGAATCCGCGATAACGCGATAACGCGATAAAGCGATAAAGCAATAGGATCGGAGGACTCGGTGCTCGAGACGAGAAGAACGATGCATAGAGCGAAAAGAGGATTTCGTTTTGAAAGATTTCCCGCCGGGAAAACGACCGACGTTCCCCACGTTACTCTGCCTTTCTTACGAATCATCGCGCGTCTCGTTCTTGCCCTCTCGAGTTCTCGATCTTCTTTTTCGCGCGCAAACTGGACGAATGGGAGAGATAAAGACAAAGAAACTGCAGAACGAGGAGAGCGAGAAAGAGAGTGAAAGAGAGAGAAAGAGACGATCGTAGGGGCACAGAGAGATCAAATCGACGAAGCGGCTGGCCAAAGCGAAAGGGTTAAAGTTTGTCGGCGAGAGCAAGGAGGGATTTAACGAGCGGACGAGCAAACGAGAAAAGGAGAGAGACGTGGAGAAGGCGAAGGAGAGGCCAAAGATGTTATCAATCGTTGTCGTTCACCCTTTTCGTTCCGTCTCTTCTCCCCCTTTTCCTTCTCCTCGCGTCCTTGCCATTTCCCCACTTTTCCCTTTCGTTCAGGCTCCACACTTGCCTCTTCGATTCGCTTCTCTCCATTCTCTGTCTTTTTCGAAGCGAATTTGCCGCAACGGACCGTTACGAGCGCGTACACGTATGATTTAACGAATTTAATAGCGAGTGACTGCCCCCGAGGAACGTTTCACGTTTAAAAGCGCTCTTCCACATTTTCAAATCGTTGTGCCACTTTAAATACTAAGTAAATTAATAAATAAATGAATAAATGAATGAGCAAAGAAATAAATAAATAAATAAGCACACGAATAAACAAAGAAGCAAGTAAGTAAATTAATTGATAAATAACTGATTAAATAATAATAATAATAATACCAAAAAATAATAACAACTACACAACAACAACAACAACAACAACAACAACCACAACAACAACCACAACAACAATAATAATAATATTAATAATAATAATAATAATAATAATAATGTTAATAATAATAGTAATAATAATAATACAAATAATAATAATAATGAAGATGATGATGATGATGATGATGAGGATGAAAATAATAATAATGAAAATAATAATAATAGCAACATGAATAACAAGAACAACAACAACAACAGCAACAACAACAATAATAATATTAATAGTAATAAAGTAAAGGGAAGGAAATGATTGTTATAAGTTGTAACTGTTGTTTTTGGTACATGCAGATACTATATATCCAGTAAAACTATGGCCTTTGGCGTTTATTTATGTAGCCTTCTCCCAACGATCCTTCGCGATTCTCGCGTATCGCCGACACTTGGACAAATCGGATGCAATTTGTATGGCGGTTGTGAAAAATCTAAGCAAGTGCGATTAGCGATTAGCGATTAGCGACTATATAGCGACTATATAGCGACTATATAGCGACTAGCGACTAGGAACTAGCGATTAACGATTAGCGCGCGTTCGCTCAAAGAGTATCGACTGTCCGCGATCAATTTTCGAAGGCTGAACGATGCCTCTGTGAATTTAAAGAGCGCGCTCGCTATCGAATGCTCCGCTATCGATTCGTCTCTCGAGTTAATCGCCAATTCTTCGTCTTTCTCTGGTCCCTCGATCGAGCTCTATTCCTCCGATACGTCTCGGATCTATCTTGGAAGAGAGCCCGGCACGCAGTCGCCGGAGATTGAAAGCGAGTGCGAGGTCCCTTCTTTTCCGAACAGCTCCGATTCTGCTCGGGAAAGAGGGAGAGAATGATAGCTAATGAGAGAATGGTAGAATGGTAGAATGGTAGAATGGTAGAATGGGAGAATAGGAGAATGGGAGAATCAGAGAATTAGAAAATTGAAGAATTAGAGAATTAGAGAATTAGAGAATTAGAGAATGAAATATGTATCGGACATCGAAACGCGGAACAAACAACCTCGCATTACGATTACCTCCGATAATCCACGTTACCGTAACGGTCGATAAAGAGAGTGGAAGAAGGGGAGAAGGAAAGGAGGGTGGGAGAAGCAAATAAATTAATAGGCAAAGAAAGAAAGTAAGAAATCGTGATGGTCGATCGGCGAGGGTGTTGGCGCGTAGCGTTAATCAAGATGAAATCGCCCGAGGCTAAAGGCTAAAGGCTAGAGGGAGCGAATCGATAGTCGAACAGACGGTCTTGCGAGGATATCTTGCGTATCTCGCGAAATTTCGAACGAGTCTTCCCTGGCGCGACACGAGTTGCCTCGTATGCGTTTATTTCGCGAAACGCGCGACTAAACAATTTTATCGAAATACACGCATACAGATACTCCACGCATATATACATATACATTATACAATATACATTATACAATATACAATATACAATATACAATATACATTATACATTATATGATAAAAGGAGTAATCACAATTTGCAATCCTACTATGCACTGTCGAGACGAAACATAAAACACGTAGGGCGAATTAAGATTTTTTAACTATTAAGAACGATGTACTGACTTTTTTAATGACGTTTTATCGCGTTACGAAATTTCCAAAGATATATGTATACATAGGTATATAAGCATAGGCAAACGCATACATATACGTATACGTATACGTATACGTATACGCGTGCACGCGACGTGGGTGCACTCGTGGGTCCTTTGGTACGTCCGCGTATGCTTATGCGTATGCGTATGCGTATGCGTATGCGTATGCGTATGCGTATGCGTAGGCGTAGGCGTAGGCGTAGGCGTAGGCGTATATCGGTATACGTATATATACGTATAATTATAAATATATACATAGACGTGCGTGAAAAGGAGCTCTGTCGGATATGCCCGGGCATATTCTCGCGTGAGTGCGCGAACGAGTGAAAGATTGAGAGAGCCAAGCGCCAAAGGAAGAATGTAAATAATAAAGAACCGTATATAATATTATCGAGAATTTCCGAGTACCCATATTTGCCAAGTATAAGCGCATTCTGTATCGCGCGGTAAAATTCGATGGAAACGTTTTAGAGAGCAACGAACGCGCCGTCATGAATCGACGGCGATATCCATTCGAATCTCTCCTTCGTACGCCTCGCGACGACCACGAGCTTACGAGCTTACGAGCTTACGGGCTTTACGGGCTTACGAGCTTACGAGCGATCGTTCATTCACGCTCACCGATTCATACCTAAACGTGGAAAACGTTGATCGGATGTTTTCGCGGTTACTGCCAATTCGCCTCGTGCCGCCGCGGCTCTTTCGACGTTTACCGCGGCTACTTTGCCCGGAATCGAGGACCGTAACGAGGAACGAGGAACCTTTCTCGACTCGCGATTCGCGACTCCTTCGCCGCCCGATCTCGACGGAGGACGGATCTCGACCTCGCGTTTGCCCCCGACCTCGAAAAAGGGATTTCTCTCGTTCCTTCGATTCGACGTCCTTCGACTCGACGACGAGAGAGACGTTTTGGTTCCTCGACCCTAGGGGTAAATTTGAACATACTGTACCTACTATACGTAACTCAATAAAACGAATAAATGGAAGAAAAAGGGAAAGAGCAGAGGGAGAGAGAGTTTTCTTCTCGTTCCACCCTTTCCGTCCGCAATTTCGTTTTATCGCGAGAAAGCGAGAGTTCCTTCTTATCTCTCGTTCGTGCCGTTTTAACGTCGGACGGTCGTTTCCTTGGAGGAGAGGTTGCTCGCTCAAAGTCAACGAGAGATCGTTCGGATCGCGCGGACTGTTCTCCGCGCTGGAAAATACGCCTCCGCGAGGGGTTTTCCGTGATAACCAGATTACTTTGTCTCCGTCTCCGAGCTCGGCTGCTCCTTTGCCTCTATCCTCTATTCTACCGCTCGCTCCGCTGGATCCGCTGGATCCGCTGCTGGTGCGCTCAAAGTGCGCTCAAAGTGCGCTCAAAGTGCGCGCCGATGAAACGCTCGGCAAAACGTACAATCTCCCGCAACGACTGAACGAGATATTGATCCACGAGATTCCCCGATAACGTTCTTTTCCCTCCGTTCTGCCGAATGAGGATGAGAAGGAGTTTGGAGGGCGGCGATAGAAGCAACGGATACTACGGGGGCCAGGATCGCGGGGCGAGCGATTTTTCCTCGACGAGACGATCCAGAGACGCGGTTCCGGTTCGGCCGTTCGAGGAATGCCTCTCGCGAGGCCGTTATCGAGTCGGGCAAATCGATTTTAATTACGAAACGATATTTCGGAGGACGGGGGCAAATTCCTCGCTTCTGACGTCATTGAAGTCGATCGTTCGATGCAGCTTCGACGAGGGGATCGCGTCTCTCGCGGCGAGGACCTCCAGGAATTTTTGCGAGATCGAGTCCCGTCGCCTCGAGCGATATCGAGATATTATTGAGTCAATCGTGCCTCCTCGTCCGGGAAAGCCCGAACGAAGTTAACGTCGTCAGTTGTTGCTCAACGACGACGTTTAACACGTTCGTCGCCCAGCGCTATTTGGTTGAGTTTCTCGTGGGGCCCAAATACGACTATCGTACAGTTGAAAAAAATAGTAACTCTAGAACCATTGATTTTAGAGAAAAATTTTATATACGAAAGTTTCATAGTATCGTGGAAAGAATATCGGAGCAATATTAATTTTTTATTTTTTATATTTCTTCAATGTCAACTTCATTTTTTTATAGGATAATTTATATCTTTCTTTGCAGATTTTCATTCTATAAAAGAAATAAAGAAACTTTTGTATAAGTCACTTTCTTGTTGGACGTTATGTTAAAAAGATATTTAATGGAAAAGAGCCTAGTGAAGCTTTTTTCGATAGGCGGAATGTGTCCCGTCAACAATAAGAATAATTTAGTAATAAAAGTGATTTTTAATTTTTTTATGTTCTAGATCCTATATTTATATTTCAATGTTGATTCTATTAAATTCCTTTTAAAAATTCAACTGAAAATCCTATTTAACTTGAACAAGAAAAGCGTCACCCATATTTGGGTGACGGGGCCTCCGCGGAAGTATACCCGTCACCCAGATATGGGTGACGCGGCGACGAACGTGTTAAAGAACGTTCCTATCCCGCGTCCCGCGAGGGCAGAATGGGGCGGGGATGATCGAAGGGTAGCCCGTAACGATTCGAGAGGCCGGGAGTGGAGCAGCGACTCTCGGGGCAGGAGAATAGGTCGGTCCGTGGTCGGACGGCTGTCTTCGGTCCGGCCACGCGTCCCGGAGGAGCTTGCCCGTTGCTCGGATACCTCGAGAACGCAAAGTCTCGTCCTGCCAGAGACTGGCAGGTCCTGAGGAGCTCTCTTACTCGGGACTCTGGGGGTGTAAGGCCCATACCTGACGGAATCGTCTGCTCTCCGAGTTCAGTCAGGCCCCTGGAGGCGAAGAACGTTCTCGCGATCGTTAATGGCAAACTCTAAAACTCTAAAACTCTAAAATGGCAAACTATTCCTATCGATCTCGCATCCTCGATAGATCGATGGAGGAGATTTGCAAGACCGCAAGCACGTGGAGCAGACGGATTAGACGGATCAGACGAATCAGACAGAGCAGGTGGAACAGGCAGATCGGATCGGATCGCGATCGGTGGCGGCCCGATCGAGTGCCTATGCTACTTGAGACGAGCGAGAGTGAAATAATCGCGAAGGAGACGGGCTCGGAGATATACGCGAATCATTGCCATCTCCTCTTCGCTGTATTTAAACTTAGCCGCTCGCTCCGCGGACGTCTCGGTCGGCTATAATAAGGCCCCGCGTATTATTTATATCGAAAGATGCGCTCGCCGGTCGCCGTCGACGGAATGTTGCGCACCTCGGAAACGGACGAGAGCGAGCAGGCCGATCGTATCGTGACAATTTCTGCGGCTTTTTGCGAACGACGAGCGGGTATTTTGAGTCCTCCTCCTTCCCGCGTCGGAGTTGGCTCGTCGGGAGGAAACCGTTGCAATTGCGAAAGAAATTGCGGAGAATTTGGATCGACCGAGGCAACGGTGGAGGAACGAGAGGAAGGAACGGCTCGAGTCGCTTTTCGATATATAAAGTAATAAAACGAGTAATAAAACAATAAAACAATAAAAAAGTAACAGACATCATCATTTGTCTGAAACGGGGCTTTGCATTTCCAATTCTTTATACCTTTAGCTTTAAATACAGAAAATTGCAAAAGTGTAATAAATAGTACTTAATGTATATTAAAAGTCTACATAGATTTCGGAACGGAACTTAAATTACATGTTAATTGTTAAAGCGGATTAAAATGGTAATAAAAGGTCGTTTAGAAAAAAACAAAATTGTAAACATACCTATGTCAAATAAGTGGAGATAACAGTACCTACATATGCACAAAGTCCATTCTACTCTTTCGTTACAAAAGAATTGTCGAAAATCTTTAGGGCATGACGCGAGCGTTTAAATGAACTATTACAGATTGTTTTTTCAAATAATTTTTACATTTCCTGTTTCTATGGGCATTCTACTATCGATTACCAACAACATTTTATTCGTCTGGATCATTGGGAAAATTGACTTTTGTCCAGGTAGAAGAGCGAAATTACACACTGTGCGACGCGACAAAGTCAGATCGTTCGATGACGATCGATCGAACAGGGAGGATGTATTTACCCGCCGACTTTCGCGAGGATCGAAGAAGCGAATCGAACGCGCCGTTAAAATCGAATCTCCTCGTTCCTGCGGGCCTACCTTCCGGTGGTGGCAGTCACCGAGGTTGGAATTGCCGCCACCTTCGCCGTCGTCGACGTCGACGCCGACGCCGACGCCGACGCCGACGCCGACGCCAACACCGCTATCGCCACCGCTACCGCCACCGCCGGCACGACCGCCACCACCGCGTTATTGATTTGACAGGAATGACGGGAAATGGCGCAGGAATCGATAAGAGGTGGTCCGAAGCTGGTGCCGCTGCGCGGGTGGGCGACGCGGGTGTAGAGCGGGCGTACAGCGGGCGTAGAGCGGGCGTAGAGCGGGTGTAGAAGGTGTTCGAGGGCGAGAGGAGTCGAGGGAGGAGAGGAGGGTGGACCGAAGAGAGGAGGAGAGAGAAAGAGAGAGAGAGAGAGAGAGAGAGAGAGAGAGAGAGAGAGAGAGAGAGAGAGAGAGAGAGAGAGAGAGGAAGGGGCGGAGGAGGTGGAACGAGCAGGAGCAACGGCGAGGGTGGAAATGTTCCCTGGTGGGGTGGAGAGAGAAGAGAGGCGGAGGGCGACGGAGGAGGCAGCAGAGAATATTTTCATACTCCAGACTCCCGGCGTAGGTAGAAGATGGCAGCCGAGGCGTGATTCGAGACCGGGACCTTCGCTCTCTGTGGCCGCGCGCGAGTAGGGGGTATTCCTCGAGTACGGACCGGGTCGCGCAAGTACCGCGCTACCATCGTGCATTACGGCGTATTCAGTGTATCGGGAGATTCGCGTAGCTTCCCAGACCTAACCCAGAGATTCTTAGAGATTTGCAGACATGTTTTAAGAGGACCGTCGTCGTGCAGCATCGGTGCCGGTTCGTCGTCCCGTCATCCCGTCGTCGTGACATTTTCTTCTTTCTTTCCCTATTCGCCTATTTGTCCATTTTCCTATTTCTCCACCCGCTTGTCTCTCTTTCCTCCTCCTATCTCTACCTCTACCTCTACCTCTACCTCTACCTCTACCTCTACCTCTACCTCTACCTGTACCTCTGCCTCTGCCTCTGCCTCTGCCTCTGCCACTGCCTCTGCCTCTACCTCTACCTCTGCCGCTGCCTCTACCTCTGCCGCTGCCTCTGCCTCTGCCACCCTCTTTGTCCCTCCCTCGCTCTGGACCTCTCCTCTCTCCGTTTCTTTCTCTCGCTGGCTCCCTCTCTTCGATACCCCCTCTCCCTCTCCGCGCCACTTTTCTCTCGGTCCTTCCGTTTGCTCTACCTGCCTGCTCGTTCTGTCGCGCGTCAATTCGGTACGTCTCTCGGTTACTTTCTCTCGGTTCTTTCTTTTTCTCGCCGTTCTCTTGGCGATCTATAAATCCGCTCTCAGTTCTCGGTTCTCGGTTCTCGGTTCTCGGTTCTCGATTCTCGGTTCTCGCTTTACACTCGCTTGTACGCTCTTGCTCGTGCCATCGGTAACCCAGTCGTGTACTCATGATCCGACCGGCGACCAGGTAGTATCGCTGATTATGCGCGACATGAGGACCACCGCCATCGCAGTGTTTTACGAACGTCATGTAAAATGGAATTAAACAATGTTGTTAAGACGTAAACATGTTTTGGGTACACTGTGGACTCTTTGTTCTCGTGATTGCCGTACCTGGATTTATTAGCAGCGCCGACAGCACATCTAAGCGAGGTAACGCCTGCTTGCAAACTTTTTACCTCTCTGATTGTTCTTTTCTCTCTCTACTCGTTCGCTTGCTCGCGTGCCTGCCTGTCTGTCTATTTGCCTGACTGCCTGCCTGACTGCCTGCCTGCCTGCCGGCCTGTCCGTCTGCCTGTCTGCCGGATTGCCTACCTAACTGCCTAACTGCCTAACTGCCTACCTGTCTACCTACGTCTTTTCCTCTCGGTTCGGCTGCCCAATTTCCAATCCGTTTATCCCCGAAACTCCCCGCCCTTTCGTCAATTCGACATTCTCTCTCGCGTTCCGTCTCGTCGAAAATCCCGATCGTACCGCGGAAGAGGGACGATGGTCGACAACGAAGACGACAGCGAAAGCTCCAAGCTGCAATCGCTCCACGATTCGCGACCAACCCTCGGCCCAAGATCTACAGGCTGGAGGCTGCAGGCTCCGACTTCCAGCTTCCAGCCTCCAGCCTCCAGCCTGCTCGTCCTCGTTCTCGTTCTCGTTCTCGTTTATCGATCCGATATTGCTTCCTCTCGCGAATCGCGTCCAGGCTCGATCGAGCTCGATCAAGTTCGGCCAGGCAGGAGAGGTTCTGCGAGGATTCGGGTGCCTGTGATGCCGAAGGGCGCCCTCGGAACCCTCGATACCCTCGGCACCCTCGGCTTCCCCGTTGATTTATGCTCGTCGGCACGCGATCCCACAATTTCGTGCACCGTCTTTGCTCGTTTCTTGGAGCCTCCTTGTGAACCTCCTTCAGCCTCCTCCAGCCTGCTTCGGTTTCCGTTCCCTAGATCCGCATTTGCTCATGTCTCCTCTTTCCCTCTGCCTCTCGTAAATCCCCCTCCGATGTTTGCTCGCTTCCTCCCTGTCCCACGGTCGTTAATCGTCCGCAGGGTGGCACGGCGTGTTCCGGTTACACACGATTGCCTGTTGCAGACCAACGAAATTTTTCGCTCGCCGATTGTTATCCGGCTCCGTTGACACGGACCATCCTCCGGACCGGACTCCGTCCTCTCTCCGCGTCACCCTCTTTCTCCTCCTCTCGTCTCTTTCCCTCGCCCTCCTTGTCCTTGAGTGACAAGTGTCAAAGTGCTTTAACGCGCGTTTCATGCTTCGAGCAATTTCCGTCCCGCCTGGATTACACGACTCGGAGTCGGTTCGCGAGCGAGACTAATTGAAGACACGTAAAGCGTCGAAAATTGTTTTCCCGCAAGAGCCCCTTTCGCCTACGTTCCTCCTCAGTTTCTCGAGACTCGCAAGAAAATAGGAGCTAAACCCTGCCCATTTCTTCGGAATTTCTTCGGAATTTCTTCGGTATTATTTCGGAATTTCTTCGGAAATTTCTTCCGAAATTTCTTCAGAAATTCGTGACACTTTAAGTGGCCATTGTTTGCCTCGGAAGAACCGGCTCGATACCTTCGAGCGTGTCTTGCTTCCCTTGCGCTCGAGAAGTAGTCCCGTTCGAAACGAAGATTCGATTCGCTCGCAACGATCCACCATTTGCGGCTGGGCGTTAAACGACGCGCAAATGTCCTCGCGTACGTTTTCCGCGAACGACGTTGCTCCGTTATCGCGCATCGATTTCCCTAGATAATGCATCGAGGGTAAACGCGACTCTCGTGCGTCCGGTCTCCCCTCCGTCGGATTCTCCTAGATGTTGCTCTTAGATGGTCTTAGATGCTCTTAGATGCTTTTAGATGCTCTTAGATGATCGTAGATGTTGGTACATTGTCCTGAACGCTCCTGGATGCTCGTGGGTGCTCCCAGTCGCTCCTCCTAGATGCTCGTAGATAAACGTAAACGATAATGGACGACAGTAGATAGCCATGGCAACGTGTGCGCAAACAAGGCCATCCTCGATCGGAAGTAGCTGCTCGTTTTGCAAAGATACAACTTTCTCGCGACGTCTCGCCTTCCCTGCGATGCGGTGGCACATGTCGGCAAGTTCGGGATGGTAGCCGGGATTGCGAGGGTGTCGGGATTAACGCGTAACGCTCTCCTTGCAATTAACTTTGCCTCGTTGGCTGCTCGTAAACGCCTCTCGTTCTAGTTGCCGTCTCCTCGTTCTCGCGTCTCCGCGGCAAATCGAGATTCGATCGATCGATTCGTCCCTCCCGAAATTAACGTAAGCCTTCGTCGGGGTCGCGCAAACGACGCGAGCTTCTCGAAATCGATCTCGTTACGGCGTACAGCCGGCTTAAAGGTTCAAACGTTCGAGCGCTCGGGCGAACGCGTCCGATAAACACGTAAACCCTTCGATCGACGGAGGGCTGCCTCCTATCGGGGCTACGCGAGACGCGGATTTCACGGCAAGGCCGAGCAAGTGCGAACGAATTAATTTCCGGTTGGGCGATGTCCCCTTTTCGGCGAAGCGGGGCAAAGCGACGAAAAGAGACGAAAAGAGACGAAAAGAGACGAAAAGAGACGAAAAGAGACGAGAATAGACGAAAAGGGTGGAAAAGGGAGGCGAGGCGAGGCTCCAGCTCGACGATTTGGAAGAACTCGGTCCAAGCGCCGATCGAAAGATTGCTTTTGCCCCTCCCGCTTTCGAGCGCGGCATATTCGTCATAGATTTGTGCCGGTGAGCTCGATGACGTCATCGACGACCGAGATGGGTCAGAGGGCACTGACACAGATCCGCTCGGAGAACCGGAGGGAAGGTGGACGCGCGAATCTCGATGAACGGGAGAGGTTCGACGCGATTTCCTGCCTTACGACCAAGAACCTTCGCCAGCGATGTTCTTCGTGCCCGTTCGAACTATCGAGGATCCCGTCGATCGATGCGACCCCGAATCGATGGATTCCCGAGGCATCGGATCGATCGATCGAGTCTACCGGCCGACAAAACAGTCCTCCTCCCGCGGAAAAGAGTTCTCGGCGTTCCTGTCTCGAGCAAGATACCCGAGATTGAAATGGCAACCCGCCAGTTCTAATTTATTGGCCTCGCCGTCCTCTTAATACCGCGAACTTTTGGCCGATTTTCCCTCACGGCATTAATCGAGGGTCTGCGGAGTTAGAAGGGTTAGCGGGGTTAGCGGGGTTAGTAGCTTTGATCGTCGACGAGCCGGTAGCGCGACGTTTGCCATATCGAACGAGCCGATCGTAGAGGAAATGGGTTATCGCGTCGCGGACGAACGTACGCGTTTCCAGGTGAAACGGGCGAAAGGATCGAAAGGATTGAAACGATTGAAACGATTGAAACGATTGAAACGATTGAAACGATCGAAACGATCGAAAGAGTTAAAAGTTGGAGTAGCGGTATTTGCGCGAAATGTAGGCTAATCCCTCTCGAATCGAAAGCCGCCAAGATGGAGTATCGAGGATTTTGATATTCAAAAATAGCCGGCTATTTTTGGAGAGGAAAGCGTCAGGCAGCGGGAATTTTAATCTCCGATCCGATATTAAAAGCCGGGGTTATTTTTCCGAGAGACAAGTTCGGCTCGTCGGTACGCGTCAAGGGTAGTCGATGCGCGAGATATCGGTTAATGGAGCGTCAGTAGTTGGAGCAACTACGACGACTCTCGTATTATCCTATCCTTCTCCCCGTTACATTTATTTCCGTGCGTCGAGGCCTCGGAGCGGAATAAGCACATTTACCCTCCGAGCAGCTACCGTGGATTTCAGAATTCACCCTTCCCGAGCGAGACGACATCCGTCCTCCCTCTTCTCGGACTCGACGTCTCTAATCGTGCAAATAACGTTACTCCGCTCCGGTCTGTGCCTCTACCCTCTACCCTCTACCCTCTACCTTCTGCACCCTGCCTCTTGCTACTTCTACAAATCGATGCGGCCTACCGATCGCGTCTCCTCGACCCTTCCTTCCACCCTCTTTCGTTCTAGTGCTTTCTCCTTGCTTCGTCTCTCTCTCTCTCTCTCTCTCTCTCTCTCTCCTCTTCGGACTGTTTGTCTCTCTCTTCGGTGGATTTCATTTCGAGTCTTCTTAAAATTTTGTGGAATTCTTAAATATCTTGGCGAATCTTAAATCGATACGGCGACTCGAGCAACTCGGGGCGATATTTTTCGAGAAAACCAGAGATAACGGTCGTCGAGAATGGAATTTGCGATTCGCTTGAAGCAAGAGCAGCAAAGTGACAATTACGAGGGTGGACGGAGCGACTCGAGGAAGATTCGTTTCGATTAAATCGCGATTGCGCTTTATTGCGAAAGGAGAGAGAAAGAGAGAGGGAGAGTATGAGAAAAGAACGGGGAATGAAATAGAGAGATAGATAGATAGATAGATAGATAGAGAGAGAGAGAGAGAGAGAGAGAGAGAACGAGTTAAAGTGCTTTCGACTTTTCGCTTTGATAGTATTTGCAAGCCGATGGACGGCAAATAGATATGCACGATGTAGCGAGCACCGAATCGTTGATTCGAAATTGTAGGAAAATTGCGAGATGGCTCGGTGGCTCGGATCGTGCAACATTTAGATTGGCTTCCACGCCTTTTTCCACCCGTCTCTCACCGACGATATTTATCTCGTTTTCAAATTTCCAATTTCCAATTTCACATTTCCAATTTCACATTTCCCATTTCCAATTTCGAAACGCGATACGTCCCGACGAGTTGGAACTTTCCTTCAACTCATGGATGGTTCGGATATTTTGTCGAAGGTGCGCGTAGCCCGCCCGATCGAGTCGTCTTAATCGTTATTTTCCCACTCGAAAAACCGCTCCGTTTCGTTGGAACTGATTGTGAGCGCATTCGTTGTGCGCGCGAGAAACGAACTTGCCGTCGAGTTAGTTCGCTCCAACTTGGAATACCGTCGAGATGGTAGTTTCAGCAAATGGAAACGAACGTCGCGTCGGATCAAAGAAACGAAACGGTTTCTCGCGTCCTGGCACATAGACGGCGAGTTTAGCGCGCTACATCGAGGAAAAATGGAATAGAGATGGAAGACACCCCTCCAACGCTCGAGCTTTCTTGCTCTCTCTCTTTTTCGCCATTTCCCTTCTTCCCTTCTTTCCTGTTTTCTCTTTCGGGCCTCAGCGGCAAACGAAACAATTTGTCAAGTAATTCTCCCATCTTTCGCGGACAAAAGAGGGGAGTCTCCTTTCCGCCTCTTCCGAGAGTTGCGTGAATTTGATTGGAAGAAAATGTAATTACTTTAAAAGACGAAAGTCGAACCCCGAGAGGATCCTCGGTGCGCACATGTTCGAGCATTTAATGAGCTTCGGGACGGTCGGGCATCGAGGAAACGGGAGGTGCAATTCTCATGTCCTAGAAAATTAATGACTTTTCATCGGCTAACGAGGTAACGCTCCCTTTTAATTGAATATGCGTCTATTAAATACACCAAGTGGGTTAGGAGTCATGGGACAGAGGAGAAGGGTCTGCCGATACAATTTGCAACTTGGAAGATAGTGCAGCCTGTCGACTATCTTCGACGATGCGCGGAAAAGCTGAGAATTGGCTGCTGGCCGAAAACTCACCCTTTTTCCTCGGCAAACGGATCACGGGAGGACCGATGCTTTGGCTGGCAAAATCTTTTGCAAAGTGGGAGGATACCAAGGGATAAAATGAAATTCTGCAGTTTGGAAAATGACAAACGGAATGAGAAACGAGAACCGAGAACCGAGAACCGAGAACCGAGAACCGAGAACCGAGAACCGAGAACCGAGAACCGAGAAACGAGAAACGAGAAACGCGAAACGAGAAACGAGAAACGAGAAACGAGAAACGAGAAACGAGACACGCGAAACGTGAAGCAAACCCTCCGATCAAATTTCTACGGAGCATTTAATCGGGCGAACAATAAAAGCGAAAATTCCCGTTGAAAGAATGCCAGGAAAATCGAAACGTTCGACGTTCTCGAATGCAGTAGAACCGAGACACTCCGCGCAATTGTCACGATGTTTTTCTCCCTCGATTAGCTGGAGTTAAGCGGACAAATTTCATGCCATTCGGCTCCAAAACTGCGGAATGGACGGGGCTATCGTCTCGATATTCGATGTTACGCGCACGATGCTCAACGATCGACGATCGATGTCCAATGTTCCGAAGTAATTGCACTCGATGAGAAATCATCGACGAGATTTGAGTGGTCGGCGAGCGCCCCGCGTGCAAACTAATTTCAACTTCACCTCCAACTGCTGGGAGAAAAGTTGCAGCTGGAGATCATTGGGAGAAGGTAGCTTCGAGCCGAAGCTTTCTGCTTTTTCTTTGCGATCAAGTAATCGGGTCAAAGCCGGAGTAAGAGGCGGAGGCAGAGGCAGAGGCAGAGGCAGAGACAATTATAGGGCCAGAGCCAGGGCAAGGGGCACAGCTAGAGCCAGAGCCAGAGCCAGAGCCAGAGCCAGAGCGAAAGCCAAAGCCAGAGCGAAAGCCAAAGCGTGGTATTTGTTTTAGAATTCCTACGCTTTACCGATGTTCGAAGTGGCAAAGCGTTTGAAATCTGAAACTAATGCGCGTAAATCTTCGTCCGTTGGACAAGAATTCGAAAGAGCACTGCGAGTCGATATCGAGGCTCGTCTAGATTGTTTCTCGAAACGATCGAGGCACGAATCTCCGGTGATCGAGTTCGACGCGGTTCCCCCGAAATCGCCAAGGGCTAATGTCTGCCTTTTCCGACCGTGCGATCCAACGCTACTTGGACCATGGATCGCCCCCCTGCACTTCCGACGCGTCGCTGCATCTTTGTGTCTCTGCAGAATTGCGACTTCGCGCCCATGAGCGCCTCAACCCGAATACCCGAGGGCATCTTTCGTCGATGGCCGATCTTCTTGGCGCGATGCGTTTCCGTTTCGCCGCTCGAAAGGGACAAGAAAGAAAGACATTCCGCTGCAATCATCCCGAATGAGAGGGGAACGCGATAAAACGGTGAAACGGTGAAACGGTGAAACGGTGAAACGGCAAAGTGGCGAAACGATAAAACGATTAGGTACCTGTTCCTCGTTGGCGCGAGCATCTCGAGTGCGTTCAAGTGCCGCAGTTTTTGACGTATTTCGCCGCATATGTGTAGGTTCGTTCGGATTTACCCCTTTACGGGAGGTTTTTGCCAACAGTTGATCAAAGAAAAGATATTTCAGAAATCGTCAGGGATTCTTTGGCTTTTAGTTTCCCTGGACGGTAGAAATTTTTCGATCGTAAATTGACGAAAACGTTGGTCGGACGGTTACCCGGCCTCGTCTCGAGTCCTCTTAACTTCGTTACCCGCAAAAGCGGCGCACTTGGATTTTTCTCCAAGCACAACTCCTTCTGGGATATCGATTCCTCTTTACGTGGGCCATCGGCGATGCGAGCCAACGGAGACAAAGGAACGAGCGCGACCGGCTTTCCTCCTCTCTTCTCTTTCCTCTTCTCTCGACCCTCGCGAGTCCGTCGGCAACTTTCTCCAGGGAGAGAAAAAGACCGTCTCCCCCTTTCCTCGGCCTCGTTCTTTCGCGGGTTTTCCGTTCCGTTGCTTCCGGGTTTCCGGGTTTCCGGGTTTCCGGGTCTTAGGGGTGGCGAGCGAGGGGAAGGGTTCGTCGGCGTGATCTATGGCAACCATGAATCGTGCCGAGAGAGACGAGCCGATATTCCAGGATTTTGTTCGAGAGGAGTCGACAAAACGTAACGAGGTCTCTTTTGGCGCGGCACGGTCGAGCGAGGACGGCCGAGGGCGGCACAATGCTGAGGAGAGAATGACGGAAAGAGGGAATGAGAGAGTGAGGGAATGAGGGAATGAGAGAATGAGAGAATAAATGAATGAGAGAATGAGGGAACGAGAGATTGAGAGAATGAGAGAATGAGAGAAGAAGAGCGGTGCACCGGGCCGAGACAATGGGAGAGCATCGATTCGTCCGGGCACGGGATGAGTGGCCTACTCGATCGGGAGGCCACTGGCAACCGCGATTCAGATATCTTTCAGCGATTTTTCGAGGTGTCTTGGCGACGAGCGAGGATGGCCGAGGACGGCCGAGGAATAACGGGCGAAATGGAAAACGCGATTGCGAACGCGTCGAAGAGAGATTAAGGTTAAAAAGCGGGGGAGCAATCGTGGGCGGTGGTTAGCGGCGGGTCGAAGCTTTCTCTTCTCCCTATCCTCCGAGCGCTCCTTCCCCCCTTCTTATCCGTTAGAAAACGTTTCTATGCCGGTATTCGGGATAAATAGTTTGCGCGAGAGAAAGCTTTTCCACGCCGGCAATTTATCTCGAACGCGCGAAGCTCCATTAAGGGAAGGCGGACCAAGCGGGGAAGAAGGTTCTTCGATCCGCGAAAAGGTTTTGCGCGCCGATTTCGCATTCCGGGGATTAGGAGCACGCTATAGCGTGCTAGCGCGCTAGTTCGGATCTCGATCGATCCGGGGAGCGAAGACGATTCCGGAAGGAGGCCTGCACGCGAAGGGAAACTCCATCGATGGCGTGCTCCTCGTCTTTGCCTCGCGGAAGGGTTAACTGGATAATCGATTTAGGCTTCGACAATCGATTTAGGAAGTTGCGAGAGAACTCGATAACGTCTTCCCCGGTAGCCGTTTCGAGAAACTGCCAGAGTCGGGAGAAATGGCCAAAGTATCCGAAAATCTCTCTCTCTCTCTCTCTCTCTCTCTCTCTCTCTCTCTCCTATCTATCTATCTATCTATCTATCTCCCTCTTCGTCCTCGTCTCCTTCGGTCCGACTCTTCCTCTCGTCGATCGGAAAAGAACGAGGGCAGGATTGAGCTGCTGTCGAAGAGGCCGATCGTCGACCTTCGTAGATGGACCGAATCGAGGATAAAAGTGGCTCGGACGTGGAGCCGAGGTCGAGGAGGGTGCTAACCGAAAATCGCTAAACTCGTTTACGCTGCTGGAACCGTGGAAGGATCGAGTCCGCGGATAGAGGGGCCAGGGTTAGGTCCCTTCTCTCTGGATCTCTCTCTTTCTCTCTTTTTCTCCGAATCTTCGTCTCGGTGAATGCGATCGCGGGCGGAGCAGAGCGTAAATTCGAGCGCGTCTGTCGGTGACGAAGGATAGGCCGCGGACTCGGGGCACTGGAGGGAAAAGCAATCAATCTTTGAGAGGCAGATGAGTGCAGGAACCTAAAATATAGGGCAACACAAATTTAGTCTGGCTGCCGGTCCACGTTCGCGTCCACGTCCACGTCCACGTCCACGTCCACGTCCACGTCCACGTGTCGACGTGAATGCGCAACCGCCCGGGTTTGTAATCGATATTGCCGACAAGGCACCACGCCCTGCACCTGCGAGATGTGCGGGATATGCAATGGTACCAAACGCTCCGGGATCCGCGTCCCGCTGGCCTCCCACTTGCCTTCCACTCTGCACCCTCTCGCAACCCTCTCTCTCCTCTCTCTCTCTCTCTCCTCTCTCGGATCTCTTCTCTCCGACGCTCCCGGCCTTTTCGTCGCGCGCTCTCCCGTTCCTTCCCGCTCTTCCTTCTCTTCGACCCCTTCGGAGAGGTTCCTACGTCCCCGCCTTTGCCTCCACCTCCGTCACCGCCACCTTCCAGCTTCTCTGTCCTACCTCGATGCCGGACCGTTCCTCCCTTCCGCCTAGCCGAGACGATTCCTTTCTCTCGCTTGCGTTGCGTCCATCTACTTGTCCGTTATCCATTTATCCGTCCTGTCCCTGTATGTACTTCTCCCGTCCGTTCCACGTTTACGATACGGCCAATTTTCCCGCGAGAACAGGGTCGCGCGAGTCGCCACCTTCGATTCACCCTCTATTCACCCCCTATCCACCCTCGATTCACCCTCGATTCACCCTCGATTCACCCTCGATTCGCCCTCCTCGCCATCCACCTCGCCGCTCGACAGCTTCCCGTCTCGGGCTCTCTTTCTCGCTCCGGAAGAATCGCCGGAGGCAAGTTTCGCGAGAGAGCGGAGCTACCCTCCATCTCGAAAGAAACGCTCGAGGGGCCCCGGATGAAAAGCGTAAAGGAAGGAGAAAAGTTCGTCGAGGCCGACGGCCCCTCGTCTTCGCGGAAGCGGCAACCGCTGCCTGCGTCCGCGAACGAGACAACTCTCGTTCCCATCCTCGTGTCCTCGCTTCGTCGCGACGTGACGGAAAAGGAGAACGATGGCGATGGAGTGATGCAAGTAATCTCGACAGCCTCGATTATCCGGGGGAGAATTTTTTTGCAACCGTGTGGTCGACGTTCTCCATCCGGACAGCTCCTATAGAGTCACCGTCATTGACTATCGTTCGTTCGCGAGTCCCTTCTCGCCCCGGGCTTATTTTACGTATACCGTTGCGTCGACGAAAACTGGGCCACTGGAAGCCACCAGCCACCGTTTTTCTCTTTTCTGTTTTCTTTATGACGAAACGCCGCCCCTCGCGTTTGCATATTTTGCAAATTTTCCAAATTTTCCAACTTTTCCCGACGGCTTCGACGGCTTCGACGGCTTCGACGGCTTCGACGGACCAATTCCAATATTTCTATCTCCATCCGGCTTTTGCACGCTCGTAGGCTTTGCGTCTCCCCGATCGTTCCCAGTCGATCGCGGCCTCCTCTTCCTTCACTGACGGCGCTATATTTTTGTTGCAGAAGCCGACTATACCTTAGATGATTCCTTTTGGAACGAAGAAACTCCCGTTGGTAAGTAGCAGCTGATTCTCACTGACAATGAGATTAGCTAGATTAATTAGGTAGGAAAGAATCTTGTCCGCAACGCGAGCGAGAGCACCCTCCGACGAGGGACGGAAGATGCCAGGCCCAAGATGCGGAGAAACCGGAAATCCGCATTGCGGTACTTTCCCCGATTCGCTCTCGAGTCTCGTTCGTTCGTCCCCGAAAAGGAACGAGGCAACGTCTTTGGTGAAAGAGGCGGCCGATAATCCCGCTCGTCCTTCCGTTTTGCCCGCGAACGGGAGTGTCCTCGAGGGGAGATTTAAATTGCAAATCGTAGCAAGGTGTAAGGTGCGCGGTAGAGCCGTCGACGCGCGAACGAATCGACGTTCGTCCTCGTATTTAATTGGGCCGCTCCTAATTGCGCGTTCCCGCGGAAGAGCAGTCGCGCGTCGAGAGGGTCGTCGGTCGAGGGTGGCAAACGCGGGGGAGCAATTTGCTCGATCCGTTTCGTCTTTTCTCTTGTTCGATAATTTCGAGCGGTTCCAGTGCAACGTCCACCGGACGTTCGGAGACGGGGAGGACGGATTAGCGTAACCTCCGGGGATAAAGGTACACCTCGGCCGCCGTAGAGCAGGTATTTCCTCAACAGGTGCCTAACATCCGCACCGATCCGCGCTCAAATTCCTCGTCGTTTTTCCTTTCTCTCGACGTGTCACCGATAGGGCCTGGCTCGAGATCGGCCGCAGGATCTTGTCGCCGTTCCGTTCCTTCCGAACGTATTTTCGGCGAAAGAGGCCGAGGGACGAGGAGAAGCGAAGAGGAGCCTCGGAGAATCGGGCAAACGCGACATCCTCTCCTCTCGAGGGCGGAGTACTCGATTCGAGGGTCGCGATAATTAGTGGCTTCGTCGACGAGAAGCGTATAATATAATTTATTACGAGCCACGTGGCTCGACGTGGCTCGACGTGGCTCGACGTGGCTCGACGTGGCTCGACGTGGCGCGAACGTGGCGCGAGCCTGGCAGTCCGATATCTCCGCGTTCAAGAGGGAACTACGAGCCGAGAGATACAAAGAAGTATCCAAGTATCGAGTAGAAAGTACGTAGGACTAAGGACGTGGAACGTACGAGCACGGCAAGTAATTATCCGTACACTTGATTCTGAATGGCTCGGCTTAAATCGGGCAAAGCCCGGGCAGTCGATGAGAGGGTAAACCAGACACTACACGGTTCGAGGAGACCCTTGGCTGATAATCTCGTCTCATTCGTAGCCGGTAGCAACAGTTTGGCGCGGAGGCACGGTGCCACGATTACCCGGTGACACGATCAAACGATCAAACGATCAAACGGTAAAACGGTGCACCTCAATGGGGAAAAAAAATCGCGATTCGACTCGTTTCGAACTTTTCTTCCCTTACCCTCGATTCGCGTCGAGTCGGCTTTCGATCGAAGATCGTCCCCTGATTTCAGGCGAAGTCGAACGACTACTACAAGAGTATCGACAGAACGAAGAGCTAGTACGAAACATCGGAGCCCACTATTATCAAATCATCTATCCGGTACAGCTACGGCACCACGAGAAAATGGGGATATCCACGCGAGAAGTCAGCGTACCGAAGGTAAGTTCTTCCAACTTCCTACTTTCCTACTTTCCTACCTTCCTACTTTCCTACTTTCTTCGAGCATTTTCTCCCTGCTACGTCGTCTCTGTCTAACGTTTGATCGTCAATTCTGTAGTTTCCTCAAAGGGGCTACGGAGAAAATGGATATCAAAATTCTAGAGGCAGATTAAAAGTAAGTTTGGCAAAGCTTGCGTCCAACGGTAGATGGATACACAGTCGATGATCGATGAAATTTTCGCAATTTTCAGACAGGGAGGCACTTTCATCGGACGTCCCTCCTGATCAAGGCCTTTAACCACAAATTTCGCCTAGACTTAGAATTAAATACGTGAGTGTTAAGTGTTCGGTCTCATTCTCGGCCCTCTCGGTATCTCGTCGCGTTTCTTGCTCGACGATTAAAAGGCGCTAAATAAACGTGAGCCAAGCGCGAACGAGACGCCGAGTAGTCTCCCCGATCTTTGCGAATGCGGGGGAGCATTGCCCAAATAATCGTTCGTGTGTCACGTTCCAGGCAACTTTTAGCCCCGAATCTAATGCAAAAAGACTTTTTGGCCAACGGCGCGGAACAAAGTTCGAAGCAGGTAAGGGCCTGGAGGAATCTAGGAAGGTGGTGCGGGTGAAAATACGCATATTCGCGCAAATACGACTCGCTCGGTTTCAGGAGATCGAGCACTGCTATTATCACGGGACCGTCAGGGATTATCCAGGAGCTAGTGCCGCTTTTCACACGTGCAACGGGGTCAGCGGGGTGATTCACCTGGGCAACGAGACCTTCGTCCTTCATCCCTTCTACGGCGGTGATTTGTCGGTCGGTTTGTCAAGCACAGTCGCTCTCGTCGTTCCTCGTACTCTGCACGAATATCCTCTCTCTCTCTCTCACTCTCTCTCTCTCTCTCTGTGTGTGTGTGTGTGTGTGTGTGTTGAAATCGATCTCCTTGCCGGCAAGAGCGAACCAAGAAAGGGGAAATAGAGAAGCAGCGAAATAATTTAATACAAAAGTAGAGATAGAGGGGAGAAAAGTTTTTGCCGTTGCTTGGAGGAAAAGTTTGAATCTGACCAGGAGAGAGGGATAGTCGGTGAATCTTGACTATATGCGGGCCTCTCTTTTAGCAGAAACATCCTCACGTTATATTTGAAGCTCGAACAAAGGCTAACAAAGGGTGCGCTAACTCGGGAAATCTTGAGTGGCAAGTAAAGAACCGCCGGCAGCAGCACATTCTCGGACTATCGGAGACCACTTTCGATCGATACAAGAGAGACGTCCGCGAATCAACCAAATACATCGAAGTTTCCATCATCATTGACAAGGCTATGGTACGTTTCTCTCGTATTTCCTCGCGCCTCGGCTCGCTCCAAGTAACGATGAAATCTTTCGCTCTTTCCCCTCAAAGTTTGGGAAAAGAAACGGCAGCACGAGAGCGGAGGTGGTTCACGATGCCATCCAAGTCGCCAATATCGCGGATTTGGTAAGTTCGTTTCGTTCCACCTCCTGCCCATCCTTTCCTCGATATCCGTTCTCTCTATGTATCTATGTATGTATGTATGTATGTATGTATGTACGATGGATGGAACGAAGTTGGCTCGAGCGCGGAAATTTTCCATTTTCCCCAGTATTTCCGCCCTCTAAATACCAGAGTATCCATCGTACACATCGAAACTTGGCAAGGCAAGAACCAGGCGGAAATCAACAAGGGTATGGACATCAACGACGCTTTGGTCAAGTTGAACGATTACACGTTACGGAGGCTGCTGCGAGTTTCTCCCGACACCACTCAATTGCTCACGTAAGTCTCGAAGAGCGAGTCTCTCCTTCCTCGGCTGGAGGTGAAAATCTCCCCCTATTTCGGTCGACAGGGGTGAAACGTTCGCCGGCGGAGAATCGGGGGTGGCTGCCATTTCTACCGCTTGCAACCAACAGTCTCTGGGAATCAGCGTCGACCAGAACCCCTACGAGCCCCACCTTTTGGCCGGGACGATGGCTCACATGATCGGTCATAACGTCGGAATGGGTCACGACGATGGAAGTTGGTCCCTTTTCTTCACCTCTATCGCTATTCTCTGTTTGCGGGACGTTGGATACGAAGAAAGTTTCGTTTCAGGGAGCGAGTGCGTCTGCCGCGACTGGCACGGATGCATCATGGCTCAGTCGATCGTCGGCTTGGAAAACGTTCAGCCTTACAAGTTTTCCGAGTGCAGTAAAACGGATTACATCGAAACTTTGAAGAGCGGCATGGGATTGTGTCTGTTGAACAAGCCGAACGAGGTAGGATCGAGTGTCTCGCAATCTTCGAGTCACCCTTTCGTCCTGTTGATTCGATTCGATTCGATTCGATTCGATTCGATTCGATTCGATTCGATTCGATTCCATTCGATTCGATTCGATTCGATTCCATTCGATTCGATTCGATTCGATTCCATTCGATTCCATTCGATTCCATTCGATTCGATTCAAGTCGAGTCGAGTAGAGGGAGTAAAATTGTTTCTCCCGGTTGGAAAACAGATACAACGGAGGTCGTGCGGAAACAGGGTAATCGACGATGGAGAACAGTGCGACTGCGGAACGTTCGACGAGTGTCGGCAGTTCGATCCTTGCTGCGACCCTCTCACCTGCAAGCTCATCCTCGAAGCCGAGTGCGCCACGGGACCTTGCTGCAAGAAGTGCAAGGTAAGCCTTTCGACGACGCAACGACGAACCCGCTCGATATCCGCTAACTAACTAACGAGAGATCGACGAACGAACCGCAGCTGTTGGCTCGCGGGGTCGTGTGTCGCGAATCGACGAACGAGTGCGACCTGCCGGAAGTCTGCTCCGGGGAGACGGGCCAATGTCCGGTAGACGTTTACAAGAAGAACGGAAATCCCTGCGCCGACAACGGTGGATACTGCTACAATGGAATTTGCCCGGCCCTCAATCTACAGTGCGAGCAGATATGGGGATACGGGGGCTACGCCGCGGATATCCAGTGCTTCGAGCAATTCAATTCCAAGGGCTCGATCAACGGACACTGCGGCACCGACGCTTCCGGTCACTTGGTCAAGTGCGAACCCGAGTAAGCGCAACTCATTCTCCCGGCTTCGTCTCGCGAGGGGCCGATAATATCTCTCTTTCTCTCTCTCTCTCTCTCTCTCTCTCTCTCTAAATATCTATCTCCTTCTCTCCTCGCAGAAATGTTCGATGCGGATCGCTTCAGTGTCAAGAGGGTAGCAAGCAGCCGATAATCACTGGAATGGATCACTCGACGACCATAATATCGATTAAAGGCAAAGAGTACGAATGCAAGTAAGTCGTTGGCGAAGCTTCCTTGGTGAATTTCGAGGAAATCTCGAAAGATCGCGACCTAAATCGAAATCGAGCCACTTGAATTTTGTCGTCTGTCGAAAGGTCGACCACCGGAAACGTGGAGGGATCCGAGGTCCCGGGCATGGGATTGGTTCGCGACGGTACCTCTTGCGGGGACAACTCGGTAAGTCGATTTGCTCCTTCGGCAAACCTAACCCAGACCGAGAGACCGAGAGACCGAGAGACCGAGAGACCGAGAGTCTAACGGGCACAACCTGCTCTTTCAGATTTGCGTAAACCAGACTTGCACCAACTTCTTCCCGCTGATAGGCAAGGAAAAGTGTCCTAGCAACCACAACAACAACGAATGCTCGGGAAACGGCGTAAGTATATATCTCGAGCCGTTCTCTCGAGGAGAGAAGGATATCTTTGACTTTTGAACTCTCGAACGTTCGACGTCGTTGCAGGTTTGCACGAACCTCAACAAGTGCTACTGCAACCCCGGTTGGAGCGGACCGGACTGTTCGATAGAGCAAGCGATTCCCACCTTTGCACCAACGACCTCGAGCACCGCGCCACCGGGTAATAATAGTACAAATCCTAAGACGAGGAAGAAAGAGACCCCCTACGGTAAGTTTCGATATCTCTGACGACATATGCTCCTTCCTTTCGCGACAAACAGTTGTTCGTCGAGGGCGAACGTTCCACGAACTTTCTTCTCGAAGAGAAACCGCCACGTTGCCGCGTGAAACCAAGCGCTCGTCTACCCAACGACGATAGTATACCTCCGATTAACTCGAAACTGCAAGATTTCGCGATAGGACGGTTAACGATAACGTACGATTGGGTAAAGTGATCGGAGTCACTTGCGAGGCAAGAGAGTCGGAGATTTTTCCACGGTTCGAAAGGATCGAACGGTTCGAACGGTTCGAACGGTTCGAACGGTTCGAACGATCCGGAGTTCATCGATTCTCGATAAAACGAATAAAACGAATAAAACGAATGAAACGAATTCAAGGAACTATTTTCTTATTCTTTGCGTCCGGTTTAGCAGTTCGATTACCTGGGCCATACCATCAGCTGTGCACATAAACTAGGATGCGTTGTCTCTGTACGCGGCCATACCTCCACGAGCTTCACGAATTCTGACAAGTTCGCTCCAATACATTTTTCCTTCTGCCTTTTGGCTCTACGCTCTAAACTCTACGCTGTACACTGTACACTTTACACTTTACACTTTACACTTTACACTCTACACTCTACACCCTACAATTTTCGCTTTCCATTCTCAGTCTTGCGTTTTTCTTTCCTCGCTTTCCGTTTGCCACTTTGACAATTAGTTCGGAAGCAATTTCGAAAGGAAGAAGAGACGGTTTCTTGGACGAATTCCACGGTGACTCTAGTCGAGAGAACCCACCGACCTTTAGGAGGGAAGTTCGGGGCAAAGGACATTTCGAATGTTAGAACGCGTCGAGGCGGGAAATTGCAAAGAGACGTAATCCATTGGCAATCCGTAAGGTAATCCCTTGGTAATCCGTTGGTAATCCTCCCTCGATCCTTCGGTAATCCGGGCGTCATCCGAAATATGATATTATAATTAAATTCGACAAGTGGACACGTTGAGGAGCGTATCGCGTTCTCTCGTGTTCTATCTCATTCTATCGCATTCTATCACATCGTGTCGTGCTATAAACGTTTCTCGATTGTCTCGAAGAAAGAAAGAAAGAAAGAAAGAAAGAAAGAAAGAAAGAAAGAAAGAAAGAGCGAAGAAAATACCGCGAGAGATACAAAGCGATTGGTCGTTTCAGGAAGGACTAACCGCAATCTTAGCACGGGGTTGATGGTATTAATCCTGGTGGTTGGGGTCAAAGGAGTCTTCATTTGTTTTGCACTAATGGCTGTTTGGTACAGGTACAGTAGCAAAGCATACTTCCAACCGAGAGCCCACTGAGCTCAGCTTAGTGGGTTCGATCAACGTCTGTCGTCCTCGTCAAGTATCATAATTCGTGGCTAGCTGGATCGTCAGGAGGCATCGCACGCGGCCGTACTATCGCTGCTCTCGTACTATCGATTCGTCTTAGCCTACTTACTCGATGTTCATTTATATCGTTTTTCTTATATCGTATATATACATATATATATTATACATCACTTTGCGCATATAACATATTTCCATTTCTATCTCTAACTCTCTGTCTCTATCTCCGCCTCAATCTCTGCCCCTGTCTCTATCTTTGTTTCTGTCTCTATGTATGATATGTATGATATGTATGATATGTATGATATGTATACATATACCAAAATGTCTCGAGTAACGCAATGTGCCAGCTGCTTGTATCGCCCCACGAAAGCACGGTAGAAAGAGAGAGAAGAAGGTGCGCGAATTCTCTCGCATTGATTAGTCGGTTTTCGCGAGCAGCGCGTTTCGGGAGAAAGATCGAGACGACTCCCTAGAAGGCTAGAAACCGAGGCGAAACAGGAAAAAGATCGAGCGAGAAAATGATAAACGAAACGAAAAAAGTAAGAGAGAAAGAATGGTACACGCCGATCGCGGCGGGGGTTAGTCGCGTCGCTCGAAGAACCCTCGAAGAACCCTCAAGATCCTGGGACTCGCGATCGAGGGGGTGTACTGCGCTTTGTTTCATACGTATATGTATACGTATATGTAATATCTAATATCTAATATCTAATATGTAATATGTAATACCTAAAATGTAATATGTAATATGTAATATGTAATATGTATATATATATATGTATATATACTTATATATATATGTATATGTATATGTATATGTATATGTATATCTGCTGATTCCGGCTTCTCTGTTTCTTGTCTGTTTCTGTCTGTCACTGCCATCTCTGTCTGTCTGCATGCCGTGGGACGCTCGGACACGATATTAAACCGCCCACACATCGCACCGTGCATAAACAACGCTACTCGATCTCGACGTCGTATCACGTATCGACCGTCCTCGATCCCGATTCAACGATACTATGGTATTACCGTATTCCGTTACTACGGCAATCTGCGACACGTTCAACGACAACGAGCATCGTTTAACTAACGACGTAACTAACAAATCTCTGCATCTGCCTCTGCCTCTGCCTCTGCCATTACCTTCGAACGCACGATCGTCCGATCGTTCGATCGTCACAGGGAGCTACCCCGGCTCTAACACTGTATTTTTAGTTGGTATGCTCATGTCGGTGGTAGGGGGTGTTTTCGTAGTATTTGCTCTGATGGCTCTCTGCTACAGGTCAGTCGTAGTACATAAAAACTTCTCCCTCTGTCTCAGGTTAGTGTGCAGAAACATACACGTAGTATTTTTTTTGTATGCGTATATATGCACATATATATGTATGCCTCGATCACACGTCGTACATATATATTGACATGTATATCTTTAGGATAT
The DNA here is from genome assembly GCA_910591515.1 of Cerceris rybyensis. Lineage (NCBI taxonomy): Eukaryota > Metazoa > Arthropoda > Insecta > Hymenoptera > Crabronidae > Cerceris > Cerceris rybyensis. The sequence goes on from OU342802.1 coordinate 110,698, forward strand.
CTATCTATCCGTAATTACCGTCTCTTTACGCTTACACTCTCTCCTTGCCTTTCCTTTTCTTTCCTTTCCTCTCCTTTCCTCGCCCTTTCTTCGCCCTTTCTTTGCCTCTTCGAATCTCTTCCAATTTACCCATTTCCGTCTTCTCCTTCTCTCGTATTCTTCCCTCTGTGCCTTTAACTAAGGAGCGCTCGAGAATAAATCCGTTTCGCTACAATGGCACGCAATTACATGCAAAAACTTGCCTTTGCTCGATTATTCGCGTTATCCTGGGTTTGCGGATAGTCGGTTAACCGGGCTAAACGGGGTAACGCGATGGAAGCCGATCCCACGCGGGGAAAATGAGGGAAATGGGATACGCAGCCACTGGTTTTCTTTTGCCGCATGCCCCATCAAGGTACCGATTCTCCCCTGATCCTCGTAGTCGCTCCGCGGTAGATTCGAAATGATCTCTCCCCCTCGAAACCTGCCTACGAGCTTACAACCCTCCATACCCCCTCGCCCCCTCGCCTACACGCCTATTCGCCTACTCGCCTACTCGCCTACTCGCCTACTCGCCTACTCGCCTACTCGATATTCGCCTCTTTGCTTATCTATCTATTTTCGTCCAAGCTGTCAGGGTGCACGGTTACCGCTTACCTCTTCAAAAGGAATCATCGTCGGAGACGCTTCTGCCGCGACTCTTTGTCCCTCGTTTCTTACGAAATTTTTCCCTCGGGATCGATGATTCCTTTTACCTCCAACGGAGCGATCATAGAAACTCGAGCTCCGAGGTTCATCTCCCTCCATGATATCGTAGTTTGCATGCGCTTTTTAAAGATGTTTCTTCCAATCTTCTCTGGCGCGAAATACACCCTCCTAATCGGCCCATTTCTCGCAGAAGGAAGAGCACCGTCCAGAGGTACGACCAGCCATACTCGAAGAAGCCCTTGCAAAAGAGCTACAGCAGCATTTCCGGAAACCATCATCCGGAGGTCGCGGCACTGGACAGCGTCAACCAGATCCTCAGCTTCCAAAGTATGCCTCAGTACAGGTACGACCATCGTTTCGTTGCTTATCGAGGCGAGCTACATACTCGCGATTAGCTGTACTTTACACTATATACGCTACAATAGTCTAAGCTACGTAGCAAGATAGATGAAAGCGCGGGCGCGTAGATGCGCTACAGGCACGACCATTTCCGTGTTCTCGGTCGCGTCGATCCACGTTACTCGTTAGCGAATTTCCTTCGGCACTCGGTCGGAAACACTCGACGGTCGGCACTCGACGGCTCAAAGTGTACTTGAACGCCGGCTAACGCTGGCGAACGCGGAAATCGCGTCGAAACAGCCAACCTGTTTCTCGCTTCGGGTTCTCTACAGAAACACCACTTTTCGAATCGACGAATCACCGACCCGGCGAATATATCGTTAAACGAGTCTCGCGTCCATCGAAACGAAACGTCATTGCGAAACGAGCATCGACGATGCCATCGCGTAAGCGTAAACGTAAACGTAAACGTAAACGTAAACGTAAACGTAAACGTAAACTTAAACGTACACGTAATCGTAAACTTAAGCGTAAGCGTAAGCTGCATGACGCTGCTTATCGTAGAAACGCTGAAACGAGAAACAAGGTTTTAATGATCTTGAACCGAGCCAAAGTTCGCAGATCATGAAAAGTCTTGAAAACTGCTTTTACGAGATAATTAGGGAAGACCCCTGCAATTAGCGTTTAAAAGGATCCATCAACGATCGCTGAACGACACATCTCGCTTCTACGTATCTTAATTTTTTTTCATGAATGTTTGCGTCACACGAATTCATTTCACCCGGAACTCATCGATACTTGGCAGATTCGTCCGACCTTCGAGTCGCATTCGGCTCGATCCTCGCGAATAACTTGTCGTGAAAACGACGACAACCCTAATCGTAGGAGAACGTTGCTCCACAAAGATAGGATAATCGTTATCCCAACCGACCGCGTGACCTATCACCTACTTTGCGTCAGACAGAGGACTCGATGCGTCTCTCCTCTCTTTTCTTTCACACCTTCCCCATCTCTCGCAACTCACTCGACAGTTTTCTCGACGAGGAAACGAGTTTCCCGGCGTTCGCGCACCCTCGCCGATCGCGGGTCTCCTCTCGATCGCGACTACCCCGAGACGAACAACCAGTTTTTCGAACTTTACGCGGCGCGATTCGAGGAGCGTGGACGAGGGAAAACGTCGTCGAAGAGAATATGCCCTTTCCCTCCTCTCTCTCTCTCTCTCTCTCTCTCTCTAGCTCTGTCTATGTCCATCCGTCCCTACTGTCCCTACTGCCCCTACTGCCCCTACTGCCCCTACTGTCCCTACTGTTCCTACTGTCCCTACTGTCCCTACTGTCCCTACTGTCCCTACTGTCCGGCGCACGATCCCTAGGTAGCTTTAAATAAAAATGAAATACCCGCGGCATGCCTATATTAGTATATTTCTAGACGCAACGAGAACCAGCGCGTGCTGTTTCGGGCCCCGAGTAACGTCGCCATCGCAGACGGGCCAAGACTCAAGTAAGTCTCACGTGTCTCGCCGTTATGTCACTATAGATGATTCACGATTTCAAGAGCCATTTACATGTTTATACGTTTGCGTTTATACGTTTCGCCCGATCGAACGCGACGATTAGGAAAAGCTCTCTCCGGACAAAGTCCGTCGTATCGATCTCCCTCGTTTGCCTCGTGGCAATACTTTCTTAACGGTCCGTTCGTCGAGTGGGGCACACGAGTATCGTTACACCTGCACGTGGAAAGATATTTTTTTAACGGAGGTGAAACTTGCCACCGAATCTCTCTTCCTCGTCGCCAGCCTTCTCGCTCCGAAAGGAATATCTTTCTCGTGCAGGGGTAGAGAATGACTTTGGCCAGCCGGCGGCGAAAAATTTCTTTGCAAGCGCGACGGTGTTTGAAAGCATCTAATTAGCAATGCATCTGTAGTGATACTCTGTACCGTCTAAAGTCTAAAACGTGCTCTCTATCTCTGTCTCTGTCTCTCCGTACGACTCCTGCACCTGAAATTGCCTCGATTCCAAAAGTAACGAGTAGCGTCTGTTCCTCTCGGATCCGATGTAGGGCCGAGGTAGGTTCCGACTAGGTTTGCCCGTCGATTTCCTAATTTCTCTCAACGTCAAAGTCATACGTTTCATCTCGAAACTCTCAAATTTGGTTTGACTTTAATCAACGTTCGAGTTTATCGCGAAAGATCGGTCGGAAGAGAGACCTCCCAGAGTACTCTGGCACAGAGGACGCTAGGACGTCTTTGCGCGTTTCACCTACACCCCCATACATACACAAACAGGCAAACAGCCAGGTTACGATGAAAACGATTAGGTCGATATACATAGGTACCGACATGTATCATAGAATGCACGTTCCACGTTGCTCGTCGTCCAACCGTCCATCTTTTCAATCTCTTTCCGACACTTGTGCCGGATCTGTTCCATCAAATTTTTGCGCTGCACGTTCCTTCATTTCGGTTTCAATGCACGACTGTGTCACGTTGCACCTTTCGTACGAGCGTTAATTGCAAGTAGAAGTTGCGCTTGGATGGATGTTTCGACGAGAAGCCCGCTCCGGTTCCTCTTTCGCTTTCGCCTTCGCTTCCGCTTCCGCTACCGCTACCGCAATCGCAACCGCAACCGTTACCGTTACCGTTACCGCTTCCGCTTTTGCTTCTGCTTCTGGTTTTCCTTATTATCCTTTCCATCACGTTCCATCTTGTCATTCAACGAGCCGCACTTTCGACCATGGCGAAGGCAAAGTCTCGCAATTACGTATTACATACGTAGATTTTTGCATTCCGCGAGACGACTCGACGGTGAAAGAGCGTTGGCCCATTCGAGAGAATCGTCGGGTCGTTTCCTTCCTCTTCGTCGTTTGCTTCTTGCACTTGGCTTCGATCGAGCATGCTTGAGTTTGGCAATCGCGCTAACGATGTAAGACGTATGTATCTTTCCCTAACACGAAGAAGCGACCGACAGCGCGTTCACTGGCTCATCGAAAATCGTTGGGACGTTTCAGTATTTTGCGCTTACGTCGTTTTTTCAGCCGCGACGAGACGAAAGAGACGATAATACCGGTCGGAAAGGTGCCGGCTCGCTTTCCATCCGGACGAATCGTATCTATCTTGTTGAGTGTGTGTGTCGCGATCGAAGGATCGTCCGGATGTAGAGCGAACGGTTCGCAGGTTCGCCTGATTTAACGATAGCGTAAAAGCTAAAGCGAGAGCGAAGGGAAGCGGGAGAGCGAAAGCGAGGGCGAAGGATCGTTCGGCTAATCGAGACCCGTTGGTCGACATTTTCAGGGAGCATAAGTCGCAGATGAAGAGGCTCAACGTGGACGAGGAAGAAGGAGGTACGGGAGGAGAGGAGGTTGTCTCTTTCATTGATCTCCCACCGAACAATCTGACAAAGTTGCCTGAGAAGGGAATTTTAAAGAAACACGGTTGTTACGGTATTGTAATGGCTGATAGTTGTTCAAACGTCGCGGCCGGATGGCACGCGATCCCCCGAAGGGAAGGTATAAGGAGCTCCGAATCTCCGCTCGCCGAGGGGCCGAATTTGCCGAATTTCCCCTCTCTTTGCTCGTTTTTTCGGTCCCGGAGAGGAGAAGAAGAGGAGAGCGGAGGCTATGGGGGAAAAGGAGCGCGAGGATCAGGCAAACGGACAGAGTCGACCGCCTCGGCTGCCCGCGGCTTTCGGACGCGACGAGACGCGGAGCTCTTTACGTCGGCCCTTTGCGCGCGATGCGATATATACATACGCATGCGCATACATACATACATACATACATACATATATACACGTACATACATACATACATACATACATACCTATGTAAATACATACCTATGTAAATACATACCTATGTAAATACATACCTATGTAAATACATACCTATGTAAATACATAGATACGTAAATACATAGATACGTAAATACACAGAGAGTCGAGCACGTAAACCAACACGTACACCCCACCAGCATCTAGGCATACGCATAGATAAGTCCAAATCGAAATCGTAATCGAAATCCTAATCGAGATCTAAATGAAAATGTAAACGTTAGTCCAACTCTACATATAAATACATAGATGTACCGCATAGATATGTATATACTCGTAAAGAGCATATAGACGGAGAGGAAGAACGATCGTTAATCGGAGCGGACATTCCGTCAGGTATAGGCGGGGCCACGATCACCGACGTCGGTCGAACCCTCGAGCGGCTGAACGGATACCACGAGAACATCATGGAGGCCCTGAAGAACGCGGCGAGTCATCGAGAACAGTCCGGTACCCCGTCGACCAGCGGGAATCTTCTCGAGGACGAAGTTCCGGGAAAGTCTCTCGGGGAGTGCGGCTACGGAAACGCGTATCGCAAGGACATGGACGCCCGGGACATGATGGACGGTCAGGACAAGGATGAGGTCATCGACGAGAGAATGCACTCTTGCAATACCATTCGAATTCGTACTCTCGAGGACATCATAAAGCAGCTCGAGCGTCACTCGACCCCGCACATGAGTCCTTGCGGATCCGAAGAGATACGAGTATCCGAGACCGAGGACAATCATCCCTACAGAATGAATTCGTCCGCTTGTAGCGAATCCTCCCTGGGGTAAGGCTAACACATCGAATATCGCGAGACTCTTCTTCCTTTACTTCACCTATACTACAATACTTTCGTCCTATCGTATTTTCGTATTTTCGCATTTTCGTATCTTCCTATCTTCGTATCTTCATATCTTCGTATCTTTGTATCTTCGCATCTTCGTATCTTTCGTACTTTCGCGCTTACCGCCACGCTTACTTATCGCTTATCGCGTTATCGTCACTTACTTCCTCGTCTCTTGCAACTTGTTTGCCCACTTTCCCACCTATCTACATGCCGCCATCCCCCTTTAATTTCTAATTTACTTGCATTTAGTCACATACACTCGAAACAATTTCGAATTCCCCGCTCGAGTCTCGAGTCTCGAGTCTCGAGTCTTGAGCCTCGAATCTCGTATCTTGCATCTTGAATCTCGAGCCGTGTCGTTAAAAACGTCGAAAAGTCAAGCGCAAAGGTCGAAACCGGACGCGAAGTGGGTCTAACGTCGGTCGATGCGAGGAGGTTAAATATTCGCGATCGAACGTATTCGTTTCCGCTTCCATTTCCGTTTCCGTTTCCGTTTCCGTTTCCGTTTCCGTTTCCGTTTCCGTTTCCATTTTCGTGTCCGACCGACGAGCAACTGATTCCGTTTCCTACGTAGAAGCAGAAGATGTAGCCACGTCCGTGACGATATCTACGGTAGATATCGTCAGCCATCGTCACGAAGTCCTTACGGCACTCATCAGCACACTCAACACTCTCACCCGATGCACGAGGAGGAGGGTATCTATGAAACTGCCGATGCTGACAGAGGCTCAAATACTAGGGGTGAAACGCCCGATAGTGAAAGGTATCGCAGATTCTTACAATACGAACGGGCTTCTTTCTTTTATTCCTTTCTTTATTTCTTTCTTTATTTCGTTCTTTCTTTCTTTCTTTATTTCTTTCTTTCTTTCTATCCTCCTCTTTTTATATTAGCAAATTCGCGATAGATTCACCTCGATCCTCTCGTACGTCTCACGCGACAAGTGGAATCAAAACTTCGCGGTCCGATGTCTAGCGAAGCTCGTAGTGCCCGACTTTTTCCACGACCTACACTTTTGTCTGCTGCCTCTCCAAATAAAAATCGAGTAGGAGCAATTAAGGTCGTTCCTCGCGAACGACGCTGCTCATTCAGATAAGGATCCGTGCTCGACGTTCACCAACTATCGTCCAAGTATCGGCTAAACGAGGGAGAATCCTTCCTAATCCCGCGAGTTTCGAGCCAGTCCCGATGTCGGCTCGTTTTCGACACCAAAGGAATAGGTACAAGTAGATTCGACATATCCGTAGCTTTCCACGGTCAAACGAATCTCTCTGTGTTTCGATCGAAACGAGGCGAGGGGAAGATCGTACCTCCCTTTCGAGAATAGGAGCTCAGAATCGCGATCAATCTTCCCACTCGTGCCCTACCCCCGGAACCCGATAATCTACCGTCTCTCCACGTTCGAGTCGCGGGCATTGGGCACGAGCGAATCTCGACACACTTTCGCATGCTATTGTACCGTACTTTGGCTGCTTCTCTAATGCGCTATGAATGTGCTGCAAACAATATAGGGGCGCGAGATCGATCAGAGAGTGAAAGTGAGAGTGAGAATGAGAATGAGAATGAGAGTGAGACTGACAATGAGACTGAGAGAGACCTTTCTTTTTGCACACTTTCGACAATTACACTTTGTTGCCGCTATGCCAAAAAAGATAGACGCGAGTATTGTCGCAGAGCAGTTGATAACGGTCGGACGCTCCGATCGTTCGTCGCACTTATCCTTATCTGAACGTCTCTCCATCGTTATCTTCGTCGATCGTTCCTTGCTGAGACTGCAACGCTTCGCACGTGCGTAATTGCTATATATACATACATATGTATCACAGCTTTCTATGTTTTATGACCTACCGCGCGTTCGTGTTCCGGAACGTGCCGCGAGATTCCTATGCAGCATTAGTGGTCGTGGAATAGATCCAATGGGCTCGTGTAATCTTGTTATTTTCTAGTGATGCATTTATTCAAGCTCAACAACAATTAGCCCGGTGGACTAGTGAGGAAGGACTGCAACACTGGCCACCCCAGCAGCCGCCGCCGCCGCCACCGCCACCGCCGCCGCCTCCTCCATCTTCGACGGACTCGATAAACGCAACGATTGCAACCACCCTGACGACTAACGCGAACAACGCGACGACTACGCTACCACGTGCCCTACAACTTCACCAGTTGCAAACTCAACCTCACTATCGTCAACAGCAACAATCCCAACAACACCAAGTCCAGCAGCCCCAGGAATTCCATCATCAACATCTCCACCACCATCATCACCATCGTCACTATCAGCATCAGCATCAGCATCAGCATCAGCATCAGCATCAGCATCAGCATCAGCGTCAACCTCAGCCTCAACCTCAGCCTCAGCCTCAGCCTCAGCCTCAGCCTCAGTCTCAGCCTCAGTCTCAGCATCCGCGTCAGCAGCGACCTAGCTATCAACACTCGCTGCAATCGCAGCAGACCCAACTCAAGCAGCCTCCAGGATCGACCCATGCTGCGGAAACTAACAATAAGACTCAAACGCAAACGCAAATGGAAACGGAAACAGAAACGGAAACGGAGACGGAGGCATTGCCGCATATTTTCCCGTCTCCCTCGACGCCATCCTCAGCCTCCACCTCGTCTACCTCATCATCCTCCTCCTCCTCCTCCTCCTCCTCGACATCAGCGTCGTCACCCTCCTCGTCGTCGTCGCAACACCAGCAACAGAAGCAACAGCAACAGCAACAGCAGCACGAACAGCAACAGGAACAGCAACAGCAGCAACATCAACAACAACAACAACAACAACAGAAATTACATCGACAAAAGCACCCACAACTGCAAGAACAAGGAAATCAGCTTCCGGTGGAACAACTGCCAATTAAGCAGCGCGGCTATTATCCATCCCCACCCCATAATGACAACCGTCTCGATAATGGCGAGACGAAAAATGCTCAATCCCAACAACAAAAGCTCCCCGACGTTCGTGGAATCAATGTTAATCATTTGCCTAATATTAACAAATGCCCAATAGACGATAACTTTAGTCTAGATTGTAATATAAGTAATGACTCCCCTAAAGAATTAAATACCAACAACACTAGTGATAACGAAAATACTGCCCTACTGCCCCATTCGCATTTTCCTGAGTACAAGCATTGATAATTATTAATCGATGACAGATAGTGTCCAAAACATAGTGGTGTGATTTAATCTCGGACTCGCATTTTATACTGAATAGTGTAAATAACGATAAACTATAATTGCAACTGTAATTGCAACACCAACAACAATTACAAGAACGGCAACCACGACAATTACGCCATCAATAATAATAATAATAATAATATTAATAATAATAATAATAATAATAATAATAATAATAATAATAATAATAATAATAATATTGATATTAATAATAACAATAACGACGACGACAACAACAACAACAACAACAACAACAACAACAACAGCAGCAGAAGCAACAGGTATTAAATTATGATGAATTAAAGTAATCTATATGAAATGTTTATTAATAAACATTAGTAAAACGACTTACTCAAACTAAAAAGTCATTGGTCGTTACTCGTTACGCCTCGCATCGAATTCCTGTTCGTTTCAAACGAAATGGTTCCGTTTTATCATTTTTGCGTTACAGTTTTGAAATTTTTAAACGTGAAACGTATTCGATTTGTTCAGTACCTATCCACCAAGCGGCCAAGTATTCCATGAGATCAGCAACACCAAGATTTACGTCTGAATAATCAGTTGCGCTAACTACTTTTTAGTATAAATAAAATTTTATCCAAGTTCATGTAGGAAGCATTAAAGTAATGAAAATTTGTGAAACGAACAAAATATTATTCGTGCTGCGAGAGATTTCAAAGTTACGCAGACTACGGTCAGACCGAGCGTAAGTAAACCGAGGTTGCTAAAACATACAGCGAACGGCGAACGGCGAACGCTTCTGTTCACTACAAGAAAAGCTGACTGACCAATTGAGACTGAAGGTCAAGTAATTAGCACATTTGAGCCCTCTTAAATCAAACTCTGGCAGTAACATCCCAATTCTATCTGCTTGGGGTTAAATATAATCAAAGGATTGTGCCATTTTGAAACATAATATTGAAGATGAAAGATAGGGGCAAGATACTTGTAAATTTTTGGGAATTCGCAGCCAATTAGCCCGTTGTTGCTTTCAATGCGAAAAAAAATCAAATCAAATAAAAGTTTTCGAGTATTTGCGAGCAACAACGACCCAGGTCCCACCACGTGGAGGTTTCTGCGACTGGGGACCCAAAAAAAAATTGCCATCCATCCACCATCACATTTTGTCTTTCGCCTGTCACATTTTCTAGTAAAAATAATGAAATGAATACAAGTTTAAATGATAAAATGAAGAAGAGAATGTGACAGACGAAATTTCTTCTTCTACTTTACTCTATCTATCTCGAACCGGGAGAGATAGAATTCCGACAGTGATGCTTCGAGCATCCAATACTACAGGACTAACACACAACATTCATTCCATACATTTTAAGACTTAATTTTAATCTTAACAACTGATTGATAACTAACTTATCCTCTACCCCATTATGACCTCACCCTCCCCTCTTATATTTCAGTTTGACCTTTAATATGGAAAGAGTTTTTGCACTCAGTGAAAACCAAAGTGCAGAGGAGGTCAAATCAACTGAAATACTATTTCTGATAGAATTTAAATATATCCCCGCTTTTGTTCTTCTTTCTTCAGCTAGCAGTCTTGAAAATCTTCAGTGATGAATTTATTTTCCCGTATACCACCCCAGTTATAATGGAAATATGTTCCCCATGGAAAAACCCTGACTGAGGAAAAATTGCAACACTGCTTATGAGTATACCAGAAAGTAAGCATTTTCACCAGAAAGTAAGCATTTTCACCAGAACTAAGGAACGGATTCTGCGTGAAACAGAATGAAAGGAAACATTCTGTTAATACCAAAAAAAGAAACCAAACAACAATCATCCTAGGAATCAGACTTCGAGGACAAGACGAACGATACGATCATGCAAAAACCAAACACGTCGAAATCATCAACAAACGACAAACAAAACAAGGGGCACAAAATCTCAAAAACGATACTTGGAACTGTGACGCACAATTTACGATAGAAGACACCAGAGATCGATGTCCATCGATCAGCCATCGAAGTTGGATTGATCCACGAATTTCCTGCAAAAAATACATATTCGTTAGTAAAATTACATTACTCTGCGAGTTCGTTCAGAGTCTTCAGACATCCGGGTCTCTTAAACTCCGCGTGTATGTCTCAATTCATTTGATTCTCATCCAATAAATATCCATAATTGCATTTTGTTTTTAAGCAAACGGTGGTATCAATTTCCGTGCCCATTGATCATCATAGAAATCATCTTTTATCAAATTCTGAAATATCTGTAACTGCGTTTCTTTAATCTGCAACAGACTCTCATTAATTCTGTCGATAAAAGGAAACAAAAAAAGAGTTGCTTGCATATTCAAAATTTAACAATTGACTTTAATCATTATTTCCTATCAAATTTAAATATCAAGTAAAATGAAAATTGAGAAATTGTAGGGTGTTTTTAGAAAATCAATAACACTGAGGTCGACAAGCAATAGTTTGTAGTTGTAATTGAATGCAGTATGGCAAAATTTTAAATTGTCTTTGGCCAAAGATGTAATAAAGAGCAAGGGATTAGGGGGCAGCTGAAAATAAAAAAAGGTTAGACAGGAAAAAAGCACCCGAGAAGCTCAATTGAGCATCTTTGACGAATACGCGAAAAAAAATTAGAGCAGCCACGGTGGGCGCTATTGTATCCCGTGTCTCTAATTCAGCAAATTCCCGAAAAAAATCGCGAGCAACCAATGTGTGCGTTATTATGTTTCGCAACTCTAATTAATCGAATTCCCGAAAAAATCGCGAGCAGCCACTGTGGGCGCTAATGTTTCTCGCAACTCTAATTACTCGAATTCGCGGACAAATCGCGGAAATGAATTGTCGCAACACTAATTCGCGGATGAAGAGAGCGGGCATTGAAGCCGCTCATAGAGGAGTCGTCCCTTTGTGACTCCAGGGTACCAAGTCCAGTACCAAGTGCAGTACCTCATCTGGTACCAAGTCCGGTACCAGTTCCGTCCATGCTGCTGAGTTGTTCGCGACTCTATTCACCGAGTACCGAGCAAAGAAAAACCCGTTTGTCTGTTGTTATCGCAACGCTAATATCGCGAAAAGTAAACAATGATGAATCCTGAAAATCCCTCACCTTGGCAAACTCCCGTGCACCAGTATGAGGTGCTCTTTGCTCCGCAACGCTACTTTACCTACAATCCTATTACGAGCAAAACCCGTGCACCCTATGGTGCTTCTTTTAGTGTCGCAACGCTACTTTAACTGGTCGTTATTGCTACAAACTCCCGAGCATCCACTTGGGATGCTATTAATCTCGCAACTCTACATTTTACAAACCTAATGCGTGGCAAATCCGTGCACCAGTTTCCGGTGCTGTTTCTTTTCTCGCAACTCTACTTTACATCCAAATTGAGAGAACTCCCGAGGACCCTTCTCAAGGGTCGACAGCTTCGAGACTCTACGTTAAGTGAAAACCTAAACCGAGCAAAGTCCTAGGCACAATTTCTGTGCTCTCGAACAGTTACTTTGGCGAATCTAATAAATCAATTCAACGCGCTTATTTTTATTCGCGACTCTAATTTCGCGGGTGCTAATACGAACAAAATCGCGGTTTACTAACTACTGACTACTACTACATGCACTAAGCGAGCACAGTGACAAAATATTAAAAAAGATGGTAATGGTGCCCCATTCTAGAACCCGAGGATTCGAAAATGGTCAACCATTCGTTGTGACCCCTTCTTGCGACAGTTTGTTCGGGGCCTCTTCGGCGGGTGCCTCTTCTTTTTTCGGGCTCCTGCCCCAGGAACGTTGCTCAAATATCTCGCCAGTACGCGTGAAATTGTCAGCTACCCCGAGGAGCTTTTGCGAGGAAACCGCGCGAGCGATGCTAGGACGAGAAGCGATTTCAGAAATCGCTCCCCGTGCCTGCACCCATGCTCGCGTTGCTTCGAATTTGGGCATGATATTCGAGCAAGCTGAAAAAATAATCCTAAGAATCGCGACCGAACAAGATCCGGATCCGTTCGACCACGATTAATCCCAGGGGCAGACGTCTCACCCTACTCGCGCGCGATTGTGATAGCCTGACCACCTGGCCCTACCTACTTAAATTAGTGAAACAAAAACACACAGACGAGATGGTATGCTACCTACCTACCTATCACCTATATTTAAAATGGCAAATCGCGACTCAATCGTCACAAAACATTCGCTCACGATCATCATTCAAGAGCCCGGGTGCAAGGGCCTACACTAGAGAGCCACCCCGGGGTGACTCCGACACCCGAACTCTGTACTCAACATTCACTCTCTAAAGGTACGTACCATTTCCTGAAATCGACTGACAAGCAAAGCGGACATTGCGTAATATGTAAAGTGAATTTATCATCTACTTCGCGTACAAGGGAACCATGCTATCGTATATCTTTGAAACGTCGCGCGAGACAATTGAAAGCAATTTTAAGAAAAACGGTAACGCATATGGCTCGTGTTCATAATACATGAAAAATTGGATTTTAATATGAAATACCATATGCGTTAATTTATTCACCATACGGTGAAACCGAGTGTAAGTTACGATCGCGGAGGGTTCCTTCAATGGAATGGATTCGAGCAAGAACGAACGGCAAATTAATGTTTGTTTCTATGAGTTTCAAATGCGACGCAAAATCCACGGCCTAGCCAAACACACAAACGTGGAAATTACGTCGTGCACGACTCGCCTTGACATTGTCAGTCGCTAAAAAAGATTAGTCCTACCAGAGCTCAGCTCGCCGCCCAGACTTATCAGCATTGCACCTGGGCATGCCAATATGTCTGAGCTGAAAAGCGAGCACGAGCAAATGTCAGCTAAAGATTAGTGCTGAAAATCCTGAGCTGGAAAAATCATTAGTAATATCTAACGATCTATTCGTTCTTTCTTTCTCAAAAATATTTCATTATTCAAGCAAGATATAGATCAATATTGAAATGTAATTGGTAATTCAAGCAAAGACTCTACTAAGAATATTTATAATATCATCAATGATCAAATACTTTACGTTAAATTGAATATCATATTCAACTTTAAAGTGAATATTGTATTGAACTTTATATTGAAAATATTTATATTAAATTGGAAGAGTAATGGCATCCATTATCCTCGGGAGATTCTGCCATCGAAGTAAATGGTTCAAAGGATAAAGAAAGGACTTTGCAAATTGATACTTCGATTCTAGAATCAACCCGTCGCGAAGTGTTTTCTTGCACTTTACAGATGGAAAAAATTTGTGGCTCTTTATATCAACGGAAACGAAAAAAAAGTTGCGCACTGTAATTCTCATTGCACAATAAAATAGAAAATACGAAGTCGGATGGTTGATCCGTCTTCAAAGTCTACCCGCACGAAGTTAATTTCGCGGAATTCATTCGCGGTTTGAGCCTATCGTTCAGCTACATTCATTCATTGAGCAATCGCGAGTGCAAGAAGACCTATCCTGAGCTAATAGACACCCTAAATATACAATTGTACATGAGTAGGATACTATTTATCTAACCCATGGTCACGGTGCTCGCAACAAAAAATAATACAACCAGTTCCCCTTGCCGATTCGGACCAATCGTCCTACGGCATGGATCGGGGTCCCGGAGGAATCTAAGTGCATGCGACTCACCGAACGCAGAAAATATTCAACAGGTTGCCAGCTCAAGACAGATAAGCGCCACCGAGAGGTCCAGGATCGTCTCGACAAGGCAAGCTCTAAAAGAGAAGAAAAAATTCCATTGAAATCAATCATCCTAACGTAATCGTTGAAAAAAAAAATAACAAAGTTCATGTATTTTAAAAGTTTCAACTTACGAAATAAAATTGGTGGTTCCGGTGATGGTACATCTGCCAACTGGAATTTTGAGGACTCTAACACCGAGACGAAAAATAAAATACAAAAAAAACCCGACCGTTTCATTTATAGCCGGCGAAAAAAGTGACTCTACTTTCTTCGCGATAAAAATGTTGCAATGAGAGCCGCGACGCTCTGGAACAAATATATCCTATATCTTTAATTTCGATGCAAACACTGACTCTACATTTGCAATGATATTCAGGGGCAACGGTGCCTTCTAATAAACTTTAATGATATATTAAGATAAAATCAGAGGCAGGTGCTCTGTAAAAACAAAATTGGTACAAGTTATAAGTGGCAAACACTGACTCTAAGACCGCATTGCGCGCGGCCACTAATTGCTGAAAATAAATTACAGGTTATGATGTTTCCGGGGGGGGGGGGGGGGGGGGGGGGGGGGCAGAAGGCCAAAAATTATATACTCATAATTTTAAATATGATTTTCCGAGACTGAGAAAGGATACTATGGATTGTCGTTGTCAGTGTTTTGCAATTTAATATTCATATTATCTTTGCATTCGAAATTCTATGCGTGTCTGATCACAAGTTGAAGAAATTATACTTACGTAGGCCAAAATTCCGAGAAATTCGTCGTAGCAGCGTCCCGGTCCATGAGAGGAGAAGGGTCGGATCAGCACTTTTCCGCCTATGATCACAAAAAGAGAGAAATCAACGACTAATATCACATTTGAACGTGGAACACCAATAGTTTACTGAGGACACAATTCTAGCACAGTTTTTGAATGTTTCTTACCAAAAAATGAATAAAATTTGAGGAGCCAAATGTTCACCACCGAACGAGAGAGAATATCCAACATGGCGGACGCTCTGCCCCCGCGTCTGCGCAGTGAATGCGCGGCGTATGCGCGCGAGACTTCTGCGCAGACGCCATTTTGGCAGTGGAAGAAATAGCAACTAACAACGGACAATGGCAAATTCTATTCAATGTAAAATACAATTTTCCGACTATACCTTAACTCTACTTTTGTATCATTGGATTCGATAAAACAACCACATCAATTCGAATCGCAATCCTAAGAACTACGTGATAATGAAAGAAATAAAACTTACATAGTCCAAAATATCGATAAATCTATCGCAGCATCGGCCTAGTCGATGAGAGGGGAAGAGCCGGTTCAGTATTTCTTTGCCTGTTGTCAGAAAAAAAAGGAGAAATCAACGACACAATAGCACATTTGAACGCGCGGCACCAACAGCTGACTGAGATTACAATTCTAGCACAGTTTTTGACAATTTCTCACCGAAAAATGTGTAAGACTGAGGAGCACAAATGTTCACGACCGAACGAGGAACAATTTTCCAAGATGGCGGACACTCTGCCTCCGCGCCTGCGCAGCGTATACGCGCGCGACTTCTGCGCAGACGCCATGATGATAGTGGGCATAATGGAAACTATAACGTATCGAAGGCAATTCCAAGCTCTCGTAAAATGCAATTTTCGAACTACTGATTCTATCGTATCGTGATACTCAGTAATACAGTTCCAGTAGTTCGAAACGTAATGATAAGCGTAATGAATAGCTCATACTACGTGATAGTGGAGAAATAAGACTCACATTTTCTGAAATTGACTACGAATCCCAGCAACGTCCTTGTCGGCGAAAGAGGAATAGCCGGACCGACATTTTTACACTTTCCGTCGTAAAAAGATAATGATTCGACGATTTGGCATTATATTTGGACGCGTAACGTACCGATGATTAACTGAGAGTACATTTCGATCACGGTTTTCGCATATTTCTAACGAAAAATGAATGACACGGAGGAGCACAAATTACCGCGGTCGAACGCTAAACCACCATTTAGCGCCCTCTCGACCTAGACAAAATAAGGAATCGGGAAGTGAATGTTATATTTGAACGCACAACATACTAATGCGTCACTGTGAGTAGAATTCAAGTATGAGTTTGACAAATTTCTTACGAAAAAACGAATAAAATTTTGGAGATCCCGATCTTGCAACCGCCATAGTTTTAACTATTTATAATTAAACAAATTTTATCAGGATCCAAGACTCCGAAAAGTGGCGGAATATAAACGACATAAACGTGGGGTATAAAAGTTTTGTTTTCCGGCGATTATATATACAGATTCGAAGGGTTTTCGCTGTAGAGACCGAGAAAAATAAGAAATTGTACTCCGTGTTTTTTAACGTTATGCCATAGACTACGTCAACGACGGAAGAGTGGAAACTCGCTTTTCTCAAGGTGTTCTGGAGCGACTGCTTTCAGCGCCATCTAACATTTGTAAATTTTCGGTATTTTTCCGGCACGACAAAACCGACAAAACCTCTCGATGAAAGACGAATTATATTTAAACGTTAATATCTTGCTTATTTCTTGACTGATTTCGATGCAGTTTGTCTCAGTATCTTCGTTAGAGTCTGAACTATCGACCTGTGGCAGAAGAACAGTTAAACTTTACTCGTTTCCTCTCCATAAGTAAATAAATTTATCGCAAAAATGACATCTTAATTTAGGAGGGCTTGGGAGGGCTGCAACCATGCAACTTTGTGACATATGTCATTCGAAAGGGCGCATAGTTTATGGCTTAATTTGAAAATACATCAAATACATTTTCTTGATTTTCTCGGCTTCTGTGAATACTAATGACATGATCTTTTTTTCGTTCTACGCAGTTCTTCGCGCCCTTTCGAATGACGCATGCCAGAAAGTTGCAGTCCTGATAAAATAAAAATATTATTTTTGGTTACTATTTAGTTGTAGCAAAGAAACGAGCAGAGTTCAAATGTTTTCCTTTCATAGATCGGCAGCTGTAAGCCGGCCTTCCCTTTTTGTTCTCTTCTCAGGAAGTATTTGTTCGTATCCACACTGATATACTACTAATTTAATGGTAGCTGCACAAATACAGGAAGGAAAGTCGGCAAACCCGCCACACGTCCTCTATCTCTCGTACACTGAATTAAGAGACATGTCGTCCGATCTGCTTAGTGAATTAATCTTCTTCCGCAAAAATGTAAATAAACTGTTTGCTAGCTGACTAGTACGTTTAACGAATTGTATAAGACTCGCAATATGCGCGTAGCTGCATATACTGGTGGTTATTCGAGGATCCAAAGGTGTGCAAACTTCTATCCGCAGTCTAACGACAATCATTCTATAGTAGGCCGAACATATTGCACTTCAACTACTGATCGTTTCTCCTTAACGTTCTTGCGGAAATTCTACGATCAGTTCGAATCGAGAATTTTAAAGACATTAAATTTTCTACGATCGAACTAATTCATTTCGATGCTTTTTGCCTTCTGTCATTTTCGTCCGCAGAGACATGCACTTGTAGACGTCTATGCGTTTTCGATTAATAGTATGCATGCAAGTGCCGCGTTCTTTATCAATGAATGGACGAGAGAGATATAGCTGCAGAATTGTGTTAAATAGGAAAAGTGAAGTCGTATGTGGTTAGTTTTGTACAATGTATGCATTCGTTCAGTTTCCCTTGCAAACGTTTTAGTCGTGAAGGATCGTATTTTTCAGTTGTACGATATATTTTTTGTAAACACTGTAAAAGACAGTCGATAAGGATTATTACTACATAGGAATTTTCCAGCAACTTGTTTTTCTTCCATTATCAACGCGCGATTCGTTGCTCTCCACGATAATTTCTCATCTTGTGCCGCAGTTTCTTTTGCTGAGCTTAAAGCTAGCTATACGGTGCGACATTATTTTACAGATGAACGTTCCACTTTATGGATTCATCGGAGGCGCCGTGACTCTGTTGGTTTACTTGGTCGGAGCAGGAACGATTGTGAAAATTTTCTTCTGCCTCGTTGCATTAATTTTAGGGTGAGTCACTGGCAGGTTTTTTTTTCCAAGGTCTATCATGCTGAAACTGTCATTGGGCCGAGATATATTAATGTCCGCCTCTTTGCAGAACGTTAACTTGCATATACAGAACTTATTCCCCGAATCTGGAAAATGTAATTGAATCGGAAAGAGAAGATTTAACCAAGAAGACTGAAAAGTTTCGGCAGGTAAGATGTTGTAAATCTCTGTATACCGTTAAATAGTAATGATTAACGATCTGTGCTTTTTCAGTATATCGTAGAACTATCCAAGAAGAAAATGAGTTTTACTTTAGATAGAAGGATCACCGGTAGCCGTGTTATCGACGACTCCCTGCAAGTACATACTCAATTTTCAAGCCACGTGGCACCTCTCTTCCTCTGCTGATTTTGACAAAAATAATTCAGCATTTTGTAACTTTCTACATAGGAAATACTAGATTTTGTTATCAGAGATTACGTGGAACCATGGTACAGCGTTATCACGGACGACGAAGAGTTTGTATGTTCAGTTCGGGACACTGCTCAAAAGATAGCCATAAATATCGCAAATCGGTACGTCGCGCATCATTAACGTTGACGATTCGCTGAACAGAGGCTAGAGGGGAATAGGATAATATAACATGTTAAAATGTCGTAAACAGGGTGAAAGGTGTAGACTGGATACCATATTTAACGACGCGACTCGTCGACGATGCGGCGTCTCACGTAAGATTGTACCGGCAAGCAAGGGCGAGAATGAAGCAAATCCGATCGAAAAAGATACAAAAAGGTAGCGCTAGTTCGAGCACATCGGGCGGGACTCCAAAGAAGACACCTACGCACAGACGAAACAAGAGCGAAACCGATGTCTCATGGTACTCTCAGTCCAAGTTTTACATTCCAAATTTGTCGTCTCTTACCGAGCCTATCGAGACTGGCGAGGAAAAAGACGAGGAGTCGTTGGAGAAGATATTCTTTGATCTCGAAGTGCAGATGGAGAAGAATTTGATATGCAGAGACCTTGTGTGCACGAATAATTCTCAAGAACTCGAATACCTCGGCGAGATATCAGAAATCCTGTTGTACTTGGTTCTACCAAAGGGAGATTTTGATTGCCTGACTGTGAGATTTATATTAAGAGAGTTGTTAGTAAACGTTATAATTAGGCCACTGCTGGATTTATTCTCTGACCCTGATTATATTAATCAGGCGTGCATATGGCTGGTAAATATGTAAGAATAATTGCAATGTATCCTTCGTAGGAAAGATCTTGGACGATGCTAAGCATGTTTACGCTTCCTTTCAGTGTACCAAGGAAGCCGGTTTACCGAGCGATGTTTTTTTGACGGTAATTCGAGTAACGGATAGCATAGATGAGCTAATAGCGACGAAAAATATTCTTTCGAAGGAGATAGCTCATTTACGGTCGAAAGATTCGGGCGGGGAGGATGATCTGTTGGTGAAGCAGCAGCTAAACAGTTTACTGTACGTAAAGAAGATTCTGGAAACGCGAATCATCGGGATGCAGGAGGGTTTGGAGTCTGAAGCCGACGGAATCGGTGTCCAACAGGATTGGAATAGGTTGCTGATACCCGGGCAGAAATTAGTAAATTTACCGCTGGACGAGCTACTGAAGAATAATATCGCATTAAGTTACTTTATCGACTATATGACTTCCATAAACGCAGAAGCGTACTTGTACTTTTATTTAAATATATACGGTTGGAGGGTGTCTGCCGAGCAACAAATCTCCGATATAGCATTGCAGAAGATCCACGCGGCTCAGGCTCAATCCGCACAATCCAGCATCATAGGCACAAGGCGTAAGAATGCCGACTTGGAGAATTTGAAGGAAGCAGCTATGAAAATTCATCAGCAGTACCTCAGCGACAAGGCGTCAGTGAAGCTACAGTTGGACGATGGTTCGGTGAAAGCTTTAATAACGAAGATAAAGAGTGAATCCGTGAAGGAAAGTTGGTTCGACGATCTCCGTGCCTGTTGCTACGAGAAGCTGCAAAACGAGGAGAGATTTTTGCCAGGTTTCAAGAGATCCCTTGCTTACGTTAAGCTCCTCGCTGAGCTGGATCTGTTGAAGGATCCGGCTTCGGAGGAGGATACAAAATCCCTCGATAGCATAAGTCTGTCTAGCACGAACAACGAGTTGGAAACTTTGGACGAGATATCGGAGCCTACGAAGACAGACGAAACGAAGGTTTCGGAATTGAAGGACACCAGAGAGAGATCGAACTCCTCGTCGAGTTTGGCGAGCACGACGAGCGTGACGACAGAAACTGTCGGTGATAATCGGTTACTCGACGAACCCAATGTCGACTTGTCGGGGAATCTTGGAGGGTCGAGGAATATCCGAAAAGGGCCGAGTATCGATACGACCGATCACGTCAGCCTTACCGACGGCAAAGACCTTTCGTTCTATCTCGAATCAAACGCCGAACAGTTTGTCAAGCTGGACGAAAATACGTACGATCAGAATGCTATTAAGAAACTGCAACAGGGTCGTTTCGAGATCACCGCAAAAATCATTGAGACCGGCATCGTTAGCGACCGTGGGAAAACGTATGGCATTTACGCGGTAGCTGTCACGAAGAATTACGATTCCGGCTACCAAGAAAAATGGCACATTTACAGGAGATATTCGGACTTTTACGACTTGCACCAGAAAATAAAGGAGAAGTACTACGATCTTGCGAAACTGCCGTTTCCGGCGAAGAAAGCTTTTCACAATATGGAAAGAACCGTGCTGGAGAGGAGAATGTTAATGCTGAACGCCTGGCTCTACCAATTAACGAAACCAGCTGTCGTCGACGGTCATATGGGATTACAGAATTTATTGCTGACCTTCTTGGAGCAAGGCGATTACGATAAAGGTGTCACCGGTGGACAGATATCCAGAACGGTAATGAACAACGCTCTCTCTCTCTCTCTCTCTCTCTCTCTCTCTCTCTCCCCCCCCATACCCCCGCTTCACTTCTCTCACTGATCAGCTCACTCTGCTTCGATTCTAATTTTCTATTACAGATAGACACACTGATGAATCCTTTAAAGACATCCATGAAAAGCGTAACCCATGCTGTAAAAACCATGCCGGATAACATGTTAAATACAGTCGACGGTGTAATGGACAACATCAGCAAACTGTTTGGCAATCCGAAGAAGACGAACGTCTTTTACGAAAATACTAAAGTTGGTGCTAGTCTCGACGTAGAGGTAAGGATTGTCTTTTATATACCTGGAATACTTGGTCTCTGTATGTACATATTAATCGATGTGAATCCTCTCAGACCGACGATAATATTCCACTTCGCATAATGCTCCTGCTGATGGACGAGATTTTCGATTTGAAAGTTCGAAATCAGTGGCTCAGAAGAAGAATCGTAACGTTGTTGAGGCAAATTATCCGCACGATGTTTGGTGATATAGTTAACAGGAGAATAGTGGAATACGTGTCGTTGTTAACGAGTCCGGCTCGAGTCGCTGGCTATTTAAGATTGTTCAAGTAAGTAAGTAAGTAAGTAAGTAAGTAATCCCGTTGGCAGAATAAGTCAGGTTCGTTTTTTAATAAAAGTTGGAATTACCTCGCAGAAATAGTTTCTGGCCGAATGGCGCGAAAGCGGAGAAGAAACCACCCCGGGACGCGGAAATGAAGAACAGGACGAGGGTTGCGGCAAAGGTTGCGCTACTCTCTTGCCTCTCGGATGAACTGAAACATATCATAGGCAGCGAAACTACGAGGCGCGGTCTTTTAAGGGTTTTCGAATTGTTCCAGCGACCAGTTCTAAACAGAAGACTGCTGTACGTACTGTTAGAGGGGATAATAGAGACCCTGTTTCCTCAAAACAACCTAATAGAAATCTTCAAGAAACTCTATTCGATTTCGCCGCGCGTGAAAAGCAGAAACAAGGCGAAATCTTGATGTTAAGAGGAAATATCATCTGCATGGCCGACGAATTAGCCGCGTCAAGCTTCTCGTCTTCTCGATCATCATTAAGATATTCATTCGTTCGTTCGTTCGTTCGTTCGTTCGAAACTCGATACTCGATATAAAGTCACATCGACTGGATGTCTTTTGAAGAGAATACCTTTCAAACATATTGTAGAGAGAAAAGTTTATAACGACTGTAAGATACCGAACGAAAAGTATTTAAAAGCGCTACCATTTTTTATCGATGCTCAAGTAGTAAAGGGCTCGTGAGGAGCGGCAGCCGATGTATCATGTACCATTGTAACAAGAGTCCTTTCTTCTACCGGGAACAAAATGAAAGTTGGAAAACTTTCGTAATATCGACGATTTCTATATAATGCCGTTATTGCAAGAAATAAGTGAGTACGGTGATTCAGTGGCCAAATATTGCGATACGCGGATCGATGAGTTTTCTTATCCTGCGAGTATATCTTAGGCTGCAATTCTTTCTCGGTATTACATATTACATATTAAATATAACACGTAACATATTACATATTACGGTGCCGAAGATGGCGAATTTTTTGTGATTATCTCCGTAGGGATACATACTAAGGGGCTACTATGCAAGCATTCCATTTGCATTTTAAGATGTACTTTGCACTAAAGAGCAATTCTCCTTTCACACGATCCAACATCCGCAGCTACCGCAGATCGTCCAACACGATCCATTGGGGTCTTCCAAAGTCGGTTTGACGACAATTACACCTGGTACGGGTACACGCAGAGAGACACAGATAAACCCAACATACACATAGAGAGAGAGAGAGAGAGATACAGAGACACACAAATTCGTGGAACAAGCAATGTGATCGTTAAGTTAATTCGGTAGGATAATTTTATCGCGAATGCTATACTTAACTTATCGGAACACTTAAATATTTGTGCCATTCACGTAGCGATGTCTATTTATTTATTAGCGAAATTACGATGAAGCTGAATTACTTAGGTAAAAAGTCATAGACATATAAAATTGAATTCCATCGATGGATATTGAATAAGAAATCTGTAAAATTGTTGTAAATGTCACGCGATTGTACATAAAGTTATTTCTATCGTGTTAAAGCGCCACATCTATCACTTTTACCAATTAAAGTAATTATTTATAAGCTCCATATTGTCATCATCCCCCTTCGTGCATTGCGACGTAAGACGGAAGGTGGAAAACGGAAGACGGAAGTTAATTACTTGAAATTGCCAGAACGCTCGGTTTGAGCGTGTCGCGAACAAAAAGGCAAGGGGGCGATGTGGAGGTCCTGGAAGAATAGAACCGACCAAAGACAAAGAAAGCTTATCACCATGGTTGCCCGAGCATTGTAGTGGTACTAGAAGATTAGGGGGAGGATGGAACATTAGAAAAAAAAGAAGGGGTGGTAGGAGCACGAAACCGGGTACAAGAGCATCGACTAACCGGTGTTCGCGTCATACGGGGACATTTTGCTCCAGCAAAAAGCTGGCGAGGGAGGGAGGGAGGGAGGGAGAGAGAGAGAACGAGGGGGATTTCGCGAAGGCTTGGAAGGGAGCTGGGGTAGAGTAAGAAGCGTGGCGACACGAGGACGAGAGGAGGAAGGAGAGTATTGTGCTAAAAGAATCAGGAAGCGTGGTGTTGGCGTTCACGTATACACGCGTATGCGTTTCCAAAGGGGTTCTTGCTACTGATCGTACTCTGTGGGCATGACGAGCACGTTGCTCGCAATCCTCATCCTGGCCGAGCGCGTACAGGAGCAGGAGATCTGAGAATCGCCATGAGCGTACGTAGGTCGCTACCGAACGGCGTACTAACGAAAGAAAATCGATATGCATGATTCACGCAGGAGAAAGAGCGTGTCGTGGGGAACGGCGAGGGAGGGGTCCTGGGGGTAGGTAGGTGCGGAGCACCGGATGGGGAGAAGAGAGCAGACCGGTGGCGTACAAGGTAGGAGGAGAGAGAAGAGGGAATAGAGTAGAGAGGGGAAGAGAGAACGGAGAGCCACTTCTCCCTCGTCGTTCTCCCTTTTGCTCGAGCCAAGGGGACGGAGAGTTCTATGTACGATGAGCGGGCACACACGTAATTCTATACAAGCGCACACGAGGAGGGGTATTCCTACAATGCTACCCCCTCGGTCACTCGATCAGTCGTGTCCGAAGTCCCATGCCGTTGTAAGCCGCGCCTCGCGACGTTGGCATCGTGCATCGCCGATTTTTCCACCAATGTCGTGTCGTAGCGTCTTTGCGTCGTAACGTTCTCACGTCGCGACGAAACGATCGTTCGAACGACGAGAAATTCGATTGAAAGTTTCGTTGACTTGGTCGTTGATAGGCGCAAAGCGTCGGCAAAGTTTGAATCGCGACTTTTACCCGCGCCGCGGTGATCCAGCGCGGGACGCGTCGACTCGAATAGAGCGACGAAAGTGCGCGAACTTTCCTGACCTCTCGCAACTCCCGGGGTTTCTTCGTTGCTACGTCCGCTGGACCAACGATCCAATTGAACGGAATCTTCGGTTACGTGAAGTGCCGCGCAAGTTTCCGCGCAAGAGGAAAACACCGTTTAATCTGGCAGGAAAGTTTTTAACGATACACAGACCTTCGCTGTACGTGACTTGTCGACCTAATGCAAATCATGAGGAGGTAAAATTTCAACTGGAATACCGAGAGACAGATTCACGGGACGTGGAAGGAGAAAATAATTCACTCTCTTTCCGTCGTTCCGCACCTTTGCGAGGAAACCGACGCTTTGCCTCCGTCTCCCCCTTTTCCGTCCAATTTCTGTTGGAAAATCGTGTAAACCTGTCGACGATCCCATTAGCCGGCTGTTTCTGAAACAGCAGACAAGCCGCTATAATTTCTGCTTCGTTGTTTGAACGCAACACTTTGAAAATGTCGTCAAGGGCAGCGAGAGATTTCAATGGCACACTACGGTGCAACCGTAGTTGAAAAGAATTTGGAAAAGCGCGAAGCGCGATTCTCGTCCGGAAGGTAGCACGGGGATTTCGATGCAGGGCCACGACGTTCGGCGTCGTGACGCCGAGCATCGAGCGTCGATTCGTCCGTTGTTTCGTTTCTCCTCCGATCTCTCTCGTTTCCTTTCCCCTCTCTCGACCTGGGCACCGCTTCTCCTTCCTCCCTGCCCTGTTTCGCGCCTATCTCTCTCTCACTCTCACTCTACCTTCATCGGCCTCGATTTTTCATCGTTAATTCGCACCAACACCAGGGCAATGCGCAACGCAAGCGGGAGAATAAAACGAGAAAACGATGCCGGGCTGCGGTCAGCTGGGTCTGGTTCCGAAACAAGATACGCCTGGGACTTAAAATAAACAAACAGTAATGTCGCGAGTCCGCGATCCGATAGAAGCTAGAGAATACGATCGAGTGGCAATCATCCGCCATCGGTTCCCGATACGGTAATTATATCCTCCTATCGAGCAGTCATTAACGTCCGTTCCTTGGTGATGTTGGAAAACCAAAAGCCTCGGTGAGGCGGGATCGTAAGAGGGAAGTCTTTTAGCACGATCGATGGTTCGTATCCGCCGTCGTCGTTGTTTGGCAATATTTCAAAACTTATCCTTTAAAATACAAGTCCAAGTCCAAGTCCAAGTCCAAGTCCGAGTCCGAGTTCGGGGCCGGTGGATCGTCCATCGAAGGGTCCTTCGTCTTGGAAGCATTCGGAAAATGCGGCTGAAAGTTGATCGGAAGGGACGTGAGACGATCTCGAGGGACGCGAAGGAAACCATAGACGCGTCGGCATAGTTGGAGAACGGAAGTTGGAAACGCAGAACTGCACGGTGAAACGGTAAAGTACGCTTCCGTAACTCGAGACGAATAGGCCGATGCGCATAAAGTATAAAGTATAAAGTATAGAGTGTTGAGTATAAAGTGTAAAAATATGAAGTATTAAGTATGCATCCGCGCGTACTTGAACATACCTGCCAGAGGACACGCGTGAAAACACCTGCGCCGTTGAGAAATATAGGTTCGACGAGCATCTGGCTGCGATCCAGTGGCCTATTTCCAGCTGTGGTTTACCCTAGAAACGGACGCACCCCGATCATGTTGAAAATTGCTCGAATCGGCCGAGGAAACCCCCGTGTCGGATAAAAATCGCTCGACATCTGTCGACATCTGGCAAGATCTTTCTTTCCCCGCTGTGAGTGTAAAGTTCGCCGATCGTGCGCTCGAAATTTTTCGCGCGACTTTGCGAAATATTGCGCACACTCGGTCATGATATCGGTATCGTTTAAAGGGATCCAACATGATACGTATTACCTTACTTTACTTTCAAAGAAACACCTAGACGACTGGTTTATCCTAGTTCTTCTTTTACCACCCAAGGTCGTCGCACTTGGGAGGAACGCTCGACAGCTCCGTTCCTCGTCGTGAAGGGAGATTCTTCGAGAAAAGAAACACCTACGCTCCCTCTCTTTTTGTTCTCTCCTTAAAAAAGAAAACGTCAACGTCGGTAAGACGTTCCGCGGTACTCGATGATCATCCCCCGAACGACGACCTAATTCAGACAGACGATCTCTATCGCAAGGTAACGGTTCACGATCGATCTTTTGGAAGATCCGGTCCTCCGTTTGAAGGAGACGATCGAAAGAGAGTCGTTTCGCGAGCGAGAATCCTCCGAGGACAGTCAGGGAATCAAAGACGAATGGGCATAGCTCGAGAGGAAGAGAATGAGGATGAGGATGAGGATGAGGATGAGGATGATGATGATGAGGATGAGGAAGCGGAAGAGGAAGGGGAAGGGGAACGTGTAAGAGAAAAAGAAAGAAGGTGAAGGAGAAAGGGAAAGATAGATATGGTCGAAGGTGGTCGCAATTTGCACCTAGTGCAGAGAGCGCCGATATCTAGTATCCCGTCGTATTATTACGCTCGAGGGCCTTCGTAAGGGGGAACGGAGGTCCAGAGATGGCCGCCGGACGGGACGGGGGGTAGGTGTAGACTTACTTTGGACTCTGGTGTGGGATTACCGTACTTATATTCAAGTCTAATATTAAGTTACCATTTTGCTTTACGGCAAGTGAACAGGCTGCCAGCATATAGGAAGCCATCTGAGCGCTCCTGGAACAGTCTGGCCTGCCCGTCTGGGCCCACCTA
This sequence comes from Cerceris rybyensis, assembly GCA_910591515.1. Lineage (NCBI taxonomy): Eukaryota > Metazoa > Arthropoda > Insecta > Hymenoptera > Crabronidae > Cerceris > Cerceris rybyensis. Next base: position 138,251 of record OU342802.1, read on the forward strand.
CGATAAACTCCTTCCGCGCTCGTCGCATCCTCGTTAATCGTTAATCGTTAATAGCTAACAGCGTCGTTTGCCTAAAAAAAAGTGTCAATATTTAGCAGGCTCTCTACCATACCTTCTTTTTGCACGCTCCTCTCACGAGATATCGACCTCGCATTTTCTTCGTATCTGGCCAGGTGTACCGAGAAAACAGTGATTCCTCCGCGCCCTCGGTAGCGACCAATTTCAAAGAGTTTCCAAAGTGTTTGTTCCTGGTGTTTCAGGGTTTTGTCGGGTTCGCCGATGATACGAGAGCGGCGGGAACGAAATTTTACATTCTACTCGACAATTTGACGCATACCTCAACGCCAGAAGATTTCATCCAGGAGAACGAAGAGCATCGCGCAAAATCCGATTGTTTCTCTTGCGTAAAATCGTGGACAATATATAAATATCTGTCGCCTCGGCTGAAAGCGATTCGAAGATGTTGGAGAGGATTCGTGCAACACGGCAGAAAATTCGACGATCTATGGAAGCAACGGGGCTTCGAAAACTTGGCCATCGTTCGATAGAATCTGCAAAACGATTGCAAGATCGCTGCAATAAGGAGGTAGAGGTACTGACTTCTATGCGTGCTGGGGTTTGTACTGGACTTCCTAGCACCATTTGAAATCAGTACCACTGTCCTTAGCAGTCTACAGGCTACGGGATGAGAGAAAGATGAGCTAAAGATGAGCTAAAGATGAGCTAAAGGAGGACAGATCGACGGGAACGGTTTAACGTTTGAGCGTTACGAGGTCTTTTATATATCTCCCCCCTTTTTTTCTCTTTTTCACTTTTCGCTGCAATATTCTACGCCTTCATTAGTTGTACGCGAGAGCTTGTTCACCAGTCGATTCTCATACGAGAAGATCCTTTCACTCTTATCTTTTACACGCAAAGATTCCCCGCTGTAGATAATTGCAATTTACGTTTACCTATAGAAAAATCGATCTACGTAATTTCGAAAGATCAAGAAAGAACGTCGTAGATTTGATCGTTCTCGCGCTCTTAAGCGATATCGCGAGGACAATACTATTCAGCAAGGTAATCGCGAAAAAACATTTTTTAATGCATCGTCCGCGCAACTTTTATCCTCACCCTCGTTGGATCAAAGTTCTCTCCTCTTCGTCGAACTTGTTCCGGGCCGATCACGGATGCTGTACGGCTCTTGCAAACGGCCGTAGCGAGGATAAGTGAGAGTGTAGATAAAAAAGAAAAATAGAAAAAAAAGAAAAAAAAATGGAGATATATATATATATATATATACACACTCATATATATATATATATATATACATATGTATATATACGTATATGAATATTTAGATTTATTATTTAGCGAGGAAATATGAAACAACGTAATAAATAAATTTACGCCCGTACGACTGGGACTGCGTTAATGACTGCGATGGCGCAATAAAAGAATACGTATCTATGTACAATGTCAAATTAGTCCCCTGATTCGACGCAATGTCTTCAAAAATCTCGAGTACGTCCGCATGGAGGACCGATCTCAATATCGGTACCATCGAACGATGGTCAAAATGATTCGCGCTGACACCTGAACACTTGAAACTTGACGTTAAAAGGGCAACTCTGCTCGCTGGTCGCTGGTCGCTGGTCGATGGTCGATGGTCGATGCTGGAAGCATTTCGGTTCAATGTCAAGGACACTTGGGTATCTTTTCGAGAGAGATGCGTCGTTGAAGAAGAGAAGCTACCCTAGGACGTTCCTCCGACACGAATCATCCCATCTTTCGATCTCCAAGCGCGGCGAACGCGTCGCTCGAGGAGCGGACGTTTCGGTGGAGGCGAGTAAATCGTAAATCGTATTTCGTTCGAGGCAGCGACGGGAAGAGAACGCGTGTCACCAAAGAGAACCGGAAAGGACGTCGTCGGTGCGAGCCGGAGAACACGGATGATCTCTCTGCCGCGAAGTGGAACGACTCTCCGTGCGACGATGAAGTCGTGTCAGGAGGATCCGGTGATTAAGTCGAGTCCTTGCTTCGACTGGTCGCTTGAAGCCTCGTCCAGGTTTCCCCGAGAGCTTTCGCAAAGTGGTCGTCGACTGTGGAAGAAAATTCAGAGGATTCGCCCTGAGAATCTTTTCTTTCGCCACGTGCAGATGAGAGAGTTATCGAAGTATGCAGCGAGCAAGATCAATTGCACGAGTGGCCGGGCAAATTGGAATATTGCGATATTAATTTGTCGGGTAAACGAGAGTGAGCTTTACCTACCACTGAGGCCGGTCTCCTTGTCGGTGGTCGTAGCGTTGAATACCGCCGCGTATTCTTCCAGGCCAAGGGACCGTTTAAAGTGTTCGTCTATCGCCGGATCGCTTACACCACCGGCAGCCCTGATACCCGTCCTTTGTCCCCCTGCAGACGGGGTGGTAGTTGGGGTAGGTGCTACTGCCGTGTCCTCCATCGTTGTGCCTGGTAAGATGAAATTCCTAATCTTAAATTCGTTCAGCTCGGTATTCCCCCGATTTTGAGAATGGCTGCCACAGGAAATTGACTTGATCCGCGCGGGAGGACTTGTTTCTTATATTTTTCAGTTTCAGGATCGATCGAGGCTTCGAAGGAATTCTGCCGGTGACGAGGATTAACCGTATCGCCATTGAGATGGTTACGCAGGCAGGCATCTGCGGTGCCGCCTCGCAAACCCCGATCCCCCGTGCATCCTGGTGCATTGTCAGAGGACAGGGTCACCCCTGCCGAGGGACAATAGGGATCTCTCCCTCGGCCTCTCCCCGTAAAGCCCCCTCTTGCAATGGCGAGGCGAGGCGAGGCGAGGCGAGGCGAGGTGAGGCGAGGCCAGGCCAAGAACAAGGCAATGCCTAACGAATCCGCGTCCGGGGGCCCTGGACGTAGGCTGCTTACCAGGCTGCGGAGTCGTCGGCACAATCACGCTGGGCCTGCTGTGATGATGGTGAACCCTGGCAGCGGACATGTCGAGGGCCTCGCTCTGTATCGGGTCTCTCCTACGCTCCTTCCGCCACGCGCTGCTCGGCTTCCGGTGAAGATTCGTCGGCTTCGGTCTCTCCTCTGTTCAACGAAACGAACATATTTTCATGCTTTCTTACTTTCACTTATTTTACTTTCTATCGTATGTATTTCGCGATTCCAAACGCCAGGATTATTTTGCCTATTGGAAATCGATACGACGATGCAACCCTCGGACCGATCGACGATTCGCCGGAGGAGGAAGAGGAGAACGAGGAGGAGGCAAAAGAATGAGAAGGGTGGTAGAAACGAGTTCGGTTCCCAGGATGGGGCAGGAAATGCCTAATAGCCGTGAGAGGATCGTCAGGAAGACGGTCAAACTGGTTTAAAGGCAAAGGATGAGGCACAAAGCTGAGAAAAGATGAATGGACCCGACTCGAATGGAAGGTAAAGTGCGTTATCGTTCGATTAGCTTCTCCTTTCGATTCGATTCGATTCGATTCGACTCGATTTACCGCGTGAATCCATCGTCATCGAATGATGAATAAAGAAGAAGATTTCTTAGGAAACAAAAGTCTATCGACTTGAGAAACCTCTAGACCCCCACGTACCTCCCGATTTTCGCAAAGATCGAAGGCTTTCCCTGGTGATCCACGGCTGCCAGAGGTACCTCCTTCTGGAGGAGACCTCCATCGTTCGAATCAAACGAATATCCTTTTCCTCCCGTCGAAATTTCTCAAACTTCCAAACGCATAACTCTACTGAATTAATCGGCGGAGCTGCTATCTCGACGTACATACATGCACGACGTATGCAATCGTCCTGGCTAAACGGCAATTATCGTCCGGAAAATCAACGGAGCTCCACGTCGCCGGGATTTCTCTGTCCTCGAAGGTATAAAAAATCTCGGACGGTCGCGAATAGAGGCCGGCCTCTTCAGGAGGGAGACCGAAAAACCACTCGGATGGTCGTGTTTCCCAAAAGAGCCGCCGATTCGTGAATGCTCCTCTTACGACTGTCTTAAGATTCATTCATTCATCCACCCGGTCTCATCGTTTGCCCCCTCCAGAGCTCACGGAGAGACGGAGAAGGTTGCCTTTTACATACACATGGAGAACCTCCCCACACGACCGCATCATCCTGCCTCTTCGTTTTTCTATGTATGTATGTATGTACGCGCACCTCTCTGCCCAACCGATTCTCCACCACCTTCTCTCCATCCTTGTCCTTACTTTTTTCTCTTCCACAGGTAGGCAGAATACGCTGAGAGCTCTCGAGTCAATCGATACCCGCGACCGATGCACATGTGCATCCATGACACGTGTGCACCCTTCGCGCCGGCATACTCTCCATTGTTTTTCTATTTTCTAGCATCTCCCCCGGCTGCGATTTCGCGCGACCATGGATATTATGTATATCGCAAAGGAAAAGAAAGATAGACTGCGTGTATGGTATGCGTGACTTTTGCCGACTTTGGAATCCGCTGAATTCGAAAATCCCGGGTCGAGAGGACGAAAAGGGGGGAACGAATGAGCTGAAAATTAATATCGCCGATTAAATTACCGTACGATCGTGCATATTCGTATGACTCGCGTGCGTGCATAATCTATACGCGAATTCTGGTTATTGGCGCGATAAATATTTATCTCGAGCAACGCGAATTAGTGTTTTTAATACGACGCGCATTTTCGCGCGCCCAGCCATCGCGGAGCGCCACTGGCTCGTAGATCCGTTCGATCAGATGAACGAATCTACTTCTAATGAATCGGATCGAATTTCAAAAATACGTGTCAATAATCATTCCGAAGTTGATTTGTCGCGAACCGATACGGCACGGACGAGAAAGTCACCAAACGCGCCATCGTTCACCACGCAGACCAACTATCTTTGGTATTCGGAACAGGTTCGAACCATGGCATTCCATCGCAACAAACCGCACCGACGAATCACACTTGTACACAATGTAGCCGAATAACGAGTAATTGCGGTCTGACAATTGTTCTTGCTACCGATACTTTGCTCCAATTTCCCTCGTAGTAGGTCCGTTTCACTGTGGAATTCTCTTTCCATCGATTCTTCTCTCACCACCCTACCACAAATTCGTCTCCGCGCTTTTTTATCGCGCGCCCCTTTTCCTTAGCTCGCATTCTTCGCGTACACGGAAACGCGAGAGATCTTGCGGAAGTTTCTCCGACGCGTCTTGTGCCGATTCTACTCTTTCGGCTGACCATTGTTCAACGGTGAGCGCGAGAGCGACACACTTGCGAGTAATCGTTTCGCGTAATCGCGAGAATTCCAGCAGGATAGGAAGCCCGATTTTCCTTCTTCCTTTTCTCTCTCTCTCTCCTTTCGGTTCCTCGGCTCCTCGAGCCATTATGTACTTCGAGAGAGAAAAAGAAGCTCAAGGCGGCGGGAGTAACTTTCGCCCGAGACAATCAACGCGCTTTGTGCTTTTCCGCGCCAAAGAAATATGTAGGGAGGGAGAGAGATAGCGAGATACTTAGATAGGCTCGGGCGGGGGGGGGGGGAGGAGGAGGAGGATGAGAAGGAGGAGGAGGAGGGAGGAGGAGCTCCGACGTCGGAGCGAACGTATCGAGCTTGCCAATGAATATCTCGAAGGCCCGGTCCGCTCGGCGCCGTCGAGGAATCTAAAATAAACACTGCACAATGTTATCTAATTCGACGTGGAATCGTTGTTTCGCAGGAATGCCGAGCGAAACCGAACCGAGTCACCGTCCTAACGCTTCGAGGTAATTTGAAATGCCGAACGCGCCGCGATGCTCCCGAGATAATCGCGGGAAGCGGGAAGACTGATCGATCCGCGATCACCGAGAACCGCCCTACTGGTCGAGAACCTCTTGAGAACCGTGGTACACCCGTGTGGAGAGATCGTTACGATCTCCTACCGAATCATGAAAAGTCGTCGACGTGAACTGACCTTGCACCATCGTGGCCGCTCTGGAGAGAACGTCCAAGGCGCTCTCAACGGCGGACATTTCCACCCCTTGGAAGACGGCTCCTCTTCCGCGACGAGGTCGTCTATCGAGCTCTCGCCCCTTTCGACCCCTTTCGGTTCCTTTCTCCCCTGTCCGGTCGGTTCCACCCTCCGGGCAGCTCGACTGCTCGGGGAGCGCTTGCGCCGCCGAGAAGCGTGGATTTATTTACGAATCGTCCTTCCTCCCCCGTCCCCCTCCTTTCTCCCTCGACGTCCCGCCGACCCCGACGCAAACCTCTTCTCCTCGACGTTCCCTCCGAAGGCACCCACCCTGCTTAGCAGGGCTCACCAGCCGGCTAAACGGGCCGCGAGAACTCGACGTCGAGAACCGGAGATCCAGCTCCGTTGCGCTCAGATCCACTCTCTAGGGACAGAAGTCGAAGTTAACTGTTTGGGGGCCTTCCTCGCGGCCGGAGCCAGCACAAATAAAGTAAAACGGGGATTAAAAAACGTGACATTGTCTGTGGAATGCGGACCCCTCACCGGAGCTCACGCTACCGCTCCTTCTCCCTCTCGCTCTCTTTCTCTCTCTTCCTCTTCCTCTCCTCCTCCCACCCGCCCTGCTCGAAGCAACCGAGCATCAGCTTCGCGAGTCCCCACCTACCTCGATCGCCCTGCCGCTCCACCCGCCGCGCAGTTTCTCTCCTTCTTCCGTTCCCCGGCTTCCCCGAAACCCCCCTCGAATACCATCACCCCGATCTCTTTCCACCTTCCACCTCTCGACGTCGCAATTTCATCCTAACGATATAAACAATCTACCCTTGTCCCCGCAATCTCTGCCGCAGCGCAGTTTCAAACACACCACGCGAGACTCGCCGCGAATTCCTTGGATTCCACCGAGCGACATGTACGCGGACGAGGACCTCACCGAGGAGGCGCGCGATCGACAAAATTCGTGGGCACTCGTTCTTTATCTCGATTTCTCGATAGAGCTCGATAGCTCGATAACTCGATAACTCGATAACTCGATAACTCGATGGCACGATGGATCCTCGGACAAAAGAGGGGGAAGGGGCGGAGATGCGAAATAAACGGCGTCCCCACGCGGTAATTAATAAAAGCCGCCGATTCGACCGGGTCAGGCCTCATTATTCTGCTTTTTCTTTTTCACGCTTCTACAATGGAATCATTAATACCATCGTTTTCGATCCTGCCGTCTCCGTTCGACTTTCTCGAGGAATTTGCTCGAATCCAATGACGCAATGCGCAGGGTGAATCCTGCGAAGCACGTGGATTTCACGACCGCAGATTTTTCGCACGCAAAATCCGCTGGACCTCTGCGACCTCTCCTTATCCCTATCCCTATCCCCATCCTTACTCCTATCCCTATCCCTCTCCCTCGTGCCGACCGAAAGAATTTTGAGAAGCGCGAATCGCGAAGGTCGAATCGCTGATAGCGTTCGCGGGACGATCGACGGATCGATCGAAAATCCTGAGAAATTCTCGATGCCAGTCTACCCGCGATAACATCACCGGCATAGCCGATCATCGAGGCCGAAAATGGAGAAAAGTGTCCCGGTAGTATAGGTTGAATTCCGCGAGACAAGATATACGAGCGCAAACTCCCCGCGACGAGAAACATTTTCCTACCCAACGCGTCCGTAGCTCGCAGGAATCGATAGAGGAATGTGCCGCAACATAAAAGAAGAAAAAACATCGGAAAAAAAACGAGTCGCGCATTCCTCGTTGTAGAGGTAAACCTCGAGACTTTATTCCTTTTCGTTTTCGTTTACATTTGCCTTTGCGTTTGCGTTTTCGAAGGTGGTCTACTCTACTCACCGAGCTTCCTGGCCGATGACACTCGTGAAAATATGCCGTCAAACGTCTGCCACGGGATTCCCTGACATGTTCAGCCACGACGTCGCACGTATTTTCATTGAAAACGATGAAAATCTAATGGTATGCGGGCGGACACACGGAACACGGCCTGTTTGACACGAGAGGTAGCCTCAGTCCCCACCACTCCGACATTACACTGGAATGCATGGCATTCGGTTACTCGACGCGCTCTACAGGCAAAACTGCCAACCGTGCATACGCCACGCTCCGTGTAAATACACTTCCCCCTCCCTCCTCATCCCTCTACAATCCTCTATCCTCCTGGCCCTTCTCGACCATCCACACTATCGAGGTAGGTCGACGCGAGGTCCTCCTACGACTTGAAATATCGAGACGAGGACGACGACGAGGACGAAGACGAGGACGAAGACGATGACGATGACGACAACGACAACGACAACGACAATGATGACGATATCGATCTGCTGCTGCACGAACGCGCCTCTTACCAAAAATTCAAACTCCGCGCGCCGTGCCAATCGAGACTTATCGAACACCGCGAATATTCGAAAGACTTTCGATCCGGACCGACGGCAGATATTCGTAAACTCTCAATCTCGTGCATCTATCGTTCGACGTTTCAACGTAAAACCTTGACTTTCATCCTTTCCCTCACGTTTAAGCTTCTTTAACCCTTTCACTCCTGCGGCCGAATATACTCGCTCTCTATGAGCATATCATTCACGCGCAGCGGCCGACTATCTTCCTCACTCGGAATTTCGACATTCACTCTCCTTTATTTCTACCTGTTTAGTTAGTTCTAATGACGAAAGCAGAAGAGATTCGTGACGGATTTTCGATTGGAGGGATAGAGGACGGAAAGAAGTAGCAGCACATATACTCAGAGGCCTTTCTTCTCATCAAAATCTCATATCTATTGTAATCGAACGTAACCATATCGTGGAAAATAATGTTTAATGCGCGTCGCTTCAAAATGTTTCGTTGCATGCAAAATTGCACTGTCCTTCGGTCATGTAATTCTCTACCAATGTATACGCGCGTAGAAATCAATCTCCCGAAAACAACTGTCTTCACCAGTTGCCTTTATCCATCGCGTAATATAAAAGTTACCTCCTATCGACGATCAAAACCATTTCCTCCAAAATAAACGACAGATTTCTCGATGGAATGTTTAAGCTGCAACGTGCAAATGATCGTGCTCGTTGTCCTCGTCGTCGCTCGAACTGTCCAGGGCATAGCAGAGCTAAAAAAAAAGCGTATCATAAAAACATCGAAACTATTATCTACGTCTACCTCGTTATTACGTCACTACGTGTACCTCATCCAAGCCGGGCCTCTTGAGAATCTCCTCCAAACCCGATAGCCTCTCTAGGTAATTAGGTGTGTTACACGCGTCCAGGACGAAGGAAAATCGACGATTTTTGTACTCGCTGATTACGGGCGTAGAACACGCGGTGCAGGACGGAAATCTGTGCGTAATCGTTAATTGCATATCGTAATTCCAAAGAGATCCTCGTATCGTGTGCGGTACTCCACCGAGAAGCCCGATCAACTCGTTGTCCTCCGAAGAAACGGCGTCTCTGCTGCCGCACATTAACGCTCTGGCTTCGATGCTGTTCAAGACAAAACTTAACGTAACCTCGTACGAGAAAATACTTCAATATCTAAGATCGTTCATTCCTCTACTTACCCACGAGGATGTTGCAAAATTCCAGTCAATAATTCGACCGCCAAGCCTGCTGCGATTTGGGACAAACCTGGTCTACTAACGGTACACTGCTGATCCAGGGTTCTATCAGTTTGCGACTACGAGACAATGAACAAATTTTACAAACTCTCGTCCTACATCATCTACGATATAGAATAGGATATGTCATACAGAATACAGAACATGGTCGTTCTTCAATTTACACATACATTTCCGGGTTGCGTTACGTCGTTGCAAAAGTAGCAACCTAAATCCGAGCCAGCGGGATTTTGCATAGCCAAGTTGGGAGACGATGAATTAGAATCGCTTCGAGTACCGTGCCTCTGTACCGTGTAAGAATCAAAGCCCAAAGCTGCGTTGATGGTCATTTTATTCATAGCAGCGCACAGAACAGTAGGTAACCATCTGGCTTCGCGGGAATCCAGTAGAAGAAAAACTACATCGTTTTGCCCAATCAGTTCCTCCAGCTCCGTTACCGCTTCTTCCGTCATTTTCGTCATACTTTCCCCGACAACGTGTCCGGGCATTGGAATATGTAGGACAATTCCCTTTGCATTCTGTGGATCGTTACATTTCATATTCCTTTTGATTTATTTTATTTTATTTCATTTCATTTCATTTCATTTCATTTCATTTCATTCCTAAAAGTATAAATGCAGAAAAAAAATCCTAAACTGAAGGAGATCAATGTATGTAGTTGTACGTACTATCGTCGGCCGTATACTAAGTAACGCATCTCTGGCCGCGTGAGCTTTAAATCTATGCTGAACAGCATCCTCGTGATTGTATAAGCTTTGCCTGACCGTATTACTGTGAGAAACGTTCGAACTGTCGACGAAAGTTATATCGTTTACTCCCCAACCGAGGAGTACTCTAGCAACGGAGCAACCTAACGTGCCGGCTCCCAACAAAAGACATTTCAGTTTACCGATCTTTTCCAAGTCCAAGCTGGGAACTAAACGCCATTTCATTAACTTCAAGTTCAAATTAATTGCTCTGTCTGACAATCTGGTATAAAATAGAAACAGGAATGATAGTTTTCTGCGTACTCTAATGACCTTGACGATTGAAAATCTTACTTTGCCGGATCCATGGTGCTAGATAAATCCGCGATGTTAGGACCCATTCTACCGTTTGCATTGCTCTCCCATCCTACCAACCGACCGATAAATATCTTCTCTCTTATTTCCTTATGATCTTCATACTTTTTCGCCTCGAGAACAAAGACAATACTGCTTTGCATTTTATTCCCTCTTGCGGATAAAATTTTAATACTCTTCGTGAAACAAAATGTAGGACAATGCCAGAACAGCAAGCACAAGAGATTACGTAATGGCCATCCTGGTTCTGAATTTACGCAGGGATCGTAAAATCCAAAATAAATCCGACGCTTTTGCTAAAAAACAATTCAAATACGATAATATTATTCTTACGCGCATAACATTGAAATGTTATTACGCAAAAAACGAATTATATAAATAGTACCTGAGAGTCTTGCTTGTTTGATTCACAACTCGTAAGAAAGTCCACTCCCTCCGATATGCTAGCTATGCTTACATCGTCCTTTCCACAGGCAAAAACTGTGAAATAGTTCTTGGATTTAGAATCCAATTCTAGAAACTCGGTGCACAGCTTATCGAATTGATTAGCCGAGAATTCTTCCCTTGCTAATTTCGGCCTTCTTTCGTAATACATTTCCGGCAAAGAAAAGGGTGTCGGATGGGCAACCCAGTAATGAAATCTGTACCTCTTTAGGTCGGAATAAGAGAGTACTAAAAATACTGAAAGTTTCCATGGCTCCTTCAACATGGTACCATCTTGAATGCCTTCGATAATATACCTTCCCATAGAGTCTATGAATGACGCTGGATTTGTTTTCCGAAATGTTTCATAAGTGTTTGTGTTAATCATGCGTCCGTTACAGGCCACTGCTGAATTATGGGACGTAGTTTCCAAATCTCTGAAATTCACCCAACTGAAACTTGTTTTCTTCGGTATAATAATTTCAACTATATACTATGCATTACAAACTCTCTCTTTTATAATATTTATATCTTATTATAAGCTTACTCATTAAACGACGTAAAATCCAATATTAGGGGGTTAGTGTTCCCTTCCATCAAAGACTGCAGACTGTAGCTTCCCCATAAATTAATGACACGCTTTTCGTCCAATTTAAACTTGTCTATTTTCAATTCCGCAAATTTCGCCCAAAACGTGTAGTCCGTTGATGTTCTCAGTTTTGAAAATTTTACAAATGCAGTCGACATCTTCCAATTCTCCTTGAGCTTCAAAATAAAATCTGATAAATGTCAGTTACAAACTGAAGACCAAAACAAAAGCAGGCATGCGCGTCACCGGTATTGCATACTGTAACAGCCGGGCTGTATTAAAATTCCCTAATAAAAGATGTGCACATATATATACAAGTCACCAGTATACAAGGCACTTTATATTGTCGAAAGAAAAACAACTTATTCCTACACTCCCTGTGACGACACATTTACAACATTTATTAAGTATTACAAAATATACATGCGTAATGCCATCGAATCCAAACTTAAATAAATGGGAGCCAAACAAACGAGTAGAGTGCGTAGAGTAAATGTTTTCCTCTCATGGATCGATTTCTTTCGACACTCTTTCCGCATTCGCATAGTTTATGGCTTAACTTGAAAATACATCAGATATGCTTTCTTTGTTTTCTCAGCTTCTACGAATGCTAGAGGCATGATCTTTTCGTTCAACGTAGTTTTTCACTCTCTTTCGAATGACATATGTCACAATATTCCAGCCTTCTCGAGACCGAGACCTTATTTTTGGGAAACATTCGCCCTCTTATGAAGATTAAAACGGGTACAGTTTGGATATATTCCGCCGAATTTGAAGTCTGGTGGTAATAAACATCGCACCGATTCTCTCTTGCTATTGTAGTTGAAATTCACCAATTCAGTGTGCATGAGTGTGCATGATTAGTAGCATCACCATCGTCACCTGGCGACAACTCGAGCGCAACTAGGAACCGCTTTAGTTCTGCTTAGTTCATTACAGATTTCACTGACCCTGATCAATATCAATTGCATTCGGCTGAATCTGTTTGTACTGGTTTGTACATTACTATTAAAAAGATTCATGCAGTACATGACAGTACGCGATTCGCATAACTTACAGTATTTTTCCATATTCTTAGGTATTCTTGCGTATCATGGCTAAGCCGCTTTATAAATTGAGTACCGTTCTTTTCGGGCATACATCTGACGTGAGAGCTATTGCAACTTTTGCCGATCGTACCATTGTCTCAGCCTCCCGAGATAAGACTGCACGTATATGGAAACCCACCGGGTATTTAACCTTTCAAGTTTTTTTAACAAACAAATCATTTCATTGATTATATCAACATTAGATTATCTGCACCTTTTCCAGAACCGGGAAGGACTATACTCAAAGTGCAACATTGAAGGGACATAGTAATTTTGTCAGTTCCGTGTGCATTATAAATCCGTCGGAAAAAAATCCCACAGGTTTCATCGTAACCGGGAGCAATGATAAAACTATTTGCCTTTATATACCAGGTCAACTAGAACCTGTAAATGTATTAACGGATCACACAGATACCGTATGTCAATTGAAGACTGGCAAAGAAGAAGGAACCTTTTTGTCAAGCTCATGGGACCGGACCGCCAAGTTATGGAATACCGACGACTTAAGCAAGCCACAAGTGACTTTACAGTGTCATATCGCCGCTGTGTGGTGCGTAGCAGATCTATCGAATGGACTTATAGTTACCGGATCGGCAGATAAATTAGTTATCGTTTGGACGAAAAATGGTTCCATACAACACAAATTAACGGGTCATACGGATTGCGTTCGTGATGTAACTGCAATAAAGAGCAATGAATTTCTAACGTGTGCCAATGATGCTACAGTACGTCATTGGAATGCATCTCTCGGGACGTGTTTAGGAACGTATAGTGGCCATGAAAATTATATCTATAGTATTTTGGCTACAGAAAATGCTGCCACTGTGTTTACCTCCAGCGAAGATATGACCATTAGGATATGGCACAACGGTGACACAAGTCAAACAATTGCCATACCTGCTCAGTCCATCTGGTGTATAGGTTTACTTCCCAATGGCGATATAGTCGCGGGAAGCTCTGACGGTATCGTTAGAATATTTTCTTGCGATCCAGAACGATACGCAGACGAGGAAATGTTGGCACAGTTTGAACGGGAGGCAGACAGTGCCAAGCTTAACGCTCGGATGGAACTAGGAGGTATAAAAGTTAAAGAGTAAGTAGGTCCTTGACGCTAAAAGCGATAGAATAGAGAAATAATTTTTAACAAAATGTTTGTGCACCCGCCATCAGCTTACCGGATGCAAGGGTATTACAACAGGCTGGTCAGCGAGATGGACAAACTAAGATGGTGAACGACGGTAATAAGGTGAAGGCGTACAGTTGGTCGCAGAGTGAACGAAGATGGATAGAAATTGGAGAAGTAATGGGCGCATCGGGTGGGAGTGCTGCCACATCTGGAAAACAACTTCATAACGGTATAGAATACGATTACGTTTTTTCGGTTGACATACAGGACGGTGTTCCACCTTTAAAATTACCATACAACAATGGTCAAGATCCTTGGCACGTTGCACAGAAATTCCTTCATGATAATGAACTTAGTCAATTATATTTAGATCAGGTAAGAATGCCATAAACTTTATCTCATAGAAACGAACGTTTTCGTACATCTACTCTACTATGATAATATACTTTCTGTCTTAGGTCGCAAATTTTATTGTGAAGAACTCTACACCCGCGACTGTTGTTAACACATCTGCTACTCATTATGCAGATCCTTTTACAGGAAGCAGTAGATACGTTCCAGAATCAACGATGCACAATTCAAAGACCAATTCTGCCGAACAGGAATCTTTAAAAGCAACAGCCTTTAGTTCATCAAATGCGTCTTTGTCGCAATCTTATATTCCTCATACGAATTACTTGAAACTGGAGCAAGCTAATCTTTCCGCGATACAAGGTAATTATTATGTTTGTTCGCGCTCTTGTGTATTGAATGAAACGAAGACGAGGAAGAAGAAGAGGAAGCAACAGAAAGAAAAAAACTGAAATCATTTTACAGATAAATTACGTGAACTTAATTCCAAGCAAACGGATGCTCATAAAGTATCGGATGAGGAACTGCAATTAGTGATAAAACTTGCAGAAAATCAAGTTCACGACGAATTAAAATCCCATGCTGTTCAATTATTAATAAGACTTTTGGATTGGTCAAACGAGACAGTATTCCCGGTGCTGGATATAACTAGGCTAGCTATACTTCACAAAAATCTTAACGACGCATTGTGTACAAATGAATTGTTGGAGATTATAAAAAGACATATAAAGTCAATTGAATTCCCTTCTAATCAAATGCTTGCATTTCGTCTATTAGCAAATATGTTTTCTCATGAGAAAGGAGAGAAACTATGCCTTACATGCAAAGACGAGATATTAAAAGCCTTAATAGAATTAGATTCATTTGGAAGTAAAACTAATCAGGTATGTACAATCGTTTTTACACTAATTGTAAGAAAAAAGTATATCACATGCGTCTAACGCATTTTGCAAAGAGTTAACGAATTCGTAAATATTCATGTTTTAGGTCGCTGTCTCAACTTATCTCTTAAATATAATCGTGGCTTTAAATAAGTACAACGATACACCTGGTAAAACACAATCTTTAAATGTAATGTTCTTCATGCTACCTCGTTTAAGTGAACCGGAAGCAGTGTTCAGAGCTTTAGTGGGATTAGGAACAATTTTATCCGCTACACCGAATCCCGAAGATCGAAACGAATTAATTGAAGCCGTACGACAATCCGAAGCCGCGTTGAACGTTCTCAAAACTATATCCGAAACTGAGATTTCAGCTAATACATCAAATAAATTGGCAAATTGTTCGAAACAAATAATCGACTTAATTATTTAAGATGAGAGACATTCAGTCTTGAAAATAAGTAATACTGTAATTAACAAGAATACTACTTATTGATATTGCGTTAGACAAGTTTCTTATATTTTTTGCAATTTCGTGGTTAAAATATTATGCATACCAACTGCTAATAAAAATACATTTTCTCATGAAGAAACGCAGTACACCCTGATTGTATTTAATTATCGTATCCTCGTCAAATGTAATTAACGCCATTCAATTGCGATTAAGAATGAGTGATTGAATTTTACAGCTTTCTTTTTCAATTATCTCATAACGTAGCGCGCGCGCGCGCGCGCACACACACACACAGACACACACAACATGTATAAGTGTCCTTTTCTCAGAGTACGACAGTTCTCCTTCTTTAATTCAGGTAAGATAAATTGTATTTCTAATGAAAAATTAATTAAAATATTAGTTATAATACAACGATGGATATAAAATAATAATTTATGTAATATACATAATATTTGATTAAATTTTTTGGACATCATGTCCGGTAAACATACAACAGACAACAGTGTAATAGTAGAATATTGTTATTACGTTAACGTCAAATATATATTTTCCTTAGTTGTATATCAATGTACTCTCGTAATAGTCAAGAGCTGATTACCACAACTGCGTGGTTAATTACATGAAAAATAACATTCACTGTATGTATACACTCATATTAACTTCAGTTATGCTCAATGAACAATACATATAGTACATGAAAGGTAATTACAGTATCAGGCCATCGTGGCTCATTATGGGAATGTGAATGTGATTCATTCTTTTTACAAAAATAATTTTAAATATATATCTGAGATCTGTAAGATAATAGAAACAGTGCTGATTCGTACTATTTAGATTTTAGTTCTCAAATTTCTGTACAGCATTATAATAAACTGTATATTTTCGTATCGATGCATAGGATCAGGATTGCCGCATAGAAAATTTCTATAAAAAATCCAAAGGACCGATATTGCAGTTCGATATCGGCAGAAATCCCGACGCACGGGTAATCACTATTTCTCATTTTTCATTTCTCAATTCTCAATTCTCAATTCTCAATTCTCAATTCTCATTGCTCATCTCTCATTTTCCATATTTTGTCCGCAGTCAGTGCGGAATATATCAGGCTCATAGTAATAAAATCAACTGCCGCTTCTTATTTTAATTAGTTCAAACATAATCTTCTAAAACTCTTCTCACCTGCATACAAGTAACGACTTTTCTTGAGAATTAGAAGAAATTCGGAATGCCCTATAGAAATGCACTGATCTACGGATGTCCCCTTAACTTTTATTTATTTATTTATTTATGTAACTGGCATACGTACTCGAGGAAACGTGCAAACATCTTTGCTTCTTGAAAGTCAGAATGCAACAAGAGTACCCTTTTTGAGATAAGTCACTTCAGTGTATCGAAAAACTATGTCAAAAATTACATTTAAGTTTTTCAATTACTTTATACAATCTAACTGCTGTGTACGAGACATCTCCAAATTTTGTACCTCCGAATTTTAACTTGATATACTAAGCAGTGATCTGTACTTTGACTACTCGTGTGATTGCCCGGTTAAGACTTATTCCATAAAAGAATATTTTGTTTCAAGTAAGCATCGACTGCGATCAAGGAAATACTCGCACACACACACACACACACACACACACGCACACACACACACTCACATGACACACATGCACACAAAGAGCCTCTTTAATTGAAGGGTTCAGGGAATAAGTATTAAAATATAGCTCTTGTCTCTGAAGATACAGTGTACGTATAAAATTATACCCTAGAAATATATGCAATGGCAACAAAGTTCTGAATGATGACTTGAATATATTCAATGTACGTCGATATCCTCCCTCTGACCCCAATAAGCACAACCTCAACCACCGACCCTGCCCCTATATTTATCATACACGCTAAAAATCTCTTTGTGATTTCAAAGCAGAGACATACAATTACAGTTACTTTATGCTGTAATAAGTTGAGACTTTCAGTTATAAAATACTTTCAACGTTTAATATCAGCATAGTAACTTATTGTTAGAAACAAGTATAAGTTTTTTGAACTTCACGATCGTATTAATTTTCTTCTTAAATTGTAAAGTGATTTTTAAATTATCATAATTTAACCGTGTGCTAAAAGTTGAAGATTCGTAACTTGTAGTGACAATACGTGTATGATTTCCTCGTGAAGTGGAACTCCTTTATGCCGAAACGTTCGAGATATATTCGGAGAAACAAACGTTCATTCGCTATTGAGTTAATCGTAGTTTAATTGTTTCAAGCATCGTACATAAATAGGCTTATGTACCGTGTAAAGCCTAAGAAAGGAATTTACGTAGAAAAACAGCCGATAATATCACGATTTTTGTACGGAACGAAGGTATGATGTCTAATAATCTACATTTACACTGGATTTCGATCTTCGAGGTTTTTGTAGAATGTAAAGTTCTTTTCCCATACCCTTCAATTAGGGCTTTCCTACTATGGCATGTGACGTACGAGGAGGGACCTAAAATTTATATTGGGTCCCCCCAGGCCCGTCTCATTCAGCCGGTGTACTTGCCGCCCACCTATCGAATTCTATTCCCGAGTCTGGACTAAGACCCAGATCAATAGGACTAAGAAAACTGGGTGCTGGACAATTACAAGGGCCCCCAGGTCGACAAGCTCCGATACATCTCTGATCGCTTCCCTTATTTCTATCTCCTCGATCTCTCAATTCTTTCTCGAAACTATGCAATTGCTCCATAAAGTGGAAATTCGGAGCTACATTGGATTTTCGACTACGTACTAAATTAAAAGCATCGTTCAGGCTGAGACTACACTTGTGCATAAGGTAGGCTACGGTAATTGTAACAGACCGAGATACTCCAGCCAAACAGTGAACCAGCACTCCTTTGTCAGAGTTCCGAGCTTCCTCTGAAAATGAAAGGATATCTCTTCTAATTACATCCATCTATCTCGATACTTTTAACATTGATATCAATCACGCGTTAGCACGTATCATACCAAATACGCCTCGAAGGAAAAAACAGTATCTCCCGTCTAGGAAGACTTTCGTCTTGTATGTCGTGGCAAAAACATTCCGTAAATTTATTGACATTCTTAGGGGCTTTAGGGTAGCATAAATTCATAATAGCTTCTCTCATGCAGCAGATATACAAGCAACTGCATAGCACATGAATTACCACCACGACCCGATGATCAAAACACAAATCCGACATCGAAGAATGAGTAGCATTTAAATGAGGAGGTACTATTGTACAACCGAAGAAAGTAAAGTGAGATGACTCTTTTACGAGGCGGAAAGCATGGGAATGCACGTGAGTAGCAGCTACCAAATACGAAGTAAAAGCGTGTGAGAAACTTTCTATCAATGATTGGCATAATACCAGTGTACCTACATGCTTTCAACCTTTTTTAATTCGACACGATGCAAAGTAGGCCGCATGCTAGAGGAAATACATAAAGTAGTAGCGCGTACGCTATAACAAAGACGGGATTCGATAATGCAGAGTAATTAGTACGCAGAAAATAGTATAGACTTACCAATGAATTGAATCGCTTGCGGAAAGAAACTAGCTAAGTTCTGACTCCAGTGATCACTTATCGGTATTTGCATGTATTTTATCGAACCAGCGCTTTCAAATACATTTGGCAAATCTGGGGTTACATTGAGTATGTATTGTATCCTGTGACGCGCTAGAGCCTCCCTATCTATGCTATTAGCTGCATTTCCAAGATATAAATGTGGCAAAATTTCAACTGGAAAATCTTTATCTTCCTCTGGACCTAAACGAGGAAACATATCGCTTGTTCATTGTGCTATAATTGTTTTGTGACGAATGGCAATGAATTGTAACGAATTTGCAACGAATTGGACGTAGCGAACGAGCATATAAAAATACCGACCAACAGAATCGCACGTGCTATCACTATCGGAATCCGAGTAAGACCTTGTCGGTGGAGTAGATATTCTCAGGGATCTAAGGCCCATTAATTCACCTTCGTTAGAATCTTGACCAGTAGGGCATTCCCCACCAGCCTGACTGCCTTCGCACCATTCAGGATATTTATCTCTGAATGCCCCAAAACCATCTACAAGTGAGATTTACAATAACCTTATGTACAATTAAGAATATATTAGTATAAATAACGTTGGTTATGCAAAGTTATTGCATAAGCATTTTGAAAAGACGTGCGGAACGTTAACATGGTAAAAAGTTAGAACATAGTTATGTTACCCTTACCAATTAAAATAGCAACACTCCCACCACAGCTTCTAAGTCGCCGACTTAAAACTTGGATAGTTTCACCCTGATGTCCCGCAGGGTCGGTAGAGTCACCGATCAATACAAATGTTCCTCTATTATTTTCATCTCCGCACAGAAACACTTCCACTCTATTTCTTAGGTCTAAGCACCTTATCGTCGACAAGAGGTCAACTTTGCCCGCTGCCAATCGTCTCAGCATAATACTAGGTACAGCCAAAGGGACAGAACCTCTTATATGAGCTTCGGAAAAATCAGAATGAGCTCTACAGTCTAAGATAAGAAGTTTATTTGGACCGTGTTGCGATCTGAGTTCTCTGAAGAGCCATTCGGGACCTACGAGGTCCTCTTCCATGACATTGCCACCCGGCATGTTGCGAGCTTTAGTGAAATTTCGAAGAGCTCTTCGGCCTGCAATTTACCTCAGGATCCAGTCAAACGGTTTCAAAGATGCATTCTCTTCACTCCATAATTTTCATGTATCTTTAGTGGTTTCATTAATGCTATTCCTTTGAAAAGGAATCCTTCTTCAAGATGTCACGTTTTGTAGAGTCAAAGGTATCTTACTTCTCTTTATGGCACTTCTCGAAAGCAACGTATTACAGGCAGTTTGCACGAAACGATTGGTACATGATGCGTACATGTCATTAGACTCGGATCCCAGCCCGTCGGAGTCAAAATTAAAATTTATTATTGCATATTTATCCATGTGGATAGTGTATGTACATTCTGCGCGCGCGTGTGTGCATTTGCATTACAAGTAATTACTATTAATATTTTACTGGATATGACGAAATGGCACTTTGAATTGTATGGTAAAAGAAGCTTCCCAGAGACATTTAGACCACGTAGTTTTCCTCGAAAGTTATCCTCGCACGTCGACGTTACGATTCGACATTTTCTCACGTGTTGCCATTGCTTCCTGCGGCACTTTAATGCCGTTTTTACTCCACCGCCTCCTCCTCCTCCACCACTTCCGCTACCACCGTCGACTCGTCTCGATTATTGATCCTTTTGTAAATAAAGATGACAGGTCCAATTAACGCCACAGCCATGGAATGTTTTTGCTTTCCCAGGAAATACATGTTCCAAACTGTCCACCGTGTATTTTATCTCGACCGTGATCCTTCTCGGGGTTCGTGCGAGGTAACTCTGTCTCGATTCGATAGAAGCGACGGCATCATCCTATCTCTCGCTGGATTGACGATATCCCGGGCGTGCTGCAACGAATTTCTCTCTTTTACATCCAGCGGGTTAGAGCGTGCACGGTAAATTGACGAATCGGTTTTTCGGGTACAGCTTGGATTTTCCTTCTTCTCTCTCACTCTCGTGCGCGCGCTCACTCTCTCTCTCTCTCTCTCTCTCTGTCACTCTTTCTCTCTCTCGCTCTATCTGCCTCGATTCTCGACCGTCGACGAAGGGATGCTGCGCGTACGCTGGACCCCGTTAACCGTCGATCCGTGTCATTTGAAGCAAAGAATATATCCTCTGAAAAATCGGTCGCAGCTCGTACCTTGGCGCAGCGCGACTCCGGACCGTCGCCCTCACCTTACAAATCCTTCCAACATTGCTCGACTCGGCTCGACTTGGCTCGACGCAACACGACGCGTCTTCCCTCGATGTCGAACCGACTTCCTGCTCTTTTTTTCTCCTTCTCTTACGCTTCCTCTCTCTCTCTTTCTCTCTCCACCTCTATGTTAGGAACTCACGACGATCTCGTACCTCTAGCTTTTCTCTCTTTCCTTCTCTCCGTCTCTTTCTCTCCCCGTTGCCTCTCTAGGCAGCCTGCCGCAGGCCACACCTTACCTCGAGCGTCCTTCCGTCGAGAATGGACAAATGGCGCTCGATTCTTCGAGTGTAGGGGATGCTCGCTTCCACATTGATTGGTGTTGGATCACGTGGTGCCACCCGGGACACCAATCGTAGCGCAGGCTGACGTCAGTTCATTGACAAAAGATGTTTTCATTAACAAGGCGTGGGTAGATGGGTCGGGGGTCGGTACTAACCGAGCCGTTGCTGAAACGGAAGGTCGGAGAGGCAAAGGGAAAGCGTATACTACACGTTGCCTCTCTCGCGCGTGCGTGGGCGCATATTATTACGATCGACATGAGAAAGACAGCAACTTCTATCAAAGTCTACTTCGTGGCACCGTGCACGCACACTCGCGTGCACGTGCTGCTTCCTCCAGGCACGGCGAGATCACCGATGTCGCCCTACCGATGTCGATCGGTTTACAATATTCTGATCTTTGATCCAACCTTCGTTCTTGCTTTGTGCTCTTGCATTTGTTCAAGCATTTAACAACGATACGTTTAAAACGCTACGCGGTCCGGTATCTTTGACAGCATCTTTCACGTACCTCCTAAAATACATTGGGAATGAACGAAACAAACTGCAAATGTTCGAAGCAGAGAGGGAATGGTATGAGCTTGGAGAAAGCACCTACCTATTATAAATAAAAGGAAGTAGACATGTACCTATTTAGGTTCATACCTACATGTGTGCTTTCATGTACGTTTACAAAATTTGCAGATTTACTTACCCCCTACGGTCTATTCGTTCGATCTTGAGCATCCTGTGAGCATCGAGTAAGGACCTATGTAATTGTAAATTTGCAACTAAATGAGCAAGAAAACGAGTACTTGGGGATAAATATTTGCACTTGCGCCAAGAAATACTACGGTCCTGAATTATGTCGTATTGTACGCGAAGCCTCGTCTCGGGTCGAGCGACCTATCAGGCGGCTCTCTAGCGTGGGCTGGCATTCCATTCATTTGGGCTGCTGTCGTTGAAGATTTTCACGTTCGATCACGCGCAACAGCGGCGCAGGGCCACTTTATCGCGACCCCTCCAATACTGGGAGAAAGAAAGAGCGTTGACTGAGAAGAGAGAGAGAGAGAGAGAGAGAGAGAGAGAGAGAGAGAGAGAGAGAGAGAGAGAGAGAGAAAGATGCGGTGGTAGAGAGTGGCCCGAGTGGCATCAGTGGCCTTCGACCAGCTTTTACGTATCGAGACGAATTTCGATTCGATCGCGTGGGAGGTACGATAAGACGAGTATTCTATACCGTTTCAATTACAATGTAGGTACAAGTTAATCAATCGGCGCGTGAAGATATTTCCCTATCGTTTTTGCAAGCATTCGCTCCATGGAAGAAAGGCCACGATGAGAGAAACACCAAGTACACACCAGAAGTAGTACTCTCTGTTGCACTTGGCTGAGTGCATTAGGTCGTACAGCATTCTACGCTGTTGTTGATCGTGAATCGTGAACCGCGTACTTTGCACGCGGTCGGGACACGCATCTGATTACTACGAAAAGCGAGCTCAGGTTGACAGGAAACGGTTCGAGATAAGATAATGACGTCCCCCGCCTCTCTTGCTTGCATCCGGCAGTTTCCTTTGTCGCGACCGCTCGAACGTTATAAAAGGCTTATTTATGTGTCACTTAAGGACAGGTACGAATGGCGTCCGATGCAGGAAGGCCGTTAAGAGCGATACCACTCTTGCTGATTTTTCATGC
Source organism: Cerceris rybyensis (assembly GCA_910591515.1). Classification (NCBI taxonomy): domain Eukaryota; kingdom Metazoa; phylum Arthropoda; class Insecta; order Hymenoptera; family Crabronidae; genus Cerceris; species Cerceris rybyensis. The sequence goes on from OU342802.1 coordinate 161,504, forward strand.
TTCCGTTTTATCGTAGAAGCGAGTTTAATTAGCACCATCGATGAATGAAATAACGACAGCTGGCGACGATAGTTGAAGCCGAAAAGCAAAAGAAAAGGGGAAGAAGAAACATGTACTATACCCCTCCAGAGAAGGCAGGAATACGTGCCCACATGGATTTAGACACGTGTTGATACGATACGAGGAACGTGTGAGTTATGTGCTAATATAGAATGGTAGCACATGGCACATGGCACATGGCACATGCAACGGTAGGTGGGAAAGCGTTGCCGAAGTAAAATAATCAATGAAGAAGCGAATGGGCCAGGCGGAGGAGGAGGAAGAGGCGCAAGAGGAGTAGAAACACCGTTGGTAGCGTTGGTAGGGTGAAAGCGAAAGAGCTTGACACGATCGCGCCCACGCAGACCTACGAGCTCGTTATCCCATGCTGTTTTTATTCTTCCTACCATATACGATATGTCTCAGAGACCTTGCTAGGAATTGTGCCGAATTGGTGGTAATGGGAAGATATATATATATATATATATATATATATATATATATAGAGAGAGAGAGAGAGAGAGAGAGGGAGAGGGAAAAAGCCAATCTTCAGCAGAGATACTGGGAGGTTTCTTTCATTCATTTTTCCAAGTATACTTTCGTTCTACGGTCTGGAGGTGCAAAGCCTAGGAGTTTCGTCGGTATTACACTCCGTCAGCTTTAAAATCAATGAATCACTTGTGCCGTGTTCCGTGTATACAAGGCCGATTCATTGAGAAACTTGAGCCGGGCCAGCATTACAAAAGATATCCACCGTATTGCCGTTCGATTTGCGGTCTTCTTCGTTGCCCGTAGAAATCGATCTTCCTTTTGTGAACGTAGCAAAATCGATTTCGTTCTAAAATTAGACCATTCGTGTAGGAAGGATGACGCAATACCGTTTTTTAAAGAGAACTATTCGAACGTAAACGTTCTAATTATAAGATAAACGAACTGCTCAATTATTCGTTCGAAATTTAATTTGGAAAATCTCTGCTTAACACAGGGTATCTAATCTATAATTTATCTCTAATTATTCTCTAGTCTATAATAAATTCTTGGAACAGTTTTTTTTGTAAATATTTGCATTACAGATTGAAATTCAAATGGGAAATAAATCGGTAATGACGTAATAGAGCTTTACCGTGACAACTATCGTTACCGATAGGGGGTAAATCAGGGAAAGCCTCTTGGATGAAGTTTTCTACTTTACAATAAGTGGGCAACGTGGGTATGAAACGTGACTTTTGTCGATATGTTTGTAAATGATTTTTCGACGATAAAATTCTGCAATTGACACTTTTAAACTTGATTTGCAATATTTTGTAATATGTATATGGCCGAGAAATGTTGAAAGATATTTAGGACTGTTTTAAGATATCGTGTGTTTCAAGGCACTGCGATTGCTAGAGAAGGAAAAAGAAGATTCTCGATCTGGGAGATTTATTTATGTCGACGTACATATGTATATATAACAGAGTGACCCCGTTCAAGGGCCCACGAAAAGGTCCAATTCTTTATGGCTTATTCGGGGCGCTTCTGGGTCTCTTGGGTGTCGTATACTTTATAGACAAAAATGCCAGGACAATTAACGCAGCAAGAACAGCCAGTGAAACTCCCAGCCACAATTCACCCCGTACATTGAGCTTATCCAAGGCAATTTCGCGCAATGCCAAAGAACCGTCCGGTGGTTCGCAGGCAGCCTGAATAATAATATCTTGACGTTGAATTTGTTTCGGCTTGCAGTTTGTTAATTTATTCATGCTTTCAGGTTTATGGAGCGGAGGCAGCAACAAGGAGAGAGCCCACTGCATCGGGCTGATCTTTTGATACCACCCAGGCAGATTTTCTAGATGCAAGGATATTCCGGCGGCCAAAGTCATCTCCCCTATGACTATCCCGGCGAGCAGAGAGGCTAGATAGGTCCATTTGCAAACGTGGGCAAATAGAGCGGAGATGAAATGCTGCAGCATGAGATAGAGCAAACCAACGGCGATATAATTCCAGAGGGACGTCAAATTTTCATCCGGGACAAGATGTAAACCTGACATTGCATATCCTGGAGCTAAATATACCGAGTAGACTATGCACCAAGAGCACGAGCCGCAGAGGAGCTGCAAGTGAAAATGTGATGTACCGGGTGGAATGTACCGGCGAGAAAAGGAATAGAAAGGAAAAAGAAAATTACCTCTGTAAAGATGTAAAGAAATCTTCCATACAAGCCATCTCTGATGTCTCTTTCAACGTTTGCCCTGGAATCAGCGACCTCGCACATCGCCAAAAGACTCAGAGGCCAGAAAAAGATGCCCAGAGTGGCATAATGAAAGCCCATTCTGTCTCTTAGATGCAAATTTGAGTCTCCTGCAACGTCCCAGAATATCGCGCCGAGTATAATACTGAGAGACGCGGAAACGACGATTCTACGGAGCAGTCTCGTCAACGTCCATGGCTGACTGTAAATCAGCGTTCTTAGGAGCAACGCGTAAAATTGTGTAAATACGTTGGGGCTAGGAATGGACGGAGAAAGTGGTCCGGGTGGTCCAGGATCGCTGAGAGGTGGCAGCCTGCTTCTGGCTAATTCTGCCAAGTGGTCTATCCTCTGCGAGGACTCTAACATCGCTTCGGCGGATAGATCGTCCAAGGTTACCAGGTCGACTGAAAGAAGATAAGAGTGAGGAGAGAATAGAATAGAATAGAATAGAATAGAATAGAATAGAATAGAATAGAATAGAATAGAATAGAATAGAATTGAATAGAAGAGAAGAAAAGAAAAGAAAAGAGAAGAGAAGAGAAGAGAAGAGAAGAGAAGAGAAGAGAAGAGAAGAAAAGAGAAGGAAATGAACTTACGATAGTAATCGGATGGGTTCTTGAACGGTGGACAGGGGAATTCAGCGAGGGCAAAATATGGCAACATATCCCTTCTAGGACCGGAATACATGATTCTACCGCCGGAAGTCAAGGCAACCCTCGAAACCATCGTAAGTATTTCGTAGGTCGGTGGATGCAGCGTCAAAACGACGAGTCTCTGTCCTCTGATGGCCCACTGCCTCAGGTATTCCACCAAGAAGAAGGCATCGAAGATATCGAGGCCGTGAGTGGGCCTGTCTAACGCCAATATGTGGGAATCTTGCAGAAGACGGCAAGCCAGGGCCAGTCTTCGAGCTTCGGAGGTGGTGAGAGAGTCGACCAGGCAGTGCTTCGTCGCTTCTAACCCGAGTTCCTGGAGAATCGCCTCGGCTTCGAGTTTCGATGTGCTTGCTCCTCCTCGGAGCAGCATATAAAACCTGAGAGTTTGCGCGGCCGTTAAGCCAGGACTCAGTCCACTTTCCATGGGTAAATATGCAACGCGAGACCTGGGATAAAGTAAGGAGGATCAGCTACCTAGGTACCTACGTAAATCGAGGAATGAACCTCGAGCGAGCAGCATACCTCAACGAACGAGTGGATATCGATCTTCCATTGAGCAAAATATCGCCTCTCTTTATTCGCTTTCTCCCGGCGATCGTTTCAACGATCTGCGTTCCCTCTGTCTCCGTTGTTGCCATTATCGCCAGGACCTCGGTGGCACCGGCTTCGAGAGTGACACCTCGAAGAAGAGGCAAGCCGTCGGAGCCGGAAGCTTCTACTCCTCGAAGCTGCAAATGAGGATGCTGTAGACAGGGCACTGGTCTCAACGGGAGAGTATAACTTTCCGCTCCTAGGATACCGTGTCCTGAAACTTTTCACTTTAAGATGAATAGCCGAAGATTTTCGATTCGTTTACTTTGATTTGCAAAGATGCATACAGCGCATCAAGAAATTGCTAGATTTTTCACGTAGGAATTCGGAATTGATTGGCCCTATTTAAAAAGCATCTGCCGGCTATGTTGAAAAGGCAAAGTTTCTCTATTATAAAGTCAATATGATATCTACCTATATCGTGAGCTCCCCCGTATCCAGGATCTATAGGCGCGATACTGTGTCGTCTGTTGTTTCGAATGCCACCTTGAAGAAGATTAGCCTCGCTCGCGCTTCTCAATCGAGAATTATCCCTTGCAACCGTGAGCTGAGAATGCGCCTGTTCCCTCGGCGCATTGATTGCATGAACATGCCGAAAATCAGGATCGCTTCTTGCCGCGCGCATCGCCGAATTTCCATGGGCCGAAGTGCCGGCATGAGAAGCACGACGGCCTTCCTCGCTCGAGTCGTATCCACTCGAACCATCGCGATTTCGCGAACTGGGCGGCAAAACTCGAGGCAGGCCGAATTTCAGATACGTGTAGGAGTTATTGGCGAGAGGACTCTTTGGACCGTATCTCGGATGCCTGAGAATACTTTGCACGGTAGAATCTCGGAGCTGAAAGTTCCCATAGGGGAGTGGAGATTTTTCTGCAGAGCCTAGAGCCGAATCCGTAAAGTCGGAATTTAAGTTTTGTCTGAAAAGGAAATAATACGGCCCTTATCGATACCATCATCGTCGACTCTCAAACGCCTGCCGTATACCTACACTCCTCTAGGACTATAGATTACCTGTAAATCGACCATGCATGCAAGTCCTCGCTGGCTGGCGGCTCCAATCCTCTCGTGTCGAGAGCTCCTGGTACCGAATACCTTCGTTCCAGCTCCCAAGCTTCCGAACCCATATTTCACCCGAACTAAAAACACAATAACAATAACAATAACATTACCTAATATCTTGAGAATCTCTTCTCAAGATTACCATCGTAAACTCTCAGTCTACATCTACGCGAAACCGTTTACTTCGTGTCTACCATCGGCTGATATTTTTACTCGTCATCGAGTAACGGTATTTAGGTACGTTCGGTCATCGCTTCGATGCGAATCAAGATTCCACGTTATTCGCACGGCTAATCGTTGCTCTCGACAGCGATCGGCAGTGAGCCATTGTAACCCAGACTATTATATTAATATCATGTAATAGCGGGATTTCGTCGTCGTCGTCTCTTCCTACCACCAGCCATCGTTTCTCGGTGATTACACACTTTTTACCATACATCAACGATAATGGAGGGCAATCGAACAAACACTATATCTCTGCCCGCATAAAGGACGCGGCCTCTGCGGGCTGCCATTCTCATTATCGCGCTTTCTTCTCATACATACTATCGTACTATTATGTTCTCGCTCTCTCCGTCTCTCTCTCTCTCTCTCTCTCTCTCTCTCTCTCTCTCTCTCTCTCTCTCTCTCTCTCTCTCTCTCTTTCTCTATTCGATTCGTCATTTCCGCACGATCACGGATCACGGATACGTGTCTCTTTACATCAATAATTCCACACAGTGGTCACCAACCTTTGGTTGAAATCTTTCCAATTTACATAACACTATGATTTTTAATCTACTCGATAATCATTTTAGATTCGAGTTAACTGTTCATTTACATATCCCGTTTCTGGTACAGTTTTATCGGGCGGGCTCGAAACATCGTTAGGAAAAATGTTCAGCCGTTTCGAGAGTTCTCTCTCGCCTGTGAGATTGTCCCACGCACTCGTTTCGATCGTATGTATGTACCTATGTATTTACATACATACATACATCGTAGATCCGTGCCTCTATATTTTAATAAGATACACCATGGCCTGGATACCACCGGCATTCACAATTCACAGATTCTCTTTCGCTTTGTCTTTGTCTCCGGGGAAACCGTAGAAACCGTGGAAACCTTGGAAACCTTGGAAACCTTGGAAACCTTGGAAACCTTGGAAACGTTGGAAACCGTCCACCAAAAATTCAAACAATAGTGTTTACCCCAGGTATTTACTTGCACGTAACTAACAATCAGAAATGTGGCCCGAAGGAACCGATTAAAATCGTAAATCAGTCAGGGTATACAATATCGTCGAGAGCAAACCAAGCGGTGCGGAAGAATATTTCTTATGCGGTCATCGAGGTCTCTTGCCGTTGCCTCGCTAAATCGCGACTTTCCAACTCTAACATCAACTATCTCCACATAAAATCATTCCCCTCGAATTGATCGTGTTCTTAGGTAAATAATTACCTACCTATTTATTTACCCTATATATTTATCTAATGTAAGTACATAGCTAGGTAGGTATGTAAATACCTAGATATGTACTTACCTACACATTTTATTTTACCGCTACCTCCTCGCACTGACTTTTTGCGATACTTTTGTGACACAACTTTCCGAAATCAATTAAAACAATTTAGACGGGACACGATATTTTATTGCGAAGCGTAATTACGTCTGGTTACGTTGAAATTATTAGGGTCAAAAAGTGAGAGGTTGATAACGAAATTGAAAGCATTTGAACGGAAGCAACGTTACGGAATATTAAGCACGTTTGTCTTCTCTCAGGTTTTGCCTTGCAGAGAATTATTCCTCTCAATCATTTTACAAAATAAGTCAGCTGTTCGCGACACCTTTCAGGAATCATTCTTTTTTAATTGCTGCCTATCGGAATTTGTGGCTGACAGTCGCGGAAAATCATTTGCCCGTTAGAAAATATCCAAGTATCGCGAGGCTGTTAATCACCTGTTGCTTTCACCGTACAAGTAAGCCTTTCTCATTATGCAAAATCAGGTTCCCAGTCGTTGAACCATGACTTCCATGGAATTAAAAGTGTACGCGCTGTACGCTACATAACTGTGTACATTTTTTTTCAAGAATAAAGTACGGTAAAGTAGGTACTGCGCGAAATCGTGCGTTTAACAGGAGGCCGAGGTTACAAGCCACAAAACGCCATAGATTGCCGGAGGAAATCTTCGTGACAATGACTCACCTCCGGTATTCAGAATGACCCTTCAACCGAGTCTCGTCGAATCAAGACGATGCTGCTCCTCCATTCCGTACTTTCTTCTTCCTCTTTCCTCTTTCCTCTTTCCTCTTTCCTCTTTCCACTTTCCTCTTTCCCCTTTCCCCTTTCTCCTTTCTCCTTTCCTCTTCCTTTTTTTTTCGTACCGCCTTTTTCTCTTTTCACTTTTCCTCCTACTTTTTTTCTTTCTTCTTGCTTCTTGCTTCTTGCTTCTTGCTGCTTGCTTCTTGCTTCTTGCTTCTTGCTTCTTGCTTCTTTCTTCTTGCCTCTTTCTTCTCGCTTCTTTCTTCTTTCTTATTTCTCTGTCCTTCCTTCTTGTTTCCTTTCTTCTCTCGGAGAGGCCCGGTTGGGATCTTTACCTTGAATCGACGGATCCGTCGGTGCGTCTCTCGTCGTGTACTTTCTGCCACCTCAGGAACCTTTTAACACGTCTCGTGAATGCATCACTAAATACACGATCGCGATACTGCAATAGCATCGGTATGCTCAACGTTAGCCTTGCAGAGAGCCTTTTCTAAACGCTGCCTCCTGACAGACGTGCCTTCCGATCTTCCACAGCGTAACCCCTTCTTCATTCTCGCCTGCCCTCCCTTTCCGTCTTTCAAGTTTGCAGGAACGCACTCGGTTAGTAGCCTTTGGGCCCCCTTTTCTTTCGAGCAGATTGCTTCTCAACTTTACCACCTCCTTTGTCGTTTCAGGACAGTCTGGGTCTATCCTGAGAGAAAAAAGATATTTTTTTGGATTATTTCGATTACGATGGTGGATGGACCACTTGAAATGCATCTCATTGCATTTCAAGTAACGCACTGCGCTTAGTCTACCTACGTACGTTACTTTTCTGCCCATATAAGAATCGAAGGAATTGAAAGAATTTGAGAAACAGGGGGATTCTTCTATCTATTTGCCTCTATATTCTGCCCATCATGAGTGGGATGAAATTCAAAGTTTACTCTCTTGAAAAATCCAAGCTCTGGGATTTCGATGTTCTAGCTACACCGGTGTGCCTGTACCGGTGATACCTCCGACCTCCCACTAGTTGCTTCCGAGGGAAGACATTCACCTCGTGAAGCCAACTCCCAGCCAGGTATCTTTACCGATGGCTACCTTTTACACGCAACGTAGCTTGGCGGAATACGATTTTACGATCGCCACACACGCTCATTTTCTTTGTTAAATCAATCTCAAGATCTTCGAGATCCAGATCCAGTGAACCCAGTGAACCCAGTGAACCCAGTGAACCGGTTCGTCATCGTCCGAGCCATTGGAGAGGAGTCAAGAGCAGTCGGGAGCAATCGAGAAGCTCGAAAATTCAAACTACATATGTGATCGTATGTTTAATCACACAACATTCACGTGTCCGTCTTCCGGAATTATTCTCCGGAGCTTTCTCGATTTATATCGAGGTAAATCAATCTCCCCCTTACTATTTACAATTTATAATTTCTTATCTCCAATTCCCAATTTCAAATGATCCCGCAAGTCTGGCTTCAATTGAAACAATGTATGTCTTTTTTCGTTAGAGAAGGAATCGCGGAAAGAAACATTGTCCCGCAATGATCCCATCCGATTGTAATCTGGATATCTCAAATGTATTTCATTCGACCGCTGTCGTGATCGAAGGAAGCTGTCTGACCAAATCCGAACCTACCGCCGTGCTGAGAGACGTGTCCGCCCGGGTTCACGGCGGAGAAGTCTTGGCAATTTTAGGGTCAAAGGGATCAGGAAAGAGGGCCTTACTGGACGTTATCGGTAAGGGAATGAGACCAATCGCCAGGATGAACCGAGACAACTTCTACAATATTACATCTTGCAGCCGGAAGATCAGAGGGAGAGACGCGAGGCAGAGTCGCCTTAAATAATAATTTATTGACTCCGGAACTGTTTAGACGTCATGGCGGGTATGTGGCTCACAGGTGTCATTTGTTGCCGAGCCTCACCGTTCGTCAGACCTTGACCTACGCCGCTTGGCTCGCCAACTTGAACAATAGAGAAGCAAGAGTTCGACAAACACTGGCGGATCTGGCCTTATCTCAAGTCGCCAACAGATCTGTCAATGATTTGTCGAAAGCAGAGTATCGACGATTAATGTTGGGCGTACAGCTAGCCAAGGAGCCCACGTTGCTCCTCTTGGATGAGCCGACTTGGGACACGGATCCCTTGAACACATATTTAATAGTCTCTATGCTTTGGTCGTACGCGACCAGAAGGGGATCCATAGTCGTTTTAACGATGGAAACACCGAGATCGGACGTCTTACCATTTGTCAGTCGTGTAACCCTCTTGTGTTTGGGTGCGGTAGTTTATTCAGGACCAACCAGAAGTATGCTAGATTACTTTACCTATATTGGATTTCCATGTCCCGAGCTGGAAAATCCGTTAATGTATTACCGTAAGTAAGGACAGAAATAAGGACGAAATATATATCAAAGTAGATAATAATTCCCACTATTCTCTCTATTCTATTCTATTCTATTCTATTCTATTCTATTCTACTCTATTCTATTCTATTCTATTCTATTCTATCCTATTCTATCCTATTCTATCCTATTCTATCCTATTCTATCCTATTCTATCCTATTCTATTCTATTCAGGGAACACGAATTTTCATGGAAATCATTCTTTCAGTCTGTCTATCGACAGTAGATCGTCGTTCCAGGGAGCGATTTTTAGAATCCAATCAGCAAATATCAGTCCTTGTTGAAAAATTCAAAGCCGAGGGTGCTCTTTACATGAAAGAAGCTCCACAGGTTCCGCCGAGTGTCAAAGACACGCCTCTCGGTATTATGTACAAGGGCTTAGGTCGCGGTATTAAGCCAGGATGCTTCTCTACCCTCCTGGCTCTCTACCTGTCAGTGATAACGATAATTAAGGCCGCTCCTATCGGCTCATTTACGTATATACCATGCTAAAACGACTCCTTTTTAGGAGGGGAATGGCAACGACATTTGCATTCAATAAATCCGGACTGGGACACTTTGCAGCCCGCCTTTTACTATTACCATTTTCCGTCGCTCTTATCAGTCTACTATACTCCCATTCTACCCCTGTACAATCCAGGATATTTCTACAGACCGGTGGTTTAGTATTCAACGTATTGACCTTGTTTTACGTTTCTGGAATAGCGACGACTGCTCTTCTATGTAAGTACCCAGAATTCTCTTCTCTAATTCACCGATCGAAACTTTTATTACTTCATCAACAATCCCATTATTATTATTTTCAATTAGTTCCAGGCTATCGTGCGAGATATTATCAGGAGAAGCGGGAGGGCCTTTACGGCGGTGCCATGTTCCTAACTGCATACGCTTTGTTAAGTTTACCCCTAAGCTTCGTCTCAACGATGATTACGATCGGCATCCTGATACCTATCTTAGAGTTGGACTTGTCATCCTGGGCATACGCGTCCGGTATTCTTTGGGCCAGCTACGTTGCAGCCGAACAAGTGACTGTGGCCGTGCTAATGGTAATTGGACGTCCTGTAACAGGTGCAATAACGGTACTCTACGTTACCTTGTTATCTCTCGTTGTCGCATCTGGAGCTATCAGAAGCTTGAAAGGCTTGCCGTATTGGTTAGCAGCCGTCTCTACAGCTTTACCAGCGAGATACGCCTCACTGGCATTAAATCAACTCGCTATAGATATGCCTGCCTTCTCAAATTTGCAATATAACGAGACCTTTCCATGCCCGGGTATACCAGAACTTTGTAGATATCCAGACGGAAGAACGTATTTGATCGAACGCTTTACACGCGAGGGAGAAAATCTTTCGGAGGTCTTGAACGTTGATTTAAATTTATTAATTTCATTAGCTTTCGCCGTAGGTTTGATCATACTTAATAGCGTTCTATATTTATTACCTTTACCGGCGAGGGTAAAGGCCAAATTTCGAGAATAATTTTCCAATAACAATAACTTTGCCAAATTCACAATGCAGATCTGTTATATACATATATATGAAATTGAGATTTTTATTTTATTCGCATATATTACATCACAATATAATACAAAAATAACGTAAAAGTATATCATCATCATCATCATCATCATCATTATCATCATCATTATCATCATCATTAGTATTACTAATCCTTACGTTAACTTTTATTCCAAGTATCATTACAGTATTTGTTCAACTATTCTTCCAAATACACAAGTATTAACACTTTACCGACCGGTAGCCGATTAATCGGCTTTTCGGGCCCAACACTTTTGGACTTTTAACTCATTAATTAGTCGCTACGGCAATTAATAAATTATTATTTTTCATTGCGGTTAACTGTGCCGCCAAGGACTCAATGAAGAAAATTTGCAATTTTCGAAGAGATATCAGTACCAGGGAAATATTTGCGTGCAAGTAGCCGATCAGAAGTGGGTAGGATGTTAAAAAATACCGGTCGGTAAAGTGTTAATAGTGTCATTCCAGCGAAAACAAATAAAAACCGTCATTTGATATTTACATTCTCGCCAGTTATATATGATATTTTCCACGAAATTCGTTTTTGGCCTTTTATCATTTTATCGCATCAGACAGATAAGCTACCTACTTTAGATATTAATGCGTTGCTATTTGCACGGAAATTTCAGCGATACCCGAAATGAAGGAATTATATTCGTTACGGTCTTAAAACTCCTGTACTTCTACTTGTCCCATTTCTTTAAGATCATCGGACACCGTAAATTCACAGCCGGTCGAACTAACGATATCGCTTATGTCGACGTTTGGTGCAATTTCAATAAGTTTCAATCCTTCTCCTGCAACTACTTCAAAGACACCCAAGTCCGTGATAATTAAGTCTACGCACTGCTGACCTGCAAGACCATTAAAAAACGATGCATACATGTATATACATATTAACACATTGCCGGCCGCTGTCACGTACGCGTGACTTCTTTTCATCAACAGTTGTCGGCCAATATCACGCAAACGTGACTTCTCTCCGCCAACTGTAGTCGGCCGATGTCACGCATGCGTGACTTCTCTCCACCAACTATAATCGGCCGGTGTCACGCAGGCGTGACTTCTCTCCGCAAACTGTAGTCGGCCGATGTCACGCAGGCGTGACTTCTCTCCGCCAACTGTAGTCGGCCGATGTCACGCAGGCGTGACGTCAACGTCGATGAAATAAATGAGCGGCCGGCAAAGTGTTGATTCGATATACGATATTCAACATCTCTATGAGCAAGAATTACCTGTTACAGGCAACGTGCAGCTCTTTAAAATCTTTGGACTTCCATCACGAGCCTTATGTTCCATTGTTACTACTACTTTTGTGCTTTTTGCAGAAACAAGATCCATTGCTCCTCCCATTCCCTTTACCATAGTTCCTGGGATCATCCAGTTTGCTAGATCCCCATTTTCAGATACTTGCATGCCTCCCAATATGGTCAAATCAATATGGCCCCTGATGAAGGTAGAATAACATCAAAATGAGAATTAAAATGCGAATCGAAGAGAAAATCGAAAAGGAGATCGAAATCAAAATCAAAGTCAGAATGACTCGTTGAAACGCGTTAGCATTGAGATTTAGGTTTCATTATGAAATTCTTTTACCCCCTTATCATGCTGAAACTTTCATCGCTGCTAAAATAGGAAGCACCAGGCAAAACTGTGACCGTTTCTTTGCCGGCATTTATCAGATCTGCGTCGACGTCTTCTTCGTTGGGGAAAGGACCGAGGCCGAGGATTCCATTCTCCGATTGTAACGTTACTTTTACACCTTTAGGTATGTAATTACTTGCAAGCATAGGCATCCCGATTCCCAGATTAGCTGTGGAGACATTGTCATTAAAATTCATCGATTTAGCAATTCACATCGTTTTAATGCTCTGCTGGTTTGCCGTTCAAATCGTCTCACCATACATTCCGTCTCGGAATTCGAGGGCCGCACGCCTCACAATTCTGTCCCTTGCCTTGCTAGCGGGCGTTACTTTTTTAGGCTTTATACTTTGCTTAGTCAGACGTTTCTAATACAGAATATAATAATATTAAAAATTGCAACTTTCTAATTGACAGAATGATAAATTCATTTCAAGAGTAATTCCAATTTCTCTACTAACTTCTATCCTCTTTTCATATGCAGGGCCTCTAACGACTCTATCCACAAAAATCCCAGGCAAATGTATTTGATCCGGATCTAGTTGACCAATCTCCACTATCTCTTCCACTTCAGCTATAGCTACTTTGGCCGCTTTACACATAACAGGATTAAAGTTCCTTGCCGATTTTCTAAAGACCAAATTTCCAGCCTTATCCGCTTTCCATGCTTTTACAAGAGCAAAATCCCCGGTAATAGCACTTTCCAGGACATAGTTTCTCCCATGAAATTCCGCAACGTTTCTCGGTTCCCCAGAAATTTCTGCATCGCCATCCTTATTGTATTTTACGACAACATTACCTTCTTGCACGATAGTTCCATAAGCCGTGGGAGTATAGAAAGCTGGGATACCGGCTCCACCTGCGCGAACACGCTCTGCCAATGTACCCTGTGAGTTTACAGTAACTTTCATGCCTCCTCCGTCGACCCAACCATTTACTCTACCGACTCTCCCATGTGTTTTACCTGTGGCGTCAATTCCACTTCCAATTTTCCACTCAGATATTGCCTTTCAAACTCAGGGTTCTCGCCGACATAAGACGCGATCATCCTCTTGATTCTATGTTCCTTTAATAGTATGCCTAGTCCAAAATCTTCTACTCCTGCATTATTCGAGACGACTGTCAAATCTTTACAACCTCTCCTTAAAATAGCTGAAATTAAATTCTCTGGAATTCCACAGAGTCCAAATCCACCGACTAAGAGTTTAGCACCATCCGGAATATCCGATATGACTTCTTCCACGCTTTTGAAGATTTTTCCTTCTCCGACGGGTGTTACTAGCTTCTCAGTCTCCTCTTCGGCCTCTGGAATCGTTGCTTTTACCGAGAAATTAAATGCGCAGACCTGTCAAATTTTATTTACTTTACATAGAACGCAATACATTCGAACAAAAATTGTATTACAAAAATTACAGAGCCATCGGTGAAGTTACTAAGATCATCAAGAACGTAATAAACATGCGAAATATTATCGCTACTACCCACCAAATAATAACGTTACGAATTTCTTCCTCCAATATGGTAGAGTTAAGTAATAGATAAGAAAAGTATACAGAAATTCAATACAAATAAACGACAATTCGAATATAGATATAGTCTCGTTACGGATAATAAATATTAGATAGAAAATATTGTAGACTAAAAACTAAACCATCTACTTTGCCTACTTTCCCGGTATTTTTCAACTATCATCTACATACCCGTGAAAAGTTGACGTCTTTATAAATATTTCGCGAAGTCGCGCTTACACGTAAAAACATGCAGCCGACTCTATTTATCGCAAAAGCCATGACTCTTTGATAAAATTACTCCGAAAAATTGTCACAGTACACAATAGTCAGTATAGGTTAAATTGTTGTCGGTACTTTTCACGCTTCTCACCGCTTCCTACACGGCTTTGCCTTGGAAATGCCGACTGTGACTATACAGATAACGACCCTGCGTTTCAACTTTATTCGAAAACGGTCGATTACTATTGGCTCAAAAGATAAAATATGACATGATTAACATTTGTTGGCATAGCGAGGCCGACAACTCTGCCCCTCTTGCCCTGAGGTGCCACGAGGCTACGAGGGCTACGAGGCTTCAGCCGAATCTTCTTCCTTTCCTATGCATACAACCATGTACCTATGCATGTGTGAATGGGTCAGTATGGGTACATATGTAAAGGAAAGAACTTTCAAAAATAATTTTAACGGATCTGAAATGCAAATTGTTTGAATATTAATTCGATAACTCGGTTCATGATATAGAGTTGCCCAATCGTACTTATCGCTGTCAGGGAAGAAGCGGAAATAGTCAATTCCTTGGATTGGTTAGTAAGATTTGCTTTATTAAACACGTTAAAACAGCAAACACAGTCATGCGCAATCACTTGTTTATTTGCCTTGTTTTTCGCTTACGTAATCCCATCAATTCCCTCTTATCGTACTACAGTATTGGTTGCAGTAAAACGCTATTGGAATTTTTGACAGTTTTATTCTCACTCCTTTTTTCATCACTTCTATATGGTCATAAATTAATCTCGTTAACTGTATACCGATGTCGAAATGACAACGTTGAATCAAAGAACAATTGGCATCATACTGATTTCTTCTCCAGACAAGCATATTCAATTCTATATATATATATATATATATATATAGATATATATTCTCAATCTTAAATCAATCTACTCTCTGATTTCATATCAATAATACTTTGATAATACAATTCTTATTATTACGGTACAAAAAAATCTGCAATGTAATCTTATAGAAACGTTCGCTATCAAGATAACAACGTTAACTTAAGGCCCTTAAATTCATGGTAACATTTTTCATCAATTCAGCGGAGTTACAAGCATCACTCTTTCAAAGTATGCTCAACAAACTCCCATTTTTTTCTCTCATTGTCAGAGATTTCTTTCCCGTCTGATAACTCCCCTCGATCGGTCTCTTCATCATCGATGCCGTCCAGCTCTGGCATCGGTAACAGCACCCCATAATTCAATGACAAAATCATCGGTGAAATCAAAAGCCTCCAAATCCGAGTTGTCTATCGCCTCTGCGAAGTCGATGCTGTTGTATTTGCCTTCCGCGAGTTCCCATATTTGCGTGGCTACTCAAGAAATCGGCAAGTTATAGAATGTATTGAACTATTGTCGTTAATCGATAACCGAATAATATCGTGCGATAATTACCCAATTCGGTGTCAGAAATGCCCATAAAGCTCTCAAGAATTGTATTTATCTTCTCGACACCCGCGACGGCAGTATCGTCCACCTATCAGGTGCAGAAGAAATCAGCAATACGACTAAATCGTTGAAACGGAGGAGAGAATTCATACCTGTTGTACAATCTGCGCACTTCCGTCGGCCTTGAATCTCAGAGTCTCCTTTCCGGAGCCATAGCCTGATTTCTTTCCTTTTTTCAGATCTCCCCTTGGCCCGATGTTTCCAAAACCGTTTTTCTGTGGCTCGACCAATCTCAATGTAAACGTCGAACCTTTCGGTATTTCCTTTAGCATATTTGCCACCTCAAAATGTCGTTTACCGACCAAACTGGTTGCATCTATTTTTTCTATGTGATCTCCAACCTCGATCACTTTTATCCTATCTATCACAGATCCTTCCTTGATCCGCTTTATAAAAGCATATCCTGCACCGTTGTCGGTTATCGTTAGCCCCAACGCATCGTCGCTTTTTACCAATTGAATCTCCTTGGGCCTTCCTGCATGTATCATTGTATTCTTATTGCAAACTGATACCCTTGCTTTCCCTAATACCTCCATTATTCCCATCCCAGTAATCATACTTTGTTTGATTGTACTTTACCAACCTTTCTTGTGGGCAAATATAAAGTCGCCGACTCCGATTTGCCCACCGAGCAACTCTGACATTTCTATCTTGTGAGTATTTAACGTGCAGAATAGTATCTGAAAAAGCAAAGTTAAATTTCAAGTAAATTTTGTTTGTTACTCATAATTTACTTATAAATCATAAATCATAAACCATAAACCATAAACCACAAATCATAAATCTTGCATACTATTATGCAATTCTACAATACCCCATATACGTATTTTCTTTCTTTCTCCGTATCCATTATTACATAACCTATACGAACTGAAATTTACCAGGGAAATTCGAGAGTAATTGCGCATATAACCAACTCATATTGGTATTTTTACTGCGTTACACATATATATATAAAGGCAATATTTTCTGCAGTATTTAGTATCATTATCGACGTGTCGAATTAACTTTCACCGGAAACCCCGAATGGTGTCACAAAGAGATGGCTCAATTTCGACCTCGATTTAAACGGTTCACAAGCTAGGAGCTAATATATAGTTAGTTGGTATTATGCACATACGTACGTATGTACACATGCGTTCTCGGCTGAATTTACAAGCTTTTATTAAGCGTAGTTCTCTTGTGACACCAAAAGGGGCATATCCGCTAGATCGAACAAAAGCCGCAGCCCGTGACCGATGTTTCCTGCTTTCTGACTACTCTAGAACCCTAGAACTTCATACTATGCACGTATCCCCGTCCTCGTGCTCCTGTTTCCCGTTATCGGCATACAGATCTCCACGGTGAGAGGAGGTTTTATCGACTTTTCACGTATAAGAACCGGCATTCGAGGTGTTAAACCGCCGTGACAGCAGTCTCTCTTTGACTATCAAACTCCCCTTCACTACCCTGCCGTTTCGGCAAATATAATTATCATGAAATAACAGACAAAGTGAACTGCTCACATCTTCCGCCGGTAAATCATAACACTCTGCTATCTTTTGATAGAGCTCACGGACGTTGCTGAATCCCGATATGAGACCCGTCGGACTACCGTGCGCCAATTGACAGTGAAATACCAGTGGCGGTCTAGAGACTCTCGAGGATCTACGTTGATCTTCCAATTGGGATTCCAAATTCTTCCGGTTATCAGTCCCATTAGCGTTTCTTTCATCTTCATCATTCTCGCCGATGTTCTCATGACAGTTATTATTGTGTCGTGCTCCTCCATTAAAAATTTTTTCCGACGTCGGCGATCTTGGAACTGTGCGTGTCTTAAACAAAGGCATCTTGTTCCTGTAGAAGAAGAAATTTATTTCATTGTTAGTGCTTTCCTCCCAATCCACATTTAATACTTTATAATACTTATAAGTACTACTTAACAGAGTGTCTCAGGTATCTCGCTTTTCCAGAAAAATATTGTGAAATTGTATATCATCAACAACATACAAACTTTTTCATACAATACTAAGCTAAACAACGATTCATCTAATGGCGATTAGATTGTTCATGATTGTGTTACGATTACAACGACGACGACGACGACAACAATAATAATAATAATAAGCCTTACATGAATCTTACTGTAGAATTTAAATGCGCTCATATGATAAGAAATGGGAATCTGTTCTATCAATTCAAAGCCATTCTATGATGGATTAAAGATGTTTGTTCAGATTTGCCAAATTCGATGGAGCAGGATAAAATATCTCGGCCTTAAATGAGCCAAGTATAGCAGGTGGCATCGGTTTATCGGGTCGTTGATCTAAAAACACGTAGCGATAGCCGTAAAATCGTGTATAAAACGAACGTAATCAAGCAACATATTTGATTATCCGTGTCGGTGCTACTGGTACCACTCGCGAATATTTTCTATTTCTCTTCACCGTTCCTCGTACACGAAAATTTCACGAAAAACACGCAAGTCGTTTTAAAGCAATTACTTGAACCACAAACTCGCCAGTCGACCACTCTTCCTGGCTCAATTTTACAAGCTGCTCAAGACTGCTCAAGACCTGAAATCGCGATTTTGATGATTTTGACGATTTTGACGTTTCTGACGTTTCTGACGTTTTTTGCGGTTCTAATGATTCTGATGATTTTAACGAATCTGACGACTTGCTACAACCAACTACAACTGGGTTTTCCAGCTCCATTTGAACACATCGAGTGTTCGTATGTGTTTCCCCCACTAAAAGAGAACGTAACGTTATCGCAGTCAGTTGATTTGCTTGATTTTATCGCTGATTTGCAATCGTTCGTTTCATAAGCGTTCTGCAGACTCGTTAAGAATGTTATTTTCTTTTTCGAGTGACTGCATTTTATCATGACTATTTTTGTTTATTTTATTTTAACATGTACGTAGGCGTATCGAGGGAAATTAGGAATCAGGGTTTTTCAGGTTATCGTCTATTTAGAAAGATAACATTTTATTACCTTTGCCATTTACTCGTTTCACTTTAACACGTAGTTGCAGAAGTCGTGTAGGTTGGCTCATAGACGTATTGGGGCAAATCAGAAGTCGGAGCAATTTGTTCCTGTTTAAGAGACTTTATTGATAAATTTGAATATTCCATTCCGTTTGGTAAGAAAAGTATCACAAATAAACAGTCGCCGTAGTAAAAAAATTGGTGGAAGTCGAGCCGCATAGTCTTTGTTTAATAATAACGCCTTACTTTATACTAAAATTATGTAAATCAAGTACCGTTCTTATTAAGTATAAAAACACTTTGTTTCCATGTAAAGATCATCTTAAAACTAACCGCCGAGTATTGTCAAAGTATCTGAGATAGAAAGTATAACATTTACATCATTTGTCTGGCATAAACATTAACAATCACAGCGCATTTGTCACAACAACAAATAAAACAACAATGCACTATGGAGGAAGATCAGTCTATCTATCTATCCGTCTGTCTCTATATATGTATATGTGTGTATGTATATATATATATATATATATATATATATTCATTACGAAATACATAATACTTGTATACGTTAACGATTATCACACACGTCGTTAATACAATCATTATACTCGAAATATAAAAGTCCAAGGTGCTCTTTGACATCAGGCCGCAATTCGAGTTATATTATATTATACCATAATAGCCAAAAACTGCAATGAAATATTATATCGCGGGTATCTAGCCATCGTGTATCATAGGTTATTGTGCACGGATATAGATACCAGTGGAATTTGATATTGTCAAAAAGGACATTCATCTAATCGAGCAACATAGCAGGAAAACTTTTGCTCGAGTACATGTAATACTTGATAATGTTACTAAATACTTTTAAATATCGTGTCCTAAATGCATTTCAGGCTGAATAATAAATGCCTTCCACACTTTGCCACAATTAGATCTATGCTCTAGAGCTAAATAATTTCTCATTGGCACTAGTAAATACTCATAGGAATCTGTGTTTAATCGATACTCCTGCATCGCTTTGTACATGGCTTTAAAGGGCGGTTGCTTCTGTGAATGAAATGTACCCCTAGAGCCGTGTAAAACTAAAGCACCTCTTTTCTCCGCTTCCATGCATACAGGCATGTACATACAGTGATCAGGTCTGTAATTATATCTGCAGGAATATAGGTATAGCTTTTCAGGATGATAATGAAATATGATATTAATTATATCCTGATCTCCCCATGTTATTTTCAATTTGTATTCCTTATGAATAGGAATGACATATTCTATCCATCTAAATTGCCTCATCCTCGTTAAATTCATCAACATAACGCCAGAATTGACACCCAATTTTCCATAATAGGGATGTTTCGCGAACCTATTGTACCATCCTGTATTAGGGTCTTCGTGTTCCGGGCTTAGAGCAGCCAATTGGCTTGAATTCATCTTCTTAAACTCGTCCCAAATCCGTTCCGGCGGTGCTAGAAATAATGTGTCTGTGTCCACATAGAGGACAGCGTCCGTGTCGTTCAAGACAGTCTACAAGAAATACCATATGGGTTTAAGGTAACTATTATTTTATCAGACAAAGAGACAATTCTCTAATTACTTACAGGTAGAAATAATCTTTGAGCCGCACACGGCTTGAATAACTTTTTCCACATTGCCGCATCGCTGCTTTCAGGGAAGGTAATCGATCTTACCATAAAATCAAAAGTTTTATTGGACATTAGCTTCCATTCTGTCAATTTCTCGTTGAAAGCCGGGATTAAATTGTATTCGGCTAAAACTATAAACTGCAATGGCCTGTTTGAGAAAACTAATGCAGACTTGAGCATTGTCAGTGCCTCGTCCAACCTATCTCCACAAACAACGACGCATATCGACACTTCTCCCGATGCGGAGAGTACCGAAGATTTCTTAACGGCCGTAGAAAAGACGGGATTCTCTTTGGTTTGTGCATCGTAAACCTTGTTCGAGAAATTACTACTAAGATTGAGCAGTATTATCAAAACAACGAAGACAAGGCACAGAAAAAGTAATTTATAAATTGATTTCATTGTGTCGCTTTTGAAGTATTACGTTCTCCACCGAATTTCTACGAGTTCATCATTGATAAAAGACAGTAAGAAAGAAACAGACATTTTGATATTATTTCTTTACTACTTTATAAACACGGTTATTACACTCAAATGAACACCATTCCGCACTATATATATATGTATGTACTTGTAACCTGCTTATAACCTATTCACCATGAGAAGATGGTGTCGACGGTGTCGATAATGTCGAGATCAAGTGTTAAGCGTATACCAAAAAATTCATGTTTGCAATTAAACAAGCTTTTTATTTGCTTCAGGTGGATGCTTAAAAAGTTTATCTGCAGTGCTAATACTGCGATATCAAAGATTCACACCGTAACAACGACAGTCGTCTAATGCAGTCTAATGACGCGTATCTTTGACCCAGTAAACAGTGTCAACGTCGCAGGAGAACATAGGGATTCAACGCAGTTATTTATTAAATAAATGATTTCTAGCCTTAGAAAGACAAAACTGTGTTTTATGAACGTTACATCACATGCATATCATACACGTTGTCACGTTATTTTACTACTTCGGTTACATTCATAAAATTCCATATTCCCTGCAAGTTTCTAAAGAGCATACTATAATTGTAAGTGTTTGTAATTAAAAAAAGATCTTAATAGAAAATGAATCTCTGAAAAGTGGCATTTTACAAATGTATGATCATGTATAATTGTTGGCATAAGAATTTCTTTCTCTTCTGACCATAAATAATCCTCTTAAGCCATAAACAATGCAAATGGCGATAGAGTGGAAACTTGCTATTCACAAGGGGATCTGGAGCCTCTGCTTTCAGCGCCATCTGATTTTTGTCAATTTTCTGCATTTTTCTCTGGCGGGAAATATCACTCGTTCAAAGGTAAACTCATAATAAAGGTAGTGCGAAAGGAAAAAGGTAAAAAAAGAGAGTACACTGTACATAGGACACTTTATATATATATCTTCTTTGTCCATTTAATTTAACTCCAAAAGAAATAATATTAAATTGCTTGAAAGTAACAACAATTTCGAACACTTTCAGAAACACTTAACAACAGCTTTAAACTGTCAACGCATCCAATTACGACTAAAGATAAATTATAAATATATCCTTGGATGCCCGCAGATATTCCGTGTATCTGAAGTACTATCTTAACGTATTACAAATATACGGTGTATGAAATAAGAGAATGCTACAAAGGTTCCTCAAAAATAACATTAGGTATATATTTACACGATATTAATTACAGAACCGCATGATTTTATAAAAACGCACATGTTACTCTGAAGTCTATCTTAATGGACGTAACAAATCCACTGGTCCTTTTCATAGATTAAATTTCTATACTATACTATAAGAGACTATAAGAGACCATTAGGACTTTGACATTTGCATGGAAATCATTTTTCTCGATTTTATATGGCCTTAGGAACTAAACTCGTGTAACGAATTGGAAAATACATGTATCAGTCTGATTTGGTACGAAGTATATCGCATCTCCTTTAAGAATACATCCCCCTAATTCGTCATCTTTCGTTTTCCTCTTTCAAGTTGAAAGGGTATAACCAGACAGGGATGGTAAGAGGGCCCCCAAACGGGAGAAATCGGGCAAAAACTGTAAAGTATGTTTCACCGTCTAGCTATCCCTACGGTAAGGGTAGCGGGTTCACACCTTACTGGAAGGCTTTTTCCGAAATACCCTATCAAATGGTATGCCTCAAGATTAATTACCTTTGGCGACACTTTTACCATTCTTATTTAGCTATACCCTTTCATCGAATCTCAAAGTACTAATCGATTAATTGTGACTCGAAGTTACGCGTATCACGATGGGGATCTGTCCAAGGCAATACTGTGATCTAAATGATCACAATGTATAGGGCACTGGTGATAAGACACTGCACTCGCATGACCCGATCTACCGGAGGTCATAGGTACGCCTTGCTCCCATTTGTCTTTAGCAGGATCATAAATCTCGACGATGTTTAAAAAGTTTGTGCCGTCGTATCCACCTAAAAGCACAGCCGAGAAACGAAGAAGGAAATTAAAAGTTTTAATAACGTTACATCGCTGTAACGTGAGTCAATGTAACTGTTGTAATTACCCATTGCATACAACTTTCCATCGAGTACCGTGACACTGAGAGCACTGCGAGCAATTGTAACGCTACTAACGTATTCCCATGTATCACGTTCTGTGTCGTATCTCTCGACAGAATTTAATTGACGTTTTCCATCGTATCCCCCAATTACGTATATATATTGGCCTAGACTAGCTACTCCGGCTCCGGAACGACTACATTTCATGGGCGAGACCATCGTCCATTCGTCATTTTCAGGGTGATAGCACTCTACAGAATTTAGTCGATTTGTTCCATCAAAACCACCGATGGCGTACAGCAGCCTGTTTTCGTTGTGTTGTCATTCATTTGAAGGATGTTTCTTCCAACAATAGTAAGACTAAATATGACTTTACCTATTCACAACAGCCACCCCTACCCCTAGTCTCTTTATGTGCATCTGTTTAACGTTAGTCCATGTATCCTGATCCGGATCGTAACATTCCACGCTACTGTGATATTCCGTTCCTGCACTACCTCCGACGGCGTATAACAGTCCATCCATTACTGCCACCCCCACACGATTCCTCGCCACGGACATTGGGCTACACGGTCTCCACTGATCCGTCACTGGATTATACCGGTCCACCCAATCGCTATCGTATCTGTAAAATTTTTAACAAATCTATCAACTTTTCGTCCAATTTCTCACCATCACCCTCTGTTACCTAAATCCCCCTATCCCCTACAACAACACCTTCCTCCGTATGCTCACCTACTCTCCGGCGAATTGTTCCTACCACCAACGGCGTAGAACATGCCCTTTAAAAAAGCTCCGCCTAATCCAGATTTAGGAACGTTTAATTTAGCATGCTGCGTCCAAGTCTTGTCGTCTGCATTATATCCTTCCAAAACGTCCAAAGAATGCTTAAGGAAGCCACCGGCTATGTAAATTACTCTTGGAGTATTAGGTGTACGTTCCTTTACTACTGGCTTCTTGTGAAGCGTCAAATCCTTGAAAATCTGTGCAAGATACTCCCTGCATGCAGGTACTTTTTTCAACACATCACAGTTCTTCATTTGTTCTCGCAAGAAGTTCGGCGTGAGATATTGGCACCTAACTGCATGCAGTATGTGTTCCATCTTCGGACCTCTAGCTTCTTCGTTGTATTTCACCCACTTCAATACGGCATTGTATACTTCCCTCTCTTCCTGTACATTGAGCTCGTCTTTCCTTACTAACGATACCAACTGTATCGCGGACAATTGTAAAAACTCTTCCTCCTGACAGATTTGATTAAAATGTTGTACAATAAACTGATTAGCTTTATGATACAAATTTTGGCAACCATGCTGCTCAGCGAAATTTGCAATTCCAATAGCATTGGTGGGGTCTAGATGTCTTTCCAAAAAATCACAACATGCATCTATGACATTACTGACCTGTATTACAATAGAAATAAACTTGTCATAGATATCGTTTTTTAATGAAAGGGTCTAGCCGGATAAGCACGGTAAAAATGCCCCCAAAGGTAATTAATCTTGAGGTATACCATTCGATAGGGCTCTTTGGAAAAACCCTTTCTTCAGAGTACGACCCACTATCCCTATCGTAAGGGTAGTTACAGGGTGAAACGTATTTTACAGTTTTTGCTCGATTTCTCCCGTTTCGCTTGATAGGGAATTCTGAAAAAAATCACAGATTTTTAGACACAGATTAAAGATCAATTTGGGAACCAAAAAATCTGAAAAAATTCCAAAGCATGCACACCACCGGGTATAATATCTGTGATTTTTTTCAGAATTTTCTACCATGCCAAACGGGAGAAATCAGGTAAAAACTGTAAAGTGCGTTTCACCCTGTAACTACACGTACGTTAGGGCGGTGGATTCATACTTTGTGGGAAGCCTTTTTCCAAAGGCCCCTATCGAACGGTATACCTCAAGATCAATTAGCTTTGGGGGCTCTTCCACCATGCTTATCCGGGCAGAATGGGTTAAACCTCATACCTGAAACATGGTAGCAGCTGACAGCAACGAACACACAGTGATTTCTGTAACCGTTATTTGTCCAGTGTACATGAACGACATTAGACGGCCCATCGTCGTCGGACAGACACCTTGAAGTTTCACTCTGGTCATTTCGCACTCCTTCAAACCTCCCGTAAACATTGCCTAAAATTTTTTTTTATTTATGGAATCGATCAATCTCACACGAACTTTGGAATTATCTTCTTCTTACCTTAAAGTATGGACTAGCGGCGGCTAAGATAACCTTATGAGCATGAAACAATTCCGATCCTACTTCGAGTATGACATCGGTGAGCATATGATGACTACGCATCATAAACATCATTTTCATAGCTTCTTTTATATAGTTTGTCATAAAAAATGTCATGTCCCCGAGATCTCCGCATTTCTCTGTGCCCTCCAAATCCTTTTCTTCCTTGGCAACATTCGACGAAGCCGTGCCATGATTTTGAGATTGATAGCCACTCCAGGCTCCTCTCCTCTGCAGATAATCTTCTTCTCCATCCATTAAAGTAAAATAATCTTTTCTGGCATAAAAATCGAACGAGTCATTAATATACCAAATATGTTTCCCATGGAAAATTATGATACATAAGTTTACGACAGAACGCAAAGAATAGGTGGGAATTGTAATGCACTCGTCGGTTGGCTATTTAGCAATTTTTACGACCATATAAGAGAGCTTGAGAGCAAACGGATACTTACTGAAATTACTAAAATGTTTCTTGTGCAGGACAAGCCAAAGTATGAAAAAATAGTCAGTAGTGGGCGTTTTTCTCGAAGCTAAATAAAAGAAGCTAAGGAGGGCACAGAAAGTGCAGTTTAATAATCATAATTCGCTACGAGCGGATAATCGACGATTAATTCATTGATGTTGCACGATGACGCAGGGATTAACCGAGCACGCTCGGCTCTGATAGATGCGATGTCACTGAATGTGTTCTCCCGTCAAACGCAGAATTACCATACGCACGTGTTACGATGGGATGGGATATTTGGCACTGACAATTCCGTGTTTCTTTCGAGTCGGACTCGACGATCGAGCCGTCACGACAACGATCACGATCACGATCACGATCACCAGCCGTCCAGCTCGTACGCCTCGTAGTGCATTGTCAGCCAGCTATGTCAAGGCATTACGAGGAACGTTGCCGATAACGAAACCACCTATTATTCGCGGTCGGCTTCTCAAAGAGAAGCGTCTATTACGCACATGCTCGACACGCGGCTCGCGCTTGTATACAACGCGGCGAATATAGAAACAGGAGGCAGAGAGAGGATCTCCGTTAGAAAGAGAAAGAAGTAAAGAGGAACGCAGAGAGAATGAAGGAAACTTACAATGCACACAGAGAAACTTTTTCGAACCGTCTCGGATCTATCTCGGTAACGAAACGTTGTAGTAATCGCGAGCCGTGCGCGAAGCAGACACGGGCGAAAGTTCGACCGTGAAACAGCAATCGTGACCGTAGATGACTCGAATGACTTGCAAATTCTTTCGCTTACTTTGCTCGATGAAGCACGTAGCTATGCACATACTCTTACTGTATTGACTTTCAACGGGTCGTATCGTTTGCTCGAAATCATCGTTCCCTGGAACTTTCCGAATTTCCTTCTTAAAATTTTCGATTCTTATTATTACTCTGCTTACGACGTTATAGGGTCTCGCGTGATCATCATTGTACCTGTAATCTACATATGTACATCGTTAATGTTAACTCTCTTAAATCGATAGAACTGCCGCCGATAGTAGAAATTTCTGACATTCACAAGTATGTACGACAAATAGAAGAACATTACTCTCTATACTTGGAATAGAACAAGTAGAGTTATGAATTAGGCGGTAATGTAAACATTGAGAAGGGGATTGATGTAGTAAGGGGGTAAACGTATACGTACACGTCGGCATCACGCGCCTCGCATTCACACACGCACACACTTGCCAACCTACTTGTCCACCCACACGTATGCTCGTGCGAGCGCGCGCACACACACACACACAGTGGGAAAGAGAGAGAGAGAATTGTTATTGGCCTAAAAAACATTTAACATTCACGGAAGTATAAGAATTTAGGCTTGCTTCGAGACAATATATTTATTTCTTATTAATATGGAGTTTTCAACAATAACAGTGTAGTAGTAGGCGTAACAAGAGAGACGAGGTAGGTTACCAGGAACCTAACCTAATACCGTACGCCAACAAGTCACCGCGGTAACAGGATTTCCTTCATCATTATACTTACATACATACGTTTCACTATAGTATCATCTACACAACAATTACTACTCCATTAAAGTTGCATGCATCGCATTTTATTGTAGCAGATAGAGTGAAACACAATGAAACACGATCCTTCAACTCTAATGGATTTTCAGTAGTAATAGATTTTACAGTCCACTACTTATAGATAAAAAACAAAATAATTGTGCATCTTTAACATTACCCGTATTGACGATAAAGTATGCAAACGCAACAGATCGGAGATAAATGATGTCACGCATTCTATGAATCTTTTATCTACCATGCGAAAGTATAAGAGATCCAAAAGGAACATCCCTATGGAACACAGATTGCAGTAACCTTTTTCAATGAAACTTAAGCATTTAGTTTCTATGCGAATATAGAGTATGCAAACTGTACGACTTACATAGTTTCATCACTGTGGACATTGAAAAAATAGATTCCACAGACAGTATAGTATGTACTTTACCATTTGATTGTTAAATTTGTATGCATAGAATTTAATGCTTAAAATTCTTCCCCTTTTCAACCGGTTCCTGCTTTCAATAAAATAAGTATGGATTACTTTACTTTATTCGTATCATTCATTATGATACCTTTCATGCTTATTTTAAATTTTTGTTAAAATTCTTTCACGAGACAAAGATATCTTGTAAATTTACAGCGAGTAATTATTTATGGCGATCAAAAACATTGTAGGATCTAACATGTATATTTATGCCATACTAAGCGGCGAATTGAATTTCATTCTTCCTTTTACGATCAAAGTAATATCAAGCCTGACACAGATATATCTCACGGCAAACTCCTTTTCTTTCTTTTAAAATTGCCTATTTCGAATTAAAAGTTTATACTGAGAAACAAGGCCCGGCAAATTCGGAATAGATCTTCCCAAAATATATTCTCTTCGTTTGACACGTGAAATTATTTTCTTTCAACGATCGCATATCGATTCATTTCTCGAGGTGGTAAGACTTATGTAATACGGCGATGATGATGCTGTTTGGCAGGACTTTGAAATCAATGTAACAATAGATGAAATTATGGCAGTGCTTCGTAGTGTAGAATAATTCTTATTGCCATTAGAGATTGAATTAATACGATATCATGGTAAATACGACGCTAATAGTACTTTAAATTCTAATTATTTCTAATAACCAAATGAAAAAGGTTTGCTTCCCTTACAGTTACAAAGCGATAACAGATTCTACTTTGCACTCATTTTAATCACTTGTTTTTATTTGAAACTTTGCACCTTTTACCCTTTGATCTATTACTTCTACTCTACGAAAGTTTTATTAATTTCTTTTCAGCAGACGATACGATCTAAGTAGTATCTGCTCTTTCCTAAGACACTGAGTTTCATACGTTAACTTTGAGACGAGGAAAAGAAAAGAGCAGTTGAAAGACCAAACGTTAGGTAGATCACCTAGATAGAAAGCTTTGCAAAGAATAAAGTGTATCACCTTTCCATTGTGTCAGATAGGCCGATCAATATTTTCATCCGTTAAGAAATGGGGTGCACGAGTCTTTGTCGTTTTTCTGTATCCGTTTGTAAGGGAAAATAGAATCGCTGCTGAATATGGATTTTTCCTTTCATCTATCCACATAATTTTCCAATTGTACAGGTTCTTGTTGGCGCACAATGAAGTAGGGGGCTCGACCTTTAATTCAGTGCAATAATGTTCTCTTCAGGTATCTAGTAGAATACTTGATGCGTGCGTGCGCATGTGGGGGGGGGGGGGGGGGGATGCGCACGTGTTATGCATGTATGTACAAGAGGACTTTCAAAAGTACAAGGCTTCCCTCGTATTCGTTGAGAAAAACGAAGAAAAGAACATAAGATCACTACTGAACCAAATTATTGGCAGAACCCACTTATCAAAGAATTACAGCTAGAATTAATTTATAATAAGTCTATCTTTGATTTCTTTAGGCTTGGGTGACTCTGAACTGGCCCCCTGTATTTTGTATTTTGATCACTTTCCGAATAAATCGTGTTATTTTTTTCCTCGAGACAGGATGATATTCAGTTATTCGTGTTCACTTTTCAAACAAATGGAAGTTTTCTAACTTTCAACGCGCACGAAATTAACGAGTAACACTTTTTTCGTCTTTCGTTCTTTAGCAAAGAGAATAAGATACTTGCTCGCGGAAGTTCCTAGGACAAAACCAACGGAGCAGGAAGTGCTTCCACATTATAGAAATCATTAGAAAAATTATACAAGCAATCAATATCGAGCGAACAATGGGATCGTTCAAGACACTTTGATCGGTAGCAACAACTTGTTATCATCGTGCAAAAAACTAAGGAACACAATGATACTCTATAATATTGCGATATCGACACTTCAAATCCAAGTTAAACCTAGTAACTTTACACGTACGAATAATCTTCTTTAACCAGTCACGAACATAGGTGTCGTTCCTGTATTCGATAAGATTCATACGGTTTATATTCGCGGAAGTTAAATTCTTAAGGAATACTTTTTAGGAATTTAATTAGAATTCCGAATATATAGCATCTATCGGGAAATCTGTGAACCTAAATATCTATTTCTACGTAATATAACGTAGCCAAGTACTCGAATATCATAACACTATTTAAGTAAAGAATTGGGCGGATCGACTACTCCTAAGGCCTCGCTCATGAATTATTTAAAATTAATTTAGTCCCTCATACTCTCATTCTAATGATCTAACTCGAACAATGAGATTAAACTAAACAATTAGTGCATAACTTTCGTTTGATCAAAAGGGAGAATTTTTCTTTCCCGAAGATAAATGGGACATGCACATCGGTCGATAGGTAATGTATCTTCAATTCCGACGTCATGTTTCACTTACAATTCCTGAACAAATGTCGTCATCTATCAGTCTAAAATATCCCGATAAGAGGGTACGGTTGCTTTAAAGGGACATCAGACACTCAGAGACACAGCGAACGCGTAATTACGTTTCATTCAATGAAATCCTGCTCAGTTCCCTATAGTCGGATGAAAATTCGTTAACACTTTGCCGTCCGCTCATTTATTTCATCGCCGTTACGCTCCTCTCAGCGAGTTTTACGTAGGTTTCAAGTCATCACATGTTAACAGTTAGCGACGAGAAGTCACGCCCGCGTGTCAGTGGCCGATAACAATTGGCCAATAGAAGTCACGCGGGCGTGACAGCGGCCGATGGCACTCGAATAGGAGAAGTCACGTATGCGTGACAGTGGCCGATGGCGCTTGTAGAAGAGAAATCACGCGAGCGTGACTGCGGCCGATGGCGCTCGGCGAGGAGAAGTCACGCGGGGGTGACAACGGCCGATAGCTGTTGGCTAAGGAAAGTCACGTGGGCGTGACAGTGGCGGAGAACAGTTGGCCAAGAGAAGTCACGCGGGCGTGACAGCGGACGACAATGTGTTAATAAGAAAGTTTATATCCGTGCGTTAACTTACGTGTTTGCTGATCTGAAGTCCGCACGAGTCTCTACGAGTCTCTTACGACCGGTAAAAAAATGCGTCGTCCAGTTAAAATTTCTTCTCTGTCTAACCTCACTGTTTAATGGACTTGATAATGATAAGATTCATTAGTAAGTGGTCATTCTACGCCGAGAGTCCGTCGAGCGAGTCTCTCTTCTTCCATAATCGCGAGAATTATCAAAGTGGCAGTATGGAGAGCAATTTAGAAAAATTCTACAAATCAGCATTTCTCAAGCCAACTCTTTTGTCATATTTCATAATCTGTCTAATCATTATCAGTCGCTTGGAAACTGTAAGACCTAAGACCAACTGCGTTCTCTATGGAATTTTAGTTGACAAGTACCATGATGTTTCCTGACGTACCATTGTATAGTATAATAATGAAAAGAGAGACTCACTCAGGCTGACGGTTAATGTAGAGTTAAAATATGCCAACAAGAAAATATTTTAGTATTTATATAAGTACTACTTATTAAGACATGTCTACTCAAGTTTATAGCACTTTTTATCAGTTATCCTATCCTATTGTGTCGTGTCGTGTCGTGTCGTGCCGTATCATATCATATCATGTTATGTCATATTATGTTATACTATGTTGTATTATATTATATTATATTATATTATATTATATTATATTATATTATCAATGTAACAACGTGAACAGACAAAGAGACTTCATTCTCCTTTTGTTACATGACCCCCCGAGGCTGTCTATATTCTTAATTTTTTTGTTCTTTTCATTTTCGTTAAATTGTCAGATTCTTCTACAAATTGACCTATAAATCTGATATTGCTTAAATCAATCAAAGCCCCTCAGAGGCAACGATCCCCAAAGCTTGCTGCTTTCAAGAACTCTTTAAAAAGGCGGATCGGTCTATCAAGGGGGATGTAAGTCGCGATGGTGAGCTCTAGCACTTAAAATAGCTTTCAGTTCGGATTCTAATTGCTTTTTGGTTCGTTCGCTTACCGATCGTCCTCCTACCACTGGCTGGACAGTTAATCGGGGTGAAGGTAAATCTGCCATTAGTTTACCACTTTCCTTGTTCTCGTGACTCCTGGCGCGTCGTATAGGCTTCTTCAGAGGTATTGCTTCGTCCTGCTTCTTTCCGTGCTGAGGACGCTCGAGAGAGAGCGTCGTCTCCTGGTTCAAGGTATAGGTCGAACCACTCGCTACTGCTTCGGTCGATCGTGTTAGATCTATCGTTCCTGAGCCCCATTCACGAGAGAGCTTCCGTCCGATAGCAGACGTTAATTCGCTGTTCGGTGACAAAAGAGGACTCTTGGACATTTGATGGCCGGAAGAGTGAGGCGGCCGAAGCGTCGCAAACACCGGGAAAGATTGTCCGCGTTTCGCCGGACTGCGAGAGTATCTAGGTGTCGGAGCACCGCTCACGCCGCTCGATTCACCCTTTATCGTTGGTGTAGCGGTTCCCGTCGAATCACTTTTAGTCGGTGCCAAGGGCCGTAACGTTGCACTCCCACCGAAATGCGATCCGAGCCGAGGAGGCGGAGAACCACCGTCCCCGTGGCTCAATCGTCGGCCCACGGTCTCTAACGGACTCCTCGCTCTGAGATTGGTACTGCTCAGCGTAAACTCCCTTGGCTTCATCGGTGCTTCTAAGTTTACGGGAGAAAGGCCAAGCCTCGAACTCGACAAATTCGTGGAACTTCTGCTCTTTTCGGATCGCCGCGGACTTCGTGGCATCAGAGGACTCTTACTGCGGCTCCTCTCCCTTCCTTTCATCGTCTTCTCCTCCTTCTTTATCGTCGCACTCCTCTCCGCTTCCTCCGGTACGGCATCTATCCTCTCCTCTTGCTGTACCCTGTGAAAATCAAGCCATGGCGATGCATTGTCGTGCCGTGAGACGTCTAGCCGTCCAGAGAAAGCTAGTCCGGGTTAGGGCAGTCAACGAGTCGACTCCTTGTTACTCACCTTCGGATTTCCTGTATCATTTCGAAGAACTGCGCTTTACTCTTACGTCTTCGACGCTGTTCGTGTTCCTTCTGGAACATGGGTACCTTGGAGATATGCGAGAATAGGTATAGCCCTCTCAGAAACGACAAGTTACTTACTCGCTTCACGCTCTTCTGAAAGAGAGATGCAATTTGTCCCTGCCGTACTGTGTGCACCAGCTCTCTTGCTGCATGATGCGGCGATACCAGTTCCACGCAGTTTATGAATCTGTACAGCTTCTGAGAGAAGAACATGACGTTGCGGCTACGCCATATAGAATCCTCCGGTCTGTGTCGCAGCCTGGGAAGCGTGTATTTGTAAAATAAGTGCTCTCCTGCCAATATGATAGTACCAAGTACAACGCCCATTCCAAGCAGACAAAATACACCGGCTACGGATGCCACACCAAGAGGCCTGGGCTGTCTTCCATGCTCGTATTCGAAACTCGTATCCATTCCGACTCTTCCTCTTATACATGGTAGTCCACCGTACCTAAGAAAAACCGTTTACCGTTCAGCATTTGAGAGGAACGTCGATGAGGAATCTTTAAGTCGACCGCCAAAGAATCTAACCATTTCTCCTGGAGTATGTCGAGTAATCCGGTACTCGTGTAATTCGCTATTACTTTCGAGATACTCTCCTTCAACGGATGCCCTTTCGTAAGCGCCACGGCATAAGTGTCTTCGTTTATGGTGTCTCCGATTTTTTGCAAACGGCAGCCATCGTCGATCGCCCTATAGTAATCCAAAATAGGTGTGTCTGCTATAAGAATATCCAAGGTACCGTTCCTCAATCTTTCAACGCCTTCGGCAACGTTCGACAAGGAATATCGAGCCATATGAGAC
Source organism: Cerceris rybyensis (assembly GCA_910591515.1). NCBI lineage: Eukaryota > Metazoa > Arthropoda > Insecta > Hymenoptera > Crabronidae > Cerceris > Cerceris rybyensis. The sequence continues at coordinate 194,744 of OU342802.1, forward strand.
CATAACTGCACATTCGCTTTTTGTATGTAATATTCAGCAGCCGAAGCTCGCGGTGCACCGACTTTTTGCGACAGTAACTGCAAACGATATCCATTAATCGACCATCCACTACCTATTGATGTAACGGGCGGATGACGATGGTTGTACTTACGCTTTTATCATGATAATTGTTAACCGCAGGGTGGAAGAAAAGACCCGCGATAAGAGCAGCTATGTTGGCCGTGTAAGAAGCGACAAAGATAACGGAGAAACCTCCCCAAATGTTGATCAGAAACTTGTTAGGCCATGATTTCGGAGCCTTGAAAGCTACGAGGTGTCCACACAAAAGCCCCCACATCACCCACAACGCGGAGGCTATCGAGAAGTTTTTGCTTCGTTGTCTACCCCAGGGGTTTAGACCAAACGGGCTAAACCATTCGTACAATGCTACCGCTATGGCAGTAAAGTTTAGGGAGGTAAAAACGGCGATCCATAATTCCGTGCTGAAAGGAAGGAGGAATGCGAACAGCGATATCTCGGATCTTGGTTTCGACGCTGTCAGGAAGCTGACCCCGCTGAAGAAATAAGGTGTCGTGAAATCGACAACCTCGGCTCTGTGCGCAGAAACGCTGAGAGGTGCAAAAGCGAGCTGTGCTTGCCCAGACACCAATTCTCCCATTATGCCATTCCAGGCGCCGCTTCTGCCATTTCTTTTCCCAAACAGTCCGTCTTGCACTATATAGAGGTCAAAGCGAAATCCCAATTCGCGCGCCACCACAGACAGCAAGTCCATGCTCAGACCGTAACAGCACATAAGAGTGTTCCCTTTACGACAAAATAATCCTCTCAGGCAGAGGCCCGACTGTAAATTCGTTGCCATCGTGAATGGCGATGCGAGTGCCGTCACAATGCGGTAGATGGGCATGCCGATTTTTTCTCCTCCTTGCTCCAAATATGCTGGCACGATACCGCCTCCGGGCCAAACGATCGTGTCGAGGCGGACGTCTCTTCCACCTTTTACAGTACCCACTTTGGTCCACCTATTACAGACAGAAAGGTACGCCCCCCCCAAAACCTCTTAATGCAAAATCACTCACAACCAGTCACGATCTCTTTCTTTCCATTACGATTTTCCTCTACGTACCTTAACTGCGTCTTATTACCAGGGAATTTGATTGCCTGCAAATTTAACAATTGAAATTCCGCCTTGTCTCTGGAGATCTGACCCATGGATTTTCGAAGCTTCCGCGTCAGAGCTCTAGAAACGTTTTCCCTTATGTCGCTCGTTAAAAATCTCGCGTTAGACTCTGGGAAGCATTCTGGTATAAAATGTTCCTTGAGCTGAGGCTCCCTGAAGCGATTCAGCTTTGATCTCACCTCGAAAAATGTCTCGTCCAAAGCTTGCGAGGTTTCTCTTAACATTCTTGTTAATATCGTGTCACCACCCATTACTTTCACACCGGATGGTCTCAACGCCAGCATCCCTACTGGCATAAAACTCTTGGAATTCAATTCTTTGTCCAGCGTTCGAATTTCGTCACCGTTGCCATTGTTGCCGTCGTCGTTGCCCCCGTCGTCGCCGTCGCCATCGTCGTCGTCATCGTCGTCGAAATGAAACGATCTCTCGTCCCGTTTAACCACAGTCTTTTCATTCTGCCACCTGTACTCTTGTAATCGATGTATGTCGTTCGTTAAACTTGGCAGAGAGTTTAGCGTCAAGTCGCTCTCGGGTATAAGTTTCGCGCTTCGTTCAATATTATCCAATAAAGAGGGATTCTCATTCGTTGCAATCGACACTCTCGAATTGTGTATAATGTGGGAACTGATTATGTTGGGTTCGTTGGGTCTCAATTCCGCTTTGAGGTCCAACCAAAGCCATAAGAATCTTCCCGCGAGCATCTCAAATTTACCGGCGACGGTGAGAATTCTCCGTGCACTGTTGAGATCGCAACCCATCACTATCACCCCACCGCTGCCTCCCTCCTCCGCGACTCTTCTCAGTCTCATTCTCAAGGTCTTATCGTTCGTCGGAAGATGTATGATGGTTCTGGGTGTCAGTGTCGGCCGATTAGTCTGCAGAAGATGAGTCACCGGGAGTAAAGTGGTGTCAATGAGAAGAGTGAACGCATGCCAGTTTGCTCTGTGCATCAAAGCGGCAGCTGCTGCTCCCACCTCTTTCGAACTCGAACCTATACGACTTTCAAACTTTCCAACATTTCCCTAGAAAGTACCAAAGTTCTCTTTCAAATTATTTATTACTACGCAATACTGAGTATACCATAATGCTAAGAGTATATGACTTTGGATTCGGCTAACCTGTCGAAGGAAGTCTTTGTGCGTGAATGGCAACCACAGGGCCGGAAGGTTCAAAGCAGCCGCAGCCGTGACAAGAAATCTAGCCGCAGATCCCCCTCCTATCACTAGACTCAAAACGGTCTTTCCATTCTCAATCTCCGTACAGAATTTGTTCAGCAACGACAAAGGATAGGTCAACGAGTCCGTCATCGGTGATAATCTTATCTCCGCATAGGAAACATCTACGTCCGCACGAGACGATTCCAGCCTTGTTTTGTCCCATGCCGGTTGAACGCTCGTCTTGAACGGTGTTTGTTGCTGCGTCAAACACACCACGATTCTCCACGAGGCATAGGAGGCTCTAAGTCTGGCTCCTGCCGCTCTGGTAGTCTTGACGACATCCCTGGTCGCGGCATTAGAGGCTATAGAGCAAATCGAAGCTCCTAATGTAACGACAAATATAACCTTCCAAGAGGAAGCGATCATCTTCTCCAAGTTTTGCTGTATCTCTCCTTTTCTCGGTGACTAGCTTAACTGTCCTGGATCACATCATCCATATAGCTTTGTAATCTGCAATTAGTACAATCGCTATTACACAACATAATAATCGTGTATAACAATTATTGTTATCATGTTCATTCAATAGCCATTCTCGAATGCATTGTAACTAGCTGCAATTTCGGAGATAATGGACAGCGTTCATAACGCGTAAAGTAAGAGGTTCTAATGCACCAATTACATTTTCGTGAGACACCTCGTCTCTCATGATAATTCGCTCGTTCTACGAACTTTCGCCGACTCAGGAACCGTTGTCCCTCTCAGTTTTCTATTCAACAAAAGGTCGAAGATAACTTACCTTTTAACGTAGTGAATCGTACGTCGTAGATCAGGAGGAGGATTAAGAAGAGCTCGACAATTACTTTTTAGCCGCCACATAATAACTATCGATTAGTTAACCGTATCAATTGTCGCAAAATAATGTCAATTGGTCAATGTGGAAGACAGGGATAAACCATCACTTGCCCTCTTTCGAACGTCTTACCCGTCCTACCCCGTGCGTAACAGCCATTTTCGAGCAGCCCCTCCCTTTAAATTTCACCCCTACGGTTGTAGATATAGCCGTACAGACCGTTCGCGCACGCACACACACCTCTATCCGTTTATCCATCCATGAAGGTACCTACCTACGTAGGTAAATACAAGGCTTTTGCGTATGCTTCATATGGAAAGTCGCGTTGAATAAGAATAGTATCAGCTTTGTCGTAAATTATTTCAATTCTCGTGCTCTCTAGTATATAGAAATTGCTTAAAATGCGTTTGATCAAGCTGGTTCATACGACGTCTATAATTTTCGAAGAATTCACACTTTAGTCCGGGAGGCATAGATATCGAGATAGGGCGGAAATTAGTACGATACAATCAGCCGGAAAATATTTTCATATATTTTGGAATCTTTTATAATTTACATTTGCCTTATATACATATACGTTTATGCCGCAATATAATTAACACATTGCCGTCCGCTCTCACGCACTCATGACACTTCTCTTCGCCAACTGTTATCAGCCGCTGTCACGTACGCGTGACTTCTCTTCTCCAACTCTCATCGGCCGTTGTCACGCTGGCGTGACTTCTCCTCGTCAAGCGCGATCGGCCGCCGTCACGCACGCGTGACTTCTCTTCGACCAGCGCCATCGGCCGCTGTCACGCTGGCGTGACTTCTCAGCGTATGAGCGAAACTCACTAGCGGCAGCGTAAAGCCAATAAAATAAATGAGCGACCGGCAAAGTGTTAAGACAATAATTGATCTTACAAGGCTTCGTGCGATAAAGATGCATATACGGTACATAGACATCAGCAATTGAAATGCAACTTGAATCGCGCCTCTGCTATCAATCCGTTATTCTCTTGCTACATCTATGATAACATACGCTATGTTAGTTGGAATGTACGTAATGTGGAGAGTTATCTTACAAATAACATATTTTCTTGAATCAGTCCACTAGGTAAACTAACTACCTTAGCTCGGGGACAATAGTTCTTATTTTCTGCAACGATTAACAGTCATTAAAATTAACTAAATAGGTTCTGCTGAGATGCGTCGTTTTCAAATGTACTCCAAGCATTATTCAGTTCCATAAAGATTAGTTTTGCTATATTTTCGTTTGCCGTGCCTGCTTGCTGGAAAAATGAAGAAGACGTAGGAAGACTTTAATAAAGGCCGTGTGAATCGAGGAAATCTTTAGAAAGAGAGAGTTAAACGAAAGAAACTCTTAAAATACATATTTGTAGTGGATATTGAATAGAATCTACAATACCTTGTCCGGATGTACAGCCAGACAAGCTTTTCTGTAAGCTTTTTTAACATCCGCGGCTGTAACCAATTGATGCATCTCGCAACGTTGCCATCTATCAGCTTCTGGCCATAGAACGGTGTGCAAGGAACAAAGAAGGGCTCGTAAATTCCCTTTTTTACCCTCCGTCCACTCGGCTATCTTCAATCGATCCGGATCCATAGTTCTGGCAGCTTCTACTTTCCGCATCTGATTTATTGTCTTTGGACTGTCCTTCTCTGCTTTCCTCGAGCTGAAGTTGTAACCTTGGCTACCGAGTAAATCTTCAAAGGCATCACCCGTCTTGGTCGACTTATTCACGGACGAACCGTTGTCCGACGTATTCGTTTCGTTACAGACATTCGATTTCTGCATACTAGGACTCGAATGAATGGGAGTACTCGCCGGTGCAGGACTGGCAGATTGCGGAGTATTTGAATTTCTCGGGGTTCCGTTCCAGCTCGAAGTCAAACCCGCTCCCAGGGATCCGGCAAGATTCGCAAACGGATCCTTGTTTTGTGCAGCAAAGTTCGGTACGCTAGCGTTTCGTGGAAAGTTTTCCTCGACGCTCGGGGACTTGGACGCGTTTCCCTTCGAACTTTCCATTCCTCCAAGAAGATTACTCGCCGAATTTCCAGCCAATGGATCGAACAACAAGTCATTGGCTTCCTTACCTCTTCCTTGATTCTCACCGAAGAACAAATCATTCATGACAACGTTTTCATTAGTCGTATCACTTCTAGTAGGCTGATTACTTTCTCCGAACAGAAGATCGTCTCGAGCAGCAGGATCACTGATCGTGGCTGGCCCGTTTTTCTTTTCTTGCGGAGCAAAAACACCAAAACCTCCTAACAGATCACTTTCATTTTGACTAGAGCTAGAAAAAATATCTAATCCCGGTTTCACCGCGGATTGTGGAGTATTCGAGGTACTGGCTTCTGCCATTCCCAGATTCAGTAAATCAGCCTCTTGGAATTTACCCTCTTCCCTTGGCTCATCATCCTCTATACTTTCCGTTCGCCGAAGTACTCGAGGTTGTACGTCGGCATCGCTCGATACTTGGACGCCCGACTGTTGGGGCATGGCTGCTGCTTCCCTCGGAGCCTGCACGAATTTTTTTTCAGCCATTAGAGAGATCGTTCGATCAATATGGTCACCTTGAAGCTTCGTTTTTTTCTCTTACCTCCTCTGGACGGACAGTCCTAAAGTTTTCGAGCGTTTCCTCCATTTCCAAAGTCGACCCGAACAGTGGATCAGGTAGAGGCTTCGGTGGCGATTCCGCCTCCCACGGTGCTGGTACTCGGGCCATTTTCGAATTTTCGTCGCCTATCGTTACGTTGAATACTACGCGAAACTTGCCACCGATTTCCGGCGCATCGTCCAAATCACGTTTCTCAAATGTCAGAGCAGTCTCGGTGAATGGTACGTATCCCGTGTGAAAGTGCAGAGATGCAATTTTAATCCCAATCACGCGGCCGAGCTGTTGCCTCGCGTGAAATATGACAACAGTGACATCACCGCGAACCGTTGCATTTCCCAAGACCAGCGACACCTTGCCTTCCATCATACCGAACAGCCTCATCTCCTCGTATTCCGACCGTTTAGTAGAAAAAACTAACGCGCCATTACTGTAGATTTCAACGTAGGGTCTGCAACCATCCTTGGCTCTGGTAAACAAGGGCACCGGTTGTATCATCACGGAACGAAGGACTAACGGCTTCGTGTGCGGATGTGTACCGCTCCTCAAGAAGCTCATGTAATTAATACTGCGTAACTCCGACGGTTGTAACTGCGGAGACTGACAACGTCTCGTCGTGAACAACGCTATCGCCTCCTCGGGGGTCGTCAACGCTCCAGCATAAATGAGCAACGTACACGCGATCGTGGCACTCGCACGATATCCATCCTAAAAACCAAATACAACCGATTGAGGAAGAGATCGTCATTCTTAGATACATCTACGAGGATGCACTTACGTTGCAATACAACACTACAACGTGATTAAAGTCTGCGTTCAAGTATCGATAAATATCTTGACAGATTTGGTACAAGGCGGAAAGTAAAGGTGCATTAGAGTCCGAGGAAGCGTAGGCAAACGAGCAGTCAATATGTCTACCAGGAAGTCTACATACATTCGGTCGTCCGCGAGATAAATTGTACAATTGAATACGAGCCGGTGGGGGGTGGCGAGCTTGGAGAAAAGCTCTGACATCCTCCACGTGATTGGCACGATAGGCAGATTCTATCCCGTCCGCTGGATATGGCATTATCAGGATGCGAGACGTTAAGTAACTTGCATCCAATTCAGTTCTAGCCATGCTCTGCTGCACCGAGTGCATCACTTTACTCGAGGTATCTTTCAAGTTACGTAGAATGCTACCAGCACCGCCTTTTAAAGAACTAAATAGGCCTGTCGGTTGAGCCACCGGAACTTTTGCGACGGCTGCTTGAGACGGCTGCGTGGCTCTCGGAGGTAGCATATTGACTGGTGGGGACGGGCGTGGGGGTGGTGTCGGTGTATTGGCTGGTTGCACGGGTCTAGGAGGTGGCGAGGGTTTAATCGTAACTTCTACTTTCGCTGGCTCCCTGAGATCGAAGTTATTCGATTCAGCTATCGCTGCGAGACGCTCCAGTATCATCGACGTTGTTAGTCTCCGAACGGGAGACACTTCCAGGCATCCCTTTACCAATTCATGAAGACAAGCTAAACGAGGATTGGGAGGTAGAGGCGGATATTTTCCATTAACGATCGCTAGCTTGTTACCTGGAAATACAGCACACTAGCTGGAGTGATTCAACTTTATATTTAACAATTCCGTACAAGACACGGTTAACATTTAAAACGGTGACGATTACCTTCGGGAAAGGGATGACGCAGCGTTACCAGAGAATATATAATACAACCAAGAGCCCAGCAATCGACCGGTGGCCCAATAGGCTCGTTATTCCACGTGTCCATTATCTCGGGAGCACGATACATGGGCGTCGTGTACTTTGCCATTTGATCTTCCAGCGTGGCACGTTTCTGCGCATTCCACGACGGGTTTGGGAGAATCTGTTGAGTCGAAGCGCTACCAAAATCGCACAGCTTGATCAGACCATCGGCCCCGATCAAGAAATTCTCCAACTTGACGTCACGATGCACCAACGGTTCGGGCTGTTGACAGTGCATAAGATGAACCGCTCTGGTCGCTTGATAGGCAATCTTGCAAATTTGGGCAAGAGTCAAGGAGTTGGCCGAAACGTTCCTAAGCACATCCGCCACCGTTCCACCAGGGCATAATTCCGTCACTAAGAGATATTCGAAACCTTTACGATCGTCCCTCTCTAAACGCTGCGCGTACAAGTATTGAATTACATTCGGATGGCCCGACAATCTCTTCAACGTTTCTATCTCTTGCACGACAAGTTTATTAGCCTCTTCGTCGACCGCGACAAGCCTCTACGAAGTACAGATACCCGTGAAGAAACTTTGATGGCCACAATACAGAGTAGGAATAAAAATTCCACACGGCTTACCTTGAGGGCGTACTCTTTCCCAGTGTTAATATCTTCTATCGCAAACACCAGAGCCCAACCACCTGTTGATACGACGTTTGCCACATATTATCTAAACGTTAATAACGACACATAACTGGATTACAATAACCGCATGGTTTCTTTTATTCTTTGTTTGTTTTTTTTTCTTTTCTTTTTGGAGAGATTTACAAGCAAAGTCAGCGGGGACATACAAAGAGCACAGAGCACGAAGAGTACCGTCGGTCAAAGAGACAGAGACTATGGATCAAAAGTGAGATTTTAACAAGCAAACATTTAACGACGATCAAATTCGGTATTTTTTCATTGTTTTTGACAATTGAAAAATGCCACAATACGCGAGAAATATATAGAGGAATAAATTCCTGAATGTATACATATATATAGTATTTTTCAATATATATATATATATAGTTAAAAATGTCACAACATACATTTGACACATGTCAAAAGAGATGTGATTCAGAGTAATGGAAGGAGCCAAGTCATCTTTTCGAGTCAACATAAGGCATTACTACGAAGAGCAACTATCATCGTGTAACCACCAGGAAGAAACAGCATCGTTGAAGTCATAATATCCGTGGAAGTTGAGAAATATAAGGGTAGACAGACTCACCCTCGGCAAGTAGTCTAGTCACGCGTAGTTTCACATTGTTAATTTCCAATATCTGTCCGAGGTATTCGTTTGTATTTGATCCTCCATTTAAGTATCCAAAGGCAGATCTTAAGTAATCCGACATATTTATTTAAATTCCCTTAAAACTCCGAAAAAGGGTCTCTTACAGTTCCAATGCAGACGGCCGATGCTGTCCGGCCATACTGACTTTCTGACGTCAGTGACAGTGCTGTACCTGCTATGTATTCGTCTGCAATTTTCACAAATTTTCCACTTACAATCAGAGGTATAGAACTGGTTGTCATCGGTTGCAAGAACAATTTTTTTTTTTAAATTTACGTTCAAATTAGTCATTAATTCACGAGGGCATTGTTCATGTAGAAATATGTAATGAGTTATTACAGAGCGTACGCAGTACGAATAAAAAATGGGTGAAAAGAAGAGATTAGAGATTACGCGTGACGCAGGATTCGAATCGATGATACTCATTCAATCCTTTTGCATGTGGAGATTAATGATAATCGTATTCATTCTTGGAGACGAATACGCCCCTTAACATAAATTAATCATACACACACCACACACACCCACAGATGTATATATAAATAAGCCGATTGAAATGCCCGCGTTAGGTAACTGTAATTATCACAATAGAAGGCTATTTACTTTACAATGGTATTATTAACGTTAAAGTTAATAAAAGTGGCGAATAACGACAAAGACGTTGCGTTCAAAGATATCAATGTTCTTCACTGTTCTTCACTGCAATTCAAACGTCCTTAGTAACTTTACCTAGTTCCAAATAGTAACTAGATGCGGGGAATATACAACGTATATAGATGGGAAAACTCATAAACGAATCAGATTGACTATACAATATGTAGATGGGTAAGTCTGATAGAAAAAATCAGTACCATAGATCGAATACTAAATATATAGATGGGAAAACTTGCTAAAATAATTTGTACCATAGATCGAATACTAAACATATAGATGGGAAAACTTGCTAAAATAATTTGTACCATAGATCGAATATTAAACATATAGATGGGAAAACTTGCTAAAATAATTTGTACCATAGATCGAATACTAAACATACAGATGGGAAAACTTGTTAAAATAATTTGTACCATAGATCGAATACTAAACGTATAGATGGGAAAACTTGCTAAAATAATTTGTACCATAGATCGCATATTAAACATATAGATGGGAAAACTTACTGAAATAATTTGTACCATAGATCGAACATAAAACAGAGGTGGGTAAATCGTTGATGAAATTGTAAGCGTAGGCAGAGGTACAACTGCTTGCAACCGAGCAAGGGAAACTTTCGAAGACGACTGTTGCGCCGTTCCTCGGAGAGCGCGGGAAAACAGAGTACTTGGGGGGGGGGGGCTTTCAAGTTATGAAGAATTAGAATCGTACTAAACAGATCGCTTAAAGGTAAAAAATCGCAGTTATAAATGAAGTTAATTCACGACTGTATTGTGATTCTGCGATCACAATGATATTGAGCAAAGGATTACGGAAAAATAGAAGAGAAACTCGACTCGCGGCTCTAGGTGTTAGTGGCGCTACGAGAATTTGTTCAATTACATTTTTCAACAGACACGTCACTATATTGCCTTCACGGTTGAAATAAATAAACGTAATTTCTCGGATGCACGAATCTTTCTCAATTTGCAGAAGGAGCGCGAGGAACTGCGACAAGGAATGAATTGATAGCGCAAGAGCAAAGGCAAGAGACACGGTACGCGCCAACGCAACATGGACGTAGAGGGCGAACCGTTTCCATCGTCAACCTGCCTTCAACCGTTGAGAGCGCCACTGAACGCTTCCCCGATGGTGACTGCTGCTGTAAGATTATTTCTTTCGTAATCAGACTTGGCGAACTACGTTTTTTCAAGCGTGGATCGCGATGCAAGAGTAGTGTCGAGTCGTGTGCCCGAATGATAAGTGTGAAAAGAAAAGACGGCCGCTTGATTTAAGAGGAATTAAGTAGACCCACCGAAGGAACGTCGAAGCATGCCTCCGATACGCTTGTGAATGGCCTGTACGATTGGTGCAGATTCGCCGTTTTGCTGTTAGAGATGTACGTCTCGGAATTATAAGCTCCATCGTACGATGCAGTCCATTTACTGGACCGGGAGGCTTCTGTCTCGGGCGTTATGGAACGGCATATCAAATTACTCAGCGTGTGCAGATCCTAATGTAAATAAACGACGCGAAGCATCGTTCGTGTCAGCGGTATGTGGATTTCCCAAAGATTTTGCTCGAGGACGTGTACGCAAAGGGCAATTCGGTGATGACGCTTGGTTTAGTGCCAAATTCAAGGCTGTCGAAGTAATAGGTAAGACCAATGTTTCAAATAGAATCGACCATGACAACGACAAAACTCTTCTTGCCTCATGGCCCTCTTGTCGTCGGATCGACAATGTCAACCAAGTATCGTACGTCAAGTTTATCTTATTTCGTAATTAACTTCCTCAGGCGTAGCTGACGGAGTAGGTGGCTGGAGACATTATGGCATTGATCCTGGAGAATTTTCCAGTTTTCTGATGAGAACATGCGAAAGACTAGTCTCAATGGGCAGGTTTACGCCCTCAGAACCGGCTGGCTTACTAGCACGTAGTTATTATGAATTACTAGAAAATAAACAACCTATATTAGGTAATATAATGGAATTCGCTTAAGTTTAAGATAATTGCTTTCTGCATCTTCAAAATATATGCACAACTCCCTTAGGTAGCAGTACAGCCTGCGTTATAGTTCTTAATAAAGAAACGAGCAGCATTTATGCCGCAAATATCGGCGATAGCGGTTTCGTAGTTGTACGGAAAGGAGAAGTAGTTCACCGTTCTTCCGAGCAGCAGCACTACTTCAATACACCCTTTCAGTTGTCTCTTCCGCCTCCGGGCCATTCCGGTTTGGTACTCAGTGACAGGTATATGGAAGAGCCGAGAGTTACCCTCGAAGAATCCCCAAAGTATCTGAGTATTTTCTTCTCAAATTCAGTCCAGAGTCCGCAGACACCTCCAGTTTCGGCGTCGAAGATGGAGACGTTATACTTTTGGCGACCGACGGAGTATTTGACAATGTTCCCGATCAATTGCTCGTTACCGAAATGCGTAAAATTCAAGGAGAGAGGGATCCTACTAAAATACAAGGGGTTGCCAATTCCATAGCCTGGATGGCACGCAGCCTAGCCTTCGACGGCGCTTTCATGTCTCCCTTCGCCCAAAGCGCTCGGGAAAATGGAATTGACGCTATAGGTATGCGATTCTTTATCTTTACATAACATCAACGTTAACATCGACAGCTAATCGTTATTAGCATCATACTATCATTCAATTTTACGAAAAAATATAATCCTTTTATTTCTAGCATGTTACAGAAATCTTTACCATTGTTACACTTATCTTATAACATTGTACTTTGCATGTCTTACGATATAACGAGCTTGTATCTTTTCCTGATTGGATTTTCTGAAATTAGATATAAAGTCTTTCTACAGTACGTACTACCTCTCCCAGGTTTTGAGTCTGCCCTTAAACGATCGCAATGATCTTTTAAAGTTTGGCTAATTTATCTTAACGCGTAAAAATAACCAAGTGTTCCTTGAATTCGAGTCGAGAATCAGGTTCAACTGATCATCCTTAGGCGAATTGATTTTAAGCTATTTTACGATAAAAAATCAGGGGGAACTGTTTAATCGGAAGAAGAAAAACGATCGTGCACGTTATTGTTTTATATTTTTCAGGTGGTAAACCAGATGACATTACGGTGCTTTTAGCGACGGTGGCGATATGATGAAATATGTATAATAGAGTCGTGATCATTGTATTATAGTTCATGTCATTGCGTATAAGTATCTAATTATACATCATTATATCCCATTACTCTAATCACTTGTTCTTTAACCCTTTTGCTATGGCCGAGTTAAACGTGGAACTCTGTCGTTGAACATACGATCGGCTTTTTGTCGAAGAACGCTGTCTTGTAATTCTCATCGTACCTACATATGTTAGTATAAAGTAATAGCTAATTTAGTTATGGCGTTTTTATTTATTTACATGAGGTCAATTAGCAATAAATAAAGCAATTCCTTAAAATACAAATAATAAAGAAAATATGATGTATAATAAAGATAAACAACAATTCGACATCTAAGAATGAATGAAGTCACATATACTTACTGCCGGTATACGTTGAAAGATTTCCGCATTTCAGGATTTTATGACAAAAACAAACAAAGAAATAAGCACGATAATAAAGTACTACAATCAAGTTTCGTTTTGAACGATCGATCAACAAAAACCGGCTGCAGTAGAATTTTATCGAGGAAAAAAAACGATAGCAGAGTGCCCAGATAATTAAAGCTAAATAAATGAAATTGGAAATGATGCTTCTGCCTTATCGTCTTATTCGCGCGTCTAAACGAAAAGATTGCTCTTCCAAAGATACAATTACGTAGACAATCGGATTAATTCTTTGGCTAACAGGAACTTATGTGTCACTGCTACGTTTGTTTAAATCTTTCGAAGGAGTCAAAGTAGTCAATTCATACATTTTCATTCTAAATCATAAATATATATCGGGAAGATTAAAACTGGGGATTGCGCAATATTTACGTCTCGGAAACGTAACTGGAATAAATGAACGTTGAATTCATGCCTTCCTCGAGAACAAAGAAACGAAAATTTCTACAGTCGCTTGCCATAATTCATTTGATTCGGTTGCATTCTAAATTTTCTAATTCGGAGATGTGTTTTATACACGGTATTTATTACGGTCACAAGATAACTATAGGCATGAAATCTTTTTTCACATAGTTGCGTCATTGAAAATTGTGAACATTATAAATATATCACAACAATGAAATAGTTCAGCGATTGTTGTCACTTAAACGACTAACGTATTTCAAAGGACACACACTTTTTTTTCATTCTGACACGCTGCAATGACATTTTTTTCACTTGGAAAATTGCAACACCCCCGCTCCCCCTCCCTTTCTTTTTGAAAAAGTGGAAGTCTTATCTATGGTATAGATATCTCATTGTACTTCTGTAAATGACACAAATAATACAGTTGTATAGTATTTTCGTTAGTAGCTGAACAAATGAAGGAACTATGTTCCACGTATAACAATGTAAAAGTTTACTTGATATGCCAATAGGTCAGGGGTGATTTGGAAGCGAGACATTGAGCTTAGAATCACTGGACATTGACTTCCCGCCCCCAATTGAAGCCACCCGGACGATCTTCGGGTGGCGGCGTATAATCTGAATCATCTGGATGTGCGTCAAACAGAGTTTTACTGCAATTAAAAACATACAGTTAGAATTCAGTTAATTCTCCGATTATCGACGACAACGACAACGATGACTCTCAAGTTTGAAATGGTAGGAAACTAACGATCCTTCCGTATTACTCACAGTATTTGGGGAGTTTTGAGAACTCGAAAGCCTCCTCTTAAATCTGGAAATACGTCTTCCACGAAATAATACATATGCCCTACAACCATGCCAACAAGATCCACCCACACGGAATTGTCGAGTAACACGGAGAAACCGAGGAGTACCCAGGGTAGATACGGCGCCTGGTTACAGAGTAGACATATTAATGACGCAATTAAATCCCATTCCACCGCGAGAATTACAGAATGTGGCTTACTTGGAAATTCAGAAGACCGAATAAATTTAATCTAACAAACGGATTTCGCCGTGACCATACGTAAACCAGCATGATTGTAAATGCATGGCCGAAAAATAACAAATTAACAAAAAATGCAAAAGTCTGTAGAACCATTAAGGAAGTTTATGTAACAATCGCAGAATTCCATCATCGTTTGCCCTCTCTTATATGAGCATATAAGAACTTAAGGTACCAAAAGGATACGATCATAGATACACCACCAAAAATAAACATCATAACAAAATCGGCAGTTCTTCTACGAAACGATCCCTCTTCTAGCATTCTGCAGTATCGATACGTAAAGATCATATTGAAGAAGAAATTGAAACCCACGTGTCCAAAGAACAAGAATGTCGTTATCAATCTCCATATCTGAAGTAAGCAGCGATACGTTACAAAACTAACAGTAGACATGAATCGTAAGGCAGCAAAAGTTAAAAAATTAATCGGAATAATAGGCTTACCTGATACTGTTCAATAATTAATATAGGATTAAAGTAGAGTTGAAACGGCGACACCAAGTCGAGTTGCTAAAACCAGGAGATGACATTGCATTATCACGGCTCGTCTAGATGTACGATAAATATGTATTTACGTTAGTATTGTAAAGAAAAATTGGGCTACAAACCACTGCAAGAGTCGTAATGACACAAGCTGTCGTGTAAGCCCGTGTCACGACGGGCATTTGTAGGTATTCCTGCCGAAAAGTTTGATAGGCCATTGGTGTATTTCAATGATGTTTCGTACACCTATAGACCAATATTCTTTTTCTAAACTTTATCCCTCCAATTTATCATCGCATAGTGCTCATTAACTGTGCGTTACCTATATTTAATCAGTAGCCGCATTACGGAAAAGTTATTAATGCTCGGTTGCGTTGAGCTTCGAACGTACACGTAATACGTGAATTTTCTTACTATCGAACACTGTCGAATACAATCGAATTTTATCGAATGACGTAGAATCGACCGTATCGACTAGAAATGGCGCGCAAAATCCTTAACAATGACTGCAGCGATCGCATGTATTACCTAGCATGATTACGATCATCTCATTGAAGTTATTACTCTCGAATTTCCGATTAAGATTCTCAATAAGATTAATTGTTTCTTTGCCTTTGTAGAAGAAATGGAGCAGTGGCTGATACAGCTGGTAATATCGATACCTGTCGGATGGTGCGGTCGGTACGGTCGGTGCCAGTCAGTGCTATCCATCAAACGGTTAGTATGGTGTAGAGTGTAGAGCATACAAAAACTTGGTGTTTTATACACCTCAAAACGAGTATCAAAACATCGAAATGAGTATCTTATAAACATTTGTATTTTCCGATGAGTGCTCGAGGTGGTACTTGGAAAGAAATTCGAGCCTGAAGAAATTAATCCAATCGTTCGTAGCATTTCTTACCCATTGCATCGTCAACTATTATCGTGACTACTGTCAAAAGCACACACCGTAATTCATAGTACCTTCTAAGGTTAAACTGTACAACGGAATGACTTCAAAAATGGATATTACTTTGGAACATTTTTATATATTTAATGGTACATACGCGAAAAAAGAAGGCGAAGTGAGTATGCTTGTCCGAACTATCGAATTTCTCGATAATGTGCATCGAGTAGACGTCTTAAAAATTTATTATAATTTCCTGCGCAGGAGGAGAAGAAAATACTTTATTACTACCCAGAAAAAGATTTGGATGTACAAATTAAAAATATAGGACTCAGCGAAGCTATTATTAAATTTGCAGAGTACGTACAATTTGTATCCTTAAGGCATATAACTTACTTCCTTATTTTGAAACTATATAGGTGAAACTGAATGGTATTTCAATTTAAGATCTTTCAATCCTGGACAACCTTGCGACTATTGTCATACCCATAAAACTCGGCAAATATATTATCAGCCGGAACCAAATTTCTGGATGGTAATGGTAAGGGAGATATACGATGAAAGAGGCATAAACGGTTTTGTTGTCATTAATTGTGTTTTGTATTATTTCTCAGATTGTCGGAGTACCTTACTTATGTAAGGAAAAGGATGGCAATAAGTATATAGAATATCAAAATGACGAAGTATCCAGTGGCGTTTGTCAAGCTATATTAAGACAAACTTACATTATGTTCAGATTGTTTATGGGCTCGTTCGAAACTATTATCAACGAACCCGAATGTGGTTCTATAACATTGTTAAAGCATAAGCTTGAGCATTTTTATTCCAGGGTAAACAGAATTGATTGGCAAATGAACGATCTTTGTTGAATTTTCTTTTCTCATTTCCACATTGGTTTCAGTATCTGCTATCACTAAAATTAAATAATAGCGATATTTTGGACGTCTTCCAAGGTCTGCAGTTTTTGCCACTCGATAAAATAACGTTCTTACGGGTTCAATGTTTTATGAATCTCGTAGAAGCTATGTTCTCCCAGGTGAAATATACGGCATTCCTTTACAACGATCAAGTTGTATGGTCAGTGTTTGGACGTACTTTTTCAGCGTTATGATGTAGCATCCGAATATCGAATATCTAACGTATCGTCGGAAATTAATTGTTTTATCCTGACTTAGGAGCGGCTTGGAACCCGAAGATATGCAAGTAGTTTATAATTATTTGGTCAGCACGCTTTTACCAGCCCACCTCGAGAAAGAATTACACGGTGGCTCGATGCAGAGAAACTCCCCATCACCGTTTACGAGTTCGCATTATGGAAAGTGAGTACAAGTATCGTTCTGGCTTTTCTCTACTACGATATCCTTGTGCGAATAATGCAAAGTTCTTTGCAGGTTTGTAACTGGACCATCGAGTATCAATGAGCCCAGTTTAATCGGAAAATCGCCCAAAGTATTTGTAAACTATCCCACTAAACCGATATCGTTGTACCTGGTGGTTTATCGTGCTCTCAGCGCCACCATTTGTCTTTTTGTTGACAGTAAGCGTCTTGACGAGCGCATGCTATGTTAACTTTATCATTGAACAATTATATCGCTACAGGTAGAGAAATGTTTGGATTTCAGGTAAAACGAGCTTAATGATCGATTTTTTTAAAAGTCTCGACAGTTTTCTGGGTCCACAGTTAACTACCCTTGTTAGTTCGGTAGCGGAGCAATGTTCCAAGCACGTTATCGTCACTCCGGAATCTTGTACAAAATACCTGTACTTTAATAAATTGAATCTAGCGTACAAAAGCACTATACACCTAGATAACAGGAGATGTTCAAATGTGCTGACGACACCCGAAGTCTTGCGAATTATCACGGATATATACAACGATACGAACAAGTTTGTGATTAATGTGCCGTATATTCGTGGATTTCGACCAATGAATTCCAAGTTAAACGTGTCTTTTTGTTGCTTCAGATTAAAGGAGGCCGGCGAGATAATTATAAAGACTATGAGTGATTATTGGGTTATCGGGAAATTGTCAAACTTGCGAGAATTTTTCGTTGTTATACAACAAAAAAGTGCTAGCATCATCGAAATCGAAGGTATGAATTTTATATTATAGTATTAGAACACTCGAGACCGCACATATAAGCACTTTCCTATTCATTCCAGATGAGGTAAAGAGACTTTGTGAAAAACAATTGAAAAGTATATTTTTCCATTGATGAATACAAGCAAGCAGATACTCTTCGAACATTCTTCTTATTCTCCTTCTTCGCTTCTACTATGTACAAAATTGAGGTAATGTCCCGCTCGTAGGTATAATTTCTATATAAAGTTTTATGTAAACTGTACATACTATCGTATATGTTTATTTGTTTGTCATTGTCTTAACGTTGAAATTGCTAAAAAGAAAAGTTGAAAAAATTCAAATCGAGACGTCAATCGGATCGTTCTCCCTCCTCGTCTTTCGTGTCGTTTGATTTCCGAACAATATTGGAAAACTTTTTAAGTTTTGCTACGAAGAATCCATCCATATTGTGCATGTGTGGATAGAAACGTTTGGTCAGCTTTAACGATGGATGAAATCTGTGCTGTCTGTAGTTTGTGAAACCTTCCGCACCAAATTCCAAGCCGGTAGGTACAAGTTTGACGTCACGTTTCTTTAAAGCATAATCGATGACCGATTCATTTTCTTCCGGGAGAATCGAACACGTGGAATAAACTATGATCCCGCCAGATTCGGAGCGTGCATTAGCACAGTCTATAGCCGCCAGCAGTAACTCTCTTTGCAGAGTGTAACAACGTTGTACGTCTATTTCGTCTTTGCTGGTTTTAACACTCGGGTCTTTCGAAACGACACCTGTACCTGTGCAAGGCGCATCTAGTAATACTCTGTCGAAGCCTTTAACGACCTAAAAATTCGCAAAAAGGGAGTTCATTGACGATGCGTTAGAGTAGTTGTAATTGAATTTAAAAAAAAAATCATACATACTGTCGGCAATTTCCGTCCGTCGTAGGTAGAAATTATAGAGTTTGAGATACCGAGTCTGTGAAAATTACCAACAACGGCCTTTATTCTATCTTCGTTCGCATCGTTTGAAAATAGGACACCAGTGTTTTTCATAAGAGCCGCGATATGAGACGATTTGCCGCCGGGCGCGGAACACATATCAAGTATTCGCTCGTTTTCTCTCGGGTCTAATGCCATAACGGGTAGGAAACTGGATGCACCTTGTAGAATATAATGTCCTGCCAAGTATTCCGGTGTAGCGCCCATAGGAACTTGAGAAGAATAAATTACCAATCCAATTTTGGTCCATTTCCCTATTGGATCCAAATTAACTCCTCTATTGATCAGAGCCTAAAAGTATTCAATTTTAGCGGAAAAAGAATTACGTAGGTATATGTTTCTTTAGTGGAACACGATGGAAAAATTACTTCTGCCAAATCTCGCCGACGGGTCTTTAATGTATTGGTACGGATCGTCATAGGCCTTTGAACTTCGCTCGCTTCTAGAAATTCTACTAATTCGTCGAGTGGAAATATCTGTACGAGTTTTTCCATTAGGAATTCGTTATAGCTATAGTATGTGCATAAATCCTTTCTCAGCAAATCCATGTATTCCGACCGTGTCCTGAGAGGATCAAAAAGGTACAGATTGAACATTAGTCACCTTGCACAGGGTGAGCAGATTTTTGCTCGAAGAAAGTACCTGTTAACATGACGCAGTCTTTTAAAATCTGACAATACCATCAGAACGTCTCGTATACGTTGTTGAACGTCTTTTAGATTCGTAACGTTCATCAGATCTTCTTCAGTGGGAAATACGAAGACACATTGCTGGGAAATCATGTCGGTCATTTCCTCTTCAGCCAGTTTCCTAGAAAAAAAATTTTCCAACGTATAACGAAGTATTTGACAGCGATGTTGATCTTATAAATTTCATTTACTGTTCGGCCGCTTGTTTCCGTTTGAGCTTTTTATTTTCCTTTTCTATAGGAAGTAAATCGTCTTCATCGGTATCATTATCATCGGTAGCATCCGCGTTATTGTCGTCATTGTCGTCGCTGTCGTTGTTCTCAATCTCTTCATCCTCGTCGTCGTCGTCATCGTCGTTACTCGAGTCACATTCATCCTTTGCCATTTCTCTTTTGCGCTTCCGTTTTTCCTTTCCATTTGATTTACATTCCTCATTACTGCTTTCCAGGGCATCACTGTCATCTACTTCCATATCTCTGTACATTAATTTTCGTTTCATACGTTTTTTTTCCTCATTTGTGACTACATCCTCGTTATCGGATGTTTCTTCATTTTCGTCGGTAAATTCTATTTCTTTCTCTTCGTCCTTTGAATCCTTAACCGGCAGATGTTTTGTCTTCTTCTTACTTTTTGCTTTTGACTCTTTTAACCCGCTCTTGGTCTAACATAACGAAACGATACATTAATTAATATTAATTTGATAACAACTCAATTGACATAAAAGTTTTGCTTATTACATTCTCTGTGTACACAATGGCTCCTTTTTGCATCACCTGTACATTCTCTTTTGGTTTCTGTTTCTTTAATAACCTTTTCTTTATGCGCTGTTTTTGTCGGTGACTTAATTTTTTGTCATCCTTTGCTGTACAACCATAAAAAATTATTTATGCTATGTTTTAAAAGAGCATTAATATTCTTAAGAAACAAATTTGCAAACCTATTACTCCTTTCGGAAACGTTGGATCCCCTTGCTTTTTTGCCTTCTTTCCACGACTACTCGGAGTACCAGCCCCATCGAATTTTGCTCTGCGTCCCATTGTTTTGCCACAGAAGTTTTACAATGTCAAATTTACAACAAATCTGGTCGACTCTGTCACAAAAATATCGTGATAATTGCAGTGTTTCGGTAGTTTAGAAGAAGGTACGTATGGGCAGATCGTGAGAAACATTTAAAGTTTTCAAAGTGGACACGTGAGTTCTAACCTCTATCGCATATTCGACCACATTCGCGTAACGACAGAGATATACGAGATGTACTCGATCTGCTTTCAGTAACGTACATCTCATAAACCAGATGACGCTACTATAGTCTTTGTAAAATAATATCTGTAGTTTGCATATTAATACCATTTGCAGTGAAAGGAGAAACGGGAGTGGGATTATATATATATATATATAAAAAACAATTACGATTTTCATTGATATTACTTCATATTATTATTACAATATACTTCAGTATATATCGGCTCGTCCAGGACGATGGAGCTACAGTGCTCCTAGATACCTTTGCAATCTTACGATTAAAACTTTAGAATGTTTCAATAGTTGAAAGGTTATTGGAAAGAAAATGTAAAAATAACAGGCAAACGCGACAAACTGTTAAATCACCTAACAGTAACGAACAGATGACCTTTCGCTTCTGTATTATAACTTCCCGCTTTATCGGCAGTTTAAGGATAGGAAGATGCGTATAGGACCACGGATTCGTTTTCAATCGTTCATCAATAACGCGATAACGGTGCTGATGCTGTTATTATTCTTACTGTCATCATCGCATTGCTCGCGAATTAAAGAACATCAATGGAAATGCTTGCATCGAAGACAAATAAGAATGTCGCATTGCGTAAATTACTTTGATAGCGCGCGTCATAGATTGCATTACGTCGTTACACGAGACAGAAGACACGAGACACGAATCGATTGTCCAGAGTCGATCGTATTTTCATCACGCCTTCCAGAAGTTAGGATTTTGTTGTAACCTTCTCTCAAAGGTTTCGTACCATCCTTGAATCGTCGACAATGGCACAAAGTTTTCTGACGGATTTGGAGTCATTTGTGCCTGAGTTACAGAAAAACTGGACACATAGTTTAGAAAACTGGTGAGCATTTTCTGAACAAAATCTAAGAAAGAGTTTGAAGTAGCTGCTGCGATGCTCGATGTTTGTTGCTCGATCACTCCTATAGGCTCAACAGAAACTCCTATTTGCGCTACATGTGAAATCTTTCCGATTCCAAATATTCCCAAGTTGCTATTCTCAAATTCATGGTTTTTCTTCAACGTAGATATTTTAAAAATGGCTGATGGTTTAACATTGGATATATACCCTAAGAACTGCCAATTTGGAGGGGCAATAGGATCTGGCCAACTAAAGTACACTGCAAAAAAGAATAGATTTCAATTAATTCTAGTCCATGAGAATCATAAGACTGGATTGCACGTCGATCCCTATAAATTCAGAAAGGAGCAATAATTACCAGCTCCTCCTGTGCCTTCCGGGAATGGTACAGTTCCTGTCAGAAATACCACAATGTGATTTATGTTATCCGCGTCAGGTACTGTAATCAGGAATTGGTTTTCACCTATTTGCTGGAAATCTGTTTGAACCTGTAGCGAGAATTCCCATTACAAAAAAATTTTACTTGAAAGTTTGTAAATACGATGAAAAACGCGCGCGCAGACGGATACGTCCGGAATTGAAATTTTTGCTATCATACTTAAATGGCGTTAATATACTCACCAAACGCCCTGAGACAATTATACCGAGCATTTCTGCACGCGATATAGATTATTCCATTGATTCCGTATCTCTTTCTTCTTTTTTCCTTTCCCTTTCCGTTCAGCGATTACTCGATATCAAAAGAAACGCGTACCCTCGACACCTGATAATCCAACGTTACTCTTAACATTGAGCCATAACCTATGCGAGTGCGAAAAGAGTGGAAACTCACTACCTTCGAGAGGTTCTGGAGAAATCTTTATTTTCAGTTCTCTCGGCTTCTACAGCAGCTAGAGAAATGATTTTTGCCTTTTTTGACACAATATTTCGCGCCCTTTCGAATAATATATGCCACAGAGCTCCAATCTTCTTAAGAAGAGATGTTTTTTTTGGGAAATCTGTAGTTAGTAACTACTAGTTACTCATAGCGCGAAAACCTGTCGAATTTCAACCTTTTTCCGTTAGTAGGTAGATAGCTTAGATTCTAAATAAAACTCTGAAACAAGCCGCATCAAAATTGATCAAGAAATAAGTGAGATATTAGTGTTTCTATTTTTGTCTTTCGTCGAGGGGTTATTTCGCGCCAGAACAATACAGAAAATTGACAAAAACTAGATGGCGCTGAAAGCAGTGTCTCCAGAACACCTTGAAAGTAGTAAGTTTCCACTCTTTTCAGTGTCCTCATAGTTCATGGCATAAGAGTGTACACAGCCAGAATAATACATAATTTCAATATTTAAATACCCAATTTACATATTCCGGCACTTTTCAGAGGCTCATATCTTATAAAAATATTTTAATTGTGGATTCTCATAATTATGGTGCACTGTTTAGAAATTTGTGGGGAATACGGAATTTTAGGAAGATCAGAGGTTACGTTACACCATATTCGATTTAATAAATTCTTTATTTGGTATTCGTATTATAAACATATGTGATACAATATTTGTTATCATAGAGTCATATTAAATACATGATATAATAATAGCTGTAAGTAGGCAAATTAACACATATAAGTGGAATGTTTCGCGGTCAGTTTTCAGTACAGGCTTCGCAACTAAGGAATTAAGCTTCCTGACCATTTCTGGCTCAGAAGAGTCATCGAGGGGAAGTTATTTTTGAATGATTTCTAAAAAAGGGCAAAGCTTCTTTCGGTCGTGGTAGTTCAAAATCAAGATACATAGGTCTATGGATGGCAGGGACATAGCTTATAAGAATCTTATCGAATTTCGACTAAAAGAACTGGGCCACCAATGCCTATGCGGATCGAACCGCTTCGATTTGTGTCTCCTTCTCTCCTACCATATTTGATCAAAAGCGCGTTGAACGTTTTGCGCGTTCCCTTTTACTTGACTGTGGGTAGACGATCACGAGAATAGCGGGGAGATGGTGGAGAAATCAAGTCCAGGAGGGCGGGTTATCGAGCATGGCGGAGAAGGTCGACTATAGCGTCGGATGGCGTAAAAGCATGACGTCACCGGATTTTTTAATCCTTAGTTCGCTCATAGCTATGTTCGCTTACGATCGAAAGAATATTCCGACTTTTTTCTCTCGATGACACGCTCGAACAGCGAGTCACGCCAAGCGGAGGAGGGCGCCGACAAAGAGAACGAGATATCGATGATTCGGATTCGGATTCGGATTCGAATGAGTCGAAAGATTCGATGAACGATACAAGCGTGACGTTAAGCAGAACCTGAGGTTTGCACGCACCAAAAAACGCCACCCCCACCGTTCAAGGGAGATCCCTGTATTGCCCCGAAGGAGCACCGATGGTGGTACCGGCAGCGGTGGCGGCGTTAGGGTCGGGGGAACCAGGAGACCCACCGTACCGATGGCGGCAACAACAACGACAATGATAATGATATTGACAATGATATTGACAATGATATTGACAATGATATTGACAATGACAATGACAATGACAATGACAATGACAACGACAGCAACAGCGGCAACGGCAGCAGTTGCGGTAGTGGTGACGGTGACGAGATCGAACCTCTGCGAACTTCAGCGCATGTGACATCACGCCTCATTGTTGGAGGTTTACGTCATTCTTAAGACTGGTCTCACCGTGTCGATGCGCGCGATCCTCGAGAACCTTACGGACGCATAGACGTGCGAGTGGCGGGAAGCAAATAGTACGCAAATCCTTGTCGCAACTAGACGGAAAATGTTACGTTAGAGGTACCACGGGAAGTCTGAATTGCCGTTCTTGCGTCGGATGTGATCGGATGCTTTGCTTCTAATCGTAAAAACGTTCACTGGTATTGAGATACGAATCTAGCGAATGTTAAAATAAAATTGAGCGTTGTGAATCGTGAGAGAAGAAGTAAGGTAGATCGAGAGGGGCAAAGGGTAGAGAGAGAGAGAAAGGGAAAGAGGAAGAGAAAGAATGGGAATTAAAGAGGAAAGAGTAGGAGAGAGAGAGTTAAAGATAGTATGGTAAAGTGGTGAGGGCAGAACGAAACGCGATCGATGGTGGCAGCGCCGACTCGTGGTTTCATCGCCACTGATCGCCACTAACGAATCGGTTGGCTAGTTCGATCACAAACGATTCGTTGAGATTCGACGCGGTTCGACTAGTCGACCGGAGTGTGGTGCGCATTCGAATGCAGTGGTACTCTTCGCGCGATGTCATTCGCATCAGAGAGAGTTTACACGGACACCTAACTGATTTCCTGGACGGTCTTGCCAGTTGCTCCTCCACGACGCGCCCTTACATTTTAAATATAACGGTGTATAAATAAGTATGAGCAATAGCGGGAGTGCACCAACGGCGCTCTTTCCGTACAATTTTTCGAAAAAATTCACTTTCGATCGTAATACTTTGTTTTGATTTTTAAGGTTCGCGGTTAAGACTGCATGAACAGCAACGAGTACGTTCTTTTTCCACCTCAAAGGTTCTCGCGTATGGCTTTCGTGCGTGGGCATGCAGCACCAAACTATCGTCAAGGTTAGCGCGTCTGACAAGTTCTTCGTTTCAAAGACCTCTAGCCTTACAGTTTCCTCGTTTTTTTCTCTTCTCTCCATGCTTATATTTCTATTCGTTCGGCTATTACAGAAAAACGCGAAGGTCTCCCTCGTCGGACGTTTAAAGGATAGTACCGTGTACAACGAAGGAAGACGATTCGGTGTTTACCCTACCGAACGATGAAGTTCCACCGCCTTGCGACGATTAATCTTTGTCTCAGTATTTTACGATACCACGCACGTAAGTACCATTTGGATGGAACGAGGATTTAAGAACGTAACTGTGGATTTTGTCGTTCAGGCGAAAGAGGAATACGTAATGTCGTTGTCCGTAAAGCAGGCGCAGCTGCGCAAAAATGTGCAACTTGCTGAAGCTCGCCCAAAGATCGATATCGACTGTCGTATGATGCTCCAGGAATATAACGCATTTGCCTTGGAACTGGCACGTCTGTGCAAACAAGGGTAACGTACGACGTATCTCTGTTTTTGCGACGGATAATTCACAATTAGCCGTTGAAAGAGGATAGAATTGTTGGTCATTGGGTGAAATAGAATTGATGTGTTGCAGGAAAAAAGTATCGAACGTTCCGTTATAGCTGGAACGGAGGCATATTTTCTACGATGCGGCGCAACATGGTTTTACTCGTTGCAAAAGGATTTGATATTCGGAAGTACGTTCGGTAAAATAACAGGGAAAACTAAACGCAGTAATGTATAGCGCGATACCTTATTACCACACTCGAACCGAACTCCTATAGTGCGTTCGTATCTCAGGACATTTCATGAAAAGAGCGATTTTACGTACGGAGGAACGACTTAAATATCGAATCCTCTTGCACGCGCGTCGCGTACAAGCTATCCTAGTACCATAGTTTGAGTGTGATAATAGCTTTGTAAGCTTTAGAGAGACGGTTAAACCGTCTATCTAAACGAGTCGATTCACTCTATGACGTCTGACTTCAGAACAGCCGTTCCTATGAGCGCCTCTCGTTCGTTGCACTGTGATGGAAAAGATACCGATAGTGCGATCGGTTCAAGTAAGTCGATGAACGCTTTCTCCTCATGGCATTACCAACCGATCGATCGATCGAACGAACCTCTGTTTTCCAGAGAGGATGGCGTATGAAGTATTTCTGGGTGGATCTTGCAATCCGACCACCTGGAGGTCAGAAATAGCGATACCAACTCTTCAGAGTCTCGGGATAACTTATTACAATCCCGTAGGTTTTTTCTTTCCTATATCGGTCCTGTGGCACGATCATCGTTTTGTTTCTATCGATGACGACTCGAGTGTATGAGAAATTGATGGTTTCAGCAAGTGTCGCAATGGGGGCCGGAGTTGATAGCTCAAGAATACGAAGCGAAGCAGACGGCAAAAGTTTTACTCTTCGTAATTGATAATCAAACGCGCAACAGCGCGGGCATCATCGAAGCAGCTCAGTTGGCAGCTACCCGCCGAGAATCCTTGATTCTCGTTATTTATCCGTACCGTCAGGGCCAGACTATACTCGGAGAAAACGTTTCCGCTCAGTAAGTCTCGTCCCTGCTGTCCTCGATTATTGCCAGCCACGAGAACGTCTGAGATACGAATATTTCCAACTTTCACGTTCCAGAGAGTATTACGACTTGATGAATGGGCTGCTCGTACTTCAGTACCTTATGGAGAGACAAAGGATACCAATATTCGAGAGCGTTTCGGTTGCCCTGAATTGTACGTCCAAGGTAATCGATACCAATTGTCGATCAAGCGCGATCGAATCAGAAGTAACGGAGGTGTCACGTCGACCGTGCTTTCGTAGGTTCTGCGCGAAGAAATCAACGTGCAAGACTTACGTTTCGAGGATGGCATTAGACCGATCAAAATCTCGCTCGGTCAGAACGGAATGGACTTGGTGTAAGCAGATTTTCTCGGAGTCGCGAGTACAGAGCGCGCGATGAGGGCGGCTCGTTCGGCGTCGATCGATTAAACGTCGCCTTGCGACCGGACTTTAATTTCTTCTTTTACAGAACTTTGAGGGAAATGTTTAAGTCCATGGATGTCAACGACAGTGGGACCATCGGCCTGGGAGAAGTAAGTTTTTTGCCGTGTAAAAGTTACTCTCCATCCGTTCATTCGAATGCTTCGATTCGTGAAATTCCCGTGCTCTTTTTCTCTTTCAGGCTTGGCTAGCGTTGCAGTCAAACATCAAGTGCAATCTATCGCTCTCGGATTTATGCAACGCTGCTAATAAAACTGGTAATTAGATATTTATTCCTCGTGAGCCTGTGGGGCGGGGGAAAAATCGTTTGTACGCCTATCTTCCGTGGATGTTGCAGAAACCTATAGGACATTTATAGATGGATTCCTGGCGAAGGAAGAACCGGCGGAACTGCGGATAAACTTTGAACAGTTCTGCGCTTTAGCTAGCGAAGCAACTTGGAGAACGAAGAGCAACGGCGTTTCCTGTGAAAGTGAGATACCTTCAGTTTGGAGTATATTATGTAGGAAGACCTCAAAATTTCTTCGCAGAGCTATCGTACATCCGTTTAACCGTTTCTTAGGTATCTTTCATTTTCAAAATTTCGACGAGATCATTGAACTTGAGTATTCACGAAAGTGCAAGCGAGAGTGAGAAATGAGGAGAGAAAGATGGCAATATAGCAATAAAAGAAACCGTAGAAAAGCGTAGCGTTTAAGACGTTTCTCGATATCGTTCGATAGCATTCTCAGTGATATCGTATGCTCGAGCTGGTAAATTTCGTTGGAGAAGAGATCTCGTCGAATAGTGATAACAGTTTGGTTAAACTTTACAGATTGGACCAATTCGTTCGTAACGGAGACAGACACGAGGGACTTGTACATCGGTGTAGTCGGTAAAGATCTGTTTTGGTTAGAATCAACTGCCGCACCCTCGATCGAGTGAGCATCCGAGATTCATCGTAATCGTTATATACATGCATTTGCATAGGTCATACGGATGATCGGTTTTCGAGCCGATCTACCGTTGTGCCAGTGTCATCGCTCTTACTTCTCGAATGATTTTTAAGGTCAATGGGTTTGTCCTTGTATCGACCAAGCCTGAACGAGTACAATGTAAGGATATTGCCGCAAGAATTACAAAGAATGAAAAACTCGCGACTGATCCTGTTGATCGTGCCACAGCATTCTCGAGGTATCGCCATAATGGCACTGGCAGCTCATTTGATCGGATTGCGCGCAAAGCTTGTCTTGTGCGTTCAGATTCTCTCCGAAGGCTGTGTCGTCTCTGGCGAGAAGGTGAGTAGGTATCTTTCGCGCAAGATTACACAACAAATTTCAATCTCGCCCGACTTGTAACGTTGTCATATCTTTTCCTTCATTCTCTCTCTCTCTCTCTGTCTATCTATCTATCTATCTCCCATCTACACACACACACACACACACACACACACACATTTATACACAAACGCGATACACGCTGTTTCTGCCTCTTTCTTTCTCTCGCAATATGTCCCCTTCTTTTTCGAATTAGCTGACCGAGCAAGCCATGAAAGACTACAATCGGGGAAGGATGTACCTGGCAGACTACGCGACGCGCGAAGGTGTACCTGTTTTTCGGAATATCGCGGATGCTCTGCAACACGCGATACAGCTAGTTCAAAGTTCTCATTGACTTTACTTTTATTCTTTCTTTTTTTTTTTTTTTTTTCTCTCTGTATTTCGAACGAGCTTTCGCGAGCTCTTCCTTTCGTTCGACGACTAATTTATTTGTATCCTTGATTGTGTCCAAGTACCGTTCGAGATCTGCGAGATAATCGATAGGACAGTCTGAAAGTACGACGAGGACGGCTGACAGGATTTTCATGAAAGTTCGTGGCGGCAGCGTTTGTTGTTGTTGTTTTTTTTTTGCGATCGAATTCGCGACGCTTGCAAGATATAACCGATACAAATCCAAGGAAATCGTTTGGATACAGGTGAAAAAGGAAGGATGGAAGAAAGGAAGGAAGGAAGGAATGCAGGCAAAGGGTAATCGTCGAACGATATTGCAAAGATATTTGTAAATATTCCTCGATAATGGCAGTCGATAATTCGTAATCGGCAATGCGCAGCTATTATATTAAGAAAATAATTTGAAAATTTTCATGACAGTCTATCCATTTCTCCGTCAGATCTCTCACGGTAAATGGATAAGCTTTTTATAGCAACTTAACTCGTCAATTTTTGTAACCTTTTGGTAAATGGTTGAGGATTGATTTGATATACGTGTATTGTACATAAACTTTTAGTTGTTTCTAACTATCTAATGATAATTTTTAATGAATATTGATCAGAAGGGTGCATGGGTGAGTGGGAGAAGCCCGATCGCGTTCGAATGTCGTGAATGGCGTGCGTGCGTGCAAGTGTGTGAAAATTGGCGCGCATCGACGACTGCAAAAGCAAACGAATTTCGTGGCAAGATGCGGATACGAGGGACGAAAATCTATTTCCTGTAAATTTCTTTCGAAGCACCATAAAGGAAAGCACCCAACGTAGCTGTTCGGTAGAAATTCAGACTCGAACGCTTCGTATATGGCTCAAGGTAGAAATCGTTTATTACATTGTCCTTTTTCGAATAATTTCACATCGATTTTCTTTGTAAAATAAACAAATATTACTGTTTTTACATCTGTCGGCTTGATTATTCTCAATCAGTAGGTAAATGTACGATGAATGTAGGCGAAGAGAGCGGCGAGAATTGCTACGATGTTTTTCGTTCGCTATCGTCGAGCACCGGTTCTTCCTCTTTCGCGTTAGACGTTGCATTGGCGGCTGTTGGTTTGGCCGTCCATTTGCTGGGGAAGTAATGTTTGTGAATGTTCTTCAACGAGAGCAAGACGGGAATCATGGCCGGCAAAAACAGCGGTATGTAGACGGCATATCTGAAAGGAGAAGAGGAACAGATATAATAGATAAAGGAAACGGAAGGTGCGAAGATGCAAGTAGGCGCCGACAACGTAAGAAGAGACTGCTCACTTTTGATCCTCCGGAAAATAGAGCAAAGCCAGAAGCGTGGGATCCGAGAAGGCCGCTTCCGCGGTGACGAAGGCTTCCTTGCTTAGCAGGAAAGCTCGCATGAGATCTCCGCGCTCCAGCAACTCGGCAGAACTCTCGACCAAACGAAGGGCCGTTTCGATCCTGTTCCCTACGACCTCTGTGATGACGATATTACCGATCTCTTTGAGAAGTCGTGCCAGGGATTGAAGGGTCAGCTTGGCGGAGGTCAGCTGCTCGACGGTGCGCACCCGAAGGAGCGAATCGACCTCCCAGTCGCGGGATTTCAGTCCGATCAGAGGAATCGCCATTGCGCCTTCGATGGGGGGCTGAAACGTATTCACGTTTTCACGTATTTCTACGTTTTGCGATCAGAATGGCGAGTGCGAGACAATAGACATTAGACATTACCAATTCTGGGATACCTAGAAGTAACCTGAGCTGATCGAGGAAAGTGCCGACGAGGGTGGTTTCCTCCGGTTGAACGGTGACCGGCTCGTCCGGCTTCGCGGCGAGGCAGGCCTCCGGGGGTGGATTGACCAGGACGACGGCGCCCCATCTGCAAGCAAACGAATAAGATCTCGTTGAATGGTCTGGGTTAGAGATTCTCGCGAACGATCGCTATTACCTCGGAGAGAGGAACGCTTCGACGTTGGCGTTAGTCTTCGACCTGTGACCCGAGCGCGTATAAATGTGCAGGGGTGCGCTGTCGCAAGGTACCGCGTACACTACGAAATTGATGGTGGGACGGAGACTGACTTGAGAGGCTGAAAAAACAGAGGTACACCCTTCTTTCCTTGAAAGGCGTAGCAGATAGAAGGGATCGAGGCGGAGACGCACCCAATTTCTTCTCCAACGGTGTAACCAAGTGCGGCAAAACGTCCTCGGGTAGGGCAAAGTGTCTGCCAAGTGGCCCACTATCGGGCACCCTCTTCGGATTGACCTCCAGCGGCAGGAGATAAAGCCACTGCGACTTGACGGAGAAGTTGCTCAAGACGGAGAGTTCCTCGAGAAAGGGTTGAACGTACTCTGACGCAAAGAATGAGAAATTCCGTTGCTTCGCGGTGAAGGGCAAGGCCGAGGAAGGGTTGGAAAAGGAACGTACCGCGCGCGATCGCCGGTAAGTTCCAGAGAACTCGAAGCTTCTCGGGATCCGGATTGACCGCAGTGATGAGAACGTCGTAAGCGGGACTGGCCGGAAATCTTCTTCTGTTTTCTTTGTCCAAGTTGTAGAGAGTTGGCTCGGCGAGGGCGTTTCTCGTGAGAACGAGGGAGGTTTCGCGCAGCAGCCACTTCGACAGGACGAGAACGAGCTTCGCGCTGGCTGAAAGAGGAAACGAGGAAGAACGTGAGATCGCGGAGGAGATCTCATCTCAATCTCTCTTACTCGTTTCCGTGGAGAAGTAGAGGGTTCTCTTGAGACCGGCGAGGACGACGTCGTTCAAGTTGGGCGCCTCCAGAAGCAGAATTTCGCCGACGGCGAGGTCGAAGGCCGAAGCCACCTTTTCGAGGTCGCGATAGGTGAAGACGGATATTAAGAGGTTGCCGGATATCGCCCGGTGCTCCACCTCTAGCCGATAGACGTCTGGAAGAAGATTGGACGGCGCTGCATTAGAATCGTCGACGTCGACGTCGACGTTGAGGAAGCGAGGAGAGAATCTTTACCGGCATTCTCGAAGGCTTCCCTTATGTCGCGAGCTAGGGCCTCGGCTCTGTTACGAGACAGGGCGACGATGAGCACCCTCGTCGTGAGGGTGATCTCGAGATCGGAGAGTCGCTCGATCCCGGCATAGGGCAGCGGAACTCGGGGCACGGCGGTCGTGTGCCACCAGAGAGGTACGCCGATTCCCAGTAGGAGAATGGCGAACGACAGGCTAGCGTAGACTCGATACTTTTCTGCAAGAGAGGATAAATATACATATAAACGCGAGCAGGTGACTTTCTCGCGTTCCGGTTTTGCATTCCGAGAATGCATCCGCGTTTACCGTGGCCTTCGTTGTTGCGGGCACGCGCGCACAATACTTGAAGCAAGTCCAATTCGCGCGAAGTTTAGTCGCCGACTCGGTGCTCTCGTTTCGCGGAATCGCGCGGGGATATTCAATGATCCCCGAGGGTAAGATACTCGCTAGGATTTGCATTGTTCGATCGAGCCCCCCTCGATCGTCGATTATCGAGGGGAGAGGTGTCGGTGTCGATGCAAATGCCAAGTGCGCGTCTTCTTCCCCTGAAATGAACGGTTTCCTTGATCGTGCATCGGATACTCGCGATATCCGCGGAAGCCGTTACGTAACGCGATGTTTTCGTCGAGCTGCCCGCGTAAAAAGACGAGGTTGAACCCTTTCGGCTCTGCCGGGACTTTGTCCGCGGGAATGGGACGGCGAAGGAAGACGGAGGAACGGAGCGATAGAAATCTGAACGCGTAGTAAACGCGTAGTAAACGCGGAGTAAACGCGGAGGGACCGGAGGAGGAAGGGGTCGAGGGCAATCGAACGCGTTTTTGCGGCGCGCGAAAAATGTGCTCTCGTTTCGTGTTTGCGTTTCGTACGAACCGTGACAAGTTACGTAATAAAGTCGAGGACGGGCGCGGGAGATCAATTGTCCGATTAAATTCATTTAAACGGCACGCGCACGTAGTAGGTCGGTAGCGTTATTTCGAGCGGAAATTGGTGGAAACCCGCGCCGTTTGGAGTATCGTTCCTGCGATACTCTCGAGCACGTGCTCGAGCTCGCGACTTTCGAGAAAGATGGGGCGGGAAATCCAACGGCGAGACGGAGGCTAGCGCGCTCTTCTTTTACCTCTCTTCCACCCCTTTTCGCTGTTTCCTCGAAGAGAGAAAGAGAGAAAGAGAGAAAGAGAGGAAGAAAGGAAGAAACGACGGGAGAAGTCGCGACCTTTGCGGCGGATTCGTTCCACGTGAGTGACTGGCCGGCGATCAAGGCCAAAGGCCGTGAACCAACAGCGATCGGAGGACGATCGGTCCCCTTGGCCCGGCGACGGTAGCTCCGGAGAAAAGGACGGAGATCGGAGAGAGGAGAGAGGAGAGAGGAGGGAGATCGGGAAGAACGGCAGGAGAAGGAGAACGACCGGTAGGTGATTCGCGAGAGGGCCTTCTTGACTCGACCCTCCTCGTTCCTCGGAAGAGCACGCTGGAATGCGCTGCCGGCAGTTGAGGATTGCGCGTCCCTCTATCACCGATCCGTCCGATCCCCGTAAATTCTTTCGTATTGCTATTTGATCGTTTTACCGAGCCGATACGGACTCGATCCAGTCACCTCTCCCGTGGAACGTGTCCAGTTTTGAGCGTTAAACGAGCAGAAGACTCGGTTCGCGACGTTCCGTTACCGCGAACACGGTAAAATCGTTGGCGTAGGTAAACGTTCATTAGGAGTGAAAAACCATCTACAGATCGATTCCAGGCACGGTCAGGTATTCCGTAATCGTTCCTGGAGCGACGGAAAGACACGTTGAAGGAGACGGAGACCGAGATCAAGAAGCAGAAAGAGCAGGAACCCCAATCGACGAACAAAAGAAAAAGAAAGGGGGAAAACGAGGAGCGAGGGAGAGATTAATATGCAGGAGATAAATGTTCGACGCGACGATAACGCCGAACGAACAATGAATCGAACGATGAATACGTAAAAGAAGCGGGGTTACACGACCCGCCGTGAGAACGGTTCAACCTCGATCGTCGTCGCTTAACAAAATTAATTAACCCACGATCCGAGTGGGGGAGAGACGTGTTGTGCAACGCCTCGAATCGTATTTCATTGAACGATAGCACGGCCGCATTCGCCCACGATTGCGAGTCGCAAGGCGCGAGTCGCGAGTCGCGAATCGCGGCAAAGAATCGGTTCGAGAGCTGGGCCCGATCTCAGGAGCGTCGCGACCGTGGGACCAATTCGTTCTCCACTTTTTCCCATTATTCGCAAACAGCCTGATCCTGCGGAATTTCTACCGGCCGGTTATTATTGAGGAAAGATCGAGAAATCGGGAAAAGGACGGCGGATGCGTCACCTATCGACCGGATCAACCAGATTGATCGAATCGATTTCTTCACCTCGATCGCGATGGACGCGATCGACATGACCATCGATCGAATCGCCGATTCTCACCCGGAGATCGCAGATTCCGCGGTCAGGCGGTACGTATTTCGCCCTTTCGTACTTTCGTCCTGCTGTGTCTCTCGTTTCATCCCCTTGCGACTCTCTCCGTTTCAGACGACCGATCCTCGAGGTGGGCCGAGGGCTTCTCAGATTCGTCTCGATCTACTGGAGATCCCTGGTGATCCTGCTCTGGCCCCTGATCCTTCTGCCGATCGTTCTCCTCGAGACGGAGCAGGTTCGTAGATTCGTGCTTCCCTTCTCCCGTTTCGGAGACTTTGGAGAGAGGCGAATAAAATTCGTCGAGGTCCTTGTTGTAGCCGGTGGCGATGAGATGCCTCTACGTGGTCGGCATAATGGCGATGTTCTGGATGACCGAGGTTCTTCCGCTGCCCATCACCGGCCTCGTTCCCGTCGTCCTCTACCCCCTGATGGGTATCATGAGCACGGCGGACACCTGCACCTGCTATATGAACGACACTACCATGATGTTCGTCGGGAGCATGGTTATCGCCATCGCTATCGAAAATTCGGGTTTGCACATGCGAGTCGCTCTTCTCATAATTCGCACGATCGGCTGCAGTCATCGTAGGTGGGTCGACGGGGCTTTTCCTCCTCGGTGTTCAACGCTCTTCAAACGAATCCTTTTGCCATAGATTGACGCTGGGTCTCTTCTTCGTGACCATGTTTCTCTCCATGTGGATATCCAACACCGCAGCCACGGCTATGATGCTGCCGATCGTCGAGACCGTCCTGCTGGAGCTCGAAACGGCAAGTATTCGATAACGCGGTAAATATCGAGGGACGAACGAAAATCCAAAGTTTTCACGACGTTCGTCGAACGCGTTCTACGTTTCAGCAAGGTCTGGGAGACATGTTCGTTCGCGGAGAAAACGATCCCGTGGAGGAGGAAGCCGGAGAGTCGTGCGTAAAGTTTCAAACTATGGGAATCGCAGATTCCATCCCGATTCTGATCACGTTGCTCGTTGCTCGTTGCAGGAACAAGCGGCCAACTCCCTGCACCATGGCGTACTATCTCGTCGCGGCGTACGCCTCGAGTATCGGCGGTATCGGGACCTTGGTCGGAACGGGCACTAACTTGACGCTCAAAGGATTTTTCGAAAAGTGAGAAAGAGTGACAGAGATCGTTCCCCAGTTCTTCCAGTCGCGGCCTATTTCTCATCGGTGTCCCTCCTCCTAGGCGTTTTCCAGCTAGCTCCGGGATAAGTCTGACAGCGTGGATGCTCTACTCGGTACCACCGATGCTCCTCATGGGACTTCTCACCTGGCTCTGGCTTCAAGCCATGTACATGGGCATGTTCAGGCCAAAGAGCAAGGACGCGCGAGCCATTGACATCGGACCGGAGGGTGAAAAAATCGCTGCCGCCGTCATCGAGAAAAAGTACAAGGAACTCGGCCCGATCACCTGGCACGAATCCTGCGTCGGCGTTCTCTTCGTTACCGTCGTTTTTCTCTGGTTCTTCAGGAGTCCCGGTTTCGCCCGAGGATGGCCTACCTACATTACGAATCTGTACGTTTTTGGCAACCTCCTCTTGCCCTCTTGTACCCCCATCGATCCATCGATCCATCGTCAAAAGGACATATGGTTTACAGGCACGTCAAAGACTCGACGGCGGCTACGCTCGTGACCATCCTCTTCTTCGTCCTCCCCTCGAAGCTCGACTTCCTGCGGGCCTTCGACGCGGATCCCGCGAAACGACCCAGCAAGCCGTCCGCAGGCATGATCACGTGGAAAACGATACACCAGAAGATGCACTGGAGCCTCATTCTGGTACTGGGTGGAGGCTTTGCCATCTCGGCGGGCAGCACCACTTCCGGTCTCTCGTCCATCCTTGGAAACGCTCTGACTGGCCTACAGTCGATCGATCCATTTGCGATCCTCTTCATCGTCTGCGTGTTCGCGGAAACCGCGACGGAGCTAACGTCCAACGTAGCGGTGGCTAACATTATTTTGCCAGTTCTGGCGGAGATGGTGAGGACTTTCGAGTGGGCTAAATGATTCACCGGCTTCGATCTCTAACGCTAACCGCGCTTATCGTGGCTTTCAGTGCGTCGCTATGCGGTTGCATCCCCTCTACCTGATGCTCCCAGCCGCGGTTTGCTGCTCGTTCTCGTTCCACCTGCCGGTTGGAACGCCTCCCAACGCGATCGCCAGTGCAGCTGGACGCATAAAGACCAGAGACTTTGCGATCGCTGGAATCGGACCTAGTCTAGTTACTCTCCTCGTTACGGCCTTCGCCTTTTCCACCTGGGGTGCATACGTCTTCAACCTGTCCGAATTTCCCAATTGGGCGACTTGAAGATAACCGTGATAACCGTAAAGATCCAGACGAGAATACCGATCGGCTAAAAAGCCGTACCAGGTCGATGGATGGGCGCGGATCTTCTCGCAGATACCCTCGCCCTTCAAAGATCATTATTTGTCCATGCTCGAATGATCATTCAATGCAGAATTGCAACGACAACGAAGATTACAACGAGAGTCGTTCGAATACTCAATGTTCGAAAGTTCGAACAGCCATCGAAACCGTGCAAGATTATAAATCATAACCTACAAAGTATGAAACTGTGAAGTACTCACCCTCTCCGTCCGTGTCGTATCCTATACTTTCGTTTTCTTCGCCCATTCTTCTCTTGGCTATTCTATTTCGATTAAAACAGCCAGCAACTGCGAATTCTTTCCAAACACCGGAATATCTTTGCGTCTCTATGAAGCAACATAACCTACGCGCACCCACGACTGCATTTCATCTCATTTTGTGTCGATTCGATTCGATCCCGATAAGGCGACCAAACCGTTGATTCACTGATGCCAGAACCACGGAAAATTACGTTTGTTGTTTGACAAATTTACGTACTTAACAATTTCTCACTGAATCAAACACTACGTTGCACCACATTCCTTCTCAAGTGCTAAGTGTTGACTGGTGTTGACTGACGTAAGATGTTGGTGGCGAAATACGAAGAGTGGGTGTGTGTGGGGAGAGGTATGTAGAGCCCCCTGTCGGTGTCCCTCGAAACCTTTGAATCGCATTATACATATCGATTATCCTGTCTCGATGACAGTTGAAAACGACTAATCGCAGGCGGTTCGGTTGTGTGAATTATATCAATGAAAGGAAGGAAATAAATTTAACGCAAAAGCCAGGCACTATATTTGCTCCGTGGGAAAGGGCAACGTGTAACAGGGATTGCTCACGGAAGTGAGTAAATTCCGGAATTTGAAGGTTAGCTGCGCGAAATTTGGTCTGTCGACGGATTCTGTAGCCCAACAGGAAAGCATCGTTTCGTAAATATCAAACGGTGTTTCTTTCGGCTGAGACAAACGGCCCCCTTCGTAAATAATGTAACGCAGCAGTCGTTCGTCTTGTACGTCGGCATAAGGAAAGGAGCCCAAAGTACCGATCTCCCAAAGGACAACGCCGAAGGACCATACATCGCTTTTCGAAGAGAAGGCTCGGTCTCGCAACGCTTCCGGTGACATCCATCGTATCGGAAGATGACGCGCTTTCCTCCCGGTAGCTTTTATCACATATACTCCGTTTCGTGAAAGTCCAAAATCGGAGATCTAAAACAGAAGGAAGGTAGAACGTGTCGGCGAAAAATTCGACCCTGCTGTCGGATCGATCGAGGCAAGGTAAAAGTTAAAAGGTTTAGAAATTTCATTAAAGGAAGTAGAACGTGTTCTCGACGTACCTTCAAAGTCAAATTCGAATCTAGGAGAATGTTCCGCGCTGCAAGATCTCTATGCGTGATCCCTTTTGCTTCCAAATGTTCCATGCCCATTGCGATGTCTAGAGCAAATTTCAAAAATTCCCGCCTATCGATTTCCTCGATTCGATTGACTTCGACTTTCCTATCGATCGCATTCGAGTATTTCGAGTTGACTCCTAACTCGAGTAGTTCCCGTTCCTCGGAGGTGTTGTGCGTCTTATCGAAGGATAAAACGGTATTTATCGTGCTGTACATTTCTAAAATGTTTAAACATGTTCAGAATACCGGCGACACAAATACTCTCTCGTACTGTAATCTCGAATAGTGGAGAAATTTTATATTGGACAATAGGCAGGCCTGTAACTGCAATCGCATCCTAACCCCTTTTCGCCTCTTTTCGTACCTTTCTCGTTAACGCTCTTTCTTCGTCCATGGAGGTACGCGAGCAAGTCTCCTCCTTGCATAAATTCAAGAATAATATATATCGGTTTTCCGGGTTCCGTGCAGTACCCCAGGAGACGTACCAGATGGGGGTGAGCTCCAGCTATTTTCATCATTTCAATCTCCTCGAGAAACCGTTGACGTGCGTCCCTCTCGTCAACTGTATTGACGTATTGAGACACTTTAACAGCGACTGAAGTATTTTTCCCGTCGTCTAAGCAGCCAAGGTACACTTTTCCAAATTGACCCTCACCCAATTGCCGAGTGAGTCGAACATTTGCTCGTTCTACTTTAAGGTTATCCTCCGCCTCTTCGTACTCTGCCTGCAGCGATATTCAAACAAGAGACATCTGAGATATTTCTACGTCAATCTACTTAAATTATTCAATTCCATTTTTACCAAAAGATCCAACGGAATGTACGAAACATTCTGCTCTTTTAATACTGCTTCCATCCATTGAGATTTACATTTAGAAATTGTACGTGCCCTGAAAGGATAAATTGTTCCTTAAGAGACGCACATAGGTGTAGGAGTAGCAACAACACATAATACTCTACTTTTACCGAGATCTGGATCCTGTTGTTCGAACAATGTTGTATTTCAATTTGCCACGAAACAAGGCTAAACTCGAAGCTCCAAATAAAATGCAAATTCCAAAAAGTCCAGCCCAGAGTATAAACCACTGAAAATGAGTTTTGGATTTAAATCGATATATTGTCCATATTCTTGTTTGCATTGGCAATAAAGTATCTTTTTAAATGCTTACATCGTTTCCACTCTTGGCGATAGATATCAATTTTTCGAAAAATATGAGGAAATCCCCTTCCCTTCCAAAACAGTTGTTCGAATCTACTGCTTTTACCAAAATTTTGTAACCAGCTTTTATTTCTTCTTGCCCATTTTGTAACTTCAATTTCCACAAAAATTTTTTCTCTGTTGCAGGTACGTCGCCCAGTTTGGTAACATTGTACACAGGTAATCCTCCTCTCGACGTTAAAATGGGGGCCCCAGCACTGTTAAATGACGCTGTATGAAAAACGTTACATGGAATCGTTTATATTACTATTTACTTTCTCACACCTAATTGTATAGCGGCAAACGCGTGACTCGTTCGAAGATATGTTCCATTTGACGATCAGGAATCCATTTTTGACAGTGGCATTTACCGTAGGAACTGGCAAGTTCGCTTCGGATTTGCTACAACTGCATCTACCACCTATACATCCTGGAACCGTATAAAGTACCTATAACGTACAAACCGTATATCGTCGAAGCGTTTTCGTACGTCATATTTATTACGTTATAAAATAAGCAAACGGCATACTTCGGAAGCTTTCGATATCGATCTTGGTCTGGGATTTGCAAAAACCTGCACCTTGTAGGAACAATTTGGAACGATGTGAAGTTCCGGCATATCGACTCCTACGCTGTTTTGCGGAAGCGACACGTTAAGTTGCCTATTATCCTTAGAGGTATAAAAGGTTGATCCTTCCGGACATTCGATTCCCTGCATGTCTGTGGCCGTTGAAACGGAAGTGGCAATGACACTATGGGATTCGTAACGTTTTAAAACCGAGACTTTGTCGCAAAGACGGACTCGTTGCTTCGTGTCTTAGATACCACTTACCTATACGACGAAGGTATTCCATCGCCATACGGTGGCAACCAGGAGACGTGCAATTTCAACGGTTCATACGAATCCTTATTTTCTTCCCGTCCCTCGTCCAAAACTTTTACCATCAAATTGCGTACGTCTCCAACAAATCTGTTAGTGCTTTTGGCGTAAGACAAGCGAAATGAACCGACCGACAAATATATCAAAACGAAAAACAGCCAGACTCTTGTTAACATTTCATTTTCAATTTACGATCAATGGTAGGAAACGAAGGACGTCACGTATCGATCACTGCAAGAATATCTTATGTCGACCAGCAGCGCAAAGAATTTACGTTTGTCGATAATGTGCGACACTAACAAATCTTATCTGACAATCTTCGTACGAATCAAGAGTTTTCCGAAAGGTCGATAAGACGATAACTCTCGGCTCTCGAATCTCCATTAAAATGCGATAATACCTGACGTCCGATAGCGTCTAGTTTATGTAATTAACTTATATCAAATAACAAACGGTATCGTTACCTTCTGTTACGTGTTACGTGCAAGAGGTGGGAGTATGCCATTTAAATAACGCGCTTGATGTTTTAACAGCGTTTCGTAACTTTGTAAGGAAGTTCGTGAATGCATATTCGGGCTTTTGAACGATAAAAAAGTAACAATTCCGTGGACTGTTGCAGGAGCAGAATGGCCTCGGCCGCGATATCACCCACCGAAGACGACGAGCTAACTTTGCCTCGTGCCTCGATTAACAAGATGATCAAGGAGATACTACCGCATGTCCGCGTAGCAAACGAATCCCGAGAGTTGATCTTAAATTGTTGCACAGAATTTATTCACCTGCTTTCCTCGGAAGCGAATGATATCTGCAATCAGCAACAAAAGAAGACCATCAATGCCGAGCACGTTCTACAGGCACTGGAAAAACTTGGCTTTGGCGATTATAGTGCGGAAGCAGAAGCTGTATTACGAGACTGCAAGGCGGTTGCTGCCAAGCGAAGGCGACAGAGCACCAGACTCGAAAACTTGGGTATCCCGGAGGAAGAATTGTTGAGGCAACAGCAAGAATTGTTTGCAAAAGCGAGAGAGGAGCAAGCGGTGGCTGAACAACAACAGTGGCAGCAATTGCAAGCCGTCGCTCAAATGGCTTCGATGCAGCAAGCTGATAGCGAACAGGAAGATTATTCGTAATCTCTGTGCTCCTTCGCAGCCCCAATCGCAGTTGCTTTTTTCCTTCTTTCCAGAATTTTTCTTTAATGCGATCCAACGATCGAGCGGTCTCCAAAAGAACATCAAGGATTCCTCGAGTAGATGAATTTGGCCGAAAGAGAGACAGCCCATTAGAGAATGAGTACGCGCATGTGTGTGTGGTTGAAAGAAAGAGAGAGTAGATGAGTATGTTTAATATCGTTTATTTTAATTTTCAATAAAAAAGAAAAAGTATCATTCGGTCTATAACGTATATACAAGATAAATTTCGCTAGAAATATTTTTCCTCCATAGGGAATGTTGCGAAAAATTTGCAAGTTTTTAGGTGATGCAAATTTGTATCGCAACTTTTTACATCAAGGCTGCCTTATTATGGCATCAATCTTCCATACTCAGATGACAGGTGACTCTTCTTAATAGCTTCCATGACTTTCGAGACGTAATGATACCTGTAATTGAGAAATATGTCTTGTTAGATGAACGCAACGGCACATCTGAGAATAAATGTTGATTTATTCCAGCGTTTACCAATTCTTTTCAGTCAGAGTAGACGGAGTCATGGGATTTCTGGAAACACCGTGTATCTTCGTTCTCAACCTTTCTATCAGCTTTTTCTCGTTTTGTCGAATCGTGGATTCTCCTACGATAAAAGGTTGACAATTACCGGAGAAACTAGTAACGCAAGAGATTATCCTTCACGTCGTACCTTCGCTAATGATATTCGGTAGGAAAAACAAATTTAAGCCTCCCTCGGTAGAATGAGAATTCGTATCTAAACCGCTATGGGTTTGGAGTCTGGAGGCGGAGAATGCTTTATCATAGAGCTCCTGTAGACAATTAAAGTATCGGTGACGAAGAAGATATTTGAAACCATGGGCAATTTTAGATCAGTAGTATTTATGCTACCTTAACGCTATCAACGGCGTTTGGCGTGAAGTCGCGCAATTCAGCCTTATTGTGAAGGAAAATGAGGTGAGGATAATATTCGACGTACTCTTGATCCATATTGGCAGTCGAGGAAGGCTTCAACATCTCTGCGGTTTGCAGGAATCTGGAAGAAGGCGAGAAGTCGATCAGAGAAAGAAAAGACGTTTGAACGGGAAAAGTATAGCATTGTTTACACGTACCTAATCAAGTTCGGATCTACGAACCAATCTTGTACGAAGATAATTACGTGACAGACAGAGAATAAAAACGCGGCAAATTGTAACGATTGCAATTCCAAATTGGTTTCTGTATTCGCGAAATCTGTCGGCGGTT
The DNA here is from genome assembly GCA_910591515.1 of Cerceris rybyensis. Classification (NCBI taxonomy): domain Eukaryota; kingdom Metazoa; phylum Arthropoda; class Insecta; order Hymenoptera; family Crabronidae; genus Cerceris; species Cerceris rybyensis. The sequence goes on from OU342802.1 coordinate 237,384, forward strand.
TTTTCTGGTCGTAGGAGGCAGAATAATCGATCGTCGATCCAGAGAGGATGGGTTGCGTGTCGAGATAAATAACTCTGTTCTTCGTAACGAAAAAATCGATACCCGTAGTACAGTTTGCACCGCTCTCATGATGGCCCGTATCTTGAATTGGAAATATATCTGGCCTGATAGAACGCGAAGGGATTATTTAGATCGGCGAGATAGGATTTGCAACCGACAGACGATGGGGGTATACCAACGCATAGCTAGATGTGAGGAGCGACATAACGGTTGATTTCCCGACTCCTTGGGCTCCCAGGCATCCTACTACCAAGAAATCTTGTTGATCGTACAAGAACTCTAGTGGGTTTTCGCAGAGCTGCATACTTTCGTCCATGAATTTGGCGCATCCTGTCATTTCAGGGCATGCCGTAAATAGCGTCGTCCGAGTGGCTGAAAGGATTTCGTTATTTATAGGTGAAAGCTGTATTATCCAGAGTAGACAAGTCGTTTGTACTTTCGTTTCGTTACTTACGGTCCTGTAGTTTCGGCGGGACGCTCGAAACGTCCGTCTCCTTTCTGTGACATCAATCGAGAACGTTTAACGAGCAGAGTTATTTCAAACGCGATTATGGCAAAGGAGTTCTTACTTGGTGCCATTACGTTGACTAGGTGACACTGCTCGACTCTCTCCTTCTCTGGTCTTCAAGATAAACGTCGGACGATCTATAAGTTTTATCGTTGTTCGGGTTTCGACGTCTTTCATGTCCGTGTCTTTCGTAACGATAGTCGGCATGACTTTTTGCACATTCATGATGTTTTCTTCGTTATTGCGGTCGAAGTCTTCGGTCGCAAATTGAACCGATGTTTGCAGCGGTGAACGCCATGTTGTAGGTATCGCTGAATTTCCTCCGTCCCCGCCTCCATCTATCGGTGCACCTATTGTACTTTGCCCTCCGCTTTCTCAGTCGAAACAAAAGATGGCGCGCATAATCGCAAACAGTGATTTTCTTTGATTCCAATTTTTTTTTTCAAATAAACATAATTATAAAATAATAATGTGCCGTTATTCGGAATGTGATACTAACGAAGAAAATGACATAAAAATCGGCGATAGTTAATGTAGTACTGCTTGGAATGAGAGGCCGCACTTTACGATAGTTTAAATTGACCGACTTTGCAGCGCGCTAGTTTGTTGCGATCTATCGAAGTAGTGACGTCACAGTCACCGTTCAGAATTTCCCTCGCTCAGTTGCAAGAACGTGTACTCCGACTTTCGAGTAGTCTTTTGTTGTTAGATGTACAAAAGCTGCGGCCAAATTCTACTCTCAGTTACACGTTAGTGTCTTGTCGGCGCGAGCATAACGCGAAGTCGTTGATTCCTTCTCTTTTATGACTAAAAGTGGGAAAATATTGGTTGACACCTTCTCTAGCCGCCCGTCACGTGCAGAAAAATATTTTGCAACATGTGAGTTCTACTTCTCCTATCAACACTAATCGCAATATTAAACATTACGATATCGAACTACCTATTCTCTTATTTTTCCCAACGATATCGAAGTAAAGTTAATATATAAATAGTAAATAGTAAATTGCATTTTGCGACGGCATATTTTACTTATTTTCGTCATGGCGTCTGCGCAGAAGTCTCGCGCGCATACGCTGCACAAGCGCAGAGGCAGAGTGTCCGCCATCTTGCATAATTTTCCCCCGTTCGGTCGTGAACATTTGTGCTCCTCTGTTTTATACATTTTTCGGTGAGAAATTCTCAAAAACTGTGCTAGAGTTGTAATCTCAGTCAGCTGTTGGTGCCACGCGTTCAAATGTGATATTGTGTCGTTGATTTCTTTTTTTTTTCTGACGACAGGCGGAGGAATACTGAACCGGCTCTTCCCCTATCATCGACCAGGCCTCTGCTGCGATAGATTTATCGATATTTTGTACTATGTAAGTTTTATTTCTTTCATTATCACGTAGTTCTTAGGATTGCGATTCGAATTGATGTGGTTGTTTTATCGAATCCAATGATACATAAGTATAGTTAATGTATAGTCGGAACGTTGCATTTTACATTGAATAGAATTTGCCATTGTCCGTTGTTAGTTGCTATTTCTCCCAATGCCAAAATGGCGTCTGCGCAGAAGTCTCGCGCGCATACGCTGCGCATTCACTGCGCAGACTCGGGGGCAGAGCGTCCGCCATGTTGGATATTCTCCCTCGTTCGGTCGTGAACATTTGTGCTCCTCATATTTTATTCATTTTTTGGTAAGAAACATTCAAAAACTGTACTAGAATTGTGTCCTCAGTAAACTATTGGCGTTCCGCGTTAAAATGTGATATTAGTCATTGATTTCTCTTTTTTTTTGTGGTCATAGGCGGAAAAGTGCTGATCTGACCCTTCTCCTCTCATGGACCGGGACGCTGCTACGACGAATTTCTCGGAATTTTGGCCTACGTAAGTATAATTTCTTCAACTTGTGATCAGACACGCATAGAATTTCGAATGCAAAGATAATATGAATATCAAATTGCAAAACACTGACAACGACAATCCATAGTATCCTTTCTCAGTCTAGGAAAATCATATTTAAAATTATGAGTATATAATTTTTGGCCTTCTGCCCCCCCCCCCCCCCCCCCGCAAACACCATAACCTGTAATTTATTTTCAGCAATTAGTGGCCGCGCGCAATGCGGTCTTAGAGTCAGTGTTTGCCACTTATAACTTGTACCAATTTTGTTTTTACAGAGCACCTGCCTCTGATTTTATCTTAATATATCATTAAAGTTTATTAGAAGGCACCGTTGCCCCTGAATATCATTGCAAATGTAGAGTCAGTGTTTGCATCGAAACTAAAGATATAGGATATATTTATTCCAGAGCGTCGCGGCTCTCATTGCAACATTTTTATCGCGAAGAAAGTAGAGTCACTTTTTTCGCCGGCTATAAAGGAAACGGTCGCGTTTTTTTTTATTTTATTTTTCGTCTCGGTGTTAGAGTCCTCAAAATTCCAGTTGGCAGATGTACCATCACCGGAACCACCAATTTTATTTCGTAAGTTGAAACTTTTAAAATACATGAACTTTGTTATTTTTTTTTCAACGATTACGTTAGGATGATTGATTTCAATGGAATTTTTTCTTCTCTTTTAGAGCTTGCCTTGTCGAGACGATCCTGGATCTCTCGGTGGCGCTTATCTGTCTTGAGCTGGCAACCTGTTGAATATTTTCTGCGTTCGGTGAGTCGCATGCACTTAGATTCCTCCGGGACCCCGATCCATGCCGTAGGACGATTGGTCCGAATCGGCAAGGGGAACTGGTTGTATTATTTTTTGTTGCGAGCACCGTGACCATGGGTTAGATAAATAGTATCCTACTCATGTACAATTGTATATTTAGGGTGTCTATTAGCTCAGGATAGGTCTTCTTGCACTCGCGATTGCTCAATGAATGAATGTAGCTGAACGATAGGCTCAAACCGCGAATGAATTCCGCGAAATTAACTTCGTGCGGGTAGACTTTGAAGACGGATCAACCATCCGACTTCGTATTTTCTATTTTATTGTGCAATGAGAATTACAATGCGCAACTTTTTTTTCGTTTCCGTTGATATAAAGAGCCACAAATTTTTTCCATCTGTAAGGTGCAAGAAAACACTTCGCGACGGGTTGATTCTAGAATCGAAGTATCAATTTGCAAAGTCCTTTCTTTATCCTTTGAACCATTTACTTCGATGGCAGAATCTCCCGAGGATAATGGATGCCATTACTCTTCCAATTTAATATAAATATTTTCAATATAAAGTTCAATACAATATTCACTTTAAAGTTGAATATGATATTCAATTTAACGTAAAGTATTTGATCATTGATGATATTATAAATATTCTTAGTAGAGTCTTTGCTTGAATTACCACTTACATTTCAATATTGATCTATATCTTGCTTGAATAATGAAATATTTTTGAGAAAGAAAGAACGAATAGATCGTTAGATATTACTAATGATTTTTCCAGCTCAGGATTTTCAGCACTAATCTTTAGCTGACATTTGCTCGTGCTCGTTTTTCGGCTCAGACATATTGGCATGCCCAGGTGCAATGCTGATAAGTCTGGGCGGCGAGCTGAGCTCTGGTAGGACTAATCTTTTTTAGCGACTGACAATGTCAAGGCGAGTCGTGCACGACGTAATTTCCACATTTGTGTGTTTGGCTAGGCCGTGGATTTTGCGTCGCATTTGAAACTCATAGAAACAAACATTAATTTGCCGTTCGTTCTTGCTCGAATCCATTCCATTGATGGAACCCTCCGCGATCGTAACTTACACTCGGTTTCACCGTATGGTGAATAAATTAACGCATATGGTATTTCATATTAAAATCCACTTTTACATGTATTATGAACACGAGCCATATGCGTTACCGTTTTTCTTAAAATTGCTTTCAATTGTCTCGCGCGACGTTTCAAAGATATACGATAGCATGGTTCCCTTGTACGCGAAGTAGATGATAAATTCACTTTACACATTACGCAATGTCCGCTTTGCTTGTCAGTCGATTTCAGGAAATGGTACGTACCTTTAGAGAGTGAATGTTGAGTACAGAGTTCGGGTGTCGGAGTCACCCCGGGGTGGCTCTCTAGTGTAGGCCCTTGCACCCGGGCTCTTGAATGATGATCGTGAGCGAATGTTTTGTGACGATTGAGTCGCGATTTGCCATTTTAAATATAGGTGATAGGTAGGTAGGTAGCATACCATCTCGTCTGTGTGTTTTTGTTTCACTAATTTAAGTAGGTAGGGCCGGGTGGTCAGGCTATCACAATCGCGCGCGAGTAGGGTGAGACGTCTGCCCCTGGGATTAATCGTGGTCGAACGGATCCGGATCTTGTTCGGTCGCGATTCTTAGGATTATTTTTTCAGCTTGCTCGAATATCATGCCCAAATTCGAAGCAACGCGAGCATGGGTGCAGGCACGGGGAGGGATTTCTGAAATCGCTCCTCGTCCTAGCATCGCTCGCGCGGTTTCCTCGCAAAAGCTCCTCGGGGTAGCTGATAATTTCACGCGTACTGGCGAGATATTTGAGCAACGTTCCTGGGGCAGGAGCCCGAAAAAAGAAGAGGCACCCGCCGAAGAGGCCCCGAACAAAATGTCGCAAGAAGGGGTCACAACGAATGGTTGACCATTTTCGAATCCTCGGGTTCTAGAATGGGGCACCATTACCATCTTTTTTAATATTCTGTCACTGTGCTCGCTTAATGCATGTAGTAGTAGTCAGTAGTCAGTAGTTAGTAGTTAGTAAACCGCGATTTGTTCGTATTAGCTCCCGCGAAATTAGCGTTGCGAATCAAAATAAGCGCGTTGAATTTTTTTATTAGATTCGCCGAAGTAACTTGTCGAGAGCGCACAACTTGTGCCCGGGATTTTGCTCGGTTTAGGTTTTCACTTAACGTAGAGTCTCGAAGCTATCGACCCTTTGGAAGGATCCTCGGGAGTTCTCCCAGTTTGGATGTAAAGTAGCGTTGCGAGAAAATAAACAGCACCTGAAACTGGTGTACGGATTTGCCACGCATTAGGTTTGTAAAATGTAGAGTTGCGAGATTAATAGCATCCCAAGTGGATGCTCGGGAGTTTGTAGCAACAACGACCGGTTAAAGTAGCGTTGCGACATTAAAAGAAGCACCATAGGGTGCACGGGTTTTGCTCGTAATAGAATTGTAGGTAAAGTAGCGTTGCGGAGCAAAGAGCACCTCATACTGGTGCACGGGAGTTTGCCAAGGTCAGGGATTTTCAGGATTCATCATTGTTTACTTTTCGCGATATTAGCGTTGCGATAACAACAGACAAACGGGTTTTTCTTTGCTCGGTACTCGGTGAATAGAGTCGCGAACAGTTCAGCAGCATGGACGGAACTGGTACCGGACTTGGTACCAGATGAGGTACTGCACTTGGTACTGGACTTGGTACCCTGGAGTCATAAAAGGACGACTCCTCTATGAGCGGCTTCAATGCCCGCTCCTTTCATCCGCGAATTAGTGTTGCGATAATTCATTTCCGCGATTTGCTCGCGAACTCGATTAATTAGAGTTGCGAGACACATTAGCGCCCACAGTGGCTGCTCGCGATTTTTTTCGGGAATTTGATGAATTAGAGTTGCGAGACACATTAGCGCCCACAGTGGCTGCTCGCGATTTTTTTCGAGAATTTGATGAATTAGAGTCACGGGACACAATAGCGCCCACAGTGGCTGCTCGCAATTTTTTCGGGAATACGTTAAAGATGCTCAATTGAGCATCTCGGGTTCTTTTTTTGTGTCTATTCTTTTTTATTTCCAGCTGCCCCTAATCCCTTGCTCTTTATTACATTGATTGCTGTTTCATAAAAGTCAAATATTTCTGAGTAGATTTACTGTTGCAAAATTTATTATTGAATATTATAGAATGTTTTCGGAAATAATTATGAATGTCTTTTTATCACTTATCACGAGTTGACACAAAGTGTCATTATTCATTCGCTGAAAAAAATTTAATATATTACCATACTACATTTAATTACAACTACAAACTATTGCTTGTCGGCCTCAGTGTTATTGATTTTCTGAAAAACACTATAACTTCTCAATTTTCACTTTATTTGATATTTAAATTGATAGAAAATAATGATTAAAGTCGTTAATTAATAAAGTTGTTAAATTTCGGTTACGCAATAAACTCCTTTTTATTCCATTTATCGACAAAATTAATGAGAGTCTGTTGCAGATTAAAGAAACGCAGTTACAGATATTTCAGAATTTGATAAAAGATGATTTTTATGATGATCAATAATCACGGAAATTGATACCACCGTTTGCTTCAAAACAAAATGCAATTATGGATATTTATTGGAAATGAAATGAGCCATGCACATGAAGTTTAAGAGGATATCTGGAGACTTTGAACGAACTCACAGTGTAATGTAATTTTTCTAACGAATATGTATTTTTTGCAGAAAATTCATGGATCAACTCAAATCCGATGGCTGATCGATGGACATTGGTCTCTGGTGTCTTGTATCGTAAATTCTGGGTCAGATTTTCAAGTATCCTTTATGAGATCTTGTGTGATCGTTTCCACATCATTGTCACTCGTTGATTTTTTCGTTGTCTTTGGTTTTTGAATGATTGTATCGTTTGCGTTGTCCTCGAAGTCCAATTCCTGGGATGATTGTTTGATTTCCTCTTCTGGTATTACCTGGATCTTTCCTTTCATTCTGTTTCAAGCAGAATCCACTCCTTGTTCCTGGTGAAAATGCTTCTTTTCTGGTTTACCTATAAGAGACAGTATTCTTTCAAGATATTTTCATTTTCAATTAGTCAACTTGTCATTGGGTTCATCACTTTCCTTTCATGGAAAAGCAGTGTTGTTATTTATACTCAGAGTTTCTTCATGGGGAACATATTTTCCCTATAATTGGGGTGGTACATGGAAAAATAAATTCATCACTGAAGATTTTCAAGACTGCTAGCTGAAGAAAGAAGAACAATAACGAGGATATATTTAAATTCTATAACAAATAGTATTTCAGTTGATTTGACCTATGCACTTTGGTTTTCACTGAGTGCAAAAAATCTTTTCATATTAAAGGTCAAACTGAAATACAAGGGGGGAGGGTGAGGTCATAATGGGGTAGAGGATAAGTTCGTTATAATTTAATTCTTAAGTTTAATACTAAGTTTTAAAATGTATGGAATGAATGTTGTGTGTCAGTTCTTAAGTCTCAAATGCTCGACCAATCACGGTCGAAAATCTATCTCCCTCAGTACGAGATAGATTATAAAAGTAAAGTAGAGCAAGAAATTTCGCCTGTCTCATTCTCCTGTTGTTTAAACGAACTACGGGAAAATGTTTCACACGAAAGACAATGTGATGGTGGATGGATGGAATTTTTTTTGGGTCCCCAGTCGCAGCGACCTCCACGTGGTGGGACCTGGGTCGTTATTGCTCGCAATGACTCATAAATCTTTATTTTATTTTTCTCGCATTGAAAGCAATAACGGGCTGATTGGCTGCGAAACCCTAAAAAATAGCTGGAAACTTCCAGATATTTTTACACTATTCCCCGTCTTAAATATTTTATTTCAAAATATCACAAATGTCATAGAATTTGTTCTAAGATGACTCAAATATTTTCTCTACGTCCTGAAGCTACGAAGTGTCAATTGTCTTCTAATACCATATTAAATTTTTAGAAGAAAGTATACTTGATTATGCTCATAAACTGTCCTCCACTTTTAGTCCCAATTAATCAGTCAATTTTTCTTCTAATCGGCAGATACGTTCAGCGCTCACAGGTTTCTGCTATCTCAGTGACTGTACTCCGCGTGACTTTGAAATCTCTCGAAGGGCGAACAATATTTTGTATATATTTTATGTTTAAAATTTTTTAGAACTTTGAGGAAGTCATAGTCGATGTATATACGCTCTATTACATTTGCAATTTTTCTTTTTATGTTTGAAGAACTGTAATTATTTTTACATAGTTTTGATAACGTAGGCATCGAATTCCCGGGTAAATGTCGTACTCAATTGGAACAAGTAGGTTTCAAAATTGTAATCTCTGTGATAATTTCTGTAAATTTATTATATCTTTGACTTTATTTGTATAATTTTTTATAAAAAAAGTAAGTATTATCGCCATCTAGCGTCCCTTACAAAGATTGAATTCTATGGCACTACCGCTTTCTGTCGTCTTTTACAGACACTAAATTCAGGAACACTGCCGCCCCCTACAAATTTTAACTTGAAACATTTTGTACAACTTTGACAACGCTTCTGTCGTTTAATCTTAGACCTCCCTCATTTACATATCGAGTCGTTACGAGTTAATTATAAAGTGCTAGAGAATTTAATTTCACGATTAAAAAATTTACATCACGAACCATACTTATCACAGAGTGTGATCCTGTTTATCTAAAAGCAATCGTATCTTTATAGTTTCCAATTTGAATTCAAAGTGTAAAAAGAAAAAAATCTCATAATTTTTCTCGATTTTAGTACATATTTATAAACGTGATAAGTAAAATTATCAAACTGTAAAGGACGATAGAGGTGCATTTGATTATTGTCGCGCCATTGAAGATTCAGCAGGATGACGTGACTGTAACAGAAACGTCCTTTGCTCCGTCCACGTGAAATCACTTTCAAGATCACAGTGCGTCCAATAGTTGTTTCCATTGTCAAAAATTTTTGCGTTACGTGCATCATAGTTCGTGCGCGTGGCTGAAACGAAGTAAAGGATTTTTATGCCTTCCAAGCCGGGCATCGCCACTCTATCATGATCAAACTGTTCTCACTAAAGCAGGCGAAAAAGGATGGTGAGTCGCCAAAGTCTGGGACCCAGAAGAAAGCATCCGCGGCACAGCTGAGGATTACGAAAGGTAATCTCATCGTCCTTTTCCATAGTATCTCCTTCGTTTTAATAAAAATCTCAAAATCCTCACGATATCCCCATTATATAATGCACTAACAACGTAATATTTCTAAGTGATTCTGTGTTTAACCTTCAGGTACTACGATCTATTTGATCACCTTAGTATTATTATTATCAATACTATTTTACGTTTGACATTTCACATTTTCGATTGGTTATTCTTCGAGTTTAATCCCAAAATAGGAAAGTTTCCTACCGAAAGATGCATAATCCTAAATAATATATTTCGTGTTGTGAAAACCGTAGTTTTTCATGTTGAGATATCTTTCGACTATAATTCATACTCTTCCGAAGTATTTTTCTTCGTATATATAAATATCGAGAGTGTAGGAAAGCATTTCTAATTATAGTTTTGACGTTATTAGGTCCCTATTGATAGATACACAAATACGTTAAGCAGGACATTTTTTTTATGAATGTTGATGAACTTGGATATTTATTGTAATTGTCACAGAAATAATGTATATACATATATATATACATATACATATTCCTTTGTACCTAGGAATTATTTGATTTATTAATTATTTGATCTAGCAAAGTACCGGTGGCGTTTGATGCGTTAATATTTCTTTGTTTTTTGTTAATTCTAAATAAAAATAATTTTTATAATGTTAACTGGTTAATATTTTCATGATTTTCAATGAAAGAGCTGCAGTGTTTGATAGAAGTTGAAAGAAAGAAAATTTGAGAAAAAATTTTGATCGCCATAAGTATAAATTACACATTATAAAGTTATTGTAAAGCTATAAATATTATAATTCTTTGCTTAATTATGTATCTCTTGCATGCAGATATAAATGAACTTAATCTTCCAAAGACATGTTGTATGGAATTCCATGATCCAGATGACCTTCTCAGCTTTAAATTGATAATTTGTCCAGATGAGGTACGGTATACAGATTACAATATGTTCTATGGGTTTGCAATAGGAAGAATTTGCGTGCATTATATATTTTTTGTAGGGATTCTACAGGGGTGGAAGATTTGCCTTCAGTTTCAAAGTTGGACCAAATTATCCACACGAACCACCCAAAGTAAAATGCGAAACTCAAGTTTATCATCCAAATATCGACCTGGAGGGCAATGTATGCCTGAATATTTTGAGGGAAGATTGGAAGCCAGTTCTCACAATCAATTCTATCGTTTATGGATTGCAGTATCTTTTCCTGGTAGTTAATATGATTCTTGTAAATTCTAATACACTTGGAGCAAACCAATCTATGAGAGACTATAAAATTAATAAGATAGAATTACCAATATCATATGAAATGTGGATTGATTTTGTAGTAAATGATATTATTAAGCAATGGTTTGGAATTTTTTAGTTTAAATCATATTGAGAGTTGCAAAACTTCCTAAAGTTCATCGGTATTGCAGTTAAAGTCACTCTGAATATCAGTCCATCCTGATTTTCCATTCATTCTGAATACCAGTTCACCTGGAATTTCAGTTTGCAACTCTGAACTTGGTTTAAACCCAGAAATTCCAAAGCATTGTTCAGTTTAATGTGACCATGGAAGGCCGAAAATCTCGATTTGGTGTCATGCGCTTCGAATATTCGATAGATACTTTTTTTTAGGAACCAAATCCGGAAGATCCGTTAAACAAGGACGCGGCAGAAGTTCTACAAAATAACAGAAGAGCCTTCGAACAGAACGTGGCAAAAGCAATGAGAGGCGGCTGTGTTGGCTCAATTTATTTCGAACGATGTCTCGCGTGATACAGGAGCAAGAGAGAGATCGAGATAAGAAAAAAGCTCTTCCCCCTGCTTTGAGCGTGTTTTTCTCGTTCATTTTTCTCCAGGCCTCTTTGTGTCCTCTCGATCGAGTGCTTCGTACCTTTGGTTATATAAACCATAGGCAGAAATGCCACCAATACGTTATTCTCTCAGAGCTGCGGGATACTTTTCTCTCTCTTTCTCTCGATACTCCGAGAAGAATTCACGTTATGTTCGCAAGTTTCTTAAACGTTCGGTAGAATTATTTATAAAATAAAAAAAGGAAAAAGACGGTTCAAAAACTTCTTAAGATAAATTAATCATTATCGACTAGCAAGCGGTAAGAGTTTTCTTCAGGAAACATCTGTGATTCTAAGTGTCGCTACTTTATTGTAGCTGTATTTTTGGATTTTGCTTGAAATAATATTTCTAGGTCATTTTGCAAATGCATCCGCAAATTGTGATCGTCATAGTTTAATCTTTTAAGGACATCTATGACTATGGTTATTGAAAATTCTATCGTAGATGTATTTCCGACGGTAAACGTTGTAACTTTTCGAGCGGATGCATTTGCAACTCTAGTCGCCTTTATACTTCAGCAAAAAGAGAAAAAGAACAAAAAAAAAAGGAATAAACGTACGAAACTTGCAAACTTATCAACGACTGCATTCGACGTAACTCTTCTCGCAAAGTGTATCTCCGCCTTAAGAATTATCTTGCAGGATTCGAATTATTTTCTTCGAAAGGACATATATCCTGCCACGCTCTTTAACCGAAACCAGGTAACTTAATTTATGCATTGATCGAAAGTGGAATATAAGGCTGTTAAGGAAAATATCTTTGCATTGTCATATTCTTTAACCTGGTCCCAATTAAATTTATGTTAAATTATAGCTCGTTCTTTTATATTGTTATCTGTTTTTGAAAGTAATAGTGTAATGTATCTTAAAACGATCGTAACGTAAATATAATTTGTACAACAATTAATCACTAGAAACATCGTGTATCAATATAATTTTTTTTTTTGTTTTTTTTGAAACTTAAGAGGATGTAATATTTCTATTATTTTAATATTGTTTTACAGGTAGTTTGTTACAAGCACTCCGTTTATAAATTATTATTCATTGCTCTAATCCTCTCTCAATGTGTATCCGTAACTATGGTATTAATTATGACTTGCGTGCAAATTGTATTAACACGGAGTGATGATTTGTATAACAGTATCATAAAAAATAATTTAAAGGTATGATGAGATCAAAATTTATTCCAATATGTATAACGAAAATTAATGGTAAATAGTCAAATAAATTGCACTTGAGTGTGTTAATTAAAAGATCCATTGTGGTACGATTATAAAAGTTTATTTACTGATTTAATTAACATATAGTGCATGATAGTTGAAAATTTACATCAACACCTTTTTCATTGATTGAAATTAATTATATATTTTTATTAGTCTTATACATTCTGCAAACTTGTAGAATTCCAAATTCTATTCATTTTCTCGTGTATCATGCACATGTGTTAATTATATGCCATTTCCAGACAGGCAAATAACATACTAAGTCGAACGTAAAAAAAATATTGAGTGATATGTAAAAATTCTAGTATTATAATAATATAATTATTCTAGTATTATAGCAATAGGTGACAGAGGACAAGGAAAAATTTCGACTTAGCAATCCCATAGAAGGGAAACACTTTGACCCAGTTTCAGCAATTTCTGTCCCAAGTTTTAGACACATTGGTCCCCAATTTCAGAAACTGTTCCAACAGAATAGCTTAAAGTCAAGTCCAAGGATTTTTTGAATGAAATAATCATTGTTTAATCATCATTAATTTATTATACTTTAATACAATGTTTATGAAACTTACAAGCTAGAAAAGCGTCCTGGCCACGATCCAACTTGCTGTTACGTTAGGTCCCATCCGCGTCGAGCGTGTTGAAGGCACTTTTTCGAGCGTTTCAAGAGCGATCGAACTATTCTCTCCTTTCCATCCTCATCTCACATTCACTCAATCATTCATTCACCATCATTCTCACATCTTCTTTCATTTTCTTCTCTCATTTTCCTCTCTTACAAAGAAAAACTATTCGATCGCGCAGGACGATGGATTTTTCGTATGAGCTCGGCAAAGAAGCACGGTGATTTAGAAATTCAAATCAGAACATATTCCTTGGAATCTGTAAATTGAAGTACAGAGTGATCGAGAGAACCGTTTTTTTTAAATGTTCTTACTTAAATACTCATTTATCATTTTTATTCATGGATTTTAATAAAATCGTACAAGTCTACGTTTAAAGGAGACGATAAGATGAATAGAAGTATTCTATGTATAAAAGTATGAGATCTCTGTACAGTTTAAACAATTGTGCTCATCGGTACGACGCTTAATTCCCAATTAATCAACGCAGAAAAAGATTCATTCACGCTGCTAAAGTCCTTAGGATTGTTGTATAATTATTCTCACTTTTAGAATTTTATATAATATGCTAGAATCAGAGGCCATAAGAACTAAGGAACACATGAGATTTGTCACGTGCACCATGAACTCATTAATCCTTCTTAGGCTTCAATTTTTTGCAACGTTGTTCATTGCAAAATCGACAATAAATTACTTTAAAATCAGAATTATTAATCAAACAATTAAGAGTTTCATTGCATCCTTTGTAAAACGATTGTTAATTGAATCTTGAATTTTTTTAAATTCGTTTTTTAATGTTAATTGTCTCGAGGAACAATATTTTCCCTTGCATACAGCTGGTTCAGTTTTAAAGTGTAATCAGTGCAAGTATTTTTTAAACGATTTGACAGTCCATTAGTTTATGTATTTCATCTATTATTACTTTCCGTTTTGGAAGCTTGCTAGTTAACTTCACTTGATTAGTTTACCATCAACATCCAAATCATCAGAATAGGTTTTATCACCAGCTTCATTCTTTGAATCAAATGTAATTCGTTGCTGTCGACGATTTTTTAGTAGAGTTTTGAACTAACGTGCCTTAAAGACTTCGAAATTGTTTCTGTAAAGCTTTATGTGCACCATGGATGAATATCTGTGCTCAAAGAAATTTCAACATAATCAATAGTCCCTTAATCCTTCAAGAAGTCAAAGAAATCATCTTGTATCAATTGTAATCATATTAAATTTATCTTATGGCGAGGATAATATTTCTAAGTTCATCATTTCAAGAATGTTATATATTGCAACAAGTAGCATGAATTATTTATTTTTAATAATATCAAACATCTAATACCCTAAAAACATGTTAATATACATTAAAAAAGAAATATCACACATAGACAAAAAAACGAATTAACACGTGTTAATGTAAACATGTGAATTATTACACTGTACACGTATGTTCAAATTTTTTCCTTCTCACTATAGTCATATGTTTTCATTATATTTAACAAACTAAATAGTTTATCTCATTGGCTACCTTAATATCTGAATTCTGAAAGTGAATTATTATTCGTAATTGAAATATTTATAAAAGTGCGAACTAAAAATTCGAAAGATAAATAGCCTACTATATTATTTACTGTATTTCAGTATACAGACAGAAAATATTCATATAAAATAATTTGAAGAAATTATTTTTTGTTTGTTTTTTTTTTCCCTCCATGTATACAAATATATTTCTATTCAGTATTCACAAAACAATAGCGGCCTTTGAGCAAAAATTTACTTCTCGATTCAATTTTTTTTAAACATAATTCCGACGAATTGTATAATATAAAATTTAATACAAATTTACGATAAATTTGTAACCATAACAATTTCTGCCTGCTCTGTAAACTCAAAGCGTTATTCGTAAAATTTTGATGATTTTTATCTATGGTACATCGATGTATTTATATCAGGAGATTGTCTTTGGATGAATTTCGACGCATAATTAAATAATTTCCATCGACAACAATTCCATATTAGTCACATCGCATTTTTCAATCAAATTCATTTAATATATGCTTCATGAATGATTTATTTTCAATTTTCACCAAGTATCACATCGCTCCATAATCCCATAGGTACTTTATGATATCTAAGTAATATTTGAATATGTTTCAATTACATTTAAACATCTTAATATTATTTATATATTATAAAATACCCACAGCATTATAGATTGATCCGACGTAATATGATTTATAGTTATTTCTTTCATCTTTGAAAATATTCAAATCTATCGATTATCCGAATAGCGTTTACTTTTTTCCCTCCTGCATCTTCCAATGATTAAAATTTGGTGGACATTCATTTGAAAATGAACACGTTGTTCTTTTCTAACGAATATTGTCTGATATTCATATTCTTTTAATGTTTGAGGCAAAGGAACATTGACATTATCAAAGAAGCGTGCTTCTTCACAGATTCCATCGTGGAATAAATTTCCAAACGCTCGAAAGGATGCTATTGCTGGTATGTGCATCGAGCCAGATTCGTGAAAGCCAGAAAAATGTGTTGTAACGAAATAGAGAGACGAGCTTGCATTCGATCCGGCTCATTTAATAACTCGATTTTTAACGGATTGGAGATGCGCGTGACGCAATAATAGGGATACTCGACTCGGATGCTTCGCAATTTGTTTACTTACTTAAACTAAAATAGAAACAATTGGGAATTCTTATCGGCTCAAAGGTGTCCCGCCAAAGTTGAATGACGTTGGTACAGTCTGCGAGGGAAAAGCGTAGCCTGCGAAAGAAAAAAAAACGATTTTTAGCTTGAATTTCAAGTTAGTCGGATTGTATCGAGTTACATTTAATTTTTGTTTTAGTTTATTTACGTGCACATTGCAAATTTAGATGTAATTTTGACCGAAATTATTTGAAATTGCTATGGGTCCAGAGTTTTTGCTTTTATATTTGAATTTGCAATTGCAAAAGACTTACCACCACTTTGTTCAATTCTTTTACTTTCTAGAGCGGCTTTACGTTGATCCGCTAACACAATAATTTCCTGTAGAGCTTTTCGTTGTTCTGAGGTCAAGTGACCTGTTAACGCTCTGTACCAAGTTGTGTCTGATCTTTCAATATCTATTTGAAAACAGAAATCATAAGACATTCCGAGTAACAGTCATAAGTTAACGAATACTTACTTTGCATAACTTCTTTGAAAACAACATATTCATCCTGATTGGTGTCCTCAGAATCAAGAGGTGTAATGTAGCTCTCAAGAGCAGTTTCTTCGTTGGCGTCATACTCTGAACCTTCATCATCATCAACGTCCGAATTATGATCCCCATGTCCGTCTTGAATTGATGAAGATACATTAAAACCATGTTGTGCTGCAGATCTCCCTACCTTCTCCTGTAATTTCTCCAGATATTGCTGACTAGCATCATCGATCTCATCTTCGTCCGATGATAATACTTCTGCAATGATTAATTTCTCCACTATTTTTCCATTCTTACTTATCAGCTACTTATATAAACATGACACATGTAACTGATGTTTTTGTTATTTCAAAAATATTTATCGTTAACTCGATGTTCTGAGAAGCGATTGAAATGGTTTTCATTTTTTCAAGGGAAAGAGATATATCATATCTCTATGGTCTCAAGTAATTTATATAGATATTACCTTCGTCGATGTCGCTTACTTCCTCCTCATTAACTTCTTCGTCACTGTCGGCAACCTTGGCCGCGTAGGCTCTTTTTAAACCGTCGAATAGTAAAATCAAGGATGGTATAATTTGTTGAGCACATTCATTTACAGCTCCTGGTCTCGCTGGACCCATACTAATTAAGGTGCAGAGTCCAAGTACGCACAATTTTCGATCATGTAAGCTGTATAAAAGAAATGTCTATTACAACATCTTTCTTTTTCTATCACTGAACTTATTTTCATCTCAAAGATAGTGATTCTACTCAGAATTCAGATGATTTTCTCTAAATACTAATTAGTTTCTCCGAATTATGATCAGTTTTTCTGAAACTCCATTACTTTCTCAGAATCCCTATTAATTTCTTAGAGTGCAAATCAGTTTCTCAGAACCCCAAAGAATTATTCGATAATAGAAAAGTATTGAGAAGTCACTTACCCAAGGAAACAATCTGTATCATGTATCCATTGTTTGATAAAATGGGAAGCAATAGGTTCTGTCGATTGCCCGAAATTACCCTGTAATCGATCCATCGTTTCGAGACATAATGCAGGGTTGTAATATAGGGCAGCAATTACAACTTGTAAGCACATTGTTCTCAATTCTGAAGTTTTAACTTCTCGCATTAATCGCTCTAGCACCAATTGTACCAATGAAGGTATGCACTAAAAAGATAGCAATATTATAAACATCGAATTGTTAAATCAGGTTTAATTTTTATTAATAAAACTACCTGATCTATATGTCCTTTACATTGCAAAATTATGACTTCCAATAATTTAGCAGCATGGCACTCTGGATCTTCTCCAGCATCCCCAGTTAACACCTATTTCGAGATAAAAATGTCTTTTTAGATTTATTTAATTTCTTCCTTCTCATTTCAATGAGGAATAAATTCAAACATACCGCTTTGCACATATTAAACATAGCCAGAATGTGGTTTTCGTTGGAAAGAAACGCTGGAGTATCAACAGTGATGTAATTATGAAGGGCGGGCATCATATCGGTAAAATAATCGAATGCATCCTTTTGGAACAGCTGATACATCAGCTCCAGAACCTTCCACATATCTTCAGATATCGTCTTTCCAGTCAAATCGTAAACCAAAGAAAGAGCTTCTTCATAAAACTCTAAGATTAAATGAACATATGTAATTTATGAATGCATTTGAGATTAGGTTTGTCTAGGGGTACCGAAAACTAATAAAAATTGGAGAAGTAAAATTGTGGAAATTATTTTGCTAATTGTGTATTTAAGATTTCTTCAATAAATAAATGTTTCTCGTCAGCAAAAAAATTTTGTTTACTTTTCGGTACCCCTAATATATACAGAGTATCTCTATGCCGCTCTTAGTTGTTTTTCTTTTATTTGGCATGGTATGAAGAAGTACAAATCGTACGACATACCCATAACACTTTGTCCAAAGATGTGAGCAACAACTTGGAGCACTATAGGCTGTAATTGTGCCATTATCTGTGGTTGATCTTCCATTACAGTTAGCAAAGTTTCTATTGCATTCAATAATCCCATGGCAGTTATTGCTTTTTCATCACTACCTTCGTCGGTCTCGAGTACTCTGCTGAAAGTTGTAGCCTAAAGGAATGAAAGACGATTTGATTAGTAATTGTTCGTTGTTATTATAATGAAACCTGGCTTAACTCAGATCGATAAATGTAACTGTGATGACTTACCAAATGCTGACAAATTTCAACAGCAATTGGCATAAGTTGTTCGGTGTATGTACAAACAATTTTCTGCATAACAGTCGTTAAATCGTCATTCTCCGTTTCTCGTATGATTGTTAATAATTCAAGTGTTATTTGTTTAATTAGTGGTTCTATATACTTTTGCGCGTTATCATGGGAAGAAAGTAACATCTGTAAAGCGATCGCAGCTTCCACCTTAACTGGTAAATCTTGGTCAGTCAGAAGAGCATTCGTCGTCAATCGAATAGCCTCAATTAAGATTTGTTCTTGCTCAAACTTGATCTCAGAGAAATAATGCAATACCCAGCACGCCTGGAAAATTGTAACTGCTAAGTACGTATTATCAATTCACATTAATTAGAAGAATTTCAATTAATGTAACTTTGAACAATATATATGTATATATATATATATATATAATTTTCAAAATGTATTAATTACTCTTGCTCTCATGTGCCCGTGAGGACTGTTAAATTCAGGAAAAACATATTGCAGTAACATCTTGTCCATCTCCTCTTTATATATCTTCTTCGTCAACAGAACATCTGCTAATCCTCCAACCTAAATAAATATGTACATTCGAAATAAATTCCATATTTACAGAGGATTCTTCGGTTACAGTAACACATACCATGTGCAGTGCACCATCTTTTTGCCTAGGATCTGCATTTGGACTTGTCAATACCTCCATACAGAATTGCATCGTTTGTTGTAGCATATCCTTGCGTTTTTTACACGCTGACTGCAATAAAATTTGTGCAGCAGTTACTGGCGACACGTAGTCCTCGAATATATCTAGAAATTCATTGATCTTGTTAAATGTTCATTTCAATGATAAATAATTATTCGGTAGAGAATGACATATGTCACGTCTTACCAAATTTAACTCGAATATATTCATAGGGATCGTTATTCCAAAGTTCCTCATCTGCTGCGGAGTATGAGAGGATCGGGAAGAGAACGTCGCGTATTATCTCAAACATATGTGGCTTTAAGAATTTCCAAGAGTATGCATGACTCACTCTATAATATTGAAGATGGAATTTCTATTATTATTAAATATCTGCTTAGATACGTCAGTTATCACGTACCCTTGATTGATGTAATTAATTGACTGTTGAATTACTCGGGGAGAAACATATTGTTTTCTTCTGTATTGATCCAAGATTTTTAAAAGAACCTCCAGTATTCCTCCACTGAAGGTTCTTAAATACCACTCAGCAAAATCTTTGTATTCTTTGGTTACATTTCCTGGACTTCCATATCTTTCAAACATTCTATGAAGAATATGTAGTGCCCATTTTTTGCACTTCCACCAAGGCAATTCGGCTCTTTCGTCATCGTCCAAATCAGGATTATTGGTTTCAGGTGGAACGGGTCTATCAGCTATTTGTCGCACCACACCCATCCATTGTGAGAAAACTTCCCTCGAAATTAGATCCAATGGGAGTATGTACTGAAAGGAAAGGTATGTTAATTAATTAAACTTCTTACAGCGGATTCTGATGAAGAAAGGAAAATATAAGGAAGAGTTATTTGCATACTTGCGTAAGAGCAAAGAATATTTTTAATATCTGCTTTTGAAGTAGAACAGACTGTTCGGAGGGGTCCGGCAAGAGACGTAATATCGTTTGATAAATCATAGGAAATAAAAGGTTCATTGCCTCGTTCAACGGTCCCCTCTCCTCTGCTTTTTTGTACCTGAAAATATATTTAACATGACTTAACGGTAATATTTGCAATTGAATTATCCATTTTTTCATTCTACACATTTCGTTCTTTATTTGAAGTAATATAAAGATGATAAACCATACTCGAAGTTCTTGATAAGTTGATAAAGAGCAAGTAAAACACCAGGCCAGCAAGAAGCATCAGGGTTTTGTAGATATATCGTAATTTTATCCACTATTTGTGTCCATCTTGCTGGAAAATCGTGTTTCACAATGTTGCTGATGCAAACTGCTAATTGCACTCTAAAACAGAGAGACAGAAGGTGTAGTCCAAACTTCTTTAATTGGTTAAACAGAATTTCCTGTAACCATTTTAGTATCACGCTGCACGATCGTGTTGTTCACGTGCTGTGGCAAATATTTCCGCGCCGAAATTTTGCCAATATTATTCGCAATTAATTCTTGGTTTAACAACAATTTTGGTATACTTACCTTTGCCATTTAAACAGTTATATATAACATTTTTTTATACAAATAAATAATAAAGATAATATTCACCTGATGAGCTCTGGTGCATGAACAACAGCATCGACAATTGCATCGCGAATCATTGCACGGTCTTGTTCATGGATGCTGAATTCGACTGGACCACCTTCATTCTCTCTGTCGGCCCAATTCGTTGTGATTAAATTCTTCAAATATATAACGCCTGAATTGATATTAAACGATTATTAATTACTCTTAATTAATAACATTTTTCTTTTTCATACAAAGGTATTATTTATTAATGGAAAATTCATTTGCATTACCAGCTTGTCGTATAGGCATCTCCTCCGCTGTCATTACTACTTGAAGTAATGTTGGTGCAAACCCAATGATCTTGTGAATCTGGAATAATTTTTCACATGAATAATTAACTAATGATTCTAATTTCACTTAGGAAATGAGATATAAAAGAAAACATGAAGAGACTCTTTACTTCTGTATTTTTAAATTAAATAAGACTAGCAAATAATTCCACAACAATTAATAGTGACTTATAATTTAAACTCAGTAATAGATATATTTGTAATGGAACTGTAGTTTTGTGCATTGAGTATAATTTTACTCCGATATTGGAAAATACAGTAGCAAGTATTACAAAACTACTGTCATGCAATGGTTTGGGGATTTCAATTAATTTACAGTAGCAGAATTCAATTTTTATAGAATTTTTATTATATAATCATATTAAGACAAAAATTCTTGCAAATATAAATTTCATACAAGTCTGTTTACTACATTATGCAGTCCATTATATCATTATTTTATTGAATTTGTTGGTACAAAAAGAACAAAGAGGAAACGTATCATGATTATTCATTTAGAGAAAAATTAATATCTACAGCAATAGTTTTACCTATCTATAACAGTATATATGTACATATATATATATATATATATATATATATATATATATATATATATATATATTCTATATATAATTATATCAAATATATACAATGTGATTATATAATTTACAATATTGAGAGACTAAAAACAAAAACTCTTTCTGGCCAATATAAGAAGTATTAATTTGCAACGTCAAATGCCACGTATGCCCTTGGAGGCTAGTACTACTAAATGAGGTAAAGATTCTTATGAATATTTATAATTTATTCACTTATCAAATATATTGAACATGAAAATAATAGGGAAAAATATGTAAGGTACTATTCAACATATATAAATGTCTTTAACTATTTATCATTTCTGCTCCAAAAGGATAGGATTTAAATAGAAAATATTTATTTCCAGTAAAAACAATGAGACAGGGAAAATACAATTGGTATTCGACACGTACAGATAGTTGAAACGGAACGGGAAGAAACTTAAACCGTTACAAGTTTGGTTAAAAAGTTAATGTCAAGAAAGAAAAACGGAAGTCTAAGATAGGAATTTTAAACGTCCGTCTTTGTAACAGCTGATTACATGAAATTCCTAGACGTAAGGAATCTTAGAATTATTGAAATTTCAATGAAACAACGTGATGATAAGGACAGGAGGATAAATGAAATATTACAACATAGAAGCACATGTTTCTGGCGAAGTGTCGATCGTTGGTGCACGTTTTAGATCGGTCGACTGACCTGATTAAGTTGCTCCTCCGCTTGCTTCTGCTGCGTTATGTCGATCGTAGCGCGCAGTAGTTCTGTTAATTTACGTGGATCCATCTTGCAAATGCTTCTCTGTTAATCAACGACACCTGAATTTTCGATTCTTCTTGACGAATTCGACCCGGCGATTCACCTCGCTACTCCCTCATCACGTGACACAACAATATGGCGACTAAGGGGCTGATGTGTGTGCATCCGGCCACTGATAATACAAAAGTTAGAGGATGATATTGTACGAATTTATGGTGTCTGTAGTTACCTTCGAACTTGGCAAGATGTCTCTCATTGTTGGGACCACATATTTCAATGGGGTTTTCCTTGGTTTGTTTGTTTTTTTAGGAACACACGTGCTAAGGAACATGCACCTCTCAGGTATAGACTTTATTTTCTGGTATATTAAAATATATTTTCGTTTTTTTCTTTACTTACACTTGTACAGAAAGAATATCAGTCGGTTGGACATTACTTTCTTTGTAGTTTTTTTTATTGCAATTATGGTGATTTTAATTGATCTATGTTCTACGTAACCTTCAAACTATGTCTTATTGTCTTTTGTCAGAGGTTGAGACGTAGAGAAGTTGGGCGATATTAGAGTTTATTGTAAGCAGTTATCTTCGTCGTTTATCAGTTTTCTTAGGCTTTACATATATATTTATTACGGAAATAACTAATTTCTGGGTATAATTTGATAATTATTTTGGAAATTAGTACTTTCGAAACATTCATTTTATTCTTAATTGCTTGCGTCGTGCGTAATTGCGATCATATGTCGATAGTAACGACAGGAAAGTTATAATGCTACGTAACCTCAAATTACGAAGTATAAAAGAAATTAAACATAATGAGAGTATAAGAATGTGAATATTTTCTTTACTAAGAATTCGAAGATTCCATAAACCTTTTAAGAATATGCAAATCGCGGTGAATAAATGTGAATGTTGATTTAGCTGCAATGCTGCGCAGTAGCGATATATACGTATACGCAGTATGAGTGTTTTAAGATTTATTTATTTGAAATTCTTTGATATTTTTATTCACAGCTTATGTCTTTTACATTAATTTGTTATAAATTGGTATTCAAAGTTTGGGAAAACACAGTTTTCGACAAAATAAAGTACTTAATAGTTGAAAATCAGCCCAGAATTGTGGCGAACATAAAGCAGTGTAAAGACCCGTGTGAAGTTTCGTCCTAATTAAAACCCTGAATTCGTGGAAATTAATAGTTAATAAACTATTTATTAATATATCATAGAGTCAGAAACTATCTAAGAATTCAGCTTTCAGAGGTAGTTATACGTTAATAAACTATATATTAAAGTATTATAGTGTCGATGGTTCGGCATCCACCTAAAGCAGCAGGTTCCAGTCGTAAAGAAAATAGGAAAGAACTTCCGTTTGACTTGTACGATTGAGAAATTCCAAAATAAAATATAAAATTTGAATTTGAATTTTCAATTTAGCGCTAGAAAAGCTTAGTATGTGAATTGACCTGTTAAGATGGCACTGTTGTCGTTACATCGATGAAATTTAGAGGAGCTTATGAGCCCCGTCCATGGTCTATAAGTGTACCATCATTACATTAATTGTTTGCAGGGCTCCTGCATTGGGGTCAGCTCTTCTTGATTCGAATGATTTATTCCTCCGCTCTACATATGAAAAAATCCGAAATATTTGCGGTCGAGCTGTCGATAACAATTGAAATTGAAACAGTCGCCGTGTACAGTCACGAAGGACTCGGTATTCGCGTGATCAATAATGTTTGTTAGTCCCGATACGCGAGGTGAAACGTTGATCGTGTTGAAAACGAAAAATTAATACGAACCCCCCAAAGTGGTAAGCATTTACGAGACAAGTGTCGTAAAAAGAAGTGTAATATAAATATAACGAGATGAAGAAGAGAGAATAATCTCGAATGTGTGATATAGACATAGTAATGATTTAATTTTTTGGTCGGACAAGAAGAGGAAAAAAGTCATATACGTTAGTGCGGACTTTGAGGTGCACAACGGAAATCCGTTTGCGGTCCATCGCGGTGTTAATTCGATTTTTTTCTTTTCAGTGCCCATTACGGCATTGGATATCTGTTATTTTGTTTATGTCGGATTTTCACGTCGAAGCGAACTCTTGACAAGCAGTGTTTTGTTTTCATGCGATCGATGCTACGATGTCTTGGCCTTCGTAACACGTAATCTCAAACAAGTTTGTGGTTCTTTTCTTTTTTATAGGTATTCGGCATCCCATTTAATAGAGCGGAATATTAAACTCAAAGAACTTTGGTTTCACGGATTATCGAATTATTTGTGCTAGCGATTCGTTACGAGAAGAGAATCGCTAATACATAAACAAGAGAAAAAAACCGCGGGATGGCATCGTCCACGGTAGCTGTTCCTTCTGGAACAGCCTCAGTACAATCTTCGGTCGGTATCGTGAAAAACGAGGAAGTGGAGAATGGAGATATCTTTAATGAAAGAAATCTTAATACCATCAACGGTTGCAACGATACCTCTAACCTTGAATGTGGTCTCGAGGAGATTACAAGCGATAACGGCGAAACTGGAGATCAGGAATGCGCTTTATGTATGAGCAAACTCTGCTCACCACGAGTCCTCTCTTGTCTTCATGTATTTTGCGAAGCTTGCTTGGACAAGCTTTTGATGGATGAGGCGGGCGACCCCAAGGTCAGCTCTGTCATACGTTGCCCTGTCTGTCATCAAGAAACTTCCATTAGTTCTAAGGGTGCCGCGTCGCTTACATGCGACTATGTTTTAACCAATATACTTGATATGTCTGCAATTGAAAACATGGCTGTACTGTGTACCTCCTGTAAGGCCAAAGAAAGCGCAGTAGCGCGTTGTTCGGACTGTGCCAATTTCCTATGCCCGAATTGTAATACGGCGCATGAATTTATGCGTTGTTTTGAGAGCCACAAGGTTGTGGCTTTTGAAGATTTAAAGCAATCAAATGAAGCTATTCCAATACATAAACCTATTTTTTGTGAATATCATCCTACCGAAAATATGAAATTCTACTGTTATACTTGCCAGGTAATTGAAGTCTTACATCTGTGCTTGTACTTGAGTTTAAAATATTAATAGAAATTCCTGTTTTACTTTGAAAATAAATTAAATAATATCAGAGCCCATACAAGGTATGGAATATAATTTTAAAAAAGAATATAGATAAACCTTTAATTAAGTTGTATCTTTAGTGTATTGCAAATCTATACTGTTCTCAAACAGGAACCAATATGCAATGAGTGCTTGCTCATAGAGCACAAAGCACCAGACCATCAATACGAACGATTGGCAGATGCAGAACCACGTCAGAAAGAAGAATTAAAAAAGTTAATGGATGAAAGTAAAGCACGAATAGCAGATTGTGGTCATGTGTCTGCTCAATTAGAAAATGCTCTTAGTGAATTACAAGCGCAACATGATCAAGCTAAAGATCTGATTATCGAGACATTTCAAAGTTATAAAGCTGTTCTAGAGAAATGTCGAGATAGTGCATTAGATGAACTTGAGAAATTACATTCTGATAGGGAGCTGGAGATAATGGACACGTTCCATAGGTAATTTAGTTATTTTCCAATTAAATCCATCCATCTCCCATCGATGAAATTTGCCGACCGTGAAAAATTAATTCATAAATATTAATACATCGATTTTTTTACCACAGTGTCGAAAAAACTGTGGAGAGAATAGAAGATGCTTGCCGTTTTACCTCCAGACTGTTAGAACATGGCGATGCCGTTGAAATTCTAGCACTTCGTCGAATTGTAGGCAATCAGTTGATGAATCTTATAAAAAATACCCCGAAACCAAATGTTACTTTCTCTATTGAGTTTCAAACCGATTATGATCAATTTGAAAAAGCCGTAAAGGTAAGCATACAGTCGTTAAACGGTCTCGCAAAACATAGTTATAGTTGTAGAATAAAATCGAATTGAAATTACAGGAAGTATTTGGTAAATTTCGGACAGAGAGTACACCAGCAGTAAAACCTATTCCTGAGCCTGTATCAGCAATGCCAGGTGTCCCTCAAAATCAACAAATTGTTCATACTTCAATGGGTTGTCCAAGTTCCATTAGTGCTAGCTCTCCTATTTCTCTTCCTGCATCAATGCAATCTTCATTCGAAGGTGAACCTTCATTTGTTATACCTCCCACGTCCAGTCCTCAAAATATTCCACCACCACCACCGCCTGTATCCCTTCCTCCAGGTCCTATTCATGGCCTCACTAGTATTCAAGAGTACAATCTACAACAGTTAGCGAGCTTAGCGGAAAAAGTCGATATGGTTGGAGACACAAGTGTAGTTGGGCCTAGCTCAAATCCTAGTCCAACTCCGTCCTTTACTTTAGCAGATTTATTTGCTGGTGATTTAAGTTCTTCGAGCCATGCTATTAATAATCTACAAGCTCTTGCTAAATTAGGAAACTCACTTGGTAATCAAGGTGAGAGACCGTTCATATTAAATACACTATGATTTTGTAGATAAGTAAGACGAACATTTCAATTGTTCGGGCAATTTTTATTCTGTAGATCTTGGAACTGCAACAATCAATGGTGGCGGTGGTTTAGTGTTAGGACGTGGCCCTTCACCGGCTATTGTAGACACTCCTAACTTGAGTTTAGCTGCTAACAGTCTTTTAAACGGAGGATTTCAATCATTATCCTCGTCCACGTCACCGATACTTTCGCAGGGTGCTGGTAAAATATTTTTAGTTATTTTAATTATCGTTCGATTATTGGAAGCAATTCGATTATATATTAATCGATTGATCTTTCAGACGAGTTAATGGCAGATTCTATGCATAATATGCCTGTAGTTGTTGGCAATACAGTCAGCAATGTGACTGGTTCTGGATCTGGCAATTATGCACACCCACGTACAAACAATACAAAGTTGACTGCAATGCATATTCGTTGTAAATTCGGTCAGTTAGGCCCAAGCAAAGGTCAGTTTAACTCACCTCATGGTTTTTGCTTGGGAACTGACGAGGATATCATCGTTGCTGACACACATAATCACAGAATTCAGGTAGATAGGACGTGAAATTAACTTTGAATCTTTGTAAGACTATCGCGTTATAGGATGGTTGATCCATATCATGCCAATTTCAGATTTTCGAAAAGACTGGCGTATTCAAATTTCAATTTGGCGTTCCTGGCAAGGAAGAGGGACAGTTGTGGTATCCTAGAAAAGTAGCCGTAATGCGAAATAGCGGCAAATTCGTCGTTTGTGACCGTGGAAATGAACGATCTAGAATGCAAATATTTACAAAAAGCGGTCATTTCATTAAAAAAATAGCAATTCGTTACATCGATATTGTAGCTGGCCTAGCTGTTACCAGCCTAGGTCATATTGTGGCTGTTGACAGTGTGTCGCCTACTGTGTTCGTGATCGACGATACAGGACATCTTTTAAGGTGGTTCGATTGCAGCGAGTACATGAGAGAACCAAGTGATATTGCTATTAGTGGTAAAGAAATTTATCTAAATTCTCAATTCGTAATTCGATTAATCTATATTCCCTTTACGTAATTACAACTTCAAATCGACAGGTAAAGAATATTTTGTTTGCGACTTCAAAGGACATTGTGTCGTGGTGTTCAGCGAAGAAGGCAAGTTTTTGCGTCGCATTGGCTGTGACAATGTAACAAACTACCCAAACGGGATCGATATTAGCGATGCAGGAGATGTATTGATCGGAGATTCTCATGGCAATCGTTTCCACGTGGCTGTTTTTTCTAGAGATGGTTCTTTAATCTCGGAATTCGAATGTCCGTATGTCAAGGTACATCTCAACACTAATACATTTTTATCCAATTATTTCTGATTATATTATTAGTATTATTTCATTGCAATACTTTTACAATTTACGGTTTTCAACTACTGGCCTGTATCTTGAAAGATTGACCATACAGATCAAAGAAATTCAAGTCATTTTATTTCAACTATCTTTATAGTTCCACTGTTGATTCATTGAACATTGAAAAAGTATCGATTTTATTTCAAGGTCTGAGTCTAAGAGTTGACTTTCCACGCTTAAAAGTTCAATTGAACACACGTTCGAATGATCCCATAAAACGGTATTTTTATAGGTCTCTCGATGTTGTGGCTTGAAAATAACTTCGGAGGGATATATTGTAACGTTGGCTAAAAATAATCATCACGTCCTCGTACTGAACACTCTTTACATATCATGAAGCGAGAATGCAGACCAATAAGTATGTCGTAATTTTTTCCTGTGAGTGGTACTTCCTTGTGAATTGATCTACTCTCAACGAAGGATGAACGATAAATGCCCGTGGCATCGAGTTCTTTGAGATTTGGGCCTATCGAAGCAATAGAAGACAAGTGCAGCATGCAGCTTTAACAGCCGGTAAAAAAAAAAAAAATAAAGTATAATGCGTCCCTGTTTTATGAAAGTAACAACATTGAAAGAAGAAAAAGGTAAACGTATGTCTCCGACCAAATCAGTATAATAGTAATTTAGCAAATTGCATTTGGTAAACTGCCAAGACAAATTGAACGAAATAAAAGAAGAAGGCGAAATATGGAAAAAAAACAAAAACAGAAATGGAAGTGGCTGAAGAAGTTAGCCGTATCGATAGAAGGCGAAGGGATCGTTGCAAGAGATCGAGAGACAAATGAAGAACATTGAGGAAGAATAGAGTTGATGGAGCTTGAAGAAAAATGGTTTTCCGTCAGAATCGGTCGCATCATCTTTGACACGTCAGTATTTTAGGTATGTTTACAAATCAAATTATTCTAGTCTCCGATGAGCACCATTTACACGCTGATTTCGATCCATTTACGAAGTAACGAGTGATCTTCGCTTTGGTTCTTCGGCGAACCCTTCGAAGACACGAGGAGAAAGAAAAGGGAATAACGGCGGTTCACCTTTCTTTCAAACGTTACTTCCATTCTCTATTCGTAGACACGCTAAGTTTCTAAGGTTTTTCTTTAAGGGTCACAGATTATTCGATAAGCACGTTGTGGAAAGAAGGGGGGTAATTTTAATGGAAAAAGATTAAAAAATCTTGTGCTTAATGCAAACGAAAAAAAGCGTTGCATGCTGCGACATTCGGTAGTACTTCCTGCTCTTATCATATCATATCTCTAAACAAACGAATGAATTAAAAGAAAAAGGAAAAATAAAGAATAAAACGGTATTGCTCGTTAACGACAGGCACACGAAGCTTAAAAAACAAAAAATGAGCTATGTTCCTGATGACTTTTTTTCTCCGTGCATTTGTGAAGACAGTAGTTCGTGAGAGAGAGAGAGAGAGAGAGAGAGAGAGAGAGAAAGGGGGGTGGGGGTGTGATTTATAAAGAGTGACGTTAATATGAAAAGAAATAGATTATGAAACGTTGAAAATCAAACATTTAATGTCTTGCAGACGAGGAAATTTCGTACGTAATTCGTACATTGATGATATGAAAAAAAAAGAATAATAATTGAAACAATTATTCTATACTTGCCACTGATACTAGATCCCGTTTGTGCATTGTTAAGAAAAGAAAAAAAAAACATTAGGCGAGACACGTAATGGTTACAATATTTACTCAGGATGCTTTATTATGGTCCACCATATAAATATAATATATATGCGTGTGTGAATTATTGGTTCGTGGTGCTAGCGAATAATATATCCATACCATGTAAATGTATTTGTTATGAAAATTACAAGGATCGTTCCAACATTTTACCATGAGGGATGGAACGGTCGTGTAATATATTATACAAGGTTCGTAAGCAAATATACCACAAAAAGAGCAATGTACCACCGGTATCATAGGGACGATACTTTGCCTATGTAAAAAAGAAAAAAAAATAACGTACAGTTTGCTAAATAACTTCTATTTATGTATATATTAACAATGAATCCATAATGGAGGAAATCCACGTAAAAAAAACACATACATATATAGAAATACACATATTTTTTAGGGTTGTTTACATGATCAGCCTTAAGATTTGATTAAAAAAAAAAACAAACTAAAATGCAATGTGTATACAACATATACATCGGATATATTCGGCAGATCGCTATACTGTGTTATAATTATTATCTATAATAACGATTGAATGTGAATAACTATCTTGCCATACCAAATGTTAGAAAGCACATCCATATATATAAATATATGTATGCATACATACATACATACATACATACATATATATATATATATACATATATATATTTCTACGTGGATAGCTTTGACAAATTTGTTTTGCAAAATGGATTAAAAAAGAAATTGACGATGCTGATACGATTCAAGGGAGGTAATGAAACAGTAAACAGTTAGGCAGGTTTGATGCAATCGAATGGGTATTTCTGGAAAAGTTTATGGGGGAAGAGAACATAAAGATTTTTGGGGTTTACGAGTGAAACGCAGGGACAGAAGTTTGCGCATAACATTCTGTAGTAAATTGCACGAAGCCTACGTACATACACCTAAGCTAATCAGTCGTAATCATCTTTTATTATTAGAAGTTTTAATTTTATATATGTAAAGAGGATAAAAAAAAAAGTAATTCTGAAGTATTTAATAGTCATGGTTAGCAGAGTTATATAAATAATGCCTGTGATAATAGTATCGTCAGGATAAGTTGTGTCCTTACAGAGTCTCTGATGTTGTTGCTAGGTAAATATAATTAGATGTACCAACGAGATGCTGTTAGTGACGCCTTGTGGAAGGTGTATTTATGTTTAATGCACAATAACACCCGACACAATGCTGATGGTCTCTAATGGTACGTTGAATATAAAAAGATATTGAGGAAAAAAAAATAATAAAGAGAAGATATGTTGCAAAATTTTTGCCAGTCATATTAAAAAAAAGAACTCATAGTGTAACGAATGGATGACCATTAATGAAGAGGGTCTTTTACCTCACAAAATTATTATATTACGCTCACCTTATATATACTTGAATATTTTAGTATAGATTTACTCTATTTACATATTTTTATCTGTGGAAGACTACTTGGCTAATTTAGGCCACTGTTGAAATTCACCCCTTATTTGCCTTGATGTTTAAATTACAATAATAATATAAAGAAGAAAAAAAAAACGAGAATTACTTGTTACGTAAATGGTAATTGTGATAGATTTTTTGATGATTTTTACAATCTCAAAAGTCTTATTATCCTAATATGTATAGAATTATAATAGTCACTCTCTACGTAAAAATACATAAACTCTGCTTACATTGTTAAACTAATATTTAAAAGGATAACAAAAAAAAGGAGAAGAAATACAAAACAAAAATGGATATATCATCTTTTATCGACTGTAAGCAGTTTTGAGACAAAAGGAAAAGATAACTTGTCAGTCTATTAAATAATATTCGATATGTTCGACGTATTAATTTTAAACTAATACGAATGTTTTTATCGCTAAAACACAGTTTCCAAGGCCTTCTTTTAGGTGCCACCTAAACTTATTCGACACGATTTCGGTTCATCAACTTGTTTTGTATGTTTGTTCACGATTACGTGCTATATTTGTGCAGCTTAATGACTTTAACGATTGTCCATTAATTTCGCGATTCGTACTTGGTGTTATTTAGATTACCATTATCGTGATCTTTCTCTATGATTTTTGCCATCGATAACTCCAACAAAACTCTCAAATTCAGAGTTACTCTTGTAACCAAATATTCTCCATTGTACACCGATAACTCTAAATGTCTAAAGTATCAAAATTAATATTATTTTGCCTCAAATTAATTACATTTGTCTCAACGACGAGTTGAAGTCAGAAAATTCAAAGATGGTGGACGCGACACGAGGTGGTGGAACTTTTCATTTTCAAATTATTCTTATCATATAGTTTTTGGAATTTTCAAATTCAGTATACTAAAATAAACGCTATGCATTGTTGTTTATTTTAGAAGACTGAACTTGAAGATTCCAAAAACGAAACAGCAGGAATAAATGATTGAAAATGATAGGCTCTACTGGTCCCTCGCCATCTTTAATGGGTCTGTCTATAGATCAAACAACTTATTATATATGTTAAAATTGATGAAACTTCTGAGGCAAAGTAATATTTTCTTGCTACAACGATGTACAATGATTAATAATATCAGTTTCAAATATCCTAGCTATTTCTCGCAAAGAATTCCATTCTGAAAATCAAAAATCTCAGCTTTTTTCTTATCTTCATCCGATGAAGATAACTTCGTTCCTCAACATTGTGGCTCTTAGAACACATCGATGTACAATGTATCGTCCATCAGAAAAGTTCTTATCGATTCTTTGCGATTGAAGCACAGAAAGGAAAGATAATGCAGCAAAATAGTACAGCTTATGAATTGGAATTTTACCGGAACCTGTGGACAAAACACAGTTAAAAGAATCGCGGTGGTACAGTCGTGAAAAAATATGCACGGAAAATATCTGCCAGGCGTAAAAAACAAAAACAAAAAAAAACACAAAAGTAAAAGAGATCATACGAAACATCAGAAACGAGAATATTCATAACAACAATAAACTAGAGAACGTGAAAATTGTGTCCGCATTATTAAAAAAAAAAATGAAATGAATTATTGATGGAAATCGTAACGACGTAATTACAAAAACATGTTCCTGATTTTGAAGATTGCATCACATTATACGATATAAGATTTACTCGTGAATTTTTGCAGATATCAATGGGGGCATCTATACATACAAATATATATATATTAACGATAGGATTTAAAAAAAAACACAGACATATACACACACAAACACGATACAACATTAACTGAATTCTAGCCTACGATTAATCATAGTCTTCCTAGTAATCCTGGAAAAAAAGTATGTCTTTGCTAATAACGATTAGATAATGGCCGAGTGGAAGCCGTGTCGCGGTCGATTATTAATTAGAAAAGGCGTGTAACAATGAAAGTTATCTGAAAACTGTTATGCTAAGAAATAATTGGCAGCCCAATCGATCTGCTGAAACCTTTCATCGATCATGACTTCTATGTGTTATGATAGAAACCAAAAAAAAAAGGAAAAAAAAAGAAGAGTGACATCGTATATCTATATATTAATTATATGTCGAAATATTTGTATGTATGTATATTGATATAAATTTATGTAATATATAATTACATATAAATATATTATAACATACAAGTATATTTATATAATATATTTATATGTATATTCATATTAATTTATATAATGTACCTACATACATTTATTAATATATACATATATTACCACGTCTATCTTTTTCTTCGGGACGTCATTCGGCGTATATTTGTACAAAGGTTTGCGGGAGAAAGAGAGTGTGAGAAATTCAATAGTTTTTACTATTTCGTTACTATCTTTTTTTCTTCTTCTTTCTTTTTCTTTTAAATAATTTTCTTTTCATTCCTCTATTCATTCTCGTAGGTCGTCTTTAAATATTGTTATTTTATCAATATCGAGGCATTACGTGTTATATCGATTGTTTTATTAGGATGCTTGTTAGGATCAGTAAAACAGTGGTGTCCGGCGGACGTGGTGTCCACTTCCGATTGATTTATTCATCGTGATTAATTATTCTCGAATGAATTTTTCTTTTTTATTGCATTGACACGATAAATTAAAAAAAAAGAATGAGAAAAAAGGGGTAATTTGAATCTTGCGAGCGGAGAAACAGAGGTGGATTTAAAGTTGAGGCCCTTGGGGCCCAAAATCCAATAAATATACTATGATATTTTATCGCCGATTGTAAAGTTGTAATTAAAATTGCACACACGAGACTTGATCTTCTTGGAGAAAGAAGTTGTGATTTTTGCAGTGGGCCCAAAAGAAAATATTGGGCCCGTTAAAAAAGGAAATAAATATACTATGATATTTTATCGTCGATTGTAAAGTTGTAATTGAAATTACATACATGAGACTTGATCTCGTTGGAAGAAGTAGTTGAGGTTTTTGCAGTGGGCCCAATTTTGAATTCAACTCTGAAATATCCACTCGGCTAATAAGCGTCCTACAAATTCTTCGCATTTTATTTCACGTTGTTAGTATTTATCGTTTAACGTACGTTCGTTTTTTCAACTTTTTAACCTTCGTTTTCAATACTCAGACCGAGATGACGGAAGGCACTTTTATCTCGTTGCCTCTCGATTTTTTCACGTGGTCGTTTACTTTTTTTTTTTCTTTTGATTTATTTCGTTTTACGAGATCTGTCCGATCTCTTCATATATTTTATCTTTACCAACGAAACTCGAATGACCGATCTTCGAGATTATATGAAAAATCGGTATATCGTTGAATGGGTAATTCAGGGGCAGACTGACTTAAGGGTTGGCATTTTGAATTTTGACGTAGGGGTTCAACTAGAAACAGATGATTTTTCGATGTTACAAAACCATTACGAAAGTGATTGCAACGAAAATCAACGTATATTGCGTCTGAAAAGGAACCATTTTTTTTTTAATTATTAGACGTCAGAAAAACAAATCGTTGGTACATTCTCGATATTTCTTTCGTCGAAGATCCATTTCATTTGTAGATTAATCGAAAAAGAGTCGTGTTTCAGATTCTTGAACGTTTAAGAAAGATTGAAAAGTTTGAAGGTAGACCCGAGGGTCTTTGGCATTAATAGAAAACGAAGATTACTGAGGTTAACTTGATTTTTTTTTATTGTTAACCGCATTCCAGAAACCCTCAACCCCCCATTCTCCCTCCCCTTTTTTAAGTTTCAACCCTGATTTATTAATCCGTAATTAAAATTCTTTAGTGCCAAAAGAAAGACAGACTATTCGAAGTATTTACAAACGAAAGCGCGTCGATTATTTTTATTTTTATTCCTTGTAGATTTATTTATATAACGTATATACATATATGTATATGTACACCTACACATATTTTACATAGATACATAAAATACAAAACACGAGCATATATGTATATATACATATATATATATTTCTTTTGAGTTCACCACCGTTAAACCCCGGGGTATCGTGGTTCTCCTTTAGTGTAAGACACAAAGAAGACGAGGAGACGAGGAGGAAAAAGAAAAAGATAGAAAAAAAACGAATAAACAATTAAAAAATCCTTGCTTAGTCAGTTAAAGTACAAATGTTTAATGTATTCTATGGTTAGGTGATAAGTAACAAGAGAGACGTATAGTCGCGTATAACGTAACTTGGTTTCATTCCTTAATAAGCCTGTAGCTTTATTTATATTCGCATTAGTTACTTGAACGTAAATAATAAATAATTAAATAAATAAATGATAATACTTAAACGGGCTGAGAAGAAATAAGGGCAAAGTAATACAAAAAAAAGTAAAAAAAAAATAAAGGACGATGACGACGATGATGAAACGAATATTTTTTCGTTTTTTTGCACACGAGTCACGTATGTATAATATATATATGTACGAGCCACGTTTACTTTGATATTAAAAAGAGAAACATGTTCCTTTTCGGAGATATTTTCTTTGACATATCAAATTGACCACATGGACATACTAGAAACCGTTGCATTCCATTGGTGTGACTGATGCATCGAAGATATGCATTCGCACCTTTGAAGTTTCGTGATCTCTCTGTATTTTTCGCTTTTTGAACGACAGAACATAAACATATAGGAAAAGCTCGACTCAATGAAGAGAGCTTATCTCCCACCTTCCCCATTTTTACCCCAAAGGTTCGAGACGGCATTTTAGATCGTTAATATGAAAGAATGACAATTGTTCTTGACGAGGGATTCATTTTTGATCACTCGTCAACAAGGAATTCGTGAACATCCGTTACGATCGCTTTGGGAATTTCAGCCTGGCTTGAACGTTTCGATTCTCGGGAACGTTTGTGGTTCGGCATTTCTTTCTTGACTTTGAGAAAAAGATCAGATTCTCTTCGATACTCCTTTGAGGCTTGAATGAGAAATCCCAGGAATGATTCGAAGAGCGGTGGCAGGAATTCTAGGAAAGTAAGAAAGAATTCTAGGGACTCCTTTGAGAGGGAGATAGAACGGGAATTCCAAAGAGTTCATCTTATCCTTGATGCTGCTTTGAGCAGAGTAGGGAATTCCAAAGCTCTATCTACTCTTTGACACTACTTTGAACAGAGACGAGTAGACACGAAGGAGGGTACTTTTGATCAGAGACGAAAATTCCAAAGGTTTGACCTTCTCTCTGATATTACTTTGAGCAGAGTAAAGAATTCCAAGTTTCTATCCACTCTTTGATACTACTTTGAACAGAGACGAGTAGATTCAATGGGTACTTTTGATGAGAGGCTGGAATTCCGAGGAAAGTGGATTCTAAGGGTACATTTGGCCGAGAATTCCAAGAGAAGAGGATTCGAAGGATACCTTTGACCCTTTATGATCGGACGGGATGGTTTATTTACACGGTCCTGAGTAGCTTTCGTCTCGTATTTTGTTTTCTACTGTTGCGAGATTTGATTTGGGCATTCGACGGTGTCTTTTTCGCGTGCTAAATTTCTTCAACATTGTCTTCGGCCGTTCGTACCATTTGGTATCATTACGATGACTGCGTTCGATGGGGCGAAATGGGCCTCGTTGTTTCAGGGAACCAAGTCTATTGATGTATAAAGAGTTCCTCTGTTTTTTCAACAGCGAAGAGTGATTTCTTTTTTTGCTTTTCGTTCAGCCAGAATACTGGCGATACAGTGGCGAAGACTGCTTAATTGCTCTGTTCAACGATCTTCTAACGAGTAGACTTTGTAATTTACAGTCTCGAAGGAGGTTCGATCAATTTAGAATGGATTCCTTCTGAAGCGTGCTCAAAAAATTATAATTGTTAGTAGGCTTTCGTTTGATGAGAAATTGGCAGTTAAAGTTGCACGAAATGGCAATGAGCTTTGTACCTCATTAACACAAAAGGTCAATCGATGGAGTGAACTGCATAATATACATTTTTCGAAACTCATACTGTTTTTATATGTATATTCTTTCGCTGTAGCTAATACGGTATATATTAATATTATGAAATATCGAACGTAATATTTTTACAAATTATTACAATTCCTTAAGCATTTTTATTGATATTTAAACAATGAAAGCGAAAAGTATAATTTTTATTCTATACAATGGACTTCTTGCCCTCTTCCTAACATATATTTCTTCGCTTTTGCATTGTTTATTATTATGCTAAATTATTCTCAAGTACATGATCATTAGAAGTAACTTTTTATCGAAAATTGAAAGTATTAACGCTAGATCTACAAAGATGATCAGAATAATTCGTTCTGATTAATTATCTTTTGTTTTTAATTATTCCAGGAAATTCTAACGCAGGGTCCCTTTCAATTTTCTAAGTCTTTCGAGCAGACTGCAAGTAATTCAATTATTCAACTTTCCATTTCTCATCTAACATATTTATTTAACATTTTTATACATATCAGACGCATCTAGTTTTAACTTAGGAGACTACAAAGAATAAGTTCACACGCGATAATATTTTCTCCATCGCAGCAAACTTAAATCGTGGGACTTTGGTGGGTTTTTCGTCACCTTCGACACTTTTGGTATGTGATATAAACACCATAAGCTTCACCAGTGGTCCCAAATTTAAATATTCCATCACCTCTGGGAAATTCGACATATTTCTTACGAAATATTAATTTCGACCATAGCCTCGGTGATTCGGAGCCCATCTAAAGTAGTAGGTCCCAGACAAAATGAAAATAGCTGCTCAAGTAGAAATGCAGACCTACGAAACTTAAGTCGTTTGACCCTTTGTGTTGCGTTGTACAAAGCTACTTTCACCCTTGCAATTTCAATTTGAACACAGACTGGCTATATTAGATGATGAGAGGTCCCCTCGTAAGATGAAGAAAAAAGTCTCGTATTAAAAGTTTGTTTTCGAAGCCGCACAACGACTTTTCGACACGTGTTCCGTCGCGATATATCAGGGACACCAAAGTAAAGTACTCGTCCTTGGGGTGAAGAATCTAGTCATAAAGGGTTGAACTATGCTCGAATGAATGTTTTACATTCGCGTATAAATGGTGAAATACCTCAGAAAAAGGGGTTTACGTTGTTCGAAGAGTTATCAATCGATCATTGGATCACAATCCAAATCATTTACGAGCTTCTTTAGATAATTAGTAAGATAACTTCTTCGCACGGTGTATGCCAGAATCAAAAGTTCAGAATCTTGGGCAGGGTGATGAGAATAATAATGAGAAACAAAGAAGAAAATGAAAGGATACGTCGAAGAGAAAATAAAGCCGAGCCATACGGGTGAACCGGAGAATTCTATATTGAATTCTATTAATTGAGAATCCTATATTGGAATTCAAAACGAACGAAACGACTATTCTTAACGAATAGGACTCGCCTAACTGTATCCATATACGAGTATGTATCACGCGTACGTTTTAACGGATGTGAAATCGTGGGAGATAAAACCAAATAGTAAGAGAAATTCACGGTTCGTTGATTCGCGTAAAACCATGTTATCCTGAAACCTCCATTGGTATTTTTATTAGACGGACTATTCGCAAAGGTGGAAAGAACGATGGTGAAGATTAAGAGGAAAAAAATAAATAAATAAAGGTTTTTAAATGTTCCGACATCGCTTATATTTCAAAATGTAAACTGTATAAGGAATAGTACAAGACAAGAGAAATGGTAAATCGTAATGCAATATGGAAAAAGCGTGTATTCCAAATATATTTTTTATATGCTAATGGGATGCCAAGGAGCATGGTCGCGTTGTAACGTGAAATGTATTATTTATCATTACACGTGCGATTTATATGACTGCACACATAAATATCGAACGTGTAATCAATATGTCAGTACCCCCATCCACCCCTTTTTTCCCTGAGAAACTCCCCCTCCGAAACTACTCAGCCTTTAGAATAAATATATTTATCATCGCGAACTTCGTTTTCAAAGTATTTCGAATATTTATATAAATATATATATATACATACATATGTATACATACATATATGTATATCCGTTTCTCGATTAAGTCCTTGAAAACGATATCTTCGACGATTCTGATTTTAATATTCCTCCTCCCCCAAAGTTTGTTAAGCCTAGTCTTATATAATATATAATTATATAGATATATATATATATATGTATATATATTTATGTATATGTTTAAAATATGTATATGTATATATATTTCCATTTTGTGTATGTGTGTGTATATATACATATATGTATATGCATATATATAGATATATATGTATGTAACCCGATGTCTCTCCTTTCGTTTATAAAGCGGGTTTTTTTTTGCTTTCCTCATTTTTTTCCCCTTTTTTTCCCCTCTTCCTTTTCTTCTACACCGTACCTACTAAATTTTAGTTTCATTTTTATATGAAATATTCAAATTTATGGTATTATACGTATACACATCTATATACACTTTTACAACAACAACAACAAAAAAAAATATTTTAATCTACAATACTATATTATTACGTAATTAAAGATATATGGAGAACATTTGCTACTTATATATTTGTCAAATGTATCGCGCATCTTTGGAAAGGTTTTCTCGCGGGACGGGCAGAGAGAATATATGTATATGTATATAATCAGCCTTAAAAAGGTATTTAAAAGTGTACGAAGGAGATGAGATATGTAAAGAGGTTTTTTTTTTTCGTTTAGGATCGTGTACGTGTTGTTTTTTATTCGTAATTTGACTTCGTGATTTTTGCCAGTTACCTTGTCAATTCGCCCGCCACATCCCGCGGTAAGACGTTTTCAACGTTTATTCAACTATGCAGTTCTTTGAAACAATGTAGAAACATACGTTCTTGTCTGCGCATAGGCTGCAAAATGCAATAATAATATATTGTGATGCTCACAAAGCACATAACATAATTTACCAAAATTGTAATGTTTAAATACTTCATGTGATTTTGGAAACTGTTATATTTTTTATTTCCTGCCAATTGTTTAATTTGTAATGTTGTTCTTTGTTCTTTTTTCAATAAAGTAAGCAAACCAATCGTCTCCTGTGTGCTTCATTCTTTCAGCGATCAGCGTCTTAACTCTTTCGTTAGCGAAAGGGTCGGAAGATCGTTCTATTTGGACATTTTACTAACAGATATTTTCAGATGGACTTATTTATCAGCATTATGTTCTATTGTTTGAAAGATAACACAATCATTTTTAACATTACAGCCTGACACGTGATCTTATTAAGTACAGTATAAGAGAACTCTACATGGACTTATTATTTCCATTTATTTCAATTAATGTTACAATGTTTATCGTAAAATCATTGTTCGATAAGTAATTCGTATGTATAGTACTATGTACACGAAATATTTGAATTTTTTAATCGGAGTCAGAGTCTCTAGAATTGTATTGCTGTTTCGGCAATTCTTCTTGTAATTCCAAAACGTGCTCTATAGGTTTTGGCTTCCCATCGTCGCCGATACGACAAGGTTGCACGAGGCCTTCCCTGTATTTATTAATGAGAAAATTTAATTTCACCAGACAAGTCGATTCTAATTAAATAACTTTTGTTTCTCTGACCTTGTTAATTTATCCACAAGTCCTACGAGCTGCAAAGCCTCGTATTCTTTCTGTTCCTCGGTCATCCCTTCCAGAGGATTAGGCTTTGGATGCTCGAAACAGCCAGTTACCGGGTTGATCCTGCAATTAATTATTAATAGCAATAGATTTTTAAATATTTCAGACAAATTTATCACTGCTGAAATAAAAAAATTGCTTCCTTACTCACTTATCTTTGTGTTGTAGATACTCTTCGGTTTCACTGTCCTCAGACTCTGAAGAGTAGGCAGGCTTTTTGCGATTGTTGCCTAATAATCCTTTATTTGCAAACATACCCGCAGCATTTCCATATCCTGTGTACTTTACCATCCGGCTTACTAGAAAAAACAGCAGAGTTTCAATCTGATATTATTAATCAATCAAATTAACCCTTTATTGCATAAATTAATTATGTCATATGTTCGATACCAATTGTTCATTAGTTGTCAATAGAGAATTCTATGTAATAGAGGGTAAATTTGAAGCTATAAATCATTGAAGAGTACCATTTTCTTTGCAGAGAATAAATAAAAATTCAGCAACCAAATCTCGCAATTCTGTGAGAGGAGAAGTTAATAATTTACACAGCTTTGCCCTTAGAGTTGTCCCTTCCTCTGGCCGATGCATTACGTCTTTCAAAGGTGGTAAAATCTGAGAAAATAGTACTATAGAACTGTTTCTTAATAAAAGCTAAAGAAAATTGTTATATATGTTATTACCTGTAACCTAACATATTTACGGATTAGTCTCTCTGCTTCCACGAGTCTAATGAAGGACGTAACGATTGGACTGAGATTTCCTATTAAATCCTCTTTGCAGTTTAATCTACGATCTAGAAAGGTAAGCAGAATGGACACAGCAGTCATGTCTACATTCTGGTACGTGTGTTTGGAATTGTCATCAGCCACAGGTATGATGGAGATATAACAATTGTATGGTATTACTGCAAGCATGTTAGTAATATTGCTGAAACGATAAAGTCAGCATGTGAATGACGATATGAAATTAAGTGTAATAATAGCTCATTACCTTTGTAGTTCATCTTCCTTTGGACACTTGAATGTTAGGAATTTGTAGAGAATTTTAACTAGATTTTTACTCCTCTCTTCTCTCACTATTGTGTCGTCTAACTCTAGGTACAAGTTGAAGAGAGTTTTTAATACTTCGCATGCCAGCATTGTCTCCTCTGCCTGAGAGAAAATATTAATTAGATTTGAAGAATATTTTAAATATATTAATTATTTGAAATAGCTTGCATCTCTCCAGGAATCTATTGGAGTGTCATTATGTACTATCATTTCTCTGATGTACCTTAAGTGTTTGTGTTTCATCTTTTTCACATTGAATATACATGTTTTCTAGCATTTTTATGAGACATTCGTCACCATTGAATTCATTTTTAACGATTTCTCGTGTAGGGACACTCAAAGCAGTAATGAGAAATAAGATTCTTGTGTCAAATAGCATAACTTCAGAAGGCACAGATTCATTGTATTTTCTCATACGTGCAATCAGGCATTTTAAGCATGAAGTTGTCGGTAGTATTTCTTGCACTTTAGTACTATTGAATAGTAGATTGCATAGTACTTTCAGAGATTCAATCATAACTACAAAATAAGTATGAAAGTAGAATGTCAAGTTCTGTATGATAGATTTAAAAAGAAACATTAGTGCCTCTAAAAGGTGGAATTATAATAAAATTATTCTTACCATTGGTATAAGAAATCTTTTCTTGGTCCATACTCAATAGATGAGCATTATCTAATAAGACTTTTATTCTTTCATCTGAGATTGACTCATTCAAGTCTAATTTATCTCGGCTGAATTAATAAAGGAAAATATTTCTATATTAATGATGCTAGTGTTAATAATATTCTATGTAATTCATTGCTATATTTTTCAAATCATGATTATATGACTGGTATTGGAAAAATTGTAACAACTTGTATAGGTAATAGGAAAAGATTTATTTGACAAAAATTCAACATTAACTTCATAAGCTTAACAACAATTACAAAGCTACATTATTAAATACATATCTTATTTACATTATACACTATACTGCATTTTTATATTACCTAAGAATCCGCAGAGTAGATAGGCAATTATGATGAACAGAGGAACGAGTATTATCTAATAAATAAGAGAACAGAGTATCCCATAACTTCTTCCGTA
Source organism: Cerceris rybyensis (assembly GCA_910591515.1). Taxonomy (NCBI): domain Eukaryota; kingdom Metazoa; phylum Arthropoda; class Insecta; order Hymenoptera; family Crabronidae; genus Cerceris; species Cerceris rybyensis. The sequence goes on from OU342802.1 coordinate 280,358, forward strand.
ACTCTTTGTTATTCAGTTCTTCAAACTTTGTCCTACTTCCATACTGAAAAATCAAAAATTAATAGGACATACACCCTAAGCACTTTTATAAGCACTATTGTAAGTTACACATTTATAATCCAAGCTGACACAATTTTACTAGATTCTCTGTACAAAAGATGTTTATAAGTCCAAACATTTAAATCCATTGTACTAAAAATATCAGAATTGACTTACAGTTTCCTGAAAAGTAACAACGTCTCTACAAAAATCTTCATACGTGTCAGAGATGAGTTTTTTTACTAACAAATCCATATTGTTTTTTAGGTGGAGGAGGAAGTATCTACATAATAAGATTCACAAATGAAATGTATCAAGAGATTGACAAGTTTAAACACGCTCGACGACGTTTCTACAGGCGGATTAGGGTCGTGTTAATCAGCATTGTTCAGCTATTAGCGCCATCTGGTGGATAGTTCAACTGCTGGAAAACTCTTCAATATCTTTCGCGCTCTTGGTGCTTGCACGCAGTAAGTTTCGCTTGTCAAATATTCTCGTTTTTTGTGTTAAAATATTGATGAAAGTGTTTACAAATCTTTGTTGACTCATTCGAACATGTTGTTAGAAAGAAATGGAAACTGTATGAGTGAAGTTATCGGTTTTTCCTCGGTCAATATTTTCATTTGAGTTCGGTTCGAGTTTGCTGCCGGTCGAAGTCAATTGTCATTTGTTAAAAGCATCATTGCCGTGGATTTCCAGTTGAAGTTTGCAACAAAGAAGCTAGGTGAGTGTTTATTATTAATAATTAATTGTAATTTATGACATACTTACTGGTTGACACCAAAGTCGATCGACCATTTGTACACGACACCCCCTTTGTATTAAGTTTTCCAAGTTGAAAACAATTTATTCATTATTTGAATGATTTACTCTGCAAAATCAATTGGAATTTATTAACAACGAGTTTATTTATTGCTTGTAGAGTATAAATAAGTAAAAGAATATATCGGAGTTATTAATATAGATGATTTTCGAGCCACACTGTAATACGAAGAGAAATGTTTAAGTTTCATCGAAGTAAAATGTTGAATTGGCATCTAGATATTCTATTATTTTGATAAAAAGCGAATGAAATATCTCAAAATATAGAATAGCATAGAGGAAGGTTAAGATTTTTCATGTTTCCCGTAAAATGGGAATTTGAAGAGAAAAACAACGACGCCCTCTTTGGAGTAAACTCGTCGTAGCTAAGTTATCGATCATCGTTAAAGTCAATGTCGGTATACAGATATTCAAAATAATTACAACATACATATATAATAAATAAAAAATAACAATTTTCTAAATAACGAAGAAAAAAGGTCAAACTCTTAAAGGCAAACCAGTCTTCAAAATGTCCCACCATTTATTCTACCCAATTAGCCTACTTCGAAGTTATTTCAATTACAAAAATTTGTAATTCTAAACCAAAAGGAATAATTCAACATTTATTCTCGATGCAATTAAACATTTAATATGCATGAAATATTCCTTTCTGTTACGTAACACTTCAACTACAATGGAATAAGAAAAAGAATGTAGGAAAGGACTTTAAGGTTTTATGCGTTTTCGCTTATTATACGAAGCAGTTCTATCTCGCAACATTTTACCAAGGATTGACCCTGTAACACATATAAGACCCTACAAAAAAGGGACCCACAGAAAGGGCGTGGAACTCGCAATCATAGAGAAACAGGTTTCTATTCGCAGCCTTCTACCGGCCGTCGACTCCGTGGTCGATGCTCCGGTAATCTGGTTCAACGACTTCTTCGGTGAATAAAACGGCATTGAACGTTTCTTTCACTGTTCAAAAAAAAAAAGAAATGTACATATTTCTCATATTTTAATACATTTTTTTCATACATTCAATCGGATATCCTGAAAATTTTAGCGCATCTGTTTAAAATATGTTAGGCAGAAATTTGAACTTGATTTTCGGCATGATCTACAGGATTATTTTTAAGTTGATGAAATTTCTTACTAGTAATGTTAACAATTTATTGTGTAATAAGTATATTTCTGTGATAGAAGATCACCTACAAAGTATTAGAGCATTTAAATATACAAGTCCTTTGATAGAACAAAATGGAAGTCGTTTGAAGGGCATCTGATAAACTAATTGAAAAGTTATTTCATCGAAGAAACTTTTTACTTTGATTTTTCCACTTTGGTTTTCGAAAGAGCATTCTATATATTTCTTTGGATAAAACAAAATCCACCGTTGTATTCTTTTGTACTCTTTCAAGTTTAAAAGCTAACAGTAGATATAGAAATTCTAATATTCAGTTACTTCAAATATTCAAGTTCTTCTAATGTTCAATTACTTCAAATGTTTAGTTACTCCAAATGCTCAATTACTACCAAATATAGATTTTATTTGTTAGAAAATTTGCCTATCATAGAAAAATTCTATACTTGTACAATTGTTCAAATTAATACCATACTTTGGCATGAAAATTTTTCAAAGTCGCGTGAATTCTTCTATGATGTGACAAAAAATAAACTATTATTTTCTCAAATAGAACAAAGCAGCTCTTGCACCAGCTAGAGATATAAATATAATAGCGATATTCTGGCGCATAATTCACGCATCTATGCGTGCACTATTCCCACTCGTTGGACAACCCTACCCTCCAAGGTCATTCTTCCCGTATTCTCCCGCGCCCTTTTTATGCCTACCCGAATGGAATAGAAGAGTTTTTATAGTGGCGTGTCCTTGGAGCTCGACAATGCCAGCGTGTTTCCTGTAAGGCACCTGTTGTCTCTCTGCTCTTTCCATGCCACGCCTAATATAATGTGCACATTCGATGCGATCCAAGTTGCTTTTTTTCTTGCGTAATAACTTTCCTTCTAATAGACATTTCGAAGTGTCACGTCGCAAGAGACAATCTTTCGTAATATCGAACAAAAAAACTCGGTGATATCTTTCACAGATACTCGTGCGAACATGGGATAAATAATTGTGGGAAATTTCCTCATCGAATTTCTCTACGATTGCTTTCAAAAATGTTTTTTAAACATGGGTTTGGAAGAGAAGGTAAAACTGTAGTCTTATTGTTAGGCGAAATGATGATGGCAATTCATGCTAGAACTATGAACAAGTTTTTACAACATTTGGAGTATTTAAGATCTATATAGAGTCTGATTTTTAAGAAAATTTGAAGGTATAGAAGTTGTTTTTTAATTAAAACTCAAGGCGTAGAGTTTAGCTAAAGTGCAGAATATTTAAAGCAATCATCGACGACATAGAATCTATAAGTTAGAGAATATTTCTTTCTTCATTCTCGCAAATATTTCATCGCCGTAATAGAATTCACGTTTTAACGATTGCAAAATGATCAGACCTTAGATAATTGCCGCGAAAGTGCAATTAACGCGAAAGTTGGAAAGTGTTCAGCAGGGAAATGAATCGAGAAGATAGTGAACTTGGAATATTATTTCGGTGACTAGTTGGTGAAACCTGGCCCTAGAGTCAGTTTCCCGAAAATCGTACGAAGGGCAAAGCTCGTGTGTGCATGCCTGCACGCGTGTCTGCGTGCAGCAGGCCCCGGTGGATGCACTTTTGGGAAATCATGCATATACGTGGCAACATCGCACTGCGGGCTCACATTCCACGTGATCAGGACCGGTTTGCGGGTGTCGACCCACTGACACTCGTCTACCACAGATAAACCCACGCCCTATATGTAGGATACACCTTACTTATTTTTTTATTGCGACCCAGGAAACGATGTTGCCACTCCGCCATTCCTGTAACACTGATTTCTAGCATCAGCTAGAAACTTTTCCTAGTATGCATCTTGAAATCATGCAGGAACTTGAAAAAGATTTCAATTGAAATTGTTGCAAGTTCCAGAGCCCTTTTGCACTTGGGACAATTTTTGTAGATGAGTATTAGATGTAGTTGAGCATTTGGAGTAACTGTACCTTAAGAGTGCTTGATCATTTGGAGTAACTTATCATTTAGAGTAACTGAACATTTAGAGTACCCGAGTATTAGGAGTAACTGAACATTTGAACCAACTGGAACAGTTTTTTTTTCTATTTGAAAATTAAAGTAAAATGTGCATATCATTGTACACACGATCATGAAACTTTGTCGATCTCGAGGGCCTGTTCCACTTGGTGATCATCGAAAATATATTTCCCTCCTAAAGTCATAGAAATCCTGGGATAAATAATTGCGTGAAGGAGGTTGTACATAAAAGGACCTCGTCGTTTGGTGGTGCATTGCAAGGCCATTGACCGAAGGGACCCCCGATCGATGATCAGCTACCTGCTGATACATTGTTAGTCGTACAATGGTAAAAGTATTGTTGGTCCGGTGGGAATCCTTGGCAGCCCCCCTCTGAGCGTCAAGTGCAATTATTCCTTGTAACCGACTGTACTCGGTTCTGCCATTTAAGATTTGCTTTGCCTTTCCGCGGCTTAGTCATTCACCGCAAATACCGAAAGCTTTCTTTCATTCACCTCTGACGATTTCCTCATTGTTAAATAGACCAGAAATTTTACGTAATTTTTACATTATAATTCCATTCTTTCTTCTTCCTCTTTCGACCTTTTAGCTTCAAGTATCAAGGTCGTTTAGTAGCTACTGTTTCAGGAAGGTTCTGAACATTTGAGGCTGTCATGTCTTTCTTTGTTTGTATTATACTTTTATATTTCTTCGACTTTAGTTTAGTTCCAATGATTATTTTCACTTACAATTAGATTGTTTTTCGAACAGATTAGCTATCATTTTTTCCACTTGATTCCTCTTTTGAGAAAATACTTATTTAATATGTTTTAATATAGGTATGTAGTAGACTCAATAGTGATCGTTTCTAGTGTTATTACATTAAAATATAATAGATTTGACGCTGGTAGTTTGACTATTAATTATAATTTCCGAGAGAATAAATAAAGTAGAAAATGTAGGAAGCATCGAGCTTGATGAACATTTAACCCCAGGGGTTCACCAATTAACGGTACAACGTTGAATATTTAATTCAAAAGAAATCGTAGTTCGGCCGATCGGATGGAATAAAATTCGGGAATTATTTTCCAAGGGATACGTGAAAGTCAGAATTTCGATAGGGTCGTCGACGAACCGCGAGAACGATAGGGAAGAGCATGCAAGGAGAAACAGGTTCTTAGAGGGATTCAAAGCCGCTTGCATCTACCTTTGAGTGTCTCACGAAAGCGGCCTAGACCCGTATAAAGATCCCCATAGAAAAACCTTACACCTACGTGAATCTCCATGCCTTATAGATGTGGATATACAGGGTGATTCACATAACGGTTCATGCAATTTCACATTGCAGGCTTCTTCTTCTTCTTCTTCTTTTTCATATGTATTAAAAAAATAAACGAACGATATCCAAAATAGATTTAGAAATGAATAAAATGCAAATTGATGAAAAAATGCAGTTAATGATAAATTGTATAAAACGTTGAGGTTCCTTCGGAAATTATTACGGTTTTTGCAAAATGATCGATGGATCTTGAGGTGGAATTCCGTACATTTCGTTGTTGATTCTATTCGATGATAATTATTGTTTTATTTGACTACTTAACAAAGTAGAGAGTGAGGATCTAAGGTTAAGAAGATTTGGAGTTCAAAAAATACGCAAGAATATGAAATCGACACTTTCGTGCTATCTCTAGACTCGATAAGCAAACAGTTGGTATCCCTCTATCATCGCTTCGCTGACGATAGATAATGTGCAACGTTGCTATACTTATCACTAATATATTCTAGTCGGATCTGGATCTTCTTTTCCGTAGTTTGAGCAAAACTTTGGCCAAGAATCATCCTTCTCTCGATTATACTTGATCCAATGATTTTCTTTTCATGTTAAAACTCTCCTTTGGAGTTTTTACTTGTAGGTATTTTTTTTTAATGAAAATTCAGCCATCCGTCGAGGGGAAGCAACGCGATGCTAAATTTGGAGTGCGGGGTGGATGTCCCATTAAGTGGATCCCCTCAAAAGCACTGTAATTTGTGCAGCCCTGCACTCCTAACTGACGATTATAATGACGCAAAATTCGAACGCAAGCTGACAAATACAAAATTTCAAAGAAATAACTCCATAATTCTGATATTTTGAAAATCATCTGTTCTATAATTTTATAGAATTTAATATCAGACATTACTGTCGAAATACAGCAAAAAAGGCTTGCTTCTTCCGCTTTTAACCGAAGGTTTATCGACATTTTTCGTATATCTATTTCTATCTATGGGTCGATAGGTAGACCAGACAGAGAACTTCAAAATTAGGAGGGTTTGAAGTAAATTGAACAGGTAAAAGTAAGTAACATGTTAGGAGAAAAACATAAAAATTATTGCATGTAGTTTCCCTCGCAAAATTCGAAACGGGTCAAGACAACCCGGACACAGACCTTGGTGTCATACAGCATTTATTTTCCTTAGAAATTATTTTCCTGAAAATTGTCTACTTTGAGCATAAGATTAACATTAATTACAGTTATAGTGTATGGTTGATTTGTTTGGGAATTAGCGGGTTCTGAGTAATCGAAACTTTGAAAGGCTCGTAATCAAAGCTAGCCGAGATGAACGTAACGATGCTGCCGCCGAATATGGAATTTTTCGATGGCGCAACGGTACAAGGATTCACCTTACCAGCTTCGCATTCCCCCTTTTCTTTCGTATCTTTCTTCGCCTAGGCCTAGACCCACGAGCAAAGCCATATTCACGCACATTCTACCACCACTCGTCTCCGCACGAGCGTGTATTAGTGCGTGCACGCATAACGCGCGCGCAAAGGGAAACGCATACGAACAGGAAACGATTTTCTTTCGGCTGGCACGTCGCTATCGTCTCGTTTATCGTGTCTTCTTCTTTCGCCTTACGAACTTCTCGAGATAAGAAAAATCGAGGCGCATACTTTCGGCCTTTCTTAGCACAGCACTTTGCGACAGCTTAAAATGTGAATTTTCCTTACAGAAGTATAGCAATACTCCTAAATATATTTAGGTATATAAAATCAATCTAATTGGAGAAATGGAGATCAGATCAATTTACAATGATTCAATGTAGAATATTGTTTTACTTCAGATCTAACCCAGACCTAACTCAAACTAACCCAGGGTAATGTACTCTGAGAGAACATTAATTGACAATAAAATGATTTATTTTATTCCTGAGGGTCTTTAAATCCTCAATGACAGTGAGGAAATAGCAGAGTCACTCTTCCTATCATTGGATTTATGCTGAATGATATATTCTCTATTAAAATTGTACTTTTTATTGGGACATTTCGACCTTTTTTTCGAAGGAAGCCAAAGATTTTTATAAGCCTACGCAGGCGCAATCAGCAGACGCATCGAAGCCAGGGCGTGGTGGCAATTTTCGGCTACGCATATACAGACACAGGTTTTTCGTCCCTGTACACACATATGCGTATGCGTACGACACTGATACGGGGAAAAAGACGTGGGTGTACATACACGACGGTGAAACGTAGTGCGCGGACACACGTATGCAAGTGTTGCATCGTTTACGCGTGTGTACGTTATATACCCTGCAGGATATTGGCCTAGACGCAGCGTGATTGGCCGATCGTGCAACCAGGGACGGCGATGGCTGTGCAAGTCTCCTTGTCCGTGCCATTCAGTGGCGTAACTTTTCTCACTTTGAATTCGTACTTTTTTGGCAGATGGGAATTACACCCTCTACCACCTGACTCTTTGTAGTACTGATTTGGATATCTCATGATCCACAACTCCAATTGATAGTTACTTGAAGCTTGGAGGTGATAGGATAGGGTAAGCTTGAGAAGTTGAATGATAGGGGGGATTTAATCAGAGAAATGATACTACTTCCGGTAACTGATATTATAATATATAACATTGATCTTCTTAGAAGATATTTTTAATCTTTGCTATGATTGCAAAATTCAATCAATTCTCCAAGAGAGAATTGCACTTTCGCCACTTACGATTAGCAGCTAAATTCCTAAATCATATTTTCACCTATCACTTATCTATCACTCGTTACCAGTTGCGTGTATTTTCAACGCCCGATTCTTCGCATCAGACGATGCAGCTAATTCCTCCTCTATATTCCTCCCCCCTTTAACTTTTACAATCATCCCACCCACTATTTTCCGCATCTTTTCAATCATCAACTTTATAATATACATATGAAACATCCTAAAATATACAGCCAAAAAGAGAAATATTTCCCATCAAACACAAATCGCACAGGGGAATGTTCTCAGCGCTAACTCCAAAGGACTCAAGTCGAATTCTTTCATCCCGCAAACCTCTCAGTAGGTTACGCCACTGCAACGGCACACGAACACGATCGTGCATAGAGAGGGATCGAGAAAGAAGAAGAGAGATAGACTATACCACTACATTCTTGTCGCCACCCCTATGCGACTCGAGCCATGACCAGCTCGGCCGAGCGCGTCTTCTACGCACGGCTCGTCAGTGGTCGCCGAGTAGGCCGTGGGAGAGGATTTTCGTTCGTGCTAGACATCGTCCTTCTGCGGGTGTGCACTCGTATCGCATCATCGAATAACGACAACATCGTGCCTTACATCGACATTGCAACAGGGTTAAACAGGAAGGAACTATAGAATGGAATAAGACTGAAAGGATCGTGCTAAAGGGCACTCGTAATAGTAATCACGAGACTGTAGAGAGAAAGAGGGAGAAGAAAGAGAGAGAGAGAGAGAGAGCGAGAAGACTGGCTGAAAAAGGGACACGCGGAGAGAAAACAGAAAGAGAGAGAGAAAGACAAAGAAGGAATATCGTTCAGAGGGAGACAGAACCAGAGGGGTGGAAAGGGAAGAAAATAGAGAAAGCGAGAGAAAAAGAATTTCTATCCTGCTGAGTGTATCTATAGTAAAAGCAGTCGGAGTTGGTTCATAAATGTGGCACATCGTAGAATCTATTCGCACGTTTCTCCACTTAAAGGGAGATTTCGCAATGACAGACACGCGTGGTTTGTTTTGATCGTACGTTTAGCGCGCGCACGCGCTTTCAAACGCCATGCACACGCTATTTTAAGCGTATCGAGGGAAATATTTCGAAGAGTGATCGAGTGACGAATGCGAGTGCACACGCACGCAAACTTTGTACGTCTCCTAGCGTACTTCTCGGCGGCCATTTGAACGTCGTCACGGCGCCATCGGTGCTGCGGGGAAAGGGATTCGTCACGAGTAAGTTTTTCGCGATAGTGCGCATCTTTTTGTTTGATTATTAAAGCGCAATGGGCACTTTTTGTTGATCTATTGTAAACTCTCGTATCGATCGTACTTCGATCCATTGACAATGGTACATAGTTTCAAGTGTTTATAGTCGGAATATGAAAAGTTCGAGGGAGAATTTTGGAATGCTGGAGTTTTCACTTGGGTCTAATTGCGATAATTACCGTTACATTCTTGTAGAATTATGAAAGATATGCGGTGGAGTTAAATTAGCAAAGAGTACCGTGCAAGGAATAATTACTCTACGGTATTCCATTCTCTCTAGGTAGAAATTTACAAGTATTCTTTGGAAACTCTTGAAGTCACTTTAGAGGTGATAATGTTAGGGAAAAATTACTCGTGTACCTTCAATTTTATGAACCTTCCACGTCTGTGCCGCAAAATAACAGATAAAGTCTCTTTAACTCCGTTTTCCTTTTATTTTCAATTGCCCGTTACTTTGAAATCTCTCGCATCGATCGACCGTACTTTCGTAGTAATTCTGATATTATATCGCAATTGCGTTTTTTAAGGTAATATCGCATATTCACGAGTAACACACAACAATTTACATTTATTCGAAGACTCAAAATCAACAAATTTAAAAGTCTACCTATTTCTTTTCTCTTAATTGGTACCGTCATTTCGCCAAGGACTTATCGTTGTACGTTGTTTCTCTAACTTCGCAATTTCATCAGACTACGTCATTAATGGGGAAGGACAGTTTATCTGTCCCTTTAACCCCCATAGGGGGAGGAAGATCGATTCAACAACCCCGAATTTTAACTTCCGCATGTGCGTTGCACGCATGGGAGACGGTCTACGTGTGCGCATATATGGCTGCTTTTTTTTACGCGTTTTCTCGGAATTAGGCACACAGCTAATGGAACGAGGGGTTGTTACATGCGCGTGACTCATAACGTACGAAAAATAATTGCCTTTCACGAATTCCAACGCGGTCTAACGACTTACTAATTTTTCGCACTAATCGAACATTACGTAAAGGAAATTGTTATTCTCGCCTGGCCTTAAAATTAATAGTTTCACGATCGCAATCGGACAGTCAATTAATGAAAGTATATTTTACAGTTGTTTTGGTGGATAATTAAAAAATGATACGGTAATTTAAAATCCATTTGTTTCGTCGCATATTTTCTACACGCGAATTCGAATGGAACGATGGAAATAATTCGGATAAATATTTACAATGGGGTTGTGTCAACAACTGGGGCAAAGTATTTACAAATATTAGAGTCTGGTTAGATAACCATGACCCATGGGAAATTTCTACCGCGTGATACGTGTAAACCATGGCTGCGATAGTTTTTGTAACTCGGTTAAATTGTTTTTCTTTAGCGAAATGAACAATGTTGTTAATCAAAACTGTGCTCATTGCGTTTAAAATTCAAGATTTGTACTATATTTGAAATTGCATAGTGCAGTACAGGGTGGTTGAAAGTAACTGGACCACCTACTACCTAAATAACTTATTATCTATGAAAAATTCACAATTATTCTTTTTTAAACAATAAAAATTGAGTACCATTGTGTCAGAAATGCGAAGAAACTGCTATATTTCAAAATGGCCTTCTTCTACCTACCTCTATTTTCTCTAAGATCATATATTGAATCATCCAATTATTAGATTGATAAAAAACAGAATAATTTACATCAAATATACTTTAATTAGCTTCACAAATTGTAGATTTTACTATAAATTACTTTTTGCGCGTACCACACCGCGGAAATCAGTTTGGAGAACGGTGAAGCGAAGGTCAAGTGACTTTTCAACCACCCTTATTTCGAATACACCTCAAGATGGAAAACTCCTCTTCCAGGATCATCAAATATTTCAACCTCAGGATGGCTAGCACGTCCCAACAATACTGTCTTCGTTGGAACAACCATCGTTCCAATCTCCTCACCGTTTTCGACGAACTCCTCCAAAACGAAGCCTTCACCGACGTCACTCTAGCCGTGGATGGTGGTGCTTCTATAAAATGTCACAAAATGGTCCTAGCTGCCTGTTCATCCTATTTCCAAACCCTCTTCATCGATCTACCCTGCAAACATCCCATAGTAGTTTTAAAAGACGTGAAGTATTGCGAGGTCAAGGCCATACTCGAATACATGTACCGAGGTGAGGTGAACGTCGCCCAAGAACAGCTCGGTGGATTACTCAAAGTAGCCGAGGTATTAAAGGTCAAGGGACTCGTAGAAGAAAATGGTTCTCAAGGTCGTCGTGAAGAGGTTGAAACATCAATGTCACCTCCTCCAGCGATCAGCACGAGTACAACGAGTAGCGCTGCTCACAGTAGCGGACATACCTCACCTCCCCATTCTACGGGGACTTCTTACAATGTCTATGGGAAATCACCGGTAGATAGGACCCAGAATCGTCTCTCGTTACCAATGTGGGCCCTGTCGGGTCTCCCACTTTCTCACTCGAGCACGAGCCAACCACCGACACCTCATCCTCAACACTCGATGCTTGGAGGCTCTTATGATAATGGTTTCGAGGCGTTACCGATGAAACGTAAGAAACTATCGAATATGCTGATGAATCGAGACACTCCGATTCTTAGGACGGTACTGGGTCAAGGTCATGCAGACAGCTCTCAGGGTATTCCGTTGCTTCATCCGGATAGTCACGAGAATCATTTTCGAGCGAGTAGCAATGGATCGTCGAATGATAACGATAGACGCAATAGTACCGATCTCATGCATGGGGAACCTGCACACAGCCCTTATACCGATGTTTCGATGATGGACGAGGATGAAAAACAACCCTCGCCTCAGTCTTATGCCGGAGATACGAAAACAGGTGAGGATGGAATCGTGTTGATCAGGAGACTAGATTCTGATGGAGTTGGAATATTTTCAACAACTTAGAAAAATTAAAAAATGTCGGCGATATGAGCCAACAAGTAGGACCCCCTTTTGAAAATCGTAGGCCAAAGAGTTGATGTTCCTTTCTGTCGTTTTCTCAAATTTTAACACGCAAAGTAATATTTGCTTACAGTAGTGTTTCTGGCAGTGAATGGTTAATAGGCAGATTCTGCTCTTGAAATTAGGGTTTACATCGAAGGACTCTTGAACCCCTGTTGAACTATCCTTCAGCAGAATTTCCTCTGTTTCAGGAATCGTCAACTACGTGCCAGCGCAGAAACCTGAATGGAAACGTTACAAACAATACACCAGAAACGACATAATGTCAGCAATAGAAGCCGTACGTTCGGGAATGAGCGCTCTTCAAGCGGCACGTAAGTATGGGGTCCCATCGCGAACGCTTTACGACAAAGTCAAAAAATTGGGTATCACGACGTCAAGGCCGTTCAAACGTGGCACGAACGGAAGTGGCGCCTGTTTCCCCTATGGTATCGGTGGTAATGCAAATGGTAGTATTTATGGCGGTGCACTTTCCGAAAATGAAAATGAAAATAGCAACGCTGTAATTGAGAGTCCAGCTTCGATTCTCGAGTCTTACAAAAATAGAGATGGTATGGTTGATAGGGATATGTTAGATATCTCTCGATGTAGTCCAAGTCCTACAATGCACTCCATGAAGGAGCAAATCAACGAGGATCAGGTTGAAGATCTTTCTGTAAGCCGTAAAACGGATATACGTGTGATAGTTCCACCTACGTCGGTTATCAAGAAAGAGGAGGATATAGATTCGGATTCTTGTGCAACGCGTAATTAATGTTTTCTCGTTATTGCAAGTACGCCAAGGAGAAATTATTGGTAGCAATTAGACGTACTATTCGGTCATTAGGTAATGGAGGTTCGACTCGAGGGAAATTGGGGTAGTTTTGTGTAGAAGTTGGAGGATGGTGGAATACATGGTCCGTTCGGAAATTAATGCAATTAAGTACATAAAAATTTATTGAAGTTATTATTACAAACTTTAAAATTCTTCAACAGAAAAGATAGATACAAAATAGGGCATTTTTCTTACCAAGTTTTCTCGCTGAGACACCACTCTTGAAACGAACTGTGCATTCGAAAGAAATAAGGAGACTAAAAGAATCACGAGAAAAAAACGAAGGCATTATAATTGAAAGCTAAGTCAGTGGCGTTCAGAATTTTGTTCTTCATTTTGAATCGTTACTAAATGAAGACTCAGGGATTAATAGATTATCTCTATGAACGATTTTAATCGTAAGCCATAATCGTATCGACAGACGTCGCATTTATTTACAATGGAGTGAAACCATTGTGAAGTTTAAACGGGGTACCGGAAACACGTAATCATCGTGACGTTCTACCTTACACAAGACTGATAATGCGTCGTGAATTCAAGAGACTGAATAATAATCAGCACTTGCGTTCCAAAATTGTTAAAGCCTAATGCCGACGATCGTCGATACAGCTTGAAAAATTCACGTGTCGAAGTTTCATCGAGAATTTGCAATAATCAGGGTGATTCGATCTCGATCGTACACAAAATTGCAATAATAATTCGTCCACGATGGAACTTCGTTCACTTTTAATACGACGATGATCTTAATCGATGAAAACTTAAGAAAACACTCGCGCAATCCGTACGATCAAATTCGTACGATTCTAAATTCGCGCGCTGTCCAGTACTCTCGATCGATTACTTTGGCGCGAGTATATAAAGGACTTTCGAATCTTAAACGCGCAGTCGCCTCGTGCAGCGACAAGCGCACGGATCTCGTATTCGCGGATCCCATTGTAAAATATGATTTGCATTAAGCTTTAAACACTTTTGGACCAGTGAATATACATATACGATTTTTTTTTTTATTATTTGCCATTGTGATTCAACGTTTTATTTTTTTTTCCTTTCTTTTCTCTTTTGCAATCGTTCGACATAGTACTATATTTTAAGCTTGAGAGTTTTAAGGAACGGAGAGAGAGAGAGAGAGAGAAAGATAGAGAGATTGTATATTAGTTTCGGTCGAGTTTCTCTTTCTTTTAGAAAAGAAAAATAATTCCTAAGCATTAAATGCTGTCAGTAGGACACGATTATAACCGTGAGATGTATAATGATAGGGAATACGCGGTAGGGGGGGATAAAGTGTTTGTACGTACGCATGGAATTAATTTCGTTAACGACTGAGAATATCGCTGTTAATTTGTTGGTAATTATAAGATTACATTATCGTTACTCGAACATATGGCCCTGGGATACAGCTGCAATATTGCTCAATATTATAAACCTAATGCATACACAATAGACATAGAACGAACTACCTCATTGTACAACGAACAAATATCGTTCATTAACTTTAAGACTGATAAGCCGGACCGTTGCGTTACCAGCTCTATGAAACCGTGTTTTTTACAGACGCTGATATATATATATATGTATGTATACAAGAAAATATATATATGTATATGTATATATATATACAGATATATATATTATAAATATAAGTTATGGAAAGCTATATTATATTATAAACAAAATATGAATTTTAATTATAGGTCGTAGGATACAAACTCGCGGAGGAAATTTTTTTTAAACGTTAAAATGGCCGTTTAACGGCTGGATAAAACGATTTGCAGGGAAGAATCGTGGAGAATACGAGAGAGTGAATGAAACGTGGAGCGAATTTTCGTTTCTCGAGTTTCCGTAAATCGATTTATCCAAGTTTCACGTTATCCGCCCTCGGGAAATAGCTGATATCGGGTCCATCAGTTTTTTTTTTGTTTTTTTTTGGTCTTTTAACTTTCGATTCAAACACTCGAAACTACACTCGAGGAATTTGCGAGAGTGTTTCTCGTGAAAGAGATAGAAAATGAAGGACTCGATGGATTGAAATCCATCAAAAAAATTACAAGTTCTGTATAAGGGACCACCATAGCAAATTGGAACTGAGAAATATAGAAAATGAATAAATAACTCGGTGAGTTTCGAGGAAAGAATCGATCCTGATTTTATCGATCTCAAGAAATTTAAAAAAATTAATATCAATCTTCTTGTTATGAATTCTGAAGATACGAATCCATTGGAGGAAGTCATTCGTGTTTGGGATTTTTCCCATAGAAATTGTTCGACAAAAAGGTTCCGAGATTGCGGAAAAACTATTTTCGTCTGTACCTTGTAAGCTACTGGATCTCAGATTTTACTCAAAGTACAAATATCAATCTGCCGATTGAAATGATAATAGTAATGCTCGTAATGCTAAGTATTCACAAAGCAAAAGTCGTCCTGCAACGGAACTTCAGTGATTGTGCCTTGTCTTTTTTTCTTTATATACTTTTTTATATATATAGAGAGAGAATATATAGATTTTTTTTATATACAATATAGAATCGAATGCTGGGTAGATTTTAAAGAACTTTCTCCTGAGACTCGTTCCAGGCGAATTTTTGCTGGATTTTGAGCAGGATACTCTTTAAGTACAAACCAAAGCTGCCTTTTGAAACTTTATACCTCAGCGTGTAGAACAAGCCATTGATATTTTTAAAGGAAATATTAATGTTCAGAGAATTTACCTAGATATCTTTTGATGATTCTTGAAATCATCAATGTTTCAATATTTAAACCGTAAGAGTTAACAAATAGGATACTTTGTTAGGACTTGAAACATTAAATAAACTCTAGGTCAATTAGGCAAGTCCTTTCAACGGTGCAGCTTAGAATAATTTAATGCTAGAACTATCAAAATAAAAGGGACAAGTTATTTGAATTTTATTTACAAAAGTTACATAAATTACAGAAATTTATAGAGGAGCCATACAGTAAAATATTTCACTTTCATCTCATAAAATCCAAATTAATTAACACGTTGAGTGGCAGTGAGATTTAATAGAAAATTAATTAATGCCTTGAGTAGTTACCGGTGACTGTCGAATTAGAATTCCACATGATTTTCAAATTGCAATATTTACGAATTTTTGAACATATTCAGTAATGAAATATTGACATTAAAGAGATAAAATTCTGCTGAATATATATCAATCTGGATTATTAAAGGTCTTGCTTTAATAAAGATGAAATTTTAATAAAAAAAAGTCACTTGTCAGTAGAGATGGTAGAACCAGCGAAATACCAATTGTATTTAACGTGTTAATTGATCATCTTTTTCGCCTCTTGATTACTTCTCCAAAATATTTAATATATTTTAATAGAATCGATTCAACACCGGTAGTTCTAGCGTTAAAGCGTGAAATATTTTATCACCGTCCGTATACACCGGAGAAGATTAAATTTCATACTTTCTTCCTCGCGAATATTGTATTTGCAGAAAGAAAGTCATAGTGAAACTTCTCTTTGTCCGAGTCTAATGCAGTAAACTATAAAATCTCTGTACCTGTGCATTGAATTCAATGCTGCTGTAAAATACAGGCTGGTTCCATAAATTCCTAGGTGGCTTTTAAACTCTTGCTGTACAATAAAATAAAGATATAAATCAATTTAAAATTTTCCAAAAACTATGAAATTAAAAATCTCAGTGGTCCACTGCATAAGCTATATGAGAAATCTGGGACAGACTGTTAATTCAGCAATTAATTCTGATTTGCATACAATGAGAAAAGAGATTGGTACAGCAAGGGTTTAAATTACCATAAGAATATTTCAAATCACCTAGAAAATTATGGTTCATCCTGTATACGACTGAACTTCCACGTGGGAAAAGCTTCGACGATTCTTTAAAGCAACGTCTCCCAAACTTATTTTATTCATTCCCCATAGAGGAAAAAAAAAATTACTTGTCGTTCACCATATTATAAATATTATTTTTTCTTTCGATTGACCATTTAATTGAGGTAATTACGGGTAGTAATCACATTTTGTAACTATGATACACGTATTTTTCAAATATAGCTGACCACTTGATTAGATATCTTGCAAGGGGTTGTTTCGTTCACCGTGGGAATTGTTGCTTTAAGGAAATAGGATTGTAAAGAGTGTAACAATACTTTACTGCGAAGTAACATAGAATAATACGAATGCAGTGACGAAATAATTAAATTGAAACATATCCATTGAAATGTAGAAGTTATTATGTGTAAGAGAATCCTGCAAGGAGCCATCTCGAAACAGGAGACTGCATGGAAATATTGTGTTCAGATGTAAAAAGAAACGTTTTCACTTGAAAAGAAATCTAATTGTAAGACGTACTTAAATCAATGAATGAACAAGATATGTATTCTATATTCCGATGATGTAAATTAGAAATTAATTCTACGATCGTTAAATTGATTCGAATACTTGAACCCTCTGCGGACGAAGACTTCTTTGAAAATTTTCAAATAATTATTTATGGAAATCTGCATTTTTATATAAAGCTAGAAAGCTAACATATGGAAAGTGTAAATTACAATTTGCACAATTACATTTCTCAATGTTTCAACTTCGTATATATACGTCCATTAGCTGTGACGAGGGTGAACCTCTGAGCGCATATATACGTCCGTAGTTTTCACAGGATTTTAATCGAGGATCCTAGAATAATTTGACACCAATAGAATACAATAGAAATGGCGTTATAAGGGAACTCTTTGAAATCGAACGACTCGAAGAACTTGAAAATCGACGCGCAAAGAGCAATTTATTTCAATTCGAAATTGATTTGAAGAAATTAATGAATTTGATTAAAAAGAAAGAAGAAAGAAGAAAAAAACTATGGAAGAAAGGAAATCTTCGATGTTTGTATTTCGTTTTAGATTAATTCTAATATGCGATTTTAATCACTGCGTAGACGCAATCTTCGATGCCTTACGAGAATGTAGGAATAATCTATGTAAACCGGATTAAGATTGTAAATATTGTCCGGTATAAGAGAGAAAAGAAGAGTTGCCTTTTTATCTAGCGTCGTATTATTTTTTAAGACTGATTTTTAATACGTTGACTATGCACATACACGAAAAGACACACTGACACTTACACTACGACACAGTACATTGACACGGGAGTTCGCACTTTTGATAATTTGTAAGTTTATATTACACTTACCACGATATGGGACCATTCTCCCATTTCCACTATGTG
Source organism: Cerceris rybyensis (assembly GCA_910591515.1). Taxonomy (NCBI): domain Eukaryota; kingdom Metazoa; phylum Arthropoda; class Insecta; order Hymenoptera; family Crabronidae; genus Cerceris; species Cerceris rybyensis. The sequence continues at coordinate 298,541 of OU342802.1, forward strand.
GATGTACGTTATTATAACTGTACAAGTTTGTTATGAAATATATTATCCTGAGAAATTCGTACTACCTGTATGTTTCTCTTTTTGTTGTGTGCAATGCACCTATTTGTAATTAACAGGGGTACAATTAACCCCTTGCCCTATTTCTTTTGGGTTTCACTGTGCAATAACTTGGAATTTATCAGTGAAATGTAAATGCAACACTGATCTCTGATACAGTGAATTACTCTTGATGAAAAGAGAACTAGTTAGAACGGCTCCTGAACCATAGATATTTTTAATTTAATAGCTTTTTGGATAACTTCAAAATTTCCTATTGGAGAGGAAGGGGTTAAAGTTAAAATTATGGAAAATATATCATTAGGTATATCTCTTCTATTATTGACTGATAATTTTCCCTTAAATTGGAAAAAGTGAAATTATTATTATCCATTTCTGTCCCTGTAGAATAACTTTGGGAAATTAAAGCACAAGGGGGTTGTGGTGACTGAGGGATCTAGCTCACGAACAAGGGGGTGGATTGAACCCCTATGGGAAATTTTACCTACGTGACATTACAGGGTGATCCATCAATTTCTAGCTGATTTATCACCTATTGATTTTTCAAATCACCTAGAAACTTATGGGCCACCCTGCACGTCACGGCTTTATTTTTCCATCTAAAACAATAGTCCAAATGTTCACAGTAGTTGCAGTCGAGTAAACGACACAGGTTACAAAATGACAAAATCCTATATTACATTAACTAAACTTAATATTAAATAGGAAAAGAAGTAGAGAAAGAATGTTCTTTTATTTCAACATCTTAATCTCAATGGATTCGTGTTTCAAAACCAGATACCATTGATAGATGTAAACCTGACGCGTGTACCGTGTAGTGTTTGTTTTGCTGCCGCACCATTGACGATCTCACCCCACTTTCCTCATGGGGTGAATACAATAATAAGCACCATGAGTACAGCTCGTTTACAAGCCACGGATCGTAAATGATATGTTGCCCCTTCAACACGATGGTGTTTATTAAACATCGATGTTCCGATTAATCGCTGCATCGATGAAGATACACTTGACACCATAACTTTGCTTATGGTTGTACTCCTGGGGCTTTAATTTCAATCGCCGTATGGTACTAAGTCTTTAATATAATTAATGTAGAAAAAAATATTATATTAAAGACTCTTTATATATGTTAAAAACTTTATTAATTTTAATATATTAATTGATAATTTGTACACTGCGGATTTTTGTGCAAATTTCAAGTTTCAAGCCAAAAGTGGACTCTTTTATTTTCTTTCGTAGATTGAAATGATCTTTTTGTAGATTGAGAAATAGATAAATGCTAAATTATTTAAATAATTTGAAATCGAAAATTGCAAGGTTTGTATCATGGCAATGTCTGCGCCATGGAAAACTCTTTTCCAGTTTGGAAAATGTGATCGATAAAATACAGTACAGAATAAAATCTCTACTTTTCATTGAAGTATCGTTGAAAAGCTTAAAATAATGAATTCTAACGATGATTTAAAATCGGAACAAAGACAATTCTATCTGTTAAAGTGCTTTCACAAAATTTCAATACGTTCGATCAGTTATACAATTACATTTATTTTAACACAATTTTTATCGATAAAAATAGAATAATTGAATATATTTTATAAAGGTATCTTAAGAAATTTAAATGCCTCCGTTTTGTATCTAAATTATTATTTAAATTGTTCGTTGAACTTTTTCAACTATAGTAAAATTATACAAGGAACAATTTCATTCGAAACCACTTGAAGTTGAACTCTGGGAAATCTTTTCCAAGCAATATGTAATTAGGTGATTGTAAAAGTTTTCCTCCTTTTCTCAAAGGAAATTAAAACTCTGAAAGCTTCTCCCAAAAATACTTTCCCTTTTTCTACAATGTTAAATCTCGACGAATAATACGCATGAATTGAATCTTAAATCATATTATCCATAATTTCTACAAATTTTCAAAATTCCACATAAATACCTTTCCAATAAAACATCCTAATCTTTGCAATTTACGATTAACTTTCGGATTAACTTCTCATCTAACATTTCTCTACTCTCAATCCCCGATTAACCTGCGTATCAATCGATCCTCCGTATAATCGTTCATCAAACAATCAGCTCCCAATGGAAACGGAAGTCACTGAAATTCCTTTCCAATAATACATTTATCCTACTTCGATTCCTCATAATACAAATTGACTATTGTTATATTATCTATAATTCAACTTACACGATACAAAACCCCATATAAGTATTTCTCTACCAATTTGAGAAGGATTTTTAAAAACAGTAGGAAGCCGTCAATTCGATGGCTGCCGTAGATCTACTGTTAAAGAAATAGATTTGTCTGACATTCAAACATAAAAGAGTACTTAAAAACCAATGGATAGAAAGAAGTACAGAGAAATAATTAAATTAAAAAAGCTCCAACTGTAAGTCCTCCAACTTCCCAATCACTGGGCCAAGTTCAACCCCCATCATCCCCAAAAAATGTATCCCATCTCATTTAACGCACCACATCCTCCAAAGCACAATTTCTCCCCCTAAAATAACCACATACTCCAAAACCCACCCCCCCCCCCCCCAAAAAAAACACATACACCCCAAAAAAGTACACATTGACCCAGGTCAGTAAACCTTTTCCTGTCATACGAACTCTATAGTTATAATCCTCTAATAAGTCTCATTCCCGGCTACGCGCACAGAGAGAATAATTACACGCCTGCGCAAAACATCCCCTGCACAGGGGAGGGTGGCCAAGGAGAAATAAAGCCCTGAGCCCAGCCGGCGTATGCAGCCGCGTATACTGAAATTTCTCCGGCCGTTTCGTCTCAGTTGCGCGCGGCTCGAGAGATCAAATTCATCCGTTCAACGTTCTTTCGGCTATCATCGACTAGACAGAGATTCAGTTCATTGGACGAACTCGGTAGTGTGTGGTGTACAAAATCCTACATACTTTTCCCCGGCGACTATCCTTTCCAGGACACGCTGAGGAGGCAAAGCCAGCTCGTGACGTTTTCCTGGATGCCGAGGCATGCGCCCTAAACACTCCAGGATTGATGTATTGCAGAGCGCAGGTACAAATGCGATATTTTCTATGTACAGAGACGTTCAAAGGTAGTTGTCATGGATTTTAGGGGTTGTTTTAAACCCTTGGATCGATGGAGATTTGAGAAAATATCAAAATTCTACATAACTCTTTTTGTGGACTACTCGGTAATTTATCTCCACAGTGGTATCAACCCTTACTTGGCGGTCGTCAAGGTATAAAACAACCCCTGAAAGCTATGACAACTACTTTTGAAGCATCCTGTACATACAGATCACTTTGAGTTTGTGTGCGCAATCTAAAAGATTATTTAACGAGGAAAGTGATCTGTACTATTTAGAATGGTTCTTTGGGCTTAATAAGAATGACCAAGGTTTTCTTGAGGTTTAGGGTGAGATGAGGTTTCTTGATGGTCTTTGATAGGGGTTGAGGGAGAACTTGATGACGTTTGGTGTTTGATATGGGTTTCGTTGGATGTGTTCTTTGTAGGTGAAATAGGTAGATGTGGGTAATTGGGATTGAGGGGTTGGAGAACCTTAGGTGGAGAACTGATGGTGAGGGAGATTGTATTGGGTAGAGCTTCTTGAAGATGACTTTTTGTAATTTTTCTAATAACATCGGTTAATCAATTTAGATTGTTGGATGAAAAGAATACTCTAGTGGATTTGGAAATTTGTCGCAAATTAGTATTCAATATGAGATAGTCTTGGTGGTTTGGAAGGCTCCTAAAACAATAAATCTCGAGAGAGAGAACCATAGTAACTGCGTTTAAAAAAATTGTGATACATTATTCATATCAAACAGTATCTCATAAATAAAATAGCCATGGTACTTGAATTGTATAAATCTCCAGAAATATACAAACATAGCACTAATTCGAGAGCCACCTTAGACAACCCTTGACCCCAAGAAATGACAGAAAATCAAAAACACTGGTCTGCTTGGAGAACCACGTAAAGCAATAGGTTCAAACGAAACAACCATGGCACCTGTATCCAAGAATAGACATAAAACAAAGAAAGAGCCATAAAATGAAAATTGTTTCAGTAAAATGCATGGCACAAAGTTGCCATGATCTAAAGAACTTCGACCCTGATTAAAAGATAGTAGAAGTGGACGTAGCATGTGGTTCTCTAGCTAACAACAACGCAACGTTAACGTTGTGTGGTCGTTAATTATTTGTAATTACCATAGATCTGCATTTATTACCTGCTGTGGACGGCAACGGTGATCCCAAAAATCACGTTAGAGCAGGAAACCACGACCGCAAAAAATTGGGACTGTCCAGCAGAATGCATTTGTCTCTCGGCGAAGCAGGTAATCTGAGTAACGATCGTAGAAGAAGAAAGAGGAAGATGCTTAGTCGGGAAGCACGTGATCTGAAAAGCGAATAAACTCCTGGTCCACACGATGAAAAACCTTATTTCTGGATACAGTTAATTGGATCGTTAATTAGGATTGATTGCGGGCATTTAAAAAATGGAAACTGGGTTGCAGGGGCGATGCTTTTGGTCTTACATTATTAATGAGTTTTCGGAGATAAAGAGTTTTTGATGATTTTATAATGAAATCAAGTGGTGATTGCGATTCTAGCAAACTGAAGCTTTCCTTTGTTTTATTTTGCAGGAAGTTTGTTTAGATGTTTGCGTTTCTTTCGATTGTTTTTATGGTGGTGTTCTTAGTTGATTGTTTAGACGTTTATGGAATTTTTGGAGGAGTACAATGATATTTAGGGTAATAAACGAGACAATTAACGAGCTCATTTAATAATTAGTTTATCTATAACTTCGAATTTGAAAACATTAGCTCCAATAGCCACTTGTGACGCGGAGAAGTTTTATTCGCTTAAATTCTAGTACAAATTAAATGACTAACAAACAAGTTAAAACTTGTGCTTATTTCAGGTACTCTGCAATACAGGTGGGCTAAAAGACATCCCTACTCATCAGTTACCCCAAACGGTGGAGGAACTTTCCCTAACGAAGAACAACTTTCCAATAATAAAGGGCGACGCATTCGCCGGTCTCAGAGTATTACGTAAACTAACAATGGACGGAAATAACATCTCTACAATACGGCCGTTCGCGTTTCGAGGCCTAAGCAAACTTCGAGAACTTTCCATCCAACATACTCCTCTCCCCTACATCGAAAAGTTCTCCTTCGCAGCCCTGCAAAATGTCTCCGTGTTGCTCCTAGCTTATAACAAAATCCGTTACATCGAAGGTTACTCCTTTGCTGGTACGTCGAATATTCGACTGATTTTACTTAGCAACAATCCTCTATTACGAATTCAAAGTCATGCTTTCTCTGGCCTAACAAACGTTGTACGTTTGATCTTTCCATCGGGGGTCAGAACGGTTGAACCAGATGCCTTTGATGGTCTTCAACATGTTGGACTTCTTAAATTAACTTTCATGGATTTATCCTCGCTTCAGTCTTTCACATTCCGTGGTCTATCCTATGTTCATTCGTTAAACATTCAAGAAAGTGATCTAGGTATCATTGAGAAAGAAGCATTCTCGGGTCTTACTCATGTTGATCGTCTTAACATACTCAACAATAAGGTAGATCTTATAGAAAGACTCTTTTTAAGAACTGACAATGCCATTGAACTTTTAAGATTTCATGGTAATCATGTACTGGAAGCTCCGAGACATGCTAAAGATATCATACTCGAGGTTGGTTCTATCAGTGCTGTTGATAATCATTTCCCATGTGATTGTCAGGCACACAATATACTTGAGAGTGATTTTGTCAATGGTACGGTTAGTGAATTTCAAAAGAGGAATTATTGTATCTCACCTATAGAGTACAATGGGAAACCCATGAATCTTGTGGACTTTGACGTTATTGCTAGATGCCATGATAACGTTGTTCAAGATAATCTTGGCTCTGGGGTAGTAGGAGTGTTTTCATTACCTACTACAATCTTCCTTGTCCTGTTGCTATCGATGAATCTCTGCCAGTAAGTACGAATTCTAAAACTGTACAAGTTTAAACACCATATCATTAGGGGATGTTGACTTGATTTTGACGATGGCATTCATCGATTGATTTGCTCATTGGCTCGTGATGTCGTCTTTCGATTGTGTGGGTATTCCTTTGCATAGTTACATGTGATGCGAACTGGACGATGAAAGTATTTTGAGTTTTATGGGATTTTATAAATTATATAATATATAGCACGCAAATGACCTGATGCCGCGGTGTCAAGGGTTTTCATCTGATTCACGAGATGGATAGAGACGTCTATCAGTCAGTTTCTGTTCTAATGCAGTACTGGATTTAAAAAAAAACTGCATATTTGTTATGTTGTAATGATGAAGGAGGTTTTTTGTGGTTTTTATTGGAAGAGCTTCAGGATTTACCGCACATCAGATCTTTTGCGACTAGTAGATAGGAGGGATGAAATTGAATCCCTGAAGGTTTTCTTTTCTGGAGGATTCAAATCGCGATAGGGAATATAATTGTGCAAAGTTATTGAGAGATGTTTGAGAGATAATTATTTAAAGTTATTTTGAGATGTGTGTGTTCAGGATAAATTCTGTTTATTAATTACAATTCTAAGGGATGTTTTCTAGGTAAGGTTTGATGAAAGTATTATTTAATGTTGAAACGGTCGCTGATCATCGGTGACCTTTAGGTCAATCACTGTGTTAACGTTAGGAATTACTGTACTCCTTGTATAAATAATTATTTGCAGACGGTTCTTGGGTAATTAGCTGTGTTAGTCTTCTTTCAATTAAACTTTCCTTCCGTGGAAGACTTGAAAGTAACAGAGATACTCGTTGGTGTACTTCATAGATCGCTTTTCATCGTATCGAATCTCATGTTCAATAAGAATTCTCATATATTCAGAGACTAAATATATTCATCGTTGTGTCATTCTTCTGTACATAGCAAGTCATTTTGTATAATAACAATAGTGCATAATTCAAATTCGAATCTTGTTTTCCAAGAAAGAATGACTGCACGACTAGTCATTTACAGTATTACAATTATTAATTAACTATTTTGACTGTCGCCTCGTAATATTCAAATTCAACAGCGTTAAATCTTCAGTGAATTATTTCGTTTCGAATCCAAGAAGTTTATCAAGTCGATATCACAAAACTGAAATACTTTGCTGTTAGATAAACCTGTGAATACCCCGTGTTGCTGACTATTGTTGCAACTCGACTATGTAGAACAGTTGTTGAGGTATTGTACAGCGCTGAAAAGAAGTCTAGGTGAATAGCATAAGGCCCAAAATTAAATTTCGGATGTTGTATCTGTTATTTAGTGTTTTCCCAGGTGCATAAGGCCCCGATACTTCATCAGGACCGCTTATCGTGCCCCTTATCGTCCCTGTAATCCTCAAACTCAGTCCCATAATAGTGAGATCGAACATAAAGCCTGCCAAGTCATAGGACTGATGTTTAATTTTTTTCTGAAAGTTGCCTAAATTATTAGAACAACTTGTTAATCAGTTATTTTATTAATTAATCACCTTCTTTACCTCTTGATTTCCCGTTTTCTCAATTACTTACTCAGTATGTTGAAATTTCAATATATGTAACATCGATGCTTTTAATGTTGAGGGGACTTATGATTATTTTTATTTTTGTATAATTTCTAATAAGATTGAAATGAATAGTAATTAATTTCATTGCAAGAGGACTCAAAAATTAGTAAGATGGGACTTACAATTAGACTTCTTTCCAGCACCGTACAGTACATATATCGTGTTCTTCAATGTTAATCGTTCCGATTAGAACTCTTTCCACGATTCACTGTATCCGATTATTATCGTAACTCGCACAATCCCAAGCATGTGACTACGAGCTTCAAAGTAGGCCCGTGTAATTGGGCCTGATACCGCAAACACTTGAGATTTATACTTGTAAATTTATAGTGATCGCAAACGTTCACGTTTGTAATTTTACATCGCGTTAACTCTACGTTTTCCCTCGTCTTGGAATCCTTTTTAATGGAGTTACATTTATTAATTTTCAACTCTATCTTATCTTGATTTGGAGGATCTTTGGAAGGGCTATGGTGGATAAGGGAGCAAAGGCACAAAAATTCCAATTTCTAGACCCAATAAACTTTGTTAGATTTTTTTAAAATTATTATTTAATGTATGATAGTCTCGCTGATTCGGAATTCATCAAAATTACGAAGTCGTAGGTGAAATAATCACAAAAGTTAGGGGGCTGTGGTGGATAAGGAGGCAAAGTATGGTTTTATGTTAATTAAGAATGACTTTTGAAACTTCTAAGACGAAGGATTAACGAACGAGATCCGAGGAAATAATTCTCATTTAATAATAATGAAAGTATGTAGGAATTAAGAGTATAAGTTTAACTCGTGTTAAGACCCTTTGTTCGAGGAATAAAGTTCACGGGATTTGAAGGGAAGTTAAACGGCGATAATAAATGATAATTTGTGCTTCATCGGACATAGTATTTTATCTCTTAGAATTGGTACTTTTACATTGATTAATACAATTTTCATACATTCAAATTCAATCTGCAATTCAATGTTTCTCTACGTAAATCCAGATTCTTTTCTATATCTTTCGAATACACGTTGATTTCATGTAACAGGTAATTAGTTACAGATAGTATAAAATCAATGAAAACTTTTAATCTCAGAGATTTAACCCGTATAAAGTATTCTACGTGAATGTGGTCTTCCTTGTATGATAGGATACTTCCGATTAAATTATTCAAAAGTTGATTACTTCTTCACCGAATGTAGAAGCCAAATTGTAGAACTTTACATATTGTTGTACCACAGGAAAGGATATCTTTCTAATAATATAAAATATTATTTACAAATCATGAAAGTAATAATATCTTCTAATGTTGTTACTGTTAAGGCAATGCAATTCTGTAATTTCTTGTTTGTATGTAAAATGAACTTCAGGAAGAGAAAATCGAAGGGTCAAATTTAACATGGTATAAAAAAAAATTGTATACGCTAATAATTGTTTAAATTCTTACAAGAATAATCATTTATTTGATCGGGATAGAATTCGTAAAAATTTGCATATCAATAATGAATACTGAAAGTCATTTCTAACATTGAAAGTTATTAAAAGATTTTTCAAAGTATTCCAAAGAAATTGATCATTTCTTTGCCGATAATTGCAGAACGATACTGTGCTTTTAACTATGAAAAATAAAATAAAAGGGATGAAATGAATTTTCCCTGCCATTTATGATGTAAAATCTGCTTGGCCTTCGGTCAGCATAGTAACCGAGGACCAAACTAGCTTATATTTTTTACCAACATTTAACATATAACAGAAACAATAATTAGACATTGTAACCCTTCATTGTAGTTAGAACGACTTGTCATTTAATAAACGGTAAAACAATCCTCGCGAACCTCCCCCTGGAATTACACTTGTGCTACAACAGATTTTATCAAGCTAATGTTATCCATATGTACTTGATCTCATCCCTTTTCAATTGTACGCCAATTACACGTCGAATGCCAATCATTCTTATCAATTAACATTCTGTACTAATGTTAAAACTATTAATGCAATCAAAACGACTGGCCTTTAGCTACTATTAATAATTTTTTCAAGTGCTAGCAGAGCCATGCAGCAAATATTTCACTTTTATGCAAAATCTAAATTACTTAATTGCCATTCGACGTATGGAAAATAGATTAAAAGGAAGAAACACTGCGACATTAATATTTTAAAGATGTATTCTGTTACTTTGGCAGAAGTACAGGTTTATTTTTATACTATTTCTAATTTGTTACATAGAATTTTAATGTAATGGAATTTCTTTTGGTGCCGGTGCTTTTATCAGCTCTCCCAATGATAACACATACGCGCTTTGTCGTCTGTACAGCTTCAATTCCCAAGGCACTTGAGATTCCATGTCAGTTAAATTTATACCAAGATCTTCCAGGGTAGGCAATGCATTTATTACTTTGTCGCTCATTTGTGTCTAGGTAAAATAACGATTTGGTTGTATTAAAATTGAGATAAAACGTCTAAAGATTACACTGCGGATATTTATGCAAATTACAAGTTTGATAAACTAATGAAGAGGAATCGAAGTGCAGAATTCCTGAAGTCGTTAAATGTTACAAGGAATACCGTGTTTTAGATACTTTTTTCTATTATGCGCTTCCTGTATATTTTAGCAATGTTGAATTTGTCATAAATGCAGAAAAATCCGCATTTTAGTAATTATCAAAAGATCATCACGGTTTGCTTACCTTCTCTAAACACTCCCAATTCAAGTACTGTCGTAAATGGGGAGGCGCCAGATTTTCGGAGAATTCGATTTTCCATTTAAATAATGGCGTTTGTTTCATATCAATTACGGTAAAATCAGTTTGATCTAAATCGTAGGCTGTTAATTTGTAGAACCATCTGATTAGCTCCGCCAGTTTGTATCTCTTTGGCCTGAAAGAAAAGTATGTTAAATTTAGAATCGTATTGACGGTACTCGAGTTTTCTTAGAATCTCTGGAGAAGTTCAATTAACTTATTTTAATCGATTTAATAATCGAATACGTTACGAACCCAACAAACTGATAAGTCTTGCCGGCAGTACGCGGATCTTGCGCGATAGCTGCAATACCACCAGCTACGTCTCCGACAAAAACTGGCTGTTTTTCAGTTTTTTCACCACCCTCCCACAATGGTATATACCTAAAAACAAAAAAAGACAAAGATGTCTAAATACAATGTAAAACATCGAGAATGAATGCAAATTAGGAATAATCAATTAATTACAATGCTTGGCGTCTCCAATAGTGCATATATTGATTTAGAAACTTATCCTCTTGGCCATATACATCCGATGGACGTACAATAGTAGCATTAGGAAATTCCTCCTTTACAGCACATTCTCCTTGCCATTTCAGTTTCATTAGCCTTGGTCCAGACCGACGAATTAATGGCTAATACAGAAATCAAAAATTTCAGAATTCTAGCTCTTGGTACATTTTAATCCTTTAACTAAAATTAACCTGAATTAAATACATACTTCAGGATCCTCACTTGCGTTTAAAGCTGAAACATGAATAAAACGTTCCACACCACACTCTCTACTGAGTCTGGCAAGTTTCCTAGGTCCTTCTACATGAACATCTTCCAATGTATAGTTCTTAGTTTCAAAATCTTTGCCAATCAAATTGATAACGACATTGGAATACTTGATAGACTTTATTATCGATTCTTCATCCCTCAAACTAAATGGATGAAACAAAACCTGGCCTAGGTCTCCGCACAGCTTCAAAGGCAAAAGATCATAAGGATCACGTCTATGCGGGAGAATCAACTGAAAAAATGAATTCAATATTAATCTAACTCTGATTTTCTTTACTCAAATAAATTCCAAGTTTATTGAAATTCTATCTACCTGTGTGCCAACCTTCCCAAGGCGATTGCACACGTATCCTCCTATGAAACCGTTGCTTCCAAAAACAGTGCATACTATCCCATTGAAGGAGCTGCGTCCACCTGTGCCTCGTTTTAAGCTGGCTGTAGTTGGGTTCTTAACGATTCTAGGCTTCGACGAACATTCCCGTGTTTGTTGTATTCCATAAGTCGCTGCACATACATTGTGGCTTTCTGCATCACACAATGCAGTTCGTTATCGTTATGTAATTACGATAATAATCAGCACAGATGTGTGATATCCGCTACCATAAAGTAACATACTCGTTAACGACTTGATATACTGCGAATTAAAATTACATTCAATTACAATAATGATTAAGAAAGAACGAAAAACTTACTTGACACTCGTACAGCACTTTTCGGTACCCAGGCCGCCATTTCTATTTGCAGTATTCAGTAGTATTCAGGGTATTCAGTAGTTTTCGAACATCTTACAGTCTATGGCAATGACAGAATGTGTATTAGTTAATTTCCCTGGGGTTTTTGTTTATAAATTCTTCGATTTACGAACACACTGTATTCAGTTGGTAGCTGAGATATTAACGGCGCGGCAAGTTGCGGTCGAGGATTTGAAATTTGAAAGAATGTAATGGAAAAGATTATATGCTGGAACTTGTGAGATTTGGATTTAATATTTGTAAATTTATATTTATGACAAGTCATTGACAGGTATTTCTGTAAATTAAATAATATGTGGGACATTGCAAAACTTAATTTTCAAGTAGAAATATTTCACAGAATAAATAATGAAGTGATCTCTTGTAACAAAACAGGAAAAATATTCTAACTCTTGTGTGCTACACATTATGCTTTAATTAACATTACTTTTAATATTATGTACTATATTTCACAGAAGATTAACCCAAATGCAATATATTTAAGAAGAAATGAAGCATTATATATCATTTGGGAGTAGAGATAGGGAGAAATTTTATCAGAGGAGCATATAAATAAAACATATGAAATGCATAGAAAACATTTATTCATGTAATTTCACATCCATAGAAGATTTAGAGCAAATTTGATCGTTATATCTGCTTCTTTCGTTGGAAAGAATAAAAGAACATACGATAATAAAGTATCCAGGCATAGGTTACACCAATCGCGCAATAAATAGAGGTAAAAGCTAACGGTAAAAATGGTAATTTATCAGCAAAAATCAACTTATGAATTATAGTTTCGTATATTGTTAAAACTGGCAAAATAACGATGTACATATACTCATAGGAACGAAGTAGATGCTGCTTAAATTTGTTGGTCAAAATTGTAAACGATGCGGTCATGTACGTTAAGAGGAGGAACAATTTCAATGGTGTTAAATTATTTGGATAGAGCAATGGCAAAAGAGCAGTATGTCCCACGCTACTCAAAATTATAAATATTCTAGCGTCCTCTTTGTTTGTCACAGCCAGAACGCTGCAAAAAAGAAATATCGATGATTAATTAATATTTCTATAAAAATTCATTAGCGTACAATTAATTTTTCAATCTTCTTTATATAAAATCTTTTTTCCTACACCGCATGAAATCACTGTAAGAGAATATTAATCTGTCCCCGACAACTCGCTAAAAATATAATCTAAAGTATTATAATTACTTCATAATTATTAACTTTGTACTTACCATAGAGGAATGATTGCAGTAAGAATAGCTTTCTCGTGTACATGCCAGCCGAACATAAAGGCACTCAAGCCGCATATAACAACACACCTAATAAACTGTTTCGGGTTTGATTGATAATCTTTTTTAAACAAAAGATAGCACAATGCAGGCTGAAATTTTAATACCAATCAATTAGAATTATGATTCTGGGATAAAATATTCCCGAAGTATAGAAAACTTACAAGTATAGAAAAAGCAGTCAATAAAAATGTTACAATTGGCGTAGGAGTCGGAAGAACAGTAAATGATTGTTCTTGCACTAAACCACCGGTCATTACGGCAGATTTCCCACCTTTTAGCCAACCTAATTGCTTCAAAATTATAGTCAGTACTTTATCAAAGCCTATGTACAGTGCCCAGCTGTTTGCAGCCCAATATGCATGAGCTAAACCTCTTTTAAATGGGAAGAGCCTTGATATTACCTAAAACAATTATAATTTAGCATTTTGCAAAAGATCTACAGATTTTTCTTTTTTTACCTGTGGTATCTGAGATAGAAATGGGCCAAATGAAATTAATAAAGTAACTACAACTATGCCTCCAAGCATAGATATACGTTTGAAAAATTGATCACTGTGGATGCAATATTTAAGCAGCCAAACAATAAAGGCTGGGGCAACATATAAATAAATATGTTTGAAGTTTAACAGTACAGCAAACAGCAGGGCTCCTTGTAGAATTGAAACCTGAAATTAATTTATCTTGAGGATTGTATCTTTGATTCTAAATTTAAAATTCTGCTACTCACCTGGTTCTTTGTCTGGCAAACATTTGCTATAGACAGTAGTAGCATGCCAAAGAGAAAACCATTATATTGAAAGTGGATATGATCTACTATCAATAACCCAACATTGCACAATGAGAGAAGGGTAAAAACGAGGTAACTATCAATCGATGTGCAGAACACCTTTCCTAATCTATAACAATATCAATTTCGAATTATTTTATTAACACTAGAATATCAATTCTGTATATTAGAATAAAGGAAAATATAAAAGGCAGCTGTAGAAGGGGAACATAATGTAGAATGTAACAGGTTCCACTGTACTAGTATTTTTTAATAACTTTTACAGTGCCTAGGTCATTACTCTTACTCTTTGGTTCCATAGCAGAATATTAAATCCATGACTATAACAGTCAGTCTTTGAAACAATATAGTAAACTCTGATGCATAGTTTAAGTTTCCTACTTTGAGCATCTCAGGGTCAAAAAATGCTGCCACATGGCTTAAAAAATATTCGAACCATGCAAAGAACGGTGGATAATCTAAAGTCCATTGAGACTTAGCATTAGTGTACCATTCTTTGATAGGTAAACTATGCGTTATAGCTAACCAGTTACGATGTACTTCAAAATCAGTAGAATAGCTGCAAATAGAGCAAAAAGTATTTGAGTGCATTGTGCTACAGGTTTACATAACCTCGTTCTTTTAAAAATATAAAGTGATGTATTTAAATAGAAAATATGAAATAACATACTATGTAGGAATCAACAATGCCTTGAAACATGTAACGAGAATGAATATTTTCATGGCAATTCTTTTTTCGTCCCATTTTATCGCTGTGTGATCAATCTTTTTCGCTTCTTTCAATTTCGATGTATGCTCATAGCTCGTCATTTTCATCGATTAATTATGTTCTTCTTTTATCGAAAAATTATTATTTATCTCAGAGAAATACAGAGAAATTTTTATACCGCTCATTATAATACAAATTGCTAAGAATGTCTAGATGTGGTATACAAAAATTGTAATTCATATAGCATTACATTTTAACAAATGCCACTACTTTCGCAGACGAATAGAAACTTTGAAAATATTCGTTAAGAAAGGAATAAGGAGAAGAGATTATAGCAAATATTGTATTATATATCTTTATTGTGGATAATACATGTGATAAACAAAGAATTTATTATGTCAGAAACACTATTACAACACTATTACATTTTCTTCAACCATTGTCACCATTGTCTTTACGCCATTCAAAAGATGCTGTATTCCATCAAAATTCGAAAAGAAATTATCATAAATATAAGTATTTATAATTAAAAGTTTGTTGATAAGACGTGAGTCTCTGAAAAAGGGTAAAATATAAAAATTGGACATCGATAATTTGTATTTTCTCATATGATCGATGTTCATTTTCTTCTATGGTAAAGATTTTAAACCATTTTAATTTTCATATTTAAGTAAGGTGATCGAAACTTAAATGGGAGAAGTGGGAAAGCTGTGTGTAACTTTCAAGAAGTGTGTGGTGTTAATAGTAGTAGGAGACGATACCTGCACCGACTTCAGGATCTGTAGGAGGTGATAGAACGCAGTATCGTCACTGCATTTAATATCCTCCAAATAGAAAGATCATGTTTGATTGATATATCAATTCTCATATTGGAATTAAGTAAGTGTTGGAATTAAATAAGTGACTATCTCATGCCATATATTATGCGAATGCTGAAAGAGTGGAAACTAGCTACTTTCAAGGTGACAGAAGCCTACCGCTTCTAACATTTTACAATTCCACGCGGTTTGCAAAAACAGTCATAGCAAACAGAGAACAGCCAGGAGAGCGACAGGGCAGAACCACAACAGATAGAGGAGAGCCGGGACGATCATAGGACAACCAAAATAGGCAAATGACAGCCACAAGAGAAGCAGAACACAAATACGACAGCTAGGACAGCGTTTAAAAATAAATAATTAGTGGTCTTAGATACTTGTATCTGATGATTATTGTATCACATACGTTTATATTGTATAGTGCCAAGGATGAATAAAAAATTGGTTAAATTAAAAACATTGTTAAACTTTATTAACCACTGCACTTGTTCCATTCCTAAAATTCCATTCCTCTACTTATAGTTATAAGTTCTCTAATATGGTATTATCATTCAACGGCACACCAGATCGATAAAAAATTCTACTGTTTTCTCCACTTATGACCTTCAGGGTCACTTCAAGGTCAAATTTGAGCTTGCAAGCTTACACCTAATAGCTCAAACTAAAAAGCTCAATAAAAATTACAAACTTTCACCCAAAATTTGAGCTTTTTTAGTTTGAGCATCGACATCTGAGCTTGCAAGCTCACACCTGATGGCTCAAACTAAAAAGCTCAATAAAAATTTCAATTTTTCTCGAAAAATTTGAGCTTTTTTAGTTTGAGCATCGACATCTGAGCTTGCAAGCTCACACCTGATGGCTCAAACTAAAAAGCTCAATAAAATTTTCAATTTTTCTCGAAAAATTTGAGCTTTTTTAGTTTGAGCATCGACATCTGAGCTTGCAAGCTCACACCTGATGGCTCAAACTAAAAAGCTCAATAAAATATCAATTTTTCTCGAAAAATTTGAGCTTTTTTAGTTTGAGCATCGACATCTAAGCTTGCAACATCACACCTGATGGCTCAAACTAGAAAGCTCAATAAAATTTTCAATTTTTCTCGAAAAATTTGAGCTTTTTTAGTTTGAGCATCGACATCTGAGCTTGCAAGCTCACACCTGATGGCTCAAACTAAAAAGCTCAATAAAATTTTCAATTTTTCTCGAAAAATTTGAGCTTTTTTAGTTTGAGCATCGACATCTAAGCTTGCAACATCACACCTGATGGCTCAAACTAGAAAGCTCAATAAAATTTTCAATTTTTCTCGAAAAATTTGAGCTTTTTTAGTTTGAGCATCGACATCTGAGCTTGCAAGCTCACACCTGATGGCTCAAACTAAAAAGCTCAATAAAATTTTCAATTTTTCTCGAAAAATTTGAGCTTTTTTAGTTTGAGCATCGACATCTAAGCTTGCAACATCACACCTGATGGCTCAAACTAGAAAGCTCAATAAAATTTTCAATTTTTCTCGAAAAATTTGAGCTTTTTTAGTTTGAGCATCGACATCTGAGCTTGCAAGCTCACACCTGATGGCTCAAACTAGAAAGCTCAATAAAATTTTCAATTTTTCTCGAAAAATTTGAGCTTTTTTAGTTTGAGCATCGACATCTAAGCTTGCAACATCACACCTGATGGCTCAAACTAGAAAGCTCAATAAAATTTTCAATTTTTCTCGAAAAATTTGAGCTTTTTTAGTTTGAGCATCGACATCTGAGCTTGCAAGCTCACACCTGATGGCTCAAACTAGAAAGCTCAATAAAATTTTCAATTTTTCTCGAAAAATTTGAGCTTTTTTAGTTTGAGCATCGACATCTGAGCTTGCAAGCTCACACCTGATGGCTCAAACTAGAAAGCTCAATAAAATTTTCAATTTTTCTCGAAAAATTTGAGCTTTTTTAGTTTGAGCATCGACATCTGAGCTTGCAAGCTCACACCTGATGGCTCAAACTAGAAAGCTCAATAAAATTTTCAATTTTTCTCGAAAAATTTGAGCTTTTTTAGTTTGAGCATCGACATCTAAGCTTGCAACATCACACTTGATGGCTCAAATTAAAAAGCTCAATGAATATTACAAATTTTCACCCAAAATTTGAGCTTTTTTAGTTTGAGCATCGACATCTGAGCTTGCAAGCTCACACCTAATGGCTCAAACTAAAAGCTCAATCTGATTTTCGACTAAATTCCAAATTTGGTTGAAAACAGAATCGTAGAAAAGTCAGGATATGGGGTTTTGAAATTGAATAGGGTTAAAAATGTATAACACTGTTTCAGATTTAACAAATTCTTTATTCAATATTTGTATTGTACAATATTGTTTGTATTACACTTTATAAAGTAATATTTATTTAATAAACTTTGTTCTAGCTGTCCTGTACCTGTCCTGGTTGTCCTGTGGTTGGCTTGGTTCTCCTCTGCTTGTCCTGGGCGTTATTTGTCTGTCCTAGTTCTGTCTTCTCTGCCCTGGTAGTCGTGAGTCTCCTCTGTCTGTCCTAATTCTCCCTTCTCTGCCCTGGCTGTCCTATACCTTTCTTGGCTATCCTGTAGCTGTCCTGTTTGTCCTGTGACTGTCCTGGTATTCTGTGCCTCTCCCTAAAAAATATTTTTTAGAGTATTATTAGAGTTCAGTGGTTGTCCTTACTGAACTATAATACTACTGGAATGCACGCTGGCTATTCTCTCCCTGTAGAAGCAGCGTATCGAGAGAGATAGCGACACCGGGTATCTTTTGCTCTTTCTAATCATACTGCGCATGTGCACAATTACGTCACGCTCATCAGGGTACACGGGCTGCAAAAAGTTTGTTCACTCATCTCAGTTTTAGTACGTTTCATCGGTGTCATGTGTTTCAATGGGAGGGAGAAAACTTTCAGATGGGACTGTACTGACAGAAAGAGGGATACCCGGTGTTGATATCTCTCTCGATACGGGTTGGCAGCGCAGCGTGCATTCCAGTAGTATTATAGTTCAGTGCAAGTGGTTGTCCTACATGTTCAACTATCTCAAACCATTCTATCACACATAATGGCGGCTACATAACTGCTGAGCAGTAATGCCAGGACGTGGGATTTTCTCCCACGTAGGAGCCATCGTGCGCATGCGCATGCGACGTCACAGCTCGACAGCGGTTGTTTCCATGGACGTATCTAGTAAAATATCCTCTTCCTCTAATTTCTACCGTATTTCAATTGTTACAGGGGTCTAACGATACCCCATATTTGAGTGAAGTATATACGTTACTGAGAATTGGGTAGCGCGCACGGGTGGGAAAAATCCCACGTCCTGGCATCACTGCTATAGGGGTGTTTTCAAAACATTGCGATGTTTAAAATACGGTAAATAATACTCCCATTCCTATTTTCTATGTTATACAACTTTTAATTTCGCTTGTTTGCATTTTTTAGGAATTCAAGTTATTTGGAATAATCGTAACTCCCTAAAGTTTGCGAAACTTCAATACATTTATATTCTACATCTCTTCGCGCCAAAACTAACCAAGAAAATGTCAGAGAAAGAACAATATAAAATTTATGAACAGGATCCACGACTTCCTTGTCGATATGGAGATAAATGTTATCAGAAAAATTCAATTCATCATGAAAAGTATAAGCATCCACCAAAAAAAACAGCGGTACATTATGTTATACTATTTTGTTTTAATTTTATTAAGTACCATTATTTATTTAGAGTTATTCCTTCTACCTACTATTTTCAGAAAAAAATTAAAACTGCTAAACATACAGCATTCGGAAAAAAGAGAAAGAATAACGATAATGATAATAATACATCCACTGACTCTCCAGAAAGAAAGGTTCAGAAAACGGAGTCTGAAGTAAATGATGCAGAATGTTCCAGTTCCTCTTTCACTGACAATAATGCAGTTGAAAAGAGCATCAGACACAAGCAAGAACTCAAAGAGACTACAGTGAAACATGAAAGTTTCAATGATGCAGGGGATTTACAGAATAAAATTTCTATGAGAACTTTGCTAAAAGATTCAAATATTGATGTAGAAAGCACCGAATTGTCTAATGCAGACGCGCAAATAGTCATTTCTCATTTATTTCTAATAGAAATGCCAGAAGACTTCTTCCAATTTTATGATTTATGCAAAACTATTTCTAAAGAAGACCCATTCAATGCATTTAAAGGTGTTAAATTGCAACTTGTTGGTCCTTACGACGTATTTAATACAAAATTTATGAACTCTGAAGTCAATGAAAGAGAAGATCTTCTGCGACATTGGAGATATTATTATGATCCACCGGAATTTCAAGTAATAAGAATATGACTGTAAAATGCAATTGCCTCATCGATTAATTAGTTTAAAAAAAAATTTAAGATCGTTCACATGTATTATACAACCCGCGTTATACAGGGTTGTACTATTTATTCCTTATTTGTTCTACATCTAATTACTTCTACTTTAATTAAAATCTCTTTGCAGACCATTCTGAAAGTCGATGACAAAGATGGATTACATTTTGGGTACTGGAGAGACAGTGCTTTGGAGAAGCCAATATTTGTAGCGAAAAATCGATCAAATGTGAATTGCATAATTGAGCCGGCTGCGAAAAATATACTTGGCGCAGTTAAGTAAGGAGCAGATTCGCTTTATTCTATAATACGAGTTAGCAATCTTTTTTTGTTAATCATAAGCTCAATTTTTCTCTCCTGTTTCACAAATATGCGTAAAATTTCTAATAAAATGTTTGATACGTAAGTTTGTTAACTGTGTATTGCAGTGTTCACGTGGAAGAAGCGTTAAAATTGGCCAATCCATTTGAAAAAACACATATAACTCGTTTACAGCAGAAACTAAGAAACTATGCTAAAGATAAGAACATAACTTTGGAGATCAAGACAGCAGATATGCAGGAAAGACAAAGAAAAGTTGTCGCGAAGACCTTTCACACTGCTGGCATTGTGGTACCATACGACAAGAAAACTCAGCTAGGATACAGAGACCTGGCGATGACTGACAGTAAATTCTTTAATATCAAATTACTATACAAATTGTTACCCTAACATTAATATCGAAATTGCGTTTTAGAAGATTTGCTAAAACATCTCAAGCAGATAGAATCTGCACAGTCATCTGAAGAAAGAAAAGTACCTATGTCGAAACTCGAAGAAGTTGTAAGGCTAGCTACAATTGCAGCGGATGAATGTGATTTTGGCACTTGTTTAGAATTAGGACACGATCTTTTTTCAAGCGGCATTAGTCACGTTCAAGGGAAAGCAGTTCAGATGCTTTCGATTGCGTACAATCTTTTAGGAAGATCGCAATTTTTCGAAATTCTTAAAGTACACTTGAAAGACAGGAGACAAGGCTTAAATTTGAGTGTATTGTAAATCAATGAATTTTCAACGGTAATATTCTGAATAATATCCATTCTGAACAAGTGATACTACGCACATACGTGCCTAATTAATAATTTGTGGATTAGAAGTATTAATTGTACCTTTACATCTGTTATAAATATAAGTTATTTTATTTATCCTTGTAAGATCGATTCTTTAAAAAGAAAGTCAGTGTAGAAAATTTCTACATATGTCGTCAGAGAAAGAGTAATACAGAGATAAAATTTCTATTTTGCAAGATTACCGATTAGCTATTCATATTTTCCCGCTAAACCAGGATCGATAATCGATATTCGACATTTTCATACTTATCGAATGTCTCGAACGTTATCGATAGTATCGCCATCGATGCATTCGCTGCTGATATGTATACAAGCCCCGTTAGTTTTGAAACATTTGAGAACCGCCTAAAACTTTGCCCGAAAAGATAACAGGCGAACAAAAAAGGATAGAAAAAATAATGTAAAACTAACCAGGGATATAATTATTCCCTAAAAACTGTACAGCTCAACGATTATAAACGATGTTAATCTCGCCTATCGTTTGCCGATTTTCAAACGAGCGAATTCTCAAGGCTGGCCGAGGTTGAGCGATGAACATAACGCGAAAGTAACGTACACTGATGTAGGAGGAAGAAGTGAAGAAATTATTTATAATGATTCGTATGGGGGATGGAGAACGATTTCATTTAATTGCAAGAAAGTGAGCGTATATGATAATCTCGAAAATGCCTTGATTTAGGTCCACGCTAATCGTCCGGAATCGCACGGAAATGGAATTAAAGTGTAACTAAAACAGAGCCGAGTAATCGATGATTATTTCTTATGTTACTTGAAATCAAACTAATCAATGGCAATTTTCTAAGTATTCATCATGGAAAGTAAAAGCTGCAATAATTTTATCAGCTACGTGGGACTTGAGGAACATGAAATGCAGGTAATTAATATAATACGACCTTGTGTAAACATGTCGACCTAACCTTAAATGATGTTTGAATCGACTTTTATTATTATGTTAATTGATACAGTTTATTAAATTGCATTTAGCCATTGGGTTCTAGTCGACGTAATTCATTATCTGAGAACAGTATAAAATTATTACCCGGTGAAATACTTATTACCAAAGCTCAAAGTGTTCTTATGTTCTCCCCTGTTGGTGATTTGAAGCAGGGCACATCAGGTATATTGTCAGTTACTAATTTTAAACTGACGTTTATTACGACTGAGGATACAAGTGGAGAAGTAAGTAAATTTGTAAGATTTATAAGTATAGGATTAAGAACCATGCCTCTTTTACTTTTATGGAAAAGTGGAAAAATTTTTCCACAGTTTCTACATCGTATAAGAAGCCTATTACATATTTTATATAAAATATGAAATATTTCGTTTATAGGAAGTAACTCATCAACAGAATCATCTCTATGGGTATATGGACACATGTTTAACCAACATTGACGATATTTATATAACAGTAGGTGATAAAAAGAGGAAACTGGTACCTGGTAATACTGTACCACCTAAAGTAAAAGGAATATTTATTATTTGTAAAGTAATTATTTCACACTATATGTTTATTATTATTATTATAAATTCCTATTTTACAGGAATTCATACAGTATCGTGTAAAATGATCAGACACTTTGTTCATACTTGTTCAATGTTAACAAAACTAAATATCTTTATATGGATTGCAGAATTTAAGAACATGGTCTTTCTCCTTCAAATTTTCACCTATTGGGCATGGGAAAAATCTTTTATATGCATTGTTACACCATGCATTTCCAAGCAGACATCACTTACTATTTGGATATGATTATAAGTTAGTATCATAAAGAAAAAAAATGTAATTTTTGGAAACTTAATCTCAAAATTAACAACTTGAGATCAGCTGTATTTTTCATCAGCTATTTTCTCATCAACAAAGTATCGCGTAATTTTAATTCTAGAACATAAGAATCTTTTTTATTATAAATAGGTAATGAAATAGGTAAGAAACTGTTAGGACATGTATAAAAGATTTTTTTTCTCTTACAGGGAAGCATATTATAGCAGCCTTGACAAAGCTGTCCGCCTATTCAGGGACATTTCAGATTGGCATAGCGAGCTAGAACGAACAGTAACTAATGAAAAACTTAGGAAAGGCTGGAGATTATCCACGGTCAACATAGAATTCAAACTTTGTCGTAGGTAATTAATGCACGTATTACAAAATACTCCCATATAATGAAATTAATTGCTTATTTAAAACTCGTCCTGTTTCATCATTCTAAATAGAGATCATAGACAATTTTTTCCAGTTTGTCACGATACATTATCGTACCGGCGTCCGTGACTGATAGTCAATTAACAGATGCAGCTAAGCTCTTTCAAGGCAACCGTCCACCCATATGGTCATGGTCGAGCTCGTACGGCGCTGCTTTAGTAAAAATGCCTGAACTTTTACCATCCGTTACCAACAGAATGCAGGAAAACATAATGTTCGAAAATGTTCGTAAAAGCCACCCACATAAAATGCCGCCGGTCGTCATAGAATTAAATAAAGATATTAATGTCAAATCGATAGCTATAGGTTTCTCGAAATTTGCTAGTCTGTGCTCACCAGGTAAACTTTCCGTGAAGTTAAATTATTCTCTGAGAAATATTTTATTCTACATGATGTTCCATTTGTTTTAGAGAATATTAGACAATTCTGGCTACAGGATAATAACTTCTATTCACTGATGGAGAACACGAAATGGTTGAAATTCGTGGCGTATTGCATTCAGAAGGCTGTCGAAGCGTGTGAACATTTACATTTAGGATTTTCTGTTATTCTGCAAGGTACAGATAAATTATAAAATATTGTTATAGTATTATATACTTCGTAAAGTATATTGTATGCTGTGATATGATGAAATTTTAAAAAAAGAGACATATTTGCAGAAGATGCTGGCATGGATACTTGTTGTATTATATCGAGCTTAGTTCAATTAATGTTGGACCCTTATTTTCGAACCATAAATGGGTTTCAATCACTCTTACAGAAGGAATGGATTGCCGGCGGACATCCATTCTGCGATAGATTGGGTCATATCGCAAAAAGAAATTCAGAAAAGGTATGTAAGTTAATTAGCAATTCAATTTGCCACTTGGTAGTTGTAATTTAATTAATTTCATGTTCCAACAGTCTCCAGTATTCCTTCTGTATCTTGATTGCGTTTGGCAATTATGTCAACAATTTCCTGCAGAATTTGAATTCACAGAAACCTATTTAACAACGCTCTGGGATGCAGCTCACGTCTCGATTTTCGACACGTTCATTTTTAATTGTGAAAAGGACCGAGTTACGGCAGCTACGGTAATAAAAATTCCTTCACTCTCATTTTTGATCAAGGAACCAAAGAAATAACGACAAATCTTTAATCGATTCTCTCTTAGGAACCAAGTAATCCTTTCATTCTCCGAAGCGTTTGGGATTGGAGAGAGCAATTC
This sequence comes from Cerceris rybyensis, assembly GCA_910591515.1. Taxonomy (NCBI): domain Eukaryota; kingdom Metazoa; phylum Arthropoda; class Insecta; order Hymenoptera; family Crabronidae; genus Cerceris; species Cerceris rybyensis. The sequence continues at coordinate 322,890 of OU342802.1, forward strand.
GGTGATCAGGATATATTAATGTTTTACAATCCTTTGTTCAACTCTCACGAAACGAACAACACCGAGACCTGTGTCATAAAGCCTTCTTATCACGTGGCAAGTTTAGAACTCTGGACTCAGTGTTATTTTCGATGGATACCTTGCCTTGAGATTCGCAACGGTGGTCAAAATCATATAGAACTTTACGCTAGATTGTTGCGCAACGATGTGAATCAATTAAGAATGAATATAAATGGTAATTGTGGATCACCGATCGTTAAATCCAACAGTTATTCCGTTCATATGAACATCGATAGCTTTTATCCGTTTAGTAATAAAAGGTCTGGGAATACCGTCAGTACTCCTATTATGAATAGTTCAATTCTCGCAACTGAAAGCTTATTAGACGCGCAATCATTGATAACTGCGCCCGACTGATGTATATATCGTGCTGAAGAATTTAATAAGTTCGAGATTTAATGGACACGTAGGACGAATGTTTTTTTTTTGTAGTTAATTGAGCGAAACTTGTATCCCAAAGTATTAGAAGTCAGTGTCTCTTAATCCTTTCAGTGTGAAACGATGATGAATCGATTGTTTTAATGCTTGCTTAATAATTTCATTTATTTTCTAACCAGGCAAGACGATTGTGACTTTTTCATTATATTTATTGTAAATATAAGTTAAACGTTATTAACTATGCGACGAGAAGACCGATAGTTTTCTTTTTTCTTTAATATGTATTAATTGTAACAATTTTATCGATTGTTACTAAGCTTTTCCTTTCGGTATTTCGTTGATTTAGTACTTAAAGGATTAAGATGATGTTAAACAATTCCAGAACGAAAACTAGGAGAAAATCTCAGATTAGTAATTGTAATGAAACATCTTTTTATATAAATCACATTGTAAAATAGTAAAATTTAGAAAAAAGGCACTAATATTTAATAATATGCTAATGTTATAAATTATATACCAATAAAACTATTTTTTGTAGAAAACATGCAACTCCCTCTTTTCGGCTCTTTAAGTTCTATGAAATTTCAACCTTGACTGTCAAAGTATGATTTTTATATTATCATGCTCAGAATGTAATAATTTTAGGTGCTCATTTATTACATAAATAGCTTGCATTCTTGGAAACCGAAATTGTTTTTGTAAATATTAAGATAACAAAGAATTAAATGAATGGAAAACACTGGGTTTTACTTTCAACCATGACATTTGTTCCATTCATATAATTCTACACTCACTATAAATTTGTAAAGGGCCTATTAGAATTACAAGTATTCCTAATTAAAAAATTGTGATATGAGTCTCTGAAAAAGGGTAAAATATCAATATTGGGAAAGTATATATTTTATTGTCACTATTACGCCCTCTTAAGCCATAGACTATGCTGACGCCGAAAGAGTGGAAACCAGGGTAGGCAAGCTGCCGTGTTATGAAAAAGGACTGAAAACAGCGCCGCTTGTATTCCCGGGGACGAACTAAAGGCATACATATTTGTATAGCATGCCTATCTATATTAATGTATAGTCAATGGCTGTATTTAAGAGCTTGCCTTGTTTTCTTTACAATTTTATTTTAAAATGAAAATAACGTTATGTTTCAATTAACAATTTTTTATTAATGTTCACAATAAAAAAGAATTATAATTTACATACATAGGTATACATAGATGTACATAGGAACACAAATACTTTCTAACCTCCACTTTCTTTACAGAAAGTAACCGAACGTTTTTTCCTTTGCATCATACTTAGAAAATGGAAACAACTCAAATTACAACAGTATTTTAATAATTATAATAAATATGAGAACTATGACATAAATAATAATTATGTCTGAAGTTCTTTTGACTACACACTTTCGTCTTGAGCGATTTACTTTTACCCGCAATGGCGGTTCGGAACAAAATTGACTGTTCAGTTCACGGAGCTTAGATAGGAGGAGAACGATCGTAATGTATAAAAATGTCTACAAAATGTAAGGAAAATAAAGTTTCGTTACTGAGTGCACTACGATCGCAGAGATCCCTTATTCAAATTTAGCGGTCAAAGTTATCAGAGAAACTAGTTTATATTTAACCAAACAAAATAGATAACCATTATATTTAACACATTTTCACCATTGTTTAGATTTATTAAATTTGACGCATTAAAAACAAATTCAAAGCAACACAAATAAACAATAAACGGATAACTTTGTTTATCTATTTTATGACGTCAAGGGGATCGCTGCGATATTAACGCTACCCTGGTGGTGAGAATAGGTATTATTAACTGCCGTATTTTCCACCCTGGTGGAAACTCGATGTTTTCAAGGGGTTCTGGCGCTATTGCTGTCAGTGCCATCTAGTTTTTGTAAATTTTCGGTCTTTGTCTGGCGCGAAATAACCTCTGGATGAAAGCCAAATATTTAAATATATCATCTTTCAAAGGGGGGTTATTTCGCGCCGGAAAAATACCGAAAATTTACAAATGTTAGATGGCGCTGAAAGCAGTGGCGCCAGAACACCTTGAATACATCGAGTTTCCACTCTTCCGGAGGTCGCATTGTTTATGGCTTAAGAAGCCCGCCATATAACATAAATACAAATTATCTACACGAGGCTTATCAACATTTTTTAAATTATTGAATACTCGTAATTATAACAGAGTCTTTAGAAATTCGTGGGTAGTTTTCGGTTTAATAAAGAGTAACACTTTATTGCGACAAGTTCAATTAATAATATGTAAGCAAGTGTAAACCTGCTCGTACGATATAGATATACATATGTATATATAAAATGAACCATGTATCAATGATCTTTAGAAATTCTACAAACATTAAGTACTACCATGCATTTCTATCGCGCTCTCTCTCTCTCTCTCTCTCTCTCTCCCTTTCTCTCCATCGTACAATCGTTATAACGTTCATTCGATTCATTCATTCATCCGCTCATCCATGCACACTTACGCGCAAGCACAAAACACGAAACACAAACACAAAAAGAGTACCATACTTGTACCGATGTTTCCTTTGCGTTTTACGTTTAAACCGTGATAAATGTATCGAATGCGGTGTAATAAGAAGCACAATAAAAAGTTCACACTGAAAATGATTTCTCAATTATTCCACGATCTCCCATGCCCTCATGTCTTCCCATACTGCATGTTCTCTTTGGCACTGCATCGACGCTAAAAAACGTTAGAGGAATTTTGCAAATCTCTGCGTGGAACGTAAAACGAAACGTGTGTCTTCGTATTTCGGGGTAAGGCACATTTAAACGTGATGATACAATGACTATTCTAAAAAAGTCGACCAGTTAACCCTTTGAGCACTACAGACGCATACACACGACCGATGAAATGATTTCATCATAGGTCATCGACGTATATATTCGCTGGGAGAATAAATTTTATCTATCGGCGTATATATACGTAGTTGGAGATGAAATATTAAAATAGTATTCCAAGCCAGTTGATAATAATATGGAATTGTATACACGCCAATTGACGGCGCAAAGAGTAATTGATGATTTTGTTTAGCATAAATCTCTTAACTTCCTGATTAAAAGAATGGCTATCTCAATTGCCAAATAATTTATACTTCTCGAATATTTAAAACATTTAAAAGTCTCTGTCCGCAAAGGGTTAAAAATCCTTCGTACCTCTTTGGGCGATTCTAAAGAAATGCTAAAGGGGTAGTGCCATGCTGAGTATAATTCTAAATCGCTTTACGTCTCTACTTAAAATCTATCGCGTGATTGATATTCCCTGCAATTCTACCAATTATGCTTGCACCCGCACACTTATCAAGCGATAACAGAATTAAGCATATCAGAGTTTCTCGTCTGCTCTTTAACACTAGATCAACCAAGAATCCTTGAAACCAACTGAATTTTTTTAAGTTTCTGAATTATTATTCAGTACATCGTAAGGATAAAAACTTCTCCAGTATTTTACACTATTCTCAATTCATCAAATTGTTAAAGTACACAGGACTTATTTCTCGTAATACAGATAAAAAATGTCCAGCAGGTTGAACGTGTTCGATTCGAGAAAATTACAGTGACTCTTCGAAGCATGCGAATCGCGTAGAAACGAACTGTTATTTCGGTAATTTTACCATAATCTTTTCTATTGCGGTGTCAATTCGAAATAGAAATTCAGAATCACGATGAAAGGGTCGTTCGTAAAGAAAATTTTGCAGTGTTACTCCTATTCGCGCGCTGTGTATCCCTCGCAAGGGAAATTAGAGCCATCACTGAATTTACCACAGTTATTTATACCTTTTTAACGTGATTCCAATTCGTTTTCCTTCACAATTTTACTCCAAGAAAAAATACGTTCTGCTCGCTCGCTCGCTTTTAACACTTGTGGAAAGATAGAAATTTCTGCTTACGTAGGCTTGCGAGAAAAATTATAAATTCGCTATCGTACAATTCTATTTAATTAAGTACAAAACATGATTATTTCCATTTAGTACTCTTTCTCCGTATACTCTAACGATCCTATAGCACAAAAGCACGAGGAAATTCACGCTGATGTTCTGTTATCAACGTGGAAATAAAGTCAATTGCGACAATTAATCAATGCTATCTGTATTTCAAATAAGTAAGATCGTTCAAGCACCTTTTGTTCGTCTCAAACACCTTCTCCTTAATTATTTGAAATCGTTCTCGTCGTTTTGTCTCCATGTTGTATTAACGATCAAAAAAAAAGAAAAGGAAAAATAAACTTAACAAACGATTCAATTACTAATATTTACATAAATTAATGCAATATGAGTGATATGAATCGAATATCTATATATATACACACACATATACACATATATGTATGTATATATGTAACTACAGCCATTATTGATTAGAGCAAGTGGAAATTTAAGCCAGTACGGATGATATTTGTTTTCTTCCTCTTATCTATCCATCTTTTCTTGCCCCATACTTCATTATTTCCATGGTGTATGGAATATACACGCATCATTACTTTCCTTTAACACATTCACCGTCACGGAAGCAAAGCAATTGTTGCTTTAAACGTCAAAGTTTAGAGATAGCAAAGATTTTTGGAATTATATATTAATTGAATCCGAAGTTTCTCTTAAAATTGCAGTCAAGCTTCGGTCTTTATTGCTAATTTCTCATTGACTAACAGTTGGAGAAAACTACGAGATATTTTGTAATCGACAGTGAATGGGTTAAATGCATGTTCGAGCAGTTCGTTTACTACTTTTGCCGTAATTGCTCGCCTCGCAAATACCTATGCACCGTAATTGGTATTATATATTCGCAGATGCATACGGTTTTAACGTCGTAGAAGTGAAAGTAGCAAAAGCTGAAGGAAAAAAGAAGTTTTTGCAAAGAATCAACCGATGGAATTGATTAGATCGTTCCTTTTATTTACGCTGCGAGCGTACTGGGGAGCTTTTGATACTTTCCATTCTCTAAACAGCAAACGACTCGCTTAAGAACAATATCCTGAGACTTCGGAACGCTGGTGGAAATATTTAATCGGTGATGGAGATCTGAGCAAATCCTATTAATGCCTTGTCGTCGGGGACTTCGTTGGCTGCGTGACCAGAATTCTGGAATTGTTGGAAAGTGGGAGGAATTGTGTCTTTAGGAATTTCCGAAATTTTCAGGAAAATTGTAGATGGAATTTTTAGCTATTTGGCTGGATCCGTGTTTCCAGTACAAATGCTAGCGTAGCCCAATAAAAAACTTCAAGCTAGACTCCATGGAATTGTATTAAGTGAAAGGACCGCACTTACCAAGGAAAACGTGACTGTCCGTAACTGACCGGCGCTATCGATTAGTTTCTGCAAATTCGATGATATCATGATAATATCTTTCCCATCGACTAAACCAGCACCAACGAGTTCCGCTGCAATACCTTCCGCAGAATCGACGCCAACAGCAAATTCGAATCTAATATCGTTAAGTTCTCTCTTCTGATTTCTAAAACGAAATTTCATAGATTAATGTAAAATCACAATAATCTATCATTTAAATAACATATAATTAAAAAAGAACAGTTTGTCTCGAGTATCTGAATCAAAGGAAACTGAAGGTAGGACAGGAAAACCCATACTCAGATAGTTCTTCTAAGGTGAATTCTGTTAGGGGACGTCTGCAATAAAAGAATGACAAAGGCATGTAACAATTTCGTCAGTAGGAAGAAGAAGGATAACAGGTGAAAGGAAAATGTTTCATAATTTTCTAATTAGGATTATTTCTTGTAATTTTATCGCATACCGTAATCTCAGCACAAGATTTATTGGAACATTCTGTTCGGTGGCTTGTACAACCAATTGACTGGGTACTGATTTCACTTGGCCGTAAAATTCTTCTGGATCCGGCTCTTCGTCGCTGCTCGGATTCTCGATGGTGTTAACCGGAAGTGCTTCTTTACCTTCTTCCCCGCTGGAAGCTCCGCTATCTTCTTCCTCCGACGACCAAACCCATTCACCTGTTACCGTTCTATGCAAACGGCCTGATGTTCCAGGTTGTCTTTTAGATGCCTAAATATACATAATGATAAAGAAGTAGAAGTTCAGAGTTCAAACTGCAAAGTAAAATGTCGTAGATCGATAATTCTACCTTCTGCACTCGAGTTTCTAGACTAGGACCAATGGCTACGAGCGTTTGCTGCAAGTACTTCTTGTCTTTTGCTTTTTTGAAGAACGGATGCTTCAGCAGCTCCGTTGCTGTTGGTCTAAAATGGAAAAATTACTGTCAGACTCCCGGTGTGCTAATAAAAATCATAAAATTGATAGGGCAAGGTCGATCAGAAGACACTGGGTCCTGTACAGTTGAATTATTTGCATACTCCTTGAATTGGCATTATTCTATATAAAAAGAAGTATGTATGTATGTATGTATGAATGTGTGCACTTGTAAATTGCAAGAAATGAATAAAATACCTTTTGGTGGGGTCCTTTTGTAGGCAATCGACGATCATTTTCCGGAATGTTTTACCATACGCTTTGTATTGATCTTTTTCATCCGCTGCCGTGTCGAGGGTCGGTGGATCGTTTTGAAGCGTTAACATTAGTACCTTCATGGGAGGATATTTGTGATATGGGGCAGTGCCACTTGCCATTTCAATGGCGGTGATCCCGAGTGACCAAATGTCGGCTTTAAAATCGTAGCCATGGTCCTGCAAAGTGATCAGCATATCATAATTGATTTTACAGTGCACGGGTAAGAATGAGATACTCAATCTCGAATAGGCAAGGGACAGACGTGCTTTGAATTTTAGCATGCTTTTTTTTTGCTTTTCGTCAATCTATTCGCATAACTTTAGCAATTTACAATTTAGGAAGTGATTCATCTACCAGACAGTATCTGCATTTCTGGAGCGTGACACGAATTAGCGAAAATATGCTCATGCCAGGCTGGTGACGTTCGAAGGCCCAGTTTTTCTTTGAATGTATTGTATATATTATTGAATTATATATTTGAATAATAATCGTAATAAAAAGAAAATCGGTAGCATGGTATCGCACGCAGTGATAAAAAAGAGAAAAAAAGGAACTGAAATTGTAAGACAATAGCGAAAGCGTATCAACCATTTATCGCTAAAATGTACACAGAATCTCAGCTGATAAGGTGGTGTACATTAAAAACGTGGATGCAAGATAAACGAGGACACAGAAAAAATGCAGGCTAAGAAGTTGTAGTGTTACTTTCCTCTCTCACCTGCTCCATGACCTCAGGTGCCATCCAGCATGGTGTCCCTACAAAAGTATGTCTGACTTTCTGTCTGCTTAGATCTCGACCTGTTGCAAGCCAAGCACTGACACCAAAGTCGGCTATCTGAACGGTGCCATCTTCTCCTAGTAGGATATTACCGGCTTTTATGTCCCTAATATTATTCTGTTATTAAAAATTTGTTTATGTATACACTTCATCGAGTACATTCAAAATCGCGCATCTTTGTACGTTTATTTCGATAGTATCGTAATGCAATTTGTCTGATGCATTCGCAATTTCTCTTCATTCTTCCTGGATAAAATTAACACTAGAATCACCGATGATGTAATTCGTTATACAAATAAGTATTAAATTAATGTATTAGAAAATACAGGTTCAAGAATGAAAAATTGTTCTGTGCAAAATAAACGACTTTGGAATAGAAAAGAACAGTTCTAGTGTTAATTGAATTATAATCCATGTTATTACTTTGAGGACGATACAAAACGAAGCGATTGAAAAGTACTTTTTGCGTGTTCAATTTAATATAGTACACCCTAGAGAGATCATCGACGAGATACCTGTGTATTTGCCCGTTACTGTGAAAATACTCGAGGCCTTTGAGGACTTCTCGGAGTACAGTTGCTATCGTTGCCTCGTCGAAAACTCCATGCTTGCAATTAGTAGTTCTTGTTTTATGTTTGATAATATCCAGTAGAGATCCACCCTCTAGGAGCCTGAGGACCAGCCAGAGTTCCTCTTTCACGACGAAGGAAGTATAATAAGTGACAACGTTCTCGTGATTGCAGGAGGACATTGCCTGTATCTCTTTCTGTTTGGAAATAATTTGATTCATTTGAAATCAATGACATTTAGAAGTAATAGCACAGAATGAAACGAAAGACCATTTAAAAATGTAATGACTCTTATTTCAAGGACATAAGCTGCAAGGTACAATATTAAAAGTAAACGTTAATTTAGAATTGGTAAATGAATTATTCTACTTTTATAATGGACTTTAGGATCGCCCTAGATATATCAGAATCTGAGAAGAACATCGAAAGGGATAATTGAACGATTGAAAACGTATTGCAATGATTTTTGTTTGTAGGGATCGGTATTAAGATCACTGTGAAAGACAATCTTCTATCTGGATCGTAGATAGGAGAGGATTGATAATTCGTGTAACACTTTAATAATCATGCTGGTTCGACGTTCTTATCGCTTTTATAGATTTGCATTATTCTCTTCTTCGTTTCTTCGTGAGATCGAGAACAACGATAGAATACTCAACTCACCAGCAGCTCGTCCATGCTTGTGTTCCATTTTTCTAAGTTTATTCTCTTGATCGCGCATTTTTCTTGCCGTGGAATACAAAACGCTGCGTGCACAACGGCGGTTGCTCCGACACCTTAAAACATCACGATTTTTATTGCATAAGTTGTACAATTTCTATGATAATTTCATTATTGATAAATAATTTTCAAAGAAATGTTTCCTCAAGGAATTACTAATTTCGTGATCTTAAGAGCATTTAATTTCAACTTCAACATTTTCTCTTTGCGCGAAAATAAATAGAAAATATTTCCATCGTCCTGAAACAAGTTATGGGTTTTTTTTATAGCTTTTGAAGATCCCATGAAGTATCGAGATCAATGTTTACGATACTTTACAAACGTCTTTGCGTAATTACACGTTGTTACGTAAGTGGCAGTAAATTAAATGCACAGTCAATTCCATGGAAGCGCGCAATTACAAGTGTAATTACGCATTGGAACATCCACCAACAACAGCTTTTTTTTCGTCTACGTTTTGTAATATTGTTTACAGTGGAATTAAAAGATACTTGGGGATGATTTTACCTTAATTCCAAGCAGTCATATGATAAACCATCGATCGATCGATTGTAATCTTGATCGCATGAGAACAAATACTTCGAAAAGCGAATTAGAGCTACGATCATTTCGTCATTTTATTTTCACGCAAAGAGACAGATAAATTCTGTCCTTTGCGAAATATTAATTGATATAGGATCAAGAGAAAAAAAAGGTCAATTTTTCGTAGAGAAGAATGAAACGGAAATACTTCGATACAATTTTTTAAAAAGTTCTTTAAATTGATAGATGAACTGTGGACAATATATTTTACTTCTCTTTTTCCAAACAACTTATTCTATATATCGGAGTGTGATTGGTATAATACCGGTAGCTGTAATGTTAACTCCATAAATACCATGGTCTCTTTGATTAAATACATGATACGTATTAATTACAAGGAATGTCGATAAAAAGACGTCACGGCTTGGTATCACATGTCGTCATATGACGTATTAACATGCTATCGGGCAATCTTTAATTGCTTTATCCCCACTTCTTCTCTTACGTTCATTGATACAACGACGCTAGAAAAATTATCTAATCCTCTCAGATCCGCCTATATTCTTCTACTATCATTTCTTTATCATTGAAAATTCGCCAGAAAATTATCTAATGTTGTTACACCTCCTGTACTATCTTATTAACATCGTTACTCAATTAATTAGCATTCTTTTATCGCCCGAAATTCCACAGAAACCTAATTTAATGTCTGCGTTTTCTAAGTCCACAATTTGTAGCGTAAAATTCTTACAGAGCACGTAAAACTTCATCGTAACGTTGACACGACGAAGTAAATTGGAGCGGGAAGTTGCAATCGTGAAAATGTCATTAAAAGCAAGAGCAATTTTCATTGATACTTTACCACGACATCGTTACGTAAACTCATTAGCATCGAGAAGAATACAAACGCCTGTCCTTTCCTGAGGAACTTTTTGCAAGCAAAGATTGATAAGTCACCGTTGAAAATCTTATCACACTCTACCGTCAAAGCGTTAACACCGAAACCGTACATAATTACGAATCAACAATCAATAGACCTATCAATACTTTGCAAATCGATAAGCACAACTTAAACTACATAAATTCATGCAAACCATTTTCACGCTGACTTTCAGCATGTCTATGGAGGTTAACTATAGGTTAGGACGATTCGGGCACCGGTACGTATACGTGCCTGTTCTAAAGAGCGAGAAGTCGCTCGTATGGCGGCAACAACGAGCATAAGAGCAATGAAGATAGAACGAGCCATAAATATACCCCGTCCGGGAACAAGAGCGAGCGAGAGAATCGCGTAAACGGAAAGAGAGAGAGACAATGCGGTACATCGACTCTCTACGTGTCGATCTCTCTGCACGAATGTACGATTTTTCCTCTGCATTTCTAAGATCTCCCGTTACCTTTGTAAAACACCGAGGAGAGTTTTCGAGAAAGACAGTCGAAACGGAATCAGCGTGAACGTCAAGAAAGCAGAACAGTCTCGACGGTCGGTACCCGGTGCGGTTATTTCGATAGAAAAGAACGTCGTTTGGACAGAAGCCGGGCAAAAGTTCTCCTCGACTGGACCACGGCTGAAAGAGAGAAATAAAGAGCGATGACGTTACTCACCAATAACCTCTTTGAGCTCGTAGTCGTCCTTGGTGTTCGGCCAGCCCTGCACGACCGTGGTGGAGCTCGCGGACGCCATTTTGTTCGCCAGTGCCGTGCCTAGACGCGCGTGCTTGCTGGCACCTCGGGCGCCCCGCGATAGGAGTAACACGCCGCTTCGAGCGCTATTGTTAGGTCTCCTCTGTTCACGTGGATCGCCTCGATCAGCGTTTGCGCGATGTTCGTTTGCCGCAGGTGGATTCAATTGGTTTCCGGAACCTTTTGCCGGCGTTGACGAGCAGAAGGACTTTTGACGGAAGATCCCGGGTGAACAGGATGGCAGAACGTCCGGCGAGATTTTCCTGATGACGAAGTTTTCATTGAGGAGTGGACTCTTTTTTTTTTTAATATTTTATGGATGAATTATTGAAATAACGATGATTTCTTTGCTTTGAATCTACCGTTTTAGTTGGATTCTAGATCATCGGGGCTACGATATGTTAATTGGGTATTTAGGATAGAGGGTTTAAATTTCGACTTGGTATGGTTGAGAAATTATAAAGGGCGATATAAGTACGTGTTTTCTGTCGATCCGATAAACTGTGGTTGTAAAAGGGTAGATTGTATCAAGTAGCCGACCACGGTGTGTTTATTAAGTCCCAACTACGTGTAATCTTGTCAAAATAAATGCGTCTGCAAATCATCGACGCAACCTACGCGATGCTCCATGCCATTCATTAGAAACGATTGAGTTTCGCTTTGAGAAAGAAACGACCGTCCTGTCAATTTTCAAAATCTTTAGAAATATAATTAATAATCAGTCAATTCTAAGTAATTTGAATTATTTTCAATTTAACCGCCTTAGTACTTTCTAGCCCGAGAGCGCCACCTTTTCAAAAAGAACCCGCGTGATTATTCGGCGCGGCGGTAAAATGAAGAAGAATTGAATTTCATTCGAATGCATACAAGCCTTTCAAAGAAACTTCCATCAATTATTTTACTCACGCTTCTCCACGTATACTCCAGTAGCCTTACGATTTATCTTCTGTGCACGTTCTCCAAAACGTTCGCTCTCGAACTACCGTAGAATCGATGGAAATTCTTTTTTTTTTCCTTTCTCCAAAGAGCACCGTTTTGCGCGATACGCGACGACGATATCAATGTTAATCCTCGTCCGTCTGTCAAAGTTGAGTTCGAATCCCACCGTAAAACGACATCGACGGAACACTCGACGCGATTAATAATTGAAACGCTTTCATCGTTGTTCTCGCGTATCGAGAAGCGCGTTAGAAAGAGAGCAATGAAAAAAAAAGCTAGAGAAAGAAAGAGAGAGGGAGCAGAAAGAGAGATGCGGTATTACGAGAGAAGAACAGAGGAGGAGAACTAAATGAGCGATAAAGAGAGAGAGAGAGAGAGAGAGTGGAATCATCGATGAAAGAGGATGGAAAAAAAGAGAGAAAGCAAAAGATAATGAGAAAGATAGAGATAAAGGAAAAAGAAAAGAAAAGAGACATATATTGTTGGAGAAAGAGCGCCAGATAGATGTAGAATGGATAGGGGGTAAGTGGCGAGAACGAGACGAATAAATTATTCGAGTTATCGTATCTATACTTGTTAACGGATCCTTCTATTTTAATCAGTACGATTAGAGAATCCAATTAAACAGTTGGTAATCGTGAACACCGATGGTATCGTTATCGGATATTGGTATTTGCAGGAGGATCTGTGTGATGACCTTTCCCTTAAAAGCGACAGGTGATTTACCCCGATGACGAAATCCTATACGTGATATAAAGCGTGTCACGGGGAGACTGATCAGAATAGAATAAACCGATTCACGGTTTTCTCTTCGAAATCGTAAAAAAAAGATAACATTGTTGGAGTTACTTGGAGAAAGAAAGGCTGCAGAATTGTCCAGAATGCTTCAAACTGGTTACGCGGTGGTGGTAAGTGTGAATTTGATTTGTAACTTGATTTTTTTCGTAACGAGACTTTCGAGGATGTATTTTACTTGAGAAAAATCAGATAGAAGAGTAGCGAAAGAAAGAATTGAAGAGGAAATTCGTTGTAGTTATTTAACGTATCGAATACGTCTGACTGTTCCACGTATTTTACCGTACTATTTGTTGCAATGTTCCTGCCAAATTAACGTCCATGCGAGAAAAATTGCACCATAAATATTAATGTTTATTGCATACATGTAAGTGCTCTACACCTGTACCGTGTCGTCAGCAGCTTAACACCTTAATTACCATGGTTGTACAATTACGTCATTGAGAAAACTTACGTTATTTACCGCTGATCTATTAGTACAAGCTATTGTGAACTTAAAGCTCGCTTTTTCACTTGAGAATCTCTCGAGGAAGTTATAATCGCTGGATTATTCTATTGAAAACTTTCTATCAAATGTCTCCTAATGCAAAGAAACTTCAATACGTTTTATATTAGTCGATTATCTTTCAATTTTCTCACTTCGTCGTTTAAACGATGAGACAATTTGATAACACGCTTTTCATATCACCCAATATAATTGTTAATAAAGAAATAAATATAGGAAACACTGTACTTCATTGTAACACAGTCCAATCTACAATAATAGATAGAAATATAAGAATTCAAGTTCCCCTGCTTAGAATGAGCGAAAAGGAAAGAAATTTTGAGCACTCACCTACTTCTTCCGAGCACCAAAGTAGTTAGAAACCTACTGTCCTGAAACTTCAGCTGCTCCTCTTCCGTAGATATAGGCGCCGTGGCGCCTAATGTCGATTTGCGTTGCCGCATGGTGCCCAAGATTCTGCGAACACGTGATACGATCCTGTTAGAATGGTTGCATTTACAAGGAACCGTATTTTAGGGACGCGAGACTGTATGACTGTCGATTTGACATCGCTCCAATGAGAAATGTCCACAGTATTTTCGTTCTTTTATATTTTTTCGGCTCAAACCAATAAGGTCATTCTGTCTGGGAGCAGCTGATGTAGATGGGCTCCAAACGAGCAAGAGTATGATAACTTCTTCCTTCTGCATTTCTTTGGCTTCTACTTATAAAGCCATTTGGCCACAGACCTCCTGATTTAGGTGGCTAACAAATCACCAAGTAAAACTTTCTTTTTCTATTGTATTTTTTCAGTGTTAAGTTACGAGGTCACTTTGCCTGGAGCCTACTGATTTACCTATTCCTAACTGCTAAGGGTGCAACCTTTGCCTCTCTATTTTTTTTCTTCTTAAGTGATAAAGTGTTTTAACCAAACACCTGCTGTTTAGCTCACTTCCTGATTACTAAGAGTGTGCTATATTTTTTCAATTTTTTTTGGTTTCCGAAGGCGATTATTTTGAATTTCCTCTTTGAGACTGAGCACTTAAGAGATTCCATTTGATTTAAGTGGCCGTAAACGAAGTGAAACGATAAGTTTTCACGACGTTCGCAAGAGTTTCGTGAACGTATATTATTTGCATTGGAGAAGATCGTATGCCCGAAGTCCCTAGGTGGTTGCGAGCGTGTGGAATATTTCTAAATTGGCGGTCAGTCGATTGTCACCTAAATACCTAAATGGAATAATTGGGTCTGGATTGGCCTTACCGGCTATTTTTAGCCAGCATCAAGGGGTAGACCCTATCCTCCTATCTAAAAATAATCCAATAGCGAATTGACCGTTTGCTTCTTTCCAGCCACTGGCCCTTTTCGATTTTACCAAAACTCAAGTTACTTTGCCTTTCTATTTTTACTTTCATACTGAAACAATGGGAATGTCTATCGTTCCGTTCAACGAAAATTTATCATTTTTCCCTGGCAAATTTCACTGTTAATAATTTATCTACCGGAAGCCCATTAATAGGCTTTTTGTTTGCCAATGCTCATTAACTGATAGCCTCTTAATCGGCTATTGCAAATGGCAATAAATTCACCTTACCCAAAACAGAACATATTAAGAACCTTTTTTATATTTTAAAGTTATAGAAATATACAGGAGAATAATCTCTGAAGGAGAATAAACTTGCTAAAATGGAAGAATTACTTTTTTTTCGTACTGTCGCAAATATTTAAGTATCATTGCTATGAATAGCGGTTGCGCAAAAAATAGAAATAGAATTTTTGTACATTTGTTCAGCCATCAGACGATGATTAACAGCTTTAAATTCGTTCGTTTTGCCGCGATGCTCTAATTGCTTTCATAAATTCACGAAACTCGTCTAACTTGTTTGCAAATATACTAAAAAAAAAATTGTCAAATTGTTCCAGCCGAGAAGTCTATTTTAATACAAAACGAAAAATTGTAGACGATGAAGAAAAATGATTATACAAGCAGATATTCTTTATTTCGTATAAAGTAGAACACGTGCCGCTATTTATTCGTCAAAAAGGAAAGAGTTTTAATTGAATCTCCGAAATTGCAATGTCGAGATGCAAATTTTCAGCGAACATTCTATTTGGGGTTAAAAGTTTAATTCGCCAGACAAGACAGCGGTATTAATTTAAGTTTATGATCGTAGTTGCTCTCATCCTACGTGAATTTTGCATGCGATAATATTTTTTGCAAATTTTCTATCTATCGTACCAAATACCGAGTGAATTTTTCAGATCGATCGACATTGAAACATTTCTCGAATTTTAACGAGACTTTAATCGATTTCGAATAATAGCCGAACAATTTCTCTTCCTACGATTTAATTAAACTAGAATCATTAATGAATTTAAATTGGAATTAAATTGGAATAGTTTGACACAATTTTAAAAATAGAATCATAAAGAAATGTAGTTCTACGAAGATGAAATTCGAATTTTTACGCAACGAAACAGTAGGTCTCCTCTGTGCCTAAAACGTTCAATGTTTGGCAAAATTTTTCGCATGCAAAATTCCATTGGAAAATTAAACGCTCATTAACGAGCGAATTTTCCTGATGACTCGTGCCTTCATTGAAATGACTTTGTACCGATCTGGAGTCAAGTGAAGCGTGTACTCGACAAACAAACAATTCGATTGCAATACCATTGCACATTGCCAATGCAAACTGAACTGTTTTCCTAGCATTGTTCCACCATTTGTGATCATAGAACAAATTGAAAAATGACGCGATGATCGTAGAATTTTTACCACCGTTTGAGGCAAAGTGGAAAGGAATTTTTCACCGTCGATTATTCGGAAAATTCGAAACTTTTCGATGGCGAAGTTTCGTGCAACGCTGCTCCTCTTCAATGAAACCTTTACTCGAGCGGTCGAGGGTCAATTGGTTATTAAGTCAGACAACGGTAACGGCTATTAAACCGTTTCATTGTCATGAAAATTGCCGCAAAAAATAAAGGAAATCACAGGAGGTATTCCGTGAATTTTTTCGAATCCATAAATCAAGAAAGCTTCATTAAATTACAGCTTTCTACGTCAAAGCAAATATTAGAAAACTTGTTTCAAGTTAAAAGGCTTATTAATTAATGGCATTGTATTAAATATTTAATGAATTATTTGGAATGTTTAAAGCCTACTGCAATTTTCTTTCAACCCCTGTATCATGCAACCTGAGAACTGAAAGTAATCTTCAATTACCTCACCTGCTGGACGTTGACTTCAGAGATCCATTCGCGTAGAGATCCGCTGCCATGTCAATTAAGATTCACTGACATTCCAGAAGGAATTGGTACACAGGATAAAATCAAGAGAATAGCTCCCTGCTTCGATGATACTCTTTATCAGTCTGATAAGAATCGATTCACTGAAGATCCTCAACTATCATCGGGTTCGTTCTTGATATTGGTACCATACACTGATGATCTCTTGGCGTTTTCATCGCGAACTTCAAAGTTAGTTGAAGAATCGTCATTTTAGGTTTACTTTTTTAAACTTCTCTTGAGTTGAATCGTCTAGAGTTCGATCGACGTGGCTGAAATTGATGGATCGCGGGGAAATCGTTGATAGAAAATGAGGAAAATGAGAAACGTCACTGGTCCTTCACGCGATCGAAGAGAAGTCGGATCATCCTAAGTTCGCCGTCGACTGAACTATGTCAGACGGGGGCACTGTCAATTGGATAACTACCTACCACACATCGACGTGTTGTCGCATCTCGTGGAATACGCACCGTTGATACTATTTCATGCTGACGTCCTCTCCCCTCTTTGCAAATTTTCCTCGGAGAATACGTTCGTTCCCGTTTTCATCTCTGCTCTCTTGCAGCAGCTCTTGGTCCAGAGATTTTGGAGGTGGAAAATTGGAAAAATTTATGGATAGATCTCTTGTAGTTTGCGCCTCTTGGAATTTCTTTGTCAGGTTGGAAAATCTGCGATTAGGGATGCTGAGAATTGAATCTTGCTAGTTGAGTTTGCTTGGACTGATGGTCCAGCAAAATTTGGAGGTGGAAAATGGGAAAATTGATGGTTGGTTCATGAGTCTCGTGAACCAATTCAGCTGTAAGTTGAGGTGGAAGATCCTTGGCTCATCATCATTTACACTATTTTTTAATTAGTGGAGAAAATCCGGGTCGAACTAAAATTTCGAAGCTCGATTTCCAGCCGAGGAATTGATAAAAATTGGGGGCATTCTACGACGATGAAGTTCCATGCTTCAATTTCATTGTTGGCTCAGTTTTCAAAACTGGAACGGGGACCATAAGGAAACATGCTTCGCAGACGTTTTGGACGGTCTTTCGTTGTCTTTTTTCCATTTTTATCCGCAGTGTTATTAGTGACCGAGCCAGAGAAGACTAATGGATATCGTACGATGCGCAAAGCACGTCAGCTCAATCAGAATCGACCTTGCTGACCGGCTGCCAACTGATTTTCACAAGAATGTCATTGTCTTTTCCGAATCGTCGTAATTTTCAGCTACTTTTTAAACTCAAAATCTAACTAATCCTTCAAGTTTTTCTTATCTCTGTATTCTTATGTGATAAATGAGAAAATTCGATGGCATGTCTAAAATGGCACGTGTGCTGATAACAAAATGGCACCTAATGGAATCTGCAAGCTAAATCCTCAGAATCCATCTTGATACATACTGTAATTTTCGTCTCGTTTTTCCAGCTATTAAGGAAAGTCTTTATCTTCAATTCCATTCAATAATCTTGAGAACTTGCAGGAGGGCATAGTCGGTATGATTTTCTTGAAATAATGAAAGATTCTGGGTATTCTATTTGCATGAATGATAGAAGTTGATGAAAGAAACTATGGTGGGTGTAAAGCTAGAGGCTGAGGCTAGCAGCTACTAATAATTCATCTTTAAATGATCATTTAACATGTTATAGCCTCAATGACTTTACAATCCACCTGAAATTCTACTTTGTAAACAAATGTATTGATTCTAAATGGTCCTGATAAAAATCTATTCAAAGTTCTGTCTCCTAGGTGAAGTTAGCATAGCGGTTAAAACCAAAACATGCAAAAGAAACAGAAAAACTGTTTAATAAAAATCATAGAAGAAAGAAAGAAGATTCGGTGGTCGTTTTTAAAGCTACGACGAACGCGAGCCGTCAATAGCCGTCGATCAAGCGTTTCGTCGGTCACGTTATTAAACGACTGATTCACTCCACCTCCATTCCCACTTGGCAGGACCCTCCGCGCACGATTTATGCTTTATCAAGTTTGATAGCTCGCTAAAGCACGCACACTGAGACCTCCGTCGAAGCTTAAATTTTAAACGATGACGCAATGCAATATTACAAATGTGATTAGAAACTTGCCGTGGTCGCAAAAACCATTAGAATTCTCACGCGAGCCTACCTTCTCATCTTACTGTCAATAATTCCAACAGGAATCTACTCCAAAAGTATAAATCTAACTTACATAAATTCCATTCTTTTTCAGTATTCTAATCAGTTATTTCAATCATCCGAAATTAATTTTGAATTCTCAAAAAAGCTGTGTACTTTTCTATACTTCTAGGTGATCGCCGTTCTGGCGGTTTTCATCCAAGAGTCCTATGCACTCTGTAAGATTTGTAATGGTAGTAATTCATTCGAGAAAGAGTTAATTCCTCTCCTGTATTATTATCGTCGTTCACGTAACATCCCTACGTCCAGGGACGTGTCTTATTTGCCGGAGGAAACCTACAATGAAGAAAACGAGGTGCAAATCGATCAGAAAGGTCTGGACAGAGACGACAGAAGTTTAATGCCGGTCAGTAATAGAAAAAGAATAAAATAAAAAACACCTCTATAATCATTCACTGACTCTCTTTTTACAGGATTATCGTAATCTTTGCGAAACTGTGACGAAGAAGGTGCGACTGGACGATTCGGAGTTCGAGTATCAACCGCCGCATTATCACGAGGTTTATTGTAAAAGTTACTCGACCCTGGCTGATCGTGAACGCACCAATGCAAATTCATCGAAGCAGGTAATTCATTTGTTTCATTATATTCAAATTGTGTGAATAAGTTGTTGAGCTTTTGTATGTTTTAGAAATGCGCTCATCCTGGCTTTCATTGCGTGCAACGAAGCAGAACTTTGTTCATGGTAAGAAGACGATGGGAGAGCGAATGCTGGGAGCCTTTTACCAAAGAAATAGCCAGCGGTTGCGACTGCATGTGGCCAGTTTCTATCCTTGGGGACATAAGTGTTCATTATTAATTTTCGTTTGAGTGGGGACCAATTACGACGGTGGAGAACAAGGACGGAGAATCGATCTCGTTGGAAATTCTCAACGGAATGTAAACACGAAGCAAACACGTCGAACTTCGTAGCACTAGATATGTAGTATTTATAGAGTACATTCTCTCTGGAAATTCGTATTATTTATTTCATTAATGGATTTGCCTCACTATCCATGACTATATAAATGTTTAATAAAATGAGAAGATTCTTCTCCGTACTTTTTTTGCTTACAATTAGACGACTTCCAGGTAAATACTTAAAATTTATTTTAAAAAAGAGGATGCATGGTTTATAAAATTACTCTGTTTTTCTTTCAATAACGAGTACATAGAATGTGTCGTTTAAGTGGAAATCTTATTTCCATGAGTTTGCCTTGTGCTTCGGCAAAAAGTGGAAACCTTCGGGAACTTTTCCAAGTAGCATCTCCCTAAAATAGGAGAGTTTAGTCCTGTATCGATAAATATACGTAGAGAATATACTGGAATTAATAAACATACGATATTTTAATCCAATCGGCACAATTCGAGCTTGCCATTAAAGTTTCCATGTCGTCTCTACCTCGATAAAACGGAGGCCTTTCGTTAATTCTTTGCGGAGGTCTTTCTAAGATTCCTACAGGAACGTATCTATATTCCAAATGAAAGACAACATTTTCAACTTCGTGGAACATCAAGGTGAAAGGATAAATCTAACAGAAAGATACTCGCCTATGCAGGAAGGATATCCATTCTAACATGAATCTCCTGGTTGTTTCGATACCTCGGGTATCCGAACCCCAATGTTCGAGTCCATAATTAGTGTATTTCTTTAAAATATCAAACCTCTCGCTGCTCGATATGTCCATAAGTTTCCCTTCTTTAATCTCAGTGAATATCCATGGCTTTATCAATGCACCACGGCCTATGGTAACGCCTTGGATACTCTTATAACTTTCCCGTACCCTTTGATAATCGTCGAAAGACAGAATATCACCATTTCCAAAAACTGGAATTGGCTGCGCTGCTTTTGCACATTTTTCAATGTACTCCCAATCAGCTAATTTCGTGTACCTTTGTTCGCGAGATCTCCCATGAACCTAATGAAATTTTTTTATTGTTAATTTATGCCTTAACATGGCACATTGCGAATAATATAGCTGTTTCGAGCTGATAGTATTTTTTTTATAATGTAACAGCAACTTAACTAACTTACTCACAGTAATCATGGATACACCCCAATCACGGAATTTTGGCATTAAATTATGGGCAATAGGCTTGTCTATGTAAACACCTGTCCTCGTTTTAACAGATAAAGGTATATCCACGACTTGACTAACGGATTTAACAACAGTTTCTAACACGTTTAATCGATTAAGCATACCACTACCACCTCCTTGTCTGTAAATTAAATCTATGGGACAACCTAAGTTCAAATCAATGAAGTCTATGTCGATTTCCTGATCCAACAATTGCGCACATCTCGTTAAGACACCGGGATTATTGCCACAAAGTTGCACGCCAAAAATATCTTCAGATTTGTGTCTTTTAACGAGAGCCCATTCTTCATGAGCGCCTTTTAATATTTTCGGCGCTAGTGCCATTTCTCCGCAAGTTATGTCTGCTCCATATTCTTTGCAGATTCTTCTAAACGGCAAATTACCCACGGTTGTCAAGGGGCTTAAGAGAATTTTATTCTTCCAATCTATTCTCTTTTTCTCAGAGTCTCTGCACTTTATTATATCATAATCTTCGACAGGACCAATTTTTGATTCTGTAGTCAATTCCACAGAATTTTCAGACGTTTTCTCGTCGGATACGACGACTGGAATGTCGGATGCAGAACCATTCTTTATTTCTGTTTTATTTTCCGATTCAATCGTATCCGCGGTATCTGAATTTTCTGTGGACTTAATATTTTCATTGTGCACCTTTTTCTTAGATGGATTGTTTGCTTTTACAATCTTCTCCGCCTTCGAGAAATTATATTTATGCTTTCTGAGGCTGATTTGAAGCTCTTTTGATATTTGATTTTTCGTAGTGGGTGATTTCTTTTTAAATTCTTCCAATTTTTCTTCATCTATGATGTTTAAACCATCTTCGGTTAGATGCTTCGATCCCATTCTACATGATGCACCCCTAGGGCATCTACCCGTTAAGTTGAAAAGATAGCATTCCGTTCCAACATCATCTGGCTTTATCTTAAAATATTCAATTCTGTCGTGCAGAAACGTGCACCTTTGATTTTCACATTTTCTATCTGGTTCACCAACTGCCTGATCGGCGATCCAGGGGCACAAATTTGTTTCCCTAGGTGCTTTAAACGGCGGTGGCCTTGCTTTATTCTGACCCCTGAGCTTTTCCTTTTTGTCATCCTGCTTATACTTTTTGCATGGAGGTTCGTCCGAAACCACTGCATCGTCGCTAACATTAGTTGCAACTTTTTGTTTATCAACATCCGTTAAACACTCTTCGCTTAGCAGCCTTACATGGTCTTCTATTATAAATCTAAAATAATTTATACAATTTCATTGAAGTAAATGATCTAGAAATGAAACGAGAAACTGTAGTCTTCATGGGATTTACGTGTAGTAAATTATATTATCAAAGGAATGCAGGAAGCATGGAAAAATTGAGGTTAGAAAAAACATATTATGTTAATTTCGAAACTTAATGATCGAAATAATTGGGAATTCTATTAAGTAATGTAATTCAATCTTACTCTTCTTTAATTACACAAACGCCCTTCTGTTTATCCTCGCTATAATCGAAAGAACAGTCATCTCCACAATTCTCACTGTACTCCGCCATTTCAAATCTTTCAAACGCACGAAGCGATACATCGAATCGTCAAAATATCGATAATCCAGTAACGAGATCGACTTCGAGATATCGCAAAAAAAAAGTAGAAACAATACTTATCGATCAGACAGAGTGAAATTTTCGATAGCATATTGATATGTATCAATACGTTTCATTAACTTTAATCACCCCTAAGCATCTAAGTTGAGAGAAGTGCAGATTCCTAACGAATTACAAGCATTTCTCTGAATTTAGCAAATATTCCGACGAATTCACCCAAAATATAAGTTCCTTTCGAAGCTGTGGCTCATCATCGTTAATACTTAATTAATATTTGTGCTCCAATCGATCCTAATTATTAAATAAACTCAAAAACTTACACCCTCTTATCCTAACATGATCCCTACTTCAGGAAAATCCCTGCATGAGATTTCCTCCATCGGAATGTTGTATCTTAAAAATTGATATTCCCTCCAAACTGTATTACTTCACACTTCAATTAATTATTTCTATAACTTTCAAAGTTAATTTACAACTAATCGATTTATCTATGAAATCAATAGAAACTTTCAAATCAATGCATAAACCTATTCAATGAGTACGACCTATCCATTACGTAAGAGACGATTAACACAGACGTAATTACAATGGTGTACGAGGAAAATTTAAGAACTATTAAACAGGAAAGATTACGATCTCACTTAAATGTAGTTTCTGGGCGATTTCTCTAATTACTTTCTTGTTTGCTTTAGAACTTATATAAGTAATTTCTCTTTCATACGCGCCTTTTTTACGCGCGACTTCGATCAGATGTAAGTTCACACATCCTTATCTATATATGTGCACATGTATATAGCTACGCTTGTACGTTAACAAGGTGCCATAAAGTTTCATCTATCAAGAGTAAACTAACCAGTTCAATTTCATTGACGACTGATGGAAATGATTAGCCACGCAATGTAGCTGATTCGTGGTATCGCGGTGCGCTTAAAACATTTCTGTTAGTTTCATCCCGTTGCCCTCACCGATCGTGTTCAGCCCGGTAAGTCGATAATGTAATTTGCATATCGATAGTGACATGTCATCGTCACCGTATCCAATTATTGCTGATTGATTATTAATGGCTTAGACTATCATGATTTTAAAGTGGAAGCAACGTTGTAAAGATTTTTGTATGGTATGCAAAGGAGAATGAATGAAAAGTTAATTGAAGATGTTCCCAAGTTAATTATAACTCGTTGAAAGGTATAACTGAGATTTCTTTCGAGACAAATGTTTGACCTGTTAGATGTAATTAATCACACATGTATAGCATAGTCAGTTTTGTTAGTATAGTTTTGTGTAACATGTGATATAGATGTTACGTGTGGAGGCAAGCTATAGGAAAGTACATTTTGAAAGAATGAAAGTTTTAAATTGGAATTCATGACTGAAATTGTTTATTAAATCGGATTTAATTGTGAGAATTGATAGTATGGAGTTTTGTAGAAAATTTCTGTAGGTGGTCATTGAGTTTTTATACCTACAAGTACCTTGAAACAGATTGTGTATCATTTGATGTATTAAACTTACATTTTGATATTGAATAATTTGAGAGTGGAGATCAAATTGCTATCATAAATACTGTATTTTTATAATTAGAAATATTTGTTGGTCTCTTTAATATCAGATTTATTTCAGTGTAAAGGTACTTTGAGAAAGAGACATTAAAAAATTGAAAAATATATGTTATCAATGATTAAGAGCAATTAAGGTAATTGTACCACTCTGATTAGAGGGTATTAGGTATAAAACTGATAAAATCTTGCTTGCTTCATGGTGCAAAGGACGCATATCTTTTTCCTTGCAAATGGAATCAGCAAGTATCAATTTAAATGTGTAAGAAAGATACTACAAGTTCTGTATATGTCTGTACTACACAGAAACGTTTATAGTTATGTGTATGCATTTGTACAAAATGATAAGAATTTCTTGAGAGCAGATTTCGTGTATCCAGATACATTATTATTGTTATCACTGATAAGAATGGCACTTGTATTTACAGAAATGGCAGACAATAATACAAACCAATGATCAGTCCACATTCTTTTTGTACATATGCAATAAATGTAATTAAAATGTGTACTCTGTGATTCCATAGAATAAAAAGACTGTTCTATTCTGTTTTTATTAGTGAAGTAGTAACATGGAAGAAACTGGTACGCTACAATGGCAGGATTACTTGGTCATCGTGGTCATGCTATGTATAAGCGTAGGCATTGGTATTTATTACCGGTTCAGCGGAGGACGCCAGAAAACAATGGAGGTACCTATATTATATATAACTTCTTCCCTGACTAATGATATGCTACAATAATCTATTCCCATTTTGCAAGTATTAAAACTGTATTTCTTATAGGAATATTTCCTGGCAAGTGGATCAATGAGTGTAATTCCGGTTGGGGTTGCCCTAGTGGTTTCTTTCATGTCTGCCATCACTCTTCTCGGAGTTTCTGCAGAAAACTATACATATGGCACACAATTTGTTGTAATCAACATATCGTACCTAATTGGTACTCCTATCGTTTGTTACGCATTTTTGCCTGTATTTTTTAAGTTGCAGGCAATGAGTGCATACGAGGTGATTATTTTACTTATGTTAGTTAAAAAAATCTCATAATTATATTAGAGTCTATCTGAAAGCTTCGTGTCTTTATAGTACTTAGAAAAACGCTTTGGAGTAAGAGCTAGAATGATGGCTAGTTTTGTATACTGGATCCAGCTGCTTTTATACTCGGGAGTTGTACTTTATGCACCCGCTTTAGCTCTGGAAGCTACAACGCGGATTTCCAAAACTGGCAGTATTATCATAATTGGCCTAGTCTGTGCCTTTTATTCGAGCATAGGTGGCATTAAAGCTGTCTTAATAACAGACGTATTTCAAGCTTTACTTATGTTTGCCTCTATATTTGTCATTATTGGTACAGCAGCTTATGAAGCTGGAGGTATAGGAGAAATATGGAGAATCGCGGAGGCTGGAAAACGTATTGAATTCGACAGGTGCTGTTCCTTTTGATCGAAAGGGCTATTACAGACTATATTCTTTTTTTGTAAAAATGACTTAGAAATCTTTTTACAGTATTTCTATAGATCCTACCGTAAGACATACATGGTGGTCGCTCATTATTGGTGGTTTATGCACGTTTCTCTCCCTCTACGGTGTAAATCAAATTCAAATTCAACGCTTGTTGAGTGTAAGGTATATGTTACAATTGAAAAATATCGCTCGCACATTTCGAAAAGTAAGGCAATACACTTTTTGCAATAATTTCAGAAATATACAGGCATCTCAAAAGGCACTATGGCTATCCTGGCCAATTTTATCGTTACTATCAATGACCACCTGTTTCTCGGGACTGGCAATGTACAGTAAATACTTCAACTGTGATCCTTTAACGAATAAACGAATATCATCTTCAGACATGTTAATGCCACTGTACGTTATGGAGACCATGTCGAAAAATCCTGGTCTGCCAGGACTGTTCATAGCTGGTAAGTTGATACAGACAAATTTTTTATACTTGTTTCCATCAAGATAACATTTCTTTCATCGCGCCTAGGTATTTTTAGTGCTGGCCTAAGCACTATTTCAGCAGCTCTGAATTCCTTGGCAGCAGTAACATTAGAAGATTATCTCAAACCCGTGTACAAAAAGTGTTGTGGCAGCGAATTTTCTGCTGCTACTTCCACGACTGTAGCCAAATTACTTGCTTTTGTAATCGGAATTATTTCTATTGCTTTGGCATTCTTGGCTCAACTACTGGGCGGAGTGTTGCAAGTAAATTGTTTGCAAGTTAATAAATAACTTAAGAGTCGATCGTTAAAAGAAATTACTTTATATATTGTACCGTTACAGGCTGGACTGACAATTTTTGGGGTGGTAGGTGGTCCTCTTTTGGGTCTGTTCACCCTTGGCATGGCGACTGAATCTGCCACGGAAATTGGATCCGTAACAGGTGCTTCTTTATCGTTAGCATTTTTATTCTGGATTGCTTTTGGCCAGCCCAGACCAAGCCCAGCGATG
Organism: Cerceris rybyensis; assembly: GCA_910591515.1. Lineage (NCBI taxonomy): Eukaryota > Metazoa > Arthropoda > Insecta > Hymenoptera > Crabronidae > Cerceris > Cerceris rybyensis. The sequence continues at coordinate 349,438 of OU342802.1, forward strand.
TTACCAGTTTTTATCGATGGCTGTGATACAAATGCAACAATAACTACCCTCAGAAACATTACACAAACTACGCTGATAGAGTAAGTTGAAAGATCTACGATAATTGTATCGCATTTGAAACTAGAAAATTGGAAACAATGACTGAAATTAATTATCCTTTTCAGAAGCAGAGACGATTCGTCGTATTTTTACTTATACCGAATATCTTACATGTGGTATTGTCCCCTTGGATTTTTAATAACAATAATTATAGGATTAACGATGAGTTATTGCGAAAGGAGTATAAGAAAGAAGGAACAGATCGATCTAGATCCAAATTTATTTTTTCCCATAGTAGCAAGGCGTATACGTCGCAGATTGCAACGTAAATTAGAAAATAATGAGACTCATTTGTTCAAAGATGTAACCAACCAAAGGAAATATGCTTTCACCGACAAAGATTTGATAGATAATGAGAATGAAAATATCAACAAGTACGATACTACGTATTTGTAGGGCATATTGAGTTGATAGATCTTTATTGTTAATTGGCCGCTGTAATATTGTAAATTGGAGACATTCCATTCCGTGTAATTGGCTAAGAAACTCAGGGATGAACGATGCGAATTTAAATATTTCACTACAATACGGGACCTGAAAGTAGAAGTCACAAATAATTGTGACGTAGCTACAAACGCGACAATAGACTTTGTGATACTGAAGTCGAGATACTTATTATATGTTTCTCTTGATGTTCCTCAACAGCCAAATGTTGTTTGATGTGTATCTAATATACTCAAAGGATTTTGTAAACAGAGAAACAGAGATTTTCGCGATTGAAATTCTGTCAATTCAGTTCAGCGATAATACATTGTTATCGATGTACATATACTGATACACAGCGACGTTTTAAGTACTTAATTGCGGGCTAATACGATCTTAATGAATTCTCGCGTTTTTTTTTTAATTAAACGAAAGATTTTTGCTATTCGTCGAATGGTTTCATAGACGTTTGTTAATGCAATGCAATGTTAGATTTTATAATAAAATTCTATAAAACAAAATCTGTGTACAATTTCCTATTCCTCGCAGAAATTCCCACAGAGAAGTCCCTTTGGAAAATCATGTAATTTTCTTCAAAACTTTTCATTCTGTTAATTTTAATTTCTAATTAAATTTCTTATGAAAATTTCAAGAATAAAAGAAGAAACTTGTGAGATGACCGTACAAAGAACAAAAGTGTTCTAAGGTGCCACTAAAAAGCTAAAGTTAAATCGACGACCCGGATCAAACTACCGGTGACCAGTTGAAACCAGTTTCAATTTATCCGAGGCTGTACTTCGATCGGTAGGGGCTCTTTTTAATTATTTTTCCAGCGAATCGCACATTCGCCATTTTCCACGTCGCATTTGTCAGTGGGCAATTAATTCATCAAGAGATTAGAGGAGTTCGACCTACAACTCTTCTCATTACTTTTTCCCCAGGGGGTCGATTTTCACGGTGACCCATCTGGTTAAACTCCTGTTAATCTCTTCTTCATGGAGTATCAATTTGACTTTCAATATTTAATCATTCTCTGCAGAAATCTAAACTTCCAATTGAAGTTCCACCGCATCCACACCTATTCTATCAATACAATATTCATATTGGTACGATAAGACAATATTCCTCAATTTTTTGCACCTGTATTGCAAATATCAGAGGTAAATAAATGTCAGAATTGTCTATTAGACCAATCTAATTGTGTATATATCCTTCTACTGACTGTTTCAATGTGTCTTCCTAGAATTATCCTCAGTTTGGCAAGTTCTCTCCTCCCTCTTCCCTCACTTCATCCTTTCTTCTGACCTTACAGAGGATTTTCTGTTTAGACTGCCTTTAGCTTTCGAAGTCAACGGTTTCGCAACCTCGATTTTGCGGAATTTTGCGTGCAAAATGAGATGAAAAAGAGGGACGAGCGTGTCACGTGAAAAGATTGGTGTTCTCAGATTTAGAGAATTATTTTATAACAGTTTTGAGTAGCTTCAGGGAGAGGAATCTTGATCAGGAGATAGAAAATATACTTGCTTATACTTAATTGAATAGAGTTTCTGGACTGAGTGGAAAGTTTTAGTGAAAATATTCTTTGTTTCCTCCTGTAAGCGGTATTAAGCGAAGGAAGGGGTGAGTATTGCAACATTTTCAAAGATTATTTAACGCTGCGTAAAATTCCCAGGCTCTTAATTTCTTCAAGGATTCTGCTTTAATTTTCTATTACATCAAATTTTTTTCCTCCAAGTAAAGATTAATCTGGATGTATTTATTTGTTATTTTTAAATATAACGGATTTGCTCACCGATTAAAGATATTCATTGATTGAAATATATTCTGATTAAGGTAAAAATTATATTTACATATTCTATAATTCTACTTTCCTGCTTCTACTATGTTCTCTTTCAATCAGCAATTAAACGAATTATGAAGTACAACAAGCTCAGATGTTTGAAGCATAAACGATGAGTGTAAGTGTGCGAACAATATGAGACGAATGGAATACATGAATCATGTTATCGAAAGAAAATAATTAACACCTAGCGCGAGTGATTATGCAAAAAAAGGAAACAATGTAATAAAACGGTCTTTGATCATTCTTTCGCGACAGCTGAGTTGTTTCTGTGGCTAACCGGTTAGATCCTGATTCAGATACGAGTTTGATTTTAAGAGGCGCGGTAAAATCTCTCTGGAAATGCAAATAGTCTGAGAGGAAGATGCATTTTTCCAGAAAATTCTAATGAGAATAATCACCAACGTAATTTACAGCAGGGAAAATGATTTGAAGTTGCGAAGTCGCAAAGTTGCGACCTTCTTTGCAAAAAGGGACACTCAGATATTTCGAGAGAACCTTTCAAGCTGTTATTATCCTATCAAGTTTCAAAATTCGACCGATTTTTGGAAGAAACCGTCAAAAATAATTGCGAGAGTCGGACGAATTTAACAGAAGACAGTTGTTTTGCAGAAGGAGCCACTCAGAAATTAGGGAAGAGGATTTCAAGCTCTATTATCCTTTCGAGCCTCGAAATTCAACCTATTTTTGGAAGAAACCCTCGAAAAATAAGTGGGAAAGTCGAGGGAATTTTATAGAACAAAGTTCTCATCCTTTTGCTCTGATAAATTCACCGTTAGCCTCAGCGGAGCCACGACAAGTCCTGGGCACCCAGTATTTTCTATTAGACGCTTAAAAAAAAGCCCATCCAATTAATCCCTCGAAACATTGAACCCATAACTCGGCTTTATTTTCTGAACTCACGTCACCGATGTTTATCTCAATTGATACAAACGAATTAGGCGATTAAGCTTTACTAGAATCCTCCAGTAACACTTTGCTACTCTTTAAAGGCCCATTTTCCTTTCAAAGACAAACGAAATCAACTAGAACCAATTCCTCTCAACTAATTGTAAGTACTTCTATTTGTCTCTTGAAAAGAAAAATTGTCAGAAAAAAAAAACTGCTCTATCCGTACAATGGAAGCCTGTTACTTCAGATCTATATTGAAAGTTCAATTTGATGGAATTCCGCAATTGCATTTAGGAAAACTCAAGTGAAGTGCAAGTATGGAATTCAAGTGATACGTGAAAATCCTGCTGACGGTCGGATCGAACAGGATTCAGCCGGTTATATCTTACTTGGGGTTGTAAACAAGTTCTGCTGGTGTTTCACGCTCACCTACATTCACTGTTTCCTCATTTAACACGTGGTTCAATCCCTTTTGTCCCTTGGTCAACCTTCTCAAGGGATTCATCACGAAATAGCATCCTTTCGGCTCAATTTTTTTTTTCATTGGACTCACAGTCAGGAACTTTTAGGAGAATGAGTTAATTAAATTGAAGTAATATTTGACACCTATCTGTAAAATATATATTCTTCGCTTTGCTAGGAATTTTTTGGAAGAGTGATAGTTCATTTTCATTTAATAGGTGAAGGTGTTTAATCGAAAGATTGAGCTGGTTGAACTGTATCCGAGATTTTCAGAAAAGTGGGTTGAATTTTGTGACCCAAGTATGAGAACGGTCTTCTTTTACAAATATCTCGTTGTGAACTTAGATAATTCGATCAATTTAGCTCGCGAAATTATCATATACCGAAGGAAATAAGTAGCTTGATTTTCAGTGGCATGTATCTCTTTTATTTTTGAATTTCTGTCACGGTTTTTCCCCGTTCACCGTGACCGTATTAATTACAGGATATTCACCGGACGAATTAATTTTCTGGCAAACTTCAAGCGGACGATTAATTTCCATTTTCCTTTCATACATGTCGCCTGTCACGCACAATAAATTCGTAGCCCATAGAATTTATACGTCCGGTCGTACATTAATTTGCAGTATTTAAACGCAACGATCTAAACGAAAAACAGTCATTATCTGGCCACATGAGATATTAATTGAATAATCTTCTATCTTGAATTCCCCAAAAAACAGTTTCAACATTGCTCGTCAAAGAGGTACAATTTTTAATTTGATTTTTCAACGGCAAAAATTATTTTAAAATAACATATATCTTTTAATTCTCTACATTTAATTAGAAATAAAAAATGATTTAGACTTCGATGAAAGAATACAATGAATTTTAATGTTACGAAGAATCGGAGATGAAATTTAATAATGCAGCAAGTATATCCGCATTCGGATTGGATTAATGGAGGGACCAATGGCAATTGAATTTGCATGATTATCCTGCAATATGATGCATTAATTATTATCCGGCATGAGAGTTCGATAAGTGAAATATTAATCATCGTTGAGGTTACAATAATCGATTGTAAATCTGCACAATTTATTACAATGACCATGCTGCGCGATAATTATTTATTAGACTCGTGTTTCTTCCGCGAAAATTTCCCTACTTTCAAGTCATCCGATCGTTGCCTTTAAATGTTGCATTTGTTTTAAAATATTGCCTAAGGTAACTCCCTTCTTTAATGACATAAAACGTGGAAGTGTCATTGCGCGAAGGACCAGTTTTTTAGAATATTCTAAATTTCGCGAAACCGGTTGTAGAATTCAATTAACTCACAAATCGCAAGGCCACGGTTGATCTACGAAATTCTATCAATTCCTAATCTCAGTTTTTTCATGATTTCTAATGACAAAAACCTCACTCTGTATTTAACCTTTTGAGCTACGATTTCTTTTCTGACGGTGTGTGCAAAGAGTCCAAATTAATTCCTGAAATCATAAATTTTCACTGATTTATAATATTTCGTGTAACTGAATGTGTTATTAATATTGTCGATTGAATAGTTTTTGAAAGACTTCAAATTTTCCTATCCCATTTCCGCGCCACGAGTCTCACACGTAGTTGTGGACTGAAGGTTTAAGTATGTTTCTCATTCTGTAATTAATTACTACCAAAGTTTTCCTTACTACCAGAGTGCTTTAATTAAATTCTATAATCGTTGAAGTATTCCTCTCAACGAGAAAATGTCCAGGATCAAAATCTCAATAATTCTTCGTTCTTGTCAGCCGTTTAAAAGAAACGTCGAACCGTCGTAAAAACCGGGACGATAGAGACTGCAATCAAGTACGTCTCGCGACGTAATAATTGTTATTATTTTCATAACTCCGCGGAATGGAAGAAATCCAACTCTCCGTGGCACGAAGAGGGAGAGAATGCTTCGTATAAATGGCCACACTTGACAATTAAAACGACCAGTCTGAAACTGTTCCCCGGTTAATCTGTGGAGATAGTCCCGATATCCAGAGCGCCGTGAAATCCGGGAGAATTTGTGAAATTTCCCAGTCTTCGCCTTTTTCATCCATTCATTTTGCCAATTAAATCCGAGTCTATCGAAGGACCAGAAGTTTTCTCTCTTTCGGGAAAGATCGGAGAGGATATTCGTTCGGAAAGCTGGGAAAAAGATTGGTGCATATATGCGTTACATCAGGAAAACGAGCAAGATCATTCAGCTGCAGTTTCGTACCTTTCTGCTGGGAAAACTCGACTAACTCTTCGAATTGCAGATTTTGCTTTTGTACTTTCATTGTGGAAGGGTTGAACTATACGTTGAACGTTCCATCGACTTTGAGAAGGTAGGAATCGCGGATATTTTAAGAATTTTGTTTGACCGCGCGACGAACAGAGGCTGCGCTTTTCGCGAGGGAGTAGGCGTAAATGAAGTGTGGCTGTATCGATGAAATAATTTTTTTTCTAGAGTTTTAGAATGAAGTAATTGGGGAAATACTTTATTGGGGCTCTGTTTGATTAATGTGACGAGGGAATTATAATGTTGGTGATGCGATCTGTTTGCTAATTTCTACACATCTGTTAAATCATACGTTTGACTGCGTTACGATTGAAATAGTCTCATTTATGTGGTTGTTGGAGCAAAGTGTGATAACTTAGTTAAACACGATATTTAATTGCCCTGTTTAATTAATCTCCTACGAAAATTCAATCAAAAGTTTCTTGAGTTTATAATAAGTTTATAGCCCCACTTAATCCCATGGAATTTATAATTATGTATTGGGATATCTCAATGGAATATTATTGATTTGATTTTCTTGGGGAAATTGGAAATTCAAACTGTTTAATTATTTGAGTTGGACATTTTGATTAGGACGAAATGATTTCGATTACTTTTTCTACGATCTCTATCGATTCGACCGTCAAACGTAAAAGCTTGTTTCAATTCCGGACAAACCAGTTTCAACCAGAGGCGACCAGACTTCTTTAATGATCATAGAGAATCATTGATGCGTGTGATGCTGATGACGCTTCAATACAGTACGACACATTTTCTCAATTACATCATTCGATTACGTGATTACGAATACTTCCGGAAAATGAAAGAAAATTCTACCAACTAAAATTCCAACTAATTCTCCATAATTTTTTTCTCCAAAAGGTTGAGATACTTTTAATAATACTCATGCTTCAGATTTTCAAAAGAAGATGTGAGGTTTTTTTGAAAAATCACTTAATGAAACGAATGATTCTGGAATTTATAGTGAAATTTCGCGTGTAACGAAGAAAGGGGGAAAATTGAAGCGTTTTATTCCAATAAATTCCCTTCCATTTGATCTAAGATTAACCGGTTCGATCCAGAGACATCCAGATCTCTCGATGAAGATCGAACAGCCACGTTAATGGTGACAATGGTGGTAGAAATTGCTTATAAACAATTATCGCCAATAGTTCGTCGCGCTACGTTCAATCATAATTGAATCATTCGGAACGGTGCAATACGCTCTGCTTATGTAAGAAAGGAATAATCGATGCGATTATGCATTCACTTTGAAGTGATCAACAATGAAGCATCATCTTCCATTAAAAATCATAAACTGGCCAAAACAGGTTTTCCGTTTTCCTCCATTTGGATCTACTTATTGTGAATTTGATTGTTTTTATTAACCTTCTCCCCGAAGGGTTAATTCTCGTTTTACTTAAAAAAAAAAAAAAATTCTATAGAATCTTTAGCAGATAATTTGGATGAAATAGATACGATCCAATAGCCAAAGCTGTTGGAGACTAGAAAGACTTAAATAATAATTTTGAAAAATATTTTAAAAGTTATGTTCCCTTGCAATTCGAATTCACTGATCGAAAGTACACGTACAGTGAATTTGTTTAGCCACCATAGACCCATGCTACTGTTTTATTCCACGTTTCAACGACACAGTTTCCCTCAAATATTCTTCCACTCTTGAAAACTGTTCATTTTATCGTAAGGATAGTATAGCAGATCGTTTTTGCTCTAGAAACACCTTACTTCGTATTTGCATATCGATAAATAAGACCTCTATAATACGAGGGTATTATGTGCAATTTTCCAGTCCCGTTTCGAAGTGAATCATTGCGAGTGAATCGGGAAAAACATCGAGACAAATAGTAAAACAAGAATCTTAAATTACGCCGATTGGATAGGAGACACCATTGGATCACGATCAGATTTCAATGTAGAAAAGTAGATCGATCGTTCGTTTCTCGCGTGATCCATTCGAGCTGCACGATCTCTTACCTCCGGCAAGGTCAATGCAGTTCAGAGTCACCGAATGCCAAGTGCAAGGATCAATTGACTCGTTTCACAATTCTCCATCTATTTCCTAAGGATTTTTAGTTCAAGTTTCTCTGCACTTTAACTCCTCGAGGAAAAATTGCACGCATGAATTTTCGAGCAAACCGTATTAACGGAATCCGAATCATTGAAATACTAATTGATTCCATAATCTTCGAGTCCTCGTCATCAGCGTCTATTAAAACTCAACTGATTATTGAAAAACGGGCTAATCATTGAATCATTTCCATTAAAGTTGCCGCAAAGATGAGGCCAGGTCTGTTGGTCCTTTTCCTGTTTCTGAGTGCATCCTCCGCGGAGCAACGGCGAACGGATGGAACCCTCGAGGAGAAATGCCTGGAGGAACATCCAGTTCTGTTACATTACTTCTCTTGGGCCGATTACATGGTGCTCGGGGCGATGCTGCTGATCTCCTGTCTCATCGGCACTTTTTACGGATTCTTCGCCAAGAAACAGGAAACCAGTCAGGACTTCCTCTTGGGAGGTTCGAATATGGGGACATTTCCCATGGCGATGTCCCTCGCCGCGAGTTTTATCACGGCTATCGAGCTTCTTGGAAATCCTGCAGAGATGTACGGACAGGTGGGTTGATTTTTGCTGGCTGAATTTTCGACGATGAATCCAACGAGGAAAATTAATGGAGAGGAATACTTGGAGAATTTACGTCTACTAAATTCAGTATATTTACATAAATTAAATAAGTACTTTGAAGAAAGATGGATCAAGTGGCCAAAGCTACTACCAATTAACTAATTTGTGTATTAGAACTTCTCTATAAGTTTGTTAGAGTAAATCTAACGTTAAGTTCTGACGGAATATTCAAAGTATTCAAATTTTCTGAGGGTATTCGAGATGAATATAAAATGTAATTGTTCAAGGTGACGAATGAACTATTCTTCCACAGGGTACACAATTTTGGATGACCTGTCTGTCGTTCATCCTGGTGGTGCCAATCACCTCGAACTTGTACCTGCCGGTTTACATGAAGCTGAGGCTGACTTCGAGCTACGAATATTTGAATTTACGCTTTGATCGTCATTGCAGACTGCTCGCAAGCGGGCTTTACATGTTGCAAATGATCTTGTATACCTCGGTTGCCGTTTACGCTCCGGCATTAGCTTTAAGTCATGGTAAGTCGAGATCATCGGTAGACTTTGTCAATTGATTCGACACTACGCCTATTAACTGCATCGTCTCCTTTTACAGTCACGGGTCTGAATACTTACATAGCTGTTACTCTAGTCTACGTAGTTTGTATTTTCTACGCCTCACAGGTGCGTATCTCATCCTTTTATCCTTTTTCTTCTTTTCATTTTCATTATTTAGTTATTTCATGGACTTTTAACTTATCAATCGGTTTACGTGGCAATTAATAAATTATTATTTATCATTGCGGCTTACTCTGTCGAGGACTCACAATCAGTGACGAGAATTTCTTATTTTCAAAGAGATATCGGTATCAGGGAAGTAGTTGCGGCCAAGTGACCGGTCAGAATGGGGGAGGATCTTAAAAGCTTCTTCCAATAATTAGGGACAATCTTCGAATAATTCTATGATACTGTGTTCTTATCAGGGTGGAATGAAAGCAGTGATAATGACCGACACGTTCCAAGCAGCTGTGCTCCTTGGCTCTCTCTTTCTCATCGTTGCCTTCGGGATGTTCTGGGAGGGTGGTATAAACCTCGTCTGGGATATCAATTCGAAGTCCGGCAGAATGGAATTCTTCAATGTCGATCCTACTCCGACGATTCGACATAGTTTTTGGAGTGTCGTGATCGGTGGGACATTTTATTGGACGACCATGTTCTGCAGCAATCAGGCCTCCGTCCAGAAATACCTCAGTGTCGAAAGCATCGGCCAAGTGAGGACGTGAGTATTTTTAACCAAATTATTTAACTTCATTAACCATTCATTTATTTCTTTTTGAAATGATAATGATATCCTGGATCTCTCTTCTTCCGGAGCAATTATCTAATATCTTTGACGATACCGAGTTAATAATCGGTATAGATTAAAATTGCTATCCTTTCTAATTAATCGTTTCTTCCGTTTCAGAGCGTTATGGGTGTCCGCATTCGGTATGATTGTGATTTACACCGTGAACTTCCTGACCGGTATGGTGCTCTACAGCACCTACAAAGACTGCGATCCTCTCTTAGCCGGCTACATAAACGGTCTAGACCAATTGCTACCGCTGTACGTGATGAATTACATGGGAAATCTTCGTGGAGTTCCTGGTTTCTTCGTCGCCGGAATCTTCGCCGCTTCCTTAGGGTTGGTTCTTCATTGTCTCTTCGTTATTTTACAAACGATATCCTTAGAACGAAGCTCATCGTCCTTTTTGCCGTTCACAGAACCGTGGCGAGTGCTTTAAATTCCTTGGCAGCGATAACTTGCGAGGATATTCTTCAGGGTCTTTTTAAAGTCGAGCTTTCAGCTCAAAAAGGCGCTATTTACGCCAGGTGGATCAGTATTATCTTCGGTGCGCTCAGTTTCATCCTAGTTTTCGTCGTTGAACGTCTTGGCAGTGTTCTTCAGGTATTTACATTTTTTTTGTTTAGTATCAGAGGAAGCCTCAGCTCATATCTTTGCCCAAATCGAATCTGTGAAGTATGAGTTTCCTTTAAGCCCGAATGAAAATGCAGCAATGGCGAAACGTTGGTTTGACTCAAAACTAATAATTTATTATGTTTCCAGGTGGCTCTCTCCTTCAATGGGATGGTTGGTGGAGTTACCCTGGGTCTATTCTCCTTGGGGATGTTCATTCCATGGGCCAACGCGAAGGGTGCAATAACAGGTGCCATCACGAGCCTGATCCTCGTTCTCTGGATAGGTTTAGGTGCCCAAGTGGCAGTTCTAAATGGACAGATCCATCTGGACATCAAACCCGTGTCCATTGATGGCTGCCCTTGCATCGGTAATGACACAGCCATCATTACTGACGAACCTCACGAGAATGATGAAGTTTTCTCCGTTTACAAAGTAAGACTCTTCTTCTTTTCGAGTGAAAATTGCCGAGGTAGAGAAAATAATTGGTTTCGACTTTTTTGAACGATTATTCGGAGGAGATATAAATTAAATTATTTAAGAGTAGCCGTAGATAGTCAAATGACCGGTTCAACGACACGAAAATAAATCAATTTGTTAATCACAATTTAATAACAATTGTTAGTTTTAATATTAAAATATCAAATTTTGATTTTGTAGATCAGCTATCTATGGTACAGCGCAATCGGCTGTGTCCTGACGATGCTGATAGGTTTGATGGTGAGTTTCCTGACGGGACTTCAAGATCCTGCCGATATCGATCAGGATCTTCTGAGTCCACCGATCGCGGCTCTCTGTCGAATGCAAACAAAGCCAAGAGCTAGCAGGAACGTTCAAGGAATCGCGAATCTTGCCCTCGAACTTGACGACGAGAAATCGCAAAAGGAGAACTCCAAGAGTCTCAAGTGAAGAAGAAAAGAGAGCAAGGTGAATTTTGAGCCGAAATGAACTTCAAGTTGAAGCTCAAAATTGAAATTGAAACTTTTTCGATGAATCTACGAGTCTTATATGCGAGGAATTTTTGCAAGATCAAGTTAAAATTGACTCTTGAATGACATCTAATCTTGCAAATTGCAAATGGAAAGATTCGTTGAGTATTTCAATGTCGAGGAAAAAAAACCGAGGCTCTAGAGGTGTTAGACGAAATAAAGAGAGAAGAATGATTAGTTAATTAGAAAGCGTTAATTAGTGTCCCGACGAGAGTTTCTTCCGATGGATTGGCTTTCCAAGAGTTGCCAATTTTTGAGAGACTTTCTTTTAATTTCTGTGGAGAAGACTCTTTGCTGGATGACAATGATTCGCAATGACTTAGAATAATTTATTTATAGCCCCGTTTGATGTCGTACTTACTTTTAACTCGCGAATCTCAACCCTAGCCTGGATTTCTCGCTTTCTTTCCGAATTTCCATTCACCTTCGATTCTGACAATTTACTAGGCCCAAAGATTTTGTAATATGTAGATTATTTAATTAATTATCGATTACTTAATTTCTCTCTATCGTTGATAATGTAATTTTGTCGATTGGACTTTTAGGTTGAATTATTTTATAGGATTGCTCCAGGCAAGGGTAACGCGAATCTTGAATGATTCGTTTAAGAATCTCCCTGTTTTTAAAACAATGTTAATATTCGTGCGCTAATCCGGTAATTAGGATTCAAATATATTTTTTTATATCGCAAAGATAAGAAATGCTACCCGTTTAACTTCACTGCGGATTTGTACTTTACTCTTCGTCTAATTTAAACAATTGAGATTAACACGTTAAACGTGATAGGATAGACAATAGGATAATTAGAGTAGCTGTTCGTTTCCAAACAGCGACTCATTTTTATGGAGAATTTGTACATATAAATGAGAAAATACACTTGGAAACATTTAACTAAAGTCTACAAATTTATCACCTATTCAAGAACCTTCAAATTTTCTCAAACAATTTAAGAAAGACACTCGTGCTAACATATCGGAGACTGGAAATTTTCAAATTTTCCAAAACCTATTAAACTGAAAATATTAATGAAATGCAACGTAATAATATTATTTCCACGACATTCATATTACGTTAAATTATACGACATATCAAGAATTACTGATTATTTTTATCTTAACAATTAAATTCTCAACTATGGCGGAGCCAGTCAAAAAACAAATCGTAGGGCAAAAGGTTAATGAAAAAGAGTGTCGAAAATTTAAAAAAATTGCCTAAATTTTTGGTAAAAATTTCCAAACCATCGTAAGATAAGAGCAAAGAGCCTATCGCAATAAGTAGAATTTCTTTCGTGTCTTTACAGTGTGAATGGAGCCTAAAGAGAAAGGAATAGGTAAAAACAGAAACGACAGGTAAAATGAGAGAAAACGAGACGGAAAACCATGGAAAAGAGAGAAGCGTAGGTGGAGAGAGGGAGAAACAGTGAAAGTGGATCAATACGCCGTTAACGTTTCGCCAGCCGTCCTGGAAATGTAGTCTTCTCTCCTACGAGTTCCGATTCGTTTCCTCCGTAGAATCCTCTCCCATGTCTCACCATAGGATCGATCATTCTCCTTAGAATTCCTTCATCCATCCAGTTCTTTCAACTTCTTCTACATTCATCGTTCGAGAAGCGTGTCGAGGAATTTTCAGACAAAGGAGAAACCACAGATTTCGTGAAATCATCGGTGTTAATGTCATGGTGTACGAAGTAGAAAGTGTTAATTGCAATTGACAGAAGGATCGAGATCTCGAGGTGATTTGTGACATTGTTTTATGGTGCTTTGAAGGGGTGGCTTTGTGAATCGTATGGCGAGAGCACGCAAAATTTGAATCGGGCTATTTTTGAGAAAAGTGCAATGGTTTTGGAGTAATTTGTGCAAAAAGAATCGAAGATGTGGGTCTCTGTCGGGTTGATAGAATTTTAATTATTCTGAGGTGATTATGGGGGCTGTTGGCAATGAATTTGACTAGGTCGACGGAGGTTTCACGGGGTGAAAATTTGAGATGCGTGACCCAAGGAAAATTGTAGATTTGGGTCTATTGTATTTTTGTCAGAATTTTAATTATTCTAAAGTGACTTGTAGGACAGTCTGCTAATGACTTTAATGGAATTAACAGAACTTTGAAGGGGTGGGCCTGTGGACCATATGGAGACAGGAACATTCGAAATTTGGACAAAATTCAAATCCCGTGAGAAGAGTCCGGCAGAAAAATTTAAACGAGATGCATCTGCCTTGGAAATATTCCTCAATTTACAATAACTTTCAACGCCTTAGACCAAATCTCAAATTCAGGAGGACGAGAATATCGTCGAATTAAACTTTTCGTGTCCTTAAGATGCACCATCACATAGGAACATGAAGAAGGTACAAAGAATAATTCTTTTACCTCAATACCTACTACTCTCGACGTCTTCATTCAAACATATTATCAATAGAACTACCAGCGTTAAATATATAGAATTGATTAATTAATTTTCTGCATGGTCAATGTAAAATTCGTAGCAAAAATAAGAAACTACTCATTTCGACTGGCTCGATAGTTATAACGTTAAACAAATTCGACTCAATCGATAGTTCTACCGTAAAAAAATAGATAAAATTTTTGAAAAAACCACGTGTCTGCTTAAAGATCCTGAGGATCATCTGCAAATCCGACCTGACGTGTCTTCGCTTTCTGCGTTGGACGATCCTCGTTCCACTGGTCATCTACGTCTCTCTCCTCTTAGTCAAATACAATAGAAACGTTCCCTTAAAGAGTCTCTCGACAACTACCGACAAGGAAGGAAAAGTCATTGAGAATTTGTTCGTCGAATTGGAAGCAGTCACTGCGAAAAAGGAGGTGGAACGTTACAAAGAAATTGGTGTCGATCACAGAGATGATAAGAGCATCAAGGAGGTAGAGGAGGCAGAAAATAAGGAGAATCCTAGAAATCTGTTGGAGGATGTGTTCAGAAGGGCAGACACCGATCAGAATGAATTGCTGGATATCCAGGAATTATCCAAATGGATTCATACCAAGATCACTGAGCATATCAGTCGTGCTATGAGGGAAAACGTTCGACTCTTCACTGCTATTGATAACAATCCTAGAAATGGTTGGTTTCAGATGTTAAATAGTCGAATGAATTGATTAATCATTGTAGATTCAATTGAAAAACAGGTAGAATGCAATTAGAATTCGTCCTGGACCTCTGGAACCTCTTTACTGTAAAGTATTCACCTAGTATCTTAAAAAATACTGAATTAATCTCGGTAGTTTAAGTATTAAATAAATTCCAGACGACGAGGAGAGGTCCTGAGCTTTCAGATTGCGCTAAATATTTAATCATTTAATTAGTAATTCCACTAAATTCTCTCGAAACTCCCAATTCCTTGCAGAGCCTCCCCTAAAAGTATGCATACACTTATGCATCTACAAGTGCTATCCGAAATTTCACTGTGAAACCCCATAACAGTCGTTATAGCATAACGGCAAAAGAAAGCAAGAAACGAGATAAGTGGAGGTATCCAGCTTCCAGATAGAATTACACTTTGTTAAGTCCCCTTCCGTTCAGAGTCTGCTAAGTGTCTGACAGAGTGTCTTTAATTAACTAAAGTCGTATTTCAGTACTCTCGACATTCGTATATATAATACATGGCAGCATCACCCTATTTTCTAGGCGAAGTTTCATGGGAGGAGTACCACGCATACTTCCTCAGGTCTCACGGCTTTCCAGAGAGCTATGTCAGCTCCCACGACAAGAGGCACAGTGACATGTCACGAACACTCAAAGAGAGTATAATGAGAGACAGAGCAAGGTGGGCGGAAGCAGCAAGAAACGACCCTGACAGGCTGGCGCTTGATGAGTTCCTCGCTTTTACCCACCCCGAAAGCAGTCACAGAGCTCTTCTTCAGATGGTCGAGGATTTGTTTGAAAAATTTGGTAATGATACTTTCCTACGATCAATTCATCCGAGATTTGTTCTTTGAGCTCTACGCGAAAGAGGCGAGACGTGTTTTTGAATAGTTGATGGAGGAAATGTGGAGGTTGATAGAGATTTTTCCAATAGATAGGTTGCAATTTATTTTCTATTTCCAGATCGCGATGGAGATGAACAATTAACGGAAGATGAGTTCTCCGACTTGCCGTCCGAAGGTATGGGGTTGGATTTGCGAGAGAACAAGCACGAATCCGTGGGAGGAAGCGAGGATAGGCGGAAGGAATTCCGCCACCTCATTGATAAGAATAAGAATGGGAAAGCTGATAGGACCGAGCTGTTGGTGAGTTTTTGAGTAGTTTTTGAGTAGACTGAGTGGAATAGCTGAGTATCGTACAGACTGAGTGGCTTTACGAATTCCTCTAATCACTTCCACTATCTATATATCAGTCTGTCAATCTAATTAACAAATCCGCAGATGTACATCGATCCGCGGAATCCAAGGCACGCGATCCAAGAGGCTCAACACCTGATAACGTTATCGGACACGAATCAAGATGGGAAGCTGGACATTTCGGAAGTTCTGAGTAAAATGGATCTCTTCCTTGGAAGCAAAATGATAGACACGGAAAGAAGTTTTCACGATGAATTTTAATGAGCGAGATAGACTATAGATATCAAGATTAAAGTGGACAACAACGGCGCTAAGATAGACAATATCGTTAAGCAATACGACCTACCGATCCAAAATACGAATCAGGATCGAATTACCTTGCTCCTTTGCAAAGTTAACGATTCTTTCGAGGATTCGATCATTTATTTTTCATAAAATAACACCTCCAAAAGGAGTTCCTACGTGTACACCATAAACAGTGATTTTTAACACGTTGAATGTCCTACTTTTCCTATTAAAATGACACTTTTATTGAGCAGAGAAATTCAACACAAAAATTTTAGTGGATTTAATATTATTTTATTTATTTTCCAGCGATATTTTCATATAGAGTATATTAATAAAGTCGAATTTAAGACTTTTTGCATTCAACGTGTTAAAATAGTGACATTTCTGGCAACTGAGAAGATTAACACCTTGTCGTGTAACGTGAATTGCCAAATCTTTCTTCAATTAATAATTAATGGAATATACAGCCTGAAAATAGATTGAAAGACAAGGAGTTAATGGTATATTTTTATTTTTTCACGTGTCGAGGGTTCCATGCTGTTCCGGGGGTTGATTTACATTACCTTCCGATCTCGCAGGACGATGGGAATTTTTATGGGCTTTTAGAACGCATCTGTGATAGTCACTGTGACGTAGAATATCTTTGTTTAGTTGGCTCGAGAATGAGGCTACCTTGTAATACAGGAAATCCGTTGATTGACGAAACGTTCTATTCTTTAAGTTAATTATTTTTACATTTTTAAGACAATTTTTTTTTCAAAGAATATAATTTGTTGGATTAAGAATATGAGACGTAATAAATCAACGGGCTTCTCGTAAATCGCCATTGAATAAACTGGCAAAGGGGTGAGCTTACGTTTATGGGAAATGCATGTACAAATAATTTGAATTTTCAATAATGTTAATTAACGAGAAATCAAACGATTATTCGAGATGAATTGCACAGTTTTTGATCAACTTTAAGGGTGGATTTTTGAATGATTATTTAACGGATAAATATTACCATCTTTACGGTGTTTTGGAAAAATGTTGAAAGGTGGAGATGGAAAGAACGGTGTATCTTAAGAATGATACTTTTTTATACTTTACATCCAAGTGCGTAAGTAGAAGAATTTTGTACACAGAGAAGAAATATCGTCGATGTTCCTTTTTAGACTTTGTAACGAATTTTCTACTATTTATTGTCTCAATAAAAATTCTTTCTCAATGTAAAACATTTATCTCTCTACATTTCATAGAAAACCTATTTATTTCTCCTACCACAATTCAATTTACAATGATCCAATTAAATTTCCGAATTAATATTAAAACGTCGTTCAAAAGCCGAGATAGCAAAGGCACAAAGCTTAACTGCGGACATTTCATAATTAAATTCCTAACGAGACAAAGCTTCGAAGATGTAAAGCGTTGCTTCAACCTTTGCAAAAAACACACGACTCAAGATAAATGTAATTGCAGGCTCCAAAAATAACTCCAATAGCAAGATACAATCAGGCTTTTATTTACATCTTTAAAAAACGCACATCTACAAAGTGGAATAAGCAAAAATCGCCGTCTAACTATCGAATTTCAAGAGAAAATTACAGCCACCATGTGAATGAAGCTTTTCCCTCCATTTTCTTCCTGAATCGCGAATATTTATTATTACAGCAGAGTCACAGAGAAGAAGCCCTACCTTGACATACAAAATGTGCAGTAAATTGTTACAGGTACTCCAGGTAAATTTAAAAAATATCATTCCCCAATGGGAATGAATTATTCTCACATTCTTCAATGAATTTGCAATTGCAATATCCACTTCTCCAATTAGGAAGAAATACCATGGAAATTCTTCCTCGTGATATGATTATTAAAGACATTATTGACTCTGTTGAATTGATTTCTTTTTTTAAAACTGTATTAATATTAAATATTCGACGATTGTTTTTCCTCTATCTTTCCAAGCATCGTAGACAACAATTATTCACATTCGCTTACACAGAATGATAATTACAACGAAGCACAAACACTTAATGATATTTAATCAAATATTTCATTCTCACGAAATTCTCTCCCTCTCTTGCATTCATCGTTAAACAATTAATTCTACTCAGTTCTCGGTGCATTTCTGCGATACGTTGCAAATTTCCAGATATATTTAATTATCTGTCAAATTTTTATTCGTAAATTCTCGGATTAATTACAAATCCTGTCTCATCGATTAACAATAGTCTTTCGCCGTGTCATTAATTATAATTCTTCCATTATTCAACGCAAGACAGTTTTCTTTCGTTTTAGAAAATAGAACATTTCTCCAAAGGGAGGAAGAATTCTTGCGAAAAAGCATCCACTTTTCCCAAAAATCTCTATTAATTCTCTTGATTTTGTTTTTCAAGTTTGTAAAGTTAATTCTTTGCGAAGCTGACGTTAGACTTCATTTTTCAGAATATTCAAAGTCCTCGTTAAAATCGGAATTTTCTTCTGGCTCATAAAATACAAAATACTTAATTATTGAGATATTTGAAAAATGTATTTAATTACATTGACCAGTTAAAAATTCATTCCCAGGTGGATTTGAGGATTGCATTTGAAATTCTTCCCTTTTATGACTCACAAACGAATCGGTATTTTGCAATTATCACACACGAAATGTTTAAACAATCCTGCGGAAGAAACGATACGTACTCGACGAGAATTTTTCGTCAGTTGGTTTAATTGGCAATTACCTTAATGAATCAGCGCTTGGATTTTCACACGTGGAGAATATTGCACGTTTCAAGTTTCGCGTTCTCCAAAATTTCACGGTTTTTCTATGCAAAATTCCTCGTATCTTTGGCCTTCGTTAAAGCCGCTGATAATTGCTCGAATTTCGCGAGAACATCGTCAAAAAGCTCAATATGCTCTTAGAAAATGGAAAAGGATGTTATATTTAAACGAGTTTTACTGTTTTTCCAAATTACTTTGCTTCTGGGATCGAAGATGCTTCTATCTGTGCAATTTTATTGGAATTTTTCATCCCAAGGATACGATAAAACTTAAAATTTCTATTTAATTTATTTCTTTAAACAAAGTAAACTACTGGGCTCTCAATAAATATTTTTGATCTTTTTTAGAAAACTAAAGATAGCTTGCGACGATTAAATAAAGCGGAAGCCTGGGAATTTCATGATTCTATAAGAAGTGTAGCCAATTAGCAACAAGAGGAAGGAAATTCGACTAATTAGAGTCCGTATCGAGGACATAATTTAATTTGTAATAAATATTCTCTGCAAAAAACGAGGAAATATCAGCATCGAAGACGAAAACGAGGCCTTTTTCAGCTTACTTAATTATCTTAATTTTGAATACAAAACCACATCAACATCGTTCGTAAACTCATCACTTCCTACGGTTTAATTCTCATACAATTCATCTTTAAATAGATCACTTTGTCTCGGGTGATTCAAAAAGACCCATAATCCCCATGGCAGACGGAGTTCTAAAAATGTCTGCAGTCAGAATTTTGGGCAAGGTTTTGCCGATGAAGCTGAAGGATTAAAAAGGCGCCCGACGATTCTTTTCACGTTCCAGGGAATATCTGAAACTCCAACGAGATTCCATGGGAAATCGTTGATCCTTGTTGGGTCAAACTGCCGTTCTGAAATGCGAAATCACCGTTTTCCTCGGAAGTCGATTGGAACTTCGAGAAATGAAATTAGACAGTTATGGGACAAGTTGTAGAAGCAGAAATAGTAATACAAATTCTAGAAGAGCGAAGGAAGTTTCATGCGTGAAATTTGAACGATGAAAAGAGAGTGTGCGAATTTTTCCAACCTTGCTTTACAGATTGGAAATAGACGGAAAATTAGAATGCAAATGTAACAGTGGAATTTCATTTTCTGGGATTAATTTGAGTGGTTTTGGTCATGGCATTTGAGGATGGGTAGGAATTAAATGCCAATGGGGTTTTCAAAATTTCTTTTTTACATGAAACAGTGGTTGATTTGCACAGTGGTCAAATGAAACGCTTTAAATTGTCTCAGAGGTTGTAAAAAAAATTCTTTTTCTATGCAAAACACTGATAATTTTGACCAGTGCTCAAATAAAGCTTCCTAAATGGCCACTGAGGTCGTAAAAAAATTATTTATCTACACGAAACTCTTTAAATTGACAATGTAACCGTAT
Organism: Cerceris rybyensis; assembly: GCA_910591515.1. Classification (NCBI taxonomy): domain Eukaryota; kingdom Metazoa; phylum Arthropoda; class Insecta; order Hymenoptera; family Crabronidae; genus Cerceris; species Cerceris rybyensis. The sequence goes on from OU342802.1 coordinate 369,731, forward strand.
AAAATTCTTTCCACCATGGAATTCATAATTGTCATCCCTTTTAACGTTCCGACGATAGAGCAAACGCAATTAAGGATCACTCCGGTGAATCTAAGAGAATTAAAGATCAAAAGGAGGAGAAAGGCTGAAGGTGGAAGGTTTGCTGAACAATCAGAATTATTGGAGTACAATGATCGTGCGAAAGACGAAGAGAAACAGAGGGAATATTGTATTAAAATTTTTAAAGGACCATCGACATGCGACGTGATACGTGCAAATTGTAGGGACATGCAATTTTACAAAGGCATTTCCGAAAAGAAGCTTAAAACTAGACGTGAAATATGGAAAAGAAGCGAAATGATCAGTGGAATCGAATTAGTCGACTTTCTGGTAAAACAACCCATCGTTTAACGATAAAATAACTTTTCCTTATTTATCTATTTGAATCTATCTGCTATAACTCATTGCAAGTGTAATATATTACAAATGTTTATTAATTCTCGTATCAATTGCTAACAAATGACCAACGTGCCTCACTAAAAATTTCAAACAATCAACGCACCTGTAAAAAAATCCTCTCCTTTGTAAAACAATTCTAATTTCTTTCTCTGCTCAGAACCAAATTCTCCAAAGTCCCCATTTTTCTACAAAAAATTCTCCAAACAAAGAGGGTGCAATCACATCTCAAATCTACTAATCACAGCTCAAAATCAAATTCTCCAATCTACGAATACTTCAAAATTCTTCTCAAAGTAACCATCAATTTATTCTTTACCATAAAAAATGAGAAATCTCAGCCTTCTTCCACCTGGTAGGTAAATCTTCGTAAAGCTAATTTACACACTCTCCAATCCAAATGTACGAGCAGCTAGAAGCGTTCTAAAGTTACCTAACACTCTACACCGAATTCCCGCAAACTCGAAGCCTCTAAACGGATCACCAGCCACTATCGCTCCCTTCTCCCTCTCACCCTCGTTGATGGAAAGTTTCATCGAAAGCGACGGACCATAGAGATAGGATACACTCGTGTATGAAAGGTTGACAGAGAAATGACAGCGCGTGACAATGGTTTTACCTATGGTATGATCTTGCGAGCAGGATCGACCGTCGATTTCTGGTAATGATCTAAATGCGGATCGGCTCTGGGGCGCCGGCAAGCGAGCTTTCCTCGATCATTACTCACTCGGCAGGTCGGTCCGGGGGTGGAGTGTTTCCACCGCGACAGCAAAGCCTTAGCCATCCGGTTGATCTTCTCTCCTCTTCTTCCATCTCGATCACTGCATGGTTTTCACATTCTTATGCCCCTTTCTTCTCCTTAAACTGTCTCTTTTCTAGCTGAATTCTATTGTGTTTTTGTAGTTTTGTATAGTTTTAAGGATTGAACCCTAGATCTATCCACTATTAACTCAATATATTTGATAAATGTGAATAATTGGAGCAGGAGAAAAGAAATGGGGGAAGCCAATAGGTTGATTAATTGAATTCCTTACAAAATGGTGTTAAAAATTTTAGGAGTACTTGTAAAATAATTCACTTCATTTCAAAATGAAATTCAACTCTTTTCCAATTGGTTGGATCAATTACTTGGATTGTGATAAGGTGTTACACTTTTAAAGTGGAAAATAGAGTGGAAAGTTGTCAGGTTTGGTGAAAGATATAATATTGAAAATTTCTTTGTTTATTTGGCTGGATGAATCCCTAACTGGTTTGCGACTAAATGTGAAAGGTTTAATATCAATTTGTTCTTTCAGTAATTTCATTGAATATGCTGGCAAGGATATCTCTTAAGTCCTCTAACATCTTGTGACCTGATTCTCCAGGATGCTCACAGTTTTAACTTCAGAAAGTGATGCTAAGTGAAATGAAATTTACATCATCTCCCCTGAACCTTCAACAATTAATTAAGATGATAATCTAACCGAAAGATCCTTTTTCAATTTAACACAAGTATCTACAAGTTCTCAAAGTGTACACTTGAAGAATTAATTTGCAATATACCTAAAATAATTCCAATTAAAAGAAGATCTACCTCCAACAGAACAGAAATCATGAAAAATTCACCTCTCACATTTTCTTTCCATAATTAGTAATGAATTAAAAAGTCCTTATTCCCAAAGGGCAGGTTTGAAAGATTCATTAGAAATATATTTAAAATAAATGCAATTGAAGGATGATTTGTCTCCGATAGAAATAAATTAAAAAAGAATTCAATAAAAAGTAATTTCACTTCTTCTTTGTCATTATCTTCCTCGCGATAAACCGACATTCGTGTATCATTGCCAGAATGTATGCTTCATTGCTGCTGTAATTACCGCTGGCGTAATTTATGTACCAATTCTACCGAGGTCTGGATAATACTACGAGTGTTTCGGATTGAAACGTGAAATTTCCAACGTGCTTCTACTTGCAGACGACACCACGACTGCATTTGTCATCGCCGAAGGGACGATTTCGCTTCTGTATCAGATTACAGAGAGTCGCTTTGTTCTGGCAATTCATCTTGTAGAATTGTCGAAATATGTCTTTATTTTTTTTTAACTTAAAGCTATATAAGCGACGATCGATTGATTTTATCTTTGCCATAGTCCTAGCAAATTATGGACCATTTATTTGAGTGGTGTAAGTCAAGTTAGGGTAAACTTTTTAGTTACAAGTAGTTAGTATTTAATATCTTAAAAAGTGCTAATGCTTTGTTCAATTTAAAATTGGCCACTAAAGGAAATTGCTATTGATTATGCTTAAATGAGGCTGTAAAGAAATTTTTTTGCTATGCAAAACACTGATAATTTGACCGGTGCTCAAATAAAGCTTCTCAAAGTGCTACCGTGGTTGTAAATAAAAAGATACTGTGTAGGCATTTATTATGAAAGTGCAGACAGTAAATATACATTATTTTAATTAAATACACCTAAAACCAATTTATATAATCAAGTTATATATTGATAAATTAACAAATATTTGCTAATTGACATACTGCACCACCTTCCAAATAAATGGTCCTTATTTCTATGACATTAATTAAGTGTTATTAAGGACGTTATTAATTAAGTGTTGCCGGAGAAGATTGCAGATTAGTGGCAACTTCTATGAAATTTCTTGTGACATTTAAATTGTCCAATCATAAATTCTTTAATACATTAGGTATCAATCCCAGATTTATCAGGATCACATGTATTGTCTATAAATCTATTTAATGAGTACTTTGGAAAGAGAGAAATCAAAAGGTTTAAGCCGGTCGCTTTGGCTGCCTTGGCAGTTTAAGTATCAAAGCGCTGGACTATCAATTAAAAAGCATAAAAGCTGATCAAAAGGCAGAATGTTCCTTTCACCTATGAAAAATCCACATTTACTCTTTTACAGCTAGTATAAATATACTTCCTAAAAGTCATTTTCAATTAGTTCTGTACATTGTATATTTTTCATGACAATTATTTTGTCCTTAATTCAAGAGAATTGCCAGCAAACAAGTAATTAATACTTGAAAATAATCCAATGAGTTTAGGGTCATCCAATTATCAGCAACATCTCAATTGCAAAGTGACTCTTTGTAAATTACCAATAAGAATTCTCCCTTACCAATATAATCTTCTGTTAAAAATAATTTCAAATGATCTCTGACATTTCTCACTCACCCGATGTAATTCTCTGTGGCTGACACCCGCTGAAAGTCGACTGTCTTCTCGCCTGAAGATCCGTGCCCCTCAGTGAAAGGTAAACGGAGATGGTTTTATCCAGGGCAAGCCTCACCTACGCGCAAAACTCACTTGAAAATCCACAATAAAACTAACAAAAAATCCCGCCGGTAATTAATAGTCCGTCAATGACTCTGCCAAGATACAAAACACTATTGTCAAGGCGAAAAACTACCGCGACAGCCCTCCGCATTGTCGACAATTTCAATATGGCGTCGATATTAATTTCAAAGTCTTCGACGCGCATTTCTTCGATGCATTAACAATTAAATATGAAAGGTTACAGTATCCACGAGCATTAAACGACGAAGTATCAATAACAATCGCGGCAAAGAATTGAAAAGAATGATGGAGGTAAGAACTTAAAGTGGGCGACCGGGCGAAGAATGAAGCACACTTTTTAACGCGACCTTTTCAAATACCAATAGTTTACGTTCACTCCCGAGTATTTAAGCACTTTTTGCCAATAACAATGGCAAACAATGGACACTTAATTTCACTGAGATTTCGAGAAATGTACGAGCACGAGTGAGCACGGACGCGCGGCTCGAAGGACGAACTACGAATGAAGCGTGACTATGACAAATTGGCCCCCCAGGGGTCGTCCCCTTCGCTGGCGCGATGTTTGTTTGGGTTCAACGGCCGAACCTTTACCTGAGTTCCTATCGAAGAATAATACATATTTAAGAATATTCAACCCTCGAAAGACATTTAATACGAGGAATTACTCGAAAGATGATTTCTAGGAGCGAAGAAAATTGCCATAGCTAGTTACGTTAAATGGCGTGCGTGTTATGGGCCTTGGGATATGTATTATGCAGAGTTTTTGTTTTCTATTCTATTCTATAATTTGTTACTTATTTTTTTTATAGATGTATGTAAATAAATGGAGAAATACGATGGACTTGTAGGACTCAGCAAGCTGTCTATGGAAATTGGACTTACAACACTTCCAAAATAAATGGCTATGCAATTTTTTTGGGTGTTAAATTACACTAAGGGTTAATATTTTTTTAGATATTGAATATTAACTAATTATAAACTTTCACCACATTCAAAATGAATGGTCTTGCAGATTTAAATTGCATATTGACGATGAGGTGGTACTGAAAACAGAATGGAAAAAAATGGTGGAATATTAGCAATTAAAGTGAGAGAAAGGTTTGAAAGTTTCAGTGGGGATGGTTTTTGTAAATGAAATTGTGTACTTGTTAAATAACGTTGGCAATTGATTCCCACGAATTTGCAGATAAAGTGAAATATAGTCAATTATTGCAATCCATTGAGGGTAATATTGAATGTCTACTGCAGGGAGTTCTTCTATTTGAACAGAATCCAATTATTAACTTTAATAATTACTGTATAGACTAAAGATAAATAATAAAAAAAATGATTGTATTAAATTTCCCAGTGATATTTATTCTTTTTGCTAATAGCAGGAATATTGTAAAATTTCAAATTCCCTGAGGATATTTATGCATTTTGTAAATAATTTGTAATAAATTTATCAAGAAAGAAACTGTGTCATCAATGACAACCGTGTAACGAAACTGTGGTCTATTAATTTCGCAATATCAATATTTGCAAATACGTTGTTTCCGGCGATTTTAAAAGTGACGACGTACTTGCAATTATCCCCTGAATTTATGCAAATTAATGCCCCTCCAGAAGCGATACATCCAACACTCCAGTCCGATCTCATTTCTCCATTTATTTATTATTTTAATTGAATTAATTAATCAGGCCGACCTGATCAATGAATTTTCAAATTATCAGAATAACAAATGTATGTTTTATTTTAGATGAAAATTTGCACTGCTAATTCATCTTCGTCTCCATACTTTTTTACAATGACACTTCTTCCTCGCAAGCACTAGGTTTCCTTGACATTACATTCCTTCGGTTAAATCAAACTGAACGTAACGTTGCATTTGCAAATTTGCAAATTCGGACACGACGTAAAATCGATGCATTCGGTTATTAACTGTTTTCATCTAGCCTCGCCGGTTCTGATGCAATTTAATGAGATCGAGGATATTCCCGTGAGTGTATTGTTTACTCTTCGAAGGCTTCATGCATAATGCATTATCAGACGTTTAATCATTCAAGTTGAATGTAATCATTGGGAAGTATTACTTGCCTATTGCAAAAATCTAATGGGCTAATGGACACTCCATCTAATGCTTTCGAACTAGTATCAGAAGATCCATAATTAATGAAATTTTACAGAAACTTTTAACACATCCAATTTCAAAATATTGCATGAAGAATTCCTTAACACTAGATTTACAATTGCTAAATCTGGTATATTTAAATATTCTAAATTCTTTCATAAGCATGAGAATTATTTAAAAAAAAAAGTAGAATCTACCGTTAAACAAAAGAAGTTGTAATGTAAAGAGTTCTTTCAATACTGAATGACTTCGATAAAGAAAGTAATATAAACATTTTAAAATAAAAAGAAACTAAGTGGAAAATGGCTCAACGATGGCTTCAATAGGGATTATAACTGCGAAGGTAGAATAATAAATGCAGGAACTACTTTGAAAACATGAGGCAAGATAAAAACAGAAGTGGGACGTTTTTGGGATGCAAAGAGGTTGAAAAATTCTCTTAAAAGTCCTTACCTCGCCGTTTAAGAAGCAGTAAAGGGTTGCGATGAATAGCCCTTGGAAGGATCTTAGAAAATGCGTGGAATAAGACCAAAGAGCGAATTTCTTGACGTTATCCAAGGGTGCATCGATCATGAAGAGGACGTTGGTAATGCCCAGCAAGGGTAAAAGTACCACGGCTGCCCTTACTGCTTTTCTACGTTAAAACGAATCATTAAAACTTACTCCAAGACAGTTCAATTTATTATTTCTTAATACAGAAACTTCTTAAGAGTTTGACCATAAGACATTCCCTCTGATTTATCAAAGTACAACTTAAGTTTTAGTGGATCTCATTTCTCACAATGTTTGTATTATAGAAATGATTAATTGACTTTGAATTCCGCTTAAAAAATTCACTTCTTTGTGTCAAAAGTTAAAACACGTTTGGGTGAACAACAGTTTATGTTTTCCAAAATTCCCAGAACGGTGATGGAGTTTGAAACTTTTGCAGATAGAGCCGTTGTTGATTTTTCCACTCGACTCAGCTCGAGCAAATTCAATTGCGAATTTCTCTTGAAATTTTGAAAATTAAAGCGTGGCTTCGTACATTCGCGATGGCTTATCGAACAGGAACAAATTTGGGAATTGGATCAGAAGCTTTGTCTAATTGCCGTACAACTAATAAATTACTCTATTAAACCATGCGGTTCAAACTTGGACAAATTCCAATCTAAATAGGTTTTGTAGTCGATGAAATGCCGAGAATTAATTTGTACACATAACAGATAAAGTGAGAGGTGACTCAGAGTGCAAAGGATTAAAATAACAGGTGAAATATAAAGCAAGAAGATTTATAAACTCACAAGACTTGTTCTATCTCGCTGGTATGGCTCTGTCGAAGCTTCACTACAAGTACTCTGACGATATTCAGCAGGAACAGGAAATTGAGCTGGAAAGAAGAAGATAAAGTATTAAAGATTTCTTCAAACACAGGAACATTATTTTTTTTATTTGGAAAGTGGAATGAAATATGAACCCTTTGGTTCCTCGGAAGTGCTACTTTGACGAGAATAGTCGAAGAGGCAAGTTATTTGACTTTTTATGAGAGGATAGATAAAGTTCGCAAGAAGGTACTGATGCACGTACTCAGGAATATTTGGATGTTGATATCGGATCTCTTTCTTACCAATATCACTGCAAACCTCGGTCCCTCGAGGATCCAAAAGTAGGAAGACAAATTGTATCCGGACCAGCATCTGAGAAATCTAATATTCCAGATATATTTTAAAAGTCGAACATCGGAAATATCATTTTATATGAGAGAAACTTGAACGTATGGAATCATCGTGGAGATTTTTAGGAAACCACCCCTTTTAGGAGAAAGGGGACGTTCTAATCAGAATAGGAATTGAAGCTTTAATAATTCTTGATAGTGTCAAAATTCTACGAGAAAAGTGAACTGTGGTAAGAAATGGGAATTATTGTTCTAGGATGATATTCCAAGTTTTTCTCTTTAAACATATCTCGAAGTATTTGTTCTTTATTCGCATTTGTCTCGGTTTCTTTCACGTTTCAGTTTATTCAGCATGGAATAACACGAATTTCTGCTTTCTTGAATGCTTGCTTTTTTCGATTTCATACCTCAAGAAGAAGGAAGAACTAACAAAGGAGGAAGTCTAGAAAAATGTTTCCAATTCTCGATGGATTCCTGAAGCATTCTAAAATATTCTGAGTTTATTCATCCACTGTATTATCAAGTTCCCCCAATCGTTTTTCTGACTAACTTCAATCAAACTTTAAAGAAAAATTATGCCAATCGAGTTTTATCCATATTATTATCGTGCAAACTACTAGAATATTTAAAAAAAATAGAAAAGAAGGTGGGAAGAGATGATCAAATAATTAAATTCTATAATAAATTAACTCAGCTATTTAAATTTAACGCTAGATCTATCAAGGGGGTCAAAATGACTTGTACTAAATTTTTTAATTTATTACTAAAGTTTATAGGGCTGTACCGTGCTTAATTGTCTATATCTCCCTTGCAAAACGTGAGAGATTAAATTAATTTAGTTTCTTGCGCATTTCATTCTCTCTCTTCTCAAGTGTTTATCTAGTATCTTTGTATAGACTGAATTAATAGTCGATAGTTCTAGTGTTAACAAGATAGAAGTGTCGCATCTACTCTACGGCATCCCTATATACTTAAAAAATTTTTTTATAAAAACTCTGCGACCACCATAGTTCACAAAACCTTTCCATGGAAGTACAGTGATCTACTCATAATTCCCAAGGTTTTATAATCAACCAGCGAAAAAAGAAATTGTAATCTGACTCTCAGAAGATTTCTTCCAGTCCGTTTCAGGGCTTTTACCTCTGCAAAGAGAAGTCAATGACTTACTTCGACTTTGGATGGTAATATAACGCCGTAATAATTGCCCAAGCGAGCGTCATCACCACAGGACATCCCCAGCCCACGAATCGATACATCCGGTAATGGGATGTTTCTTGGAAGACCGTTACTAAAAGATAAAAATAACGGAATGCATCGTCTCCGGCTGGGTGAGCCGTAGAAAAGAATTTTTAATCAAACTCCACCGTTTCGAGGGTACAATACGCTTGCATTTGTTTGCACGCGAAAAACTGGGACGTTTGTGCTAACATGTATACAGGGTGGCCACAGAATAATTCATTTTTTCTTGCTTTGAGCTACATTAATTCGAATTTAATCCACTGCGAGGCACTGTAATTCCTCTGTCAATGAAATTATTATTTTAACTTTGTCAAAGGGTTGAAATTGCATTTTAGAAAGTTGCGGGTTTTTTATGGAAATTAAAATTTCGTTAGTTAAGAATATTTTTGTCCTTGTCGATCTGCTGCCCCATGATTAGAGAATTAGAGAAAAAAAATAATATTAATATCTAATATTTGGGACACCCTGTAACTTGTTTTTTCTTTACTCAATTGAAATAGTCGATTGCAAAGTGTCCAAGCAGAATTATATATATTTTATTCCCCCTATTGTCCTCATTTAAAAGTAATACTTGTGAAATTCTATTTAAACCTTAGGTGATCGAATTTTTGAAAAGAGACGAGAGAATTCTTTCTCTCCTTTGGCAGATAAGTAGGTGTCATTGCGTCGACTTAAGTAGATTTAATGGAATCGAAGTTGACTTGGAAAATCGAGCAGTTTAAATCTTTTAAAAGGAACTCGCAGGAATAGGGGTTGCTCTATCCGATTAGCGAATGCAAATTCGCTACTTGACATGCATCGAAACTCGGTCGGTCTTCTTCATGGTACTTTACTCGAATATTTTCGTTTCACTGATAATTACAAAGTGACTGAATAATAATTAAAAAAACTCCAGGATTACTCACCAGTCACCATGTTATGGAGGAAGAGGCCTTCTATGAACATCCACATGAACATCGCCGTTTTCGCGTATTCCAGCAAAACGTAGCTGGCTTCGCACAAAACCGGCTGGAAAATCAAATATTTCCAATTTCACTGTTAGTAACGATAGTACCATTTCCAGAGAAAACACCAAATAATTCTGACTTCGAAAGTAATTTAAATTTGTACTACTTTATAATTTTTTATGGAGTATTTGTCTGTTAGTTTAAAATTTTCTAATTATTCGAATAGTCTAATTTTAAAGAGGGAAGTAAGCTACTGAGACTGATAAAAAAAATATAATTAGTAGGAATAAGTGGATTAATTGTTGCTGAATAATTAGTTCGTTAATTACACCTTTAAAGGGGCACATTTGTATGTCTTTTAAACGGTGGAGATCTTTAGAATCATTAATCTTCCACTTCTTTTTAATTTTGGATGAAACTTGTACTTATTTAAAGTGCTTCTAATTCCCTGATGATTGGAAATTCTTGGGCGAAGTTCGGTCGCAGAAACTTAAGTAATAATAGCCTCGGGTAATTAAAAATACCGGAACTCACGGTGTTTCCTATTCCACGTTGAATACCATGAGACTTTCGTCGTAGAATCTCGATGTCTATGTACAAGATTAATCTTATGAGGACTTGGACCACCATGGCGACGAAAAGGTTCTTGTGTATCCTTGTCCTGGTGTTTCTCAACGACCTGAAGATCGATCTCAATAAATCTTCCTAGACTAAGACAAATTCCACGTCGTCTTTCACTCAGTTTTTTTTTATTTAATAAAAATATCAACTTTCAATTACTCCAGGGAAATTTCAATATTTGCATCAAAATTACTTTCCACTATGTACATAGAGAAAATCGAATTAACTTTAGATACCCAAGATACTTCCAGAATTTTACAAATTGATAAATATTATCACCGTATCTTGACAGTTTGCCAACTGGTATTTTAACTTATTAACCCCTTGCCATACAATAACGAGGGACACATCTGATAAGGTAAATGGAAAAAGAAATTTTTGAGTTGTTCAAAACCTATTAAATTGAAAATATTTATGAGGCGTGACGCGATATTATTTCTATATTTATATTTCAGCAATTAAATTCTCAATTATGGCGGAGGCAGTTATCGAACAAATCCTATGGCAAGGGGTTAATCAGCTACCGCGGCAATTAATAAATTGTTATTTATTTATTTTACGAGATATTTGTCATTTTCGAGGTGATATTGTTGCCAGGGGATTATTTACGGCCAAGGGACCGGTTAGAAGGGGGTAGAATATTGAAAAAATATCGGCAAAGTGTTAAGCGTGTGGTTTGCAAAGTAAAATGAAAAGGTAAACATTTCCCTTGAACTTTAATGAAGAAACAGGATCATTATTGTAGCAAGAATTCTCTGAGAATGTCGAATATCGTTTGAAACTTATACGACAGATATTATATTATTGTACGAGGTTTCTTTGATTCCTGAGGCTCGTCGCATTCGTGCAATAATGACGCCGAGAAAGATTTAACCCAGTTTCCGCGAAAACAAATACTCTCGGAATAGAAGGAAATAATACCCCTGGAAGATTATGAACGAAATAACAAAGTAACTTTGTCCCATGCATTCGTTTAAACTCGATGCCGAGAGTGACGTTTTCTCTGACGTGAAACGAAACACGAATTCGATCATGTATGTAAGGTTGTTATCATTTAACTTGAGAACGGTTTAATGATCTCTCGAATCTCTCTTCTCCGGTTTCCGTTTGCCGGAACGAGGTGAATTTCCATTTCCAATGGGTATGCAAGAATCCGCTTACCTGAATCGACAAAATATCGCGAGAGAAGCGAGTAAAGCTACCAAAGAGATGCTCAGTCCAACGAATTCGAGGGTTCTGGTCTTTTCTGCGATGTCCATCTTCATCTGAAATAAAAGAGATCACTCTGTTTTATCATTGAGAAGGATTTCTGGTAGACTTAAATACAGCAGTTGGTTGGAAATGTTTGTAGAATTTTTTGGAAAAGTTTTAGATGAATTTGGGAGAAATTAATTGATAAATTACAATTTGATTTATTAAGGTGACCTACTGACCTACGACTGGATGCAGAATCATCGAGGGTATGGTGTATCGGTTCACAAGTTTGAGAAGAATTTTTAAGGGTTGTTGGGGAATTTGAATATAGAGGTGGAGGAATTTAAGAGAAATGAAGTAATAAGTTACTAATTTGGCTAATTTTGATACAGCTCAAGTTCCAACGAGGGTTGAAACTACCCTAAGTAATAATGATAGGTAAATGCATTCCTAATTAGCCACTCAGGTAGTTAATAGTGAAATGAAGTGGAACGAGTCAGAATTAATTGAGAAATAAGATTCCCTTGAAATTCTGATCCTATTAAAGTTCAATTAATTAAATCTCCTTAACTTCTTAGATACGAAAACCTGCAAAAAGATAAGAGCTAATAACATCATAGAAACGTCGAACTCGGAAATATATTTGCAGCGAATCTAAAGACTCTCAAAAGCAACTGCCCATGCGGTTAAACTTTCACTAGGCGAATATCATGAATTACAGAAAGCACGGAGAAATTTCATGGACCAAACAGGAAAGGAAAAAAGGAAGAGGAATGCTCTCATATCGATTCCTTCCCGTAGATTGATTCCTCTTTACTGTCGGCGATACTATCGACGAATCGATTTGCTCCACTTCCATCATTTTGCTTCCAGTTTAAAGAGGATAATTTTATACACCTAGCCCGTATCCAAAGAACTCCGCTTCCCACTGCTTTCATCTTCTTCTCCTTCATCCTTCCCCTTCATTTTTTCTATTGGTAGCTCCTCTTCAACCTTCCGCTTCATCTTTCTCTTTTCCTCCATTCTTCCTCTTCATCCTCTCTATTGGTCCTTCCTCTTCAACCTTCCACTTCATCTTTCCCGTTTACCTTTTCTATTGGTTCTCTATCTTCAACCTTCCACTTCATCTCTCCGTCCTCCTTCACCCTTCCTGTTGATCCTTTCTATTGGTTGCCCCTCTTCAACCATCCACTTCATCCATTCCCACGATTCATCCTATTTACTTTTTCTATTCGTTCTTCGTCTTTTTCTTTTGGACGTTCCTCTTCAGCCTTCCGCTTCGTCCTTCCGCTTCGACTGGTGTCAAGTAATTACACTTTCGTCGAGTCCTTTTCCACGAAACCAGGGCGAAGATATCGTTTAACAGTGCCAAGTCGATTTTTTCGACTTTGGTGAAATGCTTTGGCTTTGATCAGGAAAATACAAGAATGAAGCTACCTTTTGCAATACTATCTCGCTGCTGAATGGCTCCTCCAGTCATTCCAAGGAGTTTCCAGACATGGACCATGGAATATACGTTGAAGTTCCATCGTCTTTGTTCTCAGTTTGGAAATGGTAATGCGATTTCCGTCGAGTTTCAGGTTCTGCGAAGTTCTTACAAAAAGGCAGGGCACATGCGAGCCTGTTGAGAATTTCTTTGGGTTGCATAACTTTCAAGGAACTTTTCTTATTTTCTTCTTAGATGATCACAGTGGAAAATAAAGTTTCGAGTCTCCCAGACATAGTGAATTTCTCGAGTCTTTCGATGGATTTTAGTTGTGTGCAATTTTTTAATTAACTTTCAGTTATTAAATGAGAGTACTCTCTGTTGTCGGTCGATGGATCTTCGAGCTGTTTTGACAAACGTTGCAGCAGGAAGTGCAGAATACTTGAGATAAATGTGGAAAATTATTATGAGATTCTGAAGTGGGCGTTCAATCCTTGGAAAATTAACCGGGAGGAAGTTGGGTCGAGTAGAACTTGATACAAGGAAAAGGTTAATAGCATTTAACTCTACTTTGCATCAAGTTCCATGTTTAAACACTTCTTACACTTAAATGTAGTCTAACTTATGAATGTCTTCACCTTACATTAACTTGTAATTTTTAAATTACACCACAACCTACTCTTCACTTTCTATCAATAGCACAATGCTCTATTATACAATTTATTGCTAGATAAATATATATTTCTCAAGATGCACTTGACACTTCTTAATTGTATCACGTTGAATCAATTTCTTCGCTGCAAATATGAAATAAAGGACGAGAAAATACTCTCGGTAAACCTTCCAACCGTTCCTACATTTCTCTTCTCTGAAAGTTTTGTTTCATAGAATTATTTGAAGATTTTGTACTTCACAGAATTTAACTACGATGCTTATAGGGTTCAAAGAGATGGAAATATGTCGAGGTACTCACCTCACCCTCGATGGTGTTGGTGTAAACTTTTCCATGAAGTCGTAGCATTTCCGGGGTGAGACAAGTGGTATAGTTTGCCCATCCATGGGGTGAATCCCCGCTGCTCGTCCCATTTTGTCCTTCCCAACGTCCATTGTAACCGCATTTCTTCTCCACGGATTCTGAACAAAGGACAAAGACGATTAGTTTACACGTGGATGTTGGAAATCGAGAGGAAATTGCGTCGAGAAAGACCGATGGGAGTTGGCGATATGTCCTTTGCGAATATCCGTAATTTACTCTGGAAAAGCAGGTATTATCTGCCAGTAAAATTGGGTCAGGTTGTATATGCACGCTTTTCGCAAACGTGGAAATATTTTTCTGCAGGGAATGCGGACAATTCTTGCAGTGATGTTATTCTTGCTGGAGAACGGATTGATGTTAATGTCTCGGTAAAATGTTCAGAAACTGGACCACGAGAGAAAGATTCTACTCGACTTTTTACTCATACCACGAAGAAATTACATTTCCTTAATGAATTACGTATTTCCAACTTATCCTTCTATCTTCATTGTATATTTTTCTGTCTTCTATTTACGTCAAGTGCACAAAGAATTTTCTCCAAGAATACTTTAAATACCAGAAAGCTATTTATTCCAGACAACTAACAAGTTAAAAAAAGAATAAATTTCCATTACCTAAATGGTATTAGTCAAATATCTGGTCAACTTTACAGACCCTAAGCTTTTCAAAACCAACATGTTTCTACATATTGCCACAGTCATCTCACAAATTCAATTGTTTTAAATAAACTAAAACTCGAAAAAATCAAACTCGTCTATCTTTTTGATTCTACAGTCCCTAAGCTTTCATAAAGCAGGAAAATTTCTACATATTGCTGCGGTAATCCGACGAGCTGCACTGTTTTAAATAAACTAAGGCGTCCATTCACGTAAAGCTACCCCCGTTGAACTGACCACCGTCATATTTCCTATTCCATTCTGCCCAGCGTTCAACGTATTACATTTTGCTCCTCAATTTCCTGCTCGAAAAGCCTCAAACTCCCTTCCCTTCCGTTGCCTGAATATTCGGCGAAAGGTGGGAGATGGAAAAGCCTCAAAATCTTTCCCAAAGCCGATGAAATTGGAGGACAAAGTATGCAGCAAGTCCCAAGTTACTCGTTCAAAGAATCTTTAAGCGAAGAAGGAGAAGTACTTGCAAACAGCTGTGCAATTATCATTCGTCGTCCTTGAAAAAGCATGAACGAAGCTGCTGGAGAACAGTGTAATTAAAAGAGTCCTGCTAATTAAATTGTCTCATGGAGATTCTCAAGATATGCTTTTGAATTTTCCAACCTTCACGTGCTGCACGTCTTTTTTCTTCTTTTCTTTTTGCAAAACGGACGTTTGTCTTTGGAGATTTTTTGAATCAATGAACAGTTTGATTGCGAGAGGAATAGTTTCAAAAAAAGGGAGATAAAAGTTAGTAATCGTGTCGGTTCTGTAAAAAATTAATTGCTTCTTTCAATGGGAATTTTCTTTAATCCTTTAACAGGATTTTTAAATGTTTTAATAACTCTGAACTTTTAACGAGCCTTTATTTCATTCTTCCCCAACGTCGAATTCTCTACAGTTATTTAATTAAACAAATTCTTTGCAGAAGTATCCAAAAGAAAAAAGAATCGTTGGCTGTTCTTCACAGAATAATTTGAATTTTCCAAATGTTTCAAACCCCCAAAGACTTTTCCTCTCTCTCAAAATTCTTCCAAACCTTTTGAACTTTTTCAAACGTTATAAAAATCCAAGCCTCCTCAAATAATCTCCCCTCCAGCTTCCTCCAAATTCTGCAGCAATCGAAGGAAAAATGTTCTCCATTCTTCCATAAGGAACTTCAATTCCTCCAAGATCTCCTCAACTTTTTCTATCCTAAAATTGGTCACCCTCTCTATTCTGCTTCCAAAGGTCGATTAATCTTCGACTGGTCTTCCTTTCTTTCCCCTTTTTTCCTTCGCATCATCTCGTATTTCCTACGTCTTTTCACAGAAACATGAAAACCCAGAATGACCTTTGATACCGTAGTATTTTGTTCCATCTATTAATGTCATTTACCCCGTGACCTATCGTCGATTAAAGTGAGCTCGACGAAGGGTCCCGTAGGATTGCAACAGAGGGTAAAATTTTGGGGATGGGGTGAAACAAGGAGAGGCGAAATGATCGTTTCAGATCGCACTGATTGCTCGTAACACGCCACGGTGCTATCGGGTGCAATCAAAGTGCTGCAGAAGTGGGTCGAGGGTTGCATCGATGGCCACCGTTTGCTTGCACCTTATATTTCTATCTCTGTGTGTTACATTGTGCTTGTGTTCCACCGTGGATGGCTTCGGATCCTGTTCCATGTGTGTTAATTGTATTTAATTCTTTTTCTCGCTGATCAGATGTTTTCTTGTGTTCTTCAGCCTGTAGTTTAGGAGCTTCTTGTACTGGACTGATTTATATTTACTTTTGTTGATTGTTTCGTGTTTGCAACCTTCAAGATGCTTTTGGATTATCCTTGAACTATTCGGTGTTGCTGTTTCTTCAACTTGGCCTTGCTTCTGCTATTAAGAGAGTCATTTTCTCTGTCCGTATCTATCAGTCTCAGGAACTACCGCCGCAATTTCTTTCTCAGCCTCAATTCCTTCCCCTCTTTTCCTTTATTTCCATCTATCTATATCCGAGATGCTTTCACCCTATCCACCTCAGTCTCATTATCATCATTCTCTTTCAGCCTCTCCCTTTTCCTGTAACCTTCGATCTACCTAGACACATTGCTACATCATTATCACCTCCACCGTTGCTTGCCTCTATTTGCCACTCTATCGCTCGAAAACTCTCTCTATCTCAGCCGTTACTGTCTGAATGTTCCTCTTCTTTTCTTTGAGCATCCCTTTTCTGCCACCCTCCATCTACCTACGCCCCCTACGACCATGACTATTATCAATCTGTCTAGTTCTGCAATTTCTATTTTTCTCCCAGTCTACCTAAGTCATCCTGATAATTTCAAAGATCCCTCTTCCTCCTCTCTCTGCATTCACCCTCCATCAACCTGTGCACCTCAAAAATCGCCCCCATCACCTTTATTCTTCCAGATCTATCAACTTGTGTTCAACCCTCTAAGAGGACAATTCTGATCTTCTTCCACCTCCATATCGGTCCTATCCACTTCAAAATCGTTCATTTCGTTCTTCTTAAGGTTTGTCCCAATCGGAGAAACGGAAGTGCATCTGGAAGGCCGCGAGGCAAGTTCAAGCGAGGTGCACGTGCATACGAATCTTCTCTTTGGCGACGAATCGATGCGAAATGCGAAACGTTCGCTGCTTAAAGCGGAACGATTCTAGCCACACGAATGCACTCTGCACTCGGAACATACCAGAGGTGCATCCGTCTTCCTTAATTTGGATACAGGGCATGCTTTTATCCTCCTTGGATGTGCCAATGCAGAAATTTTATCCCCTTCTGGAGTCTTGAAAATTTTAAGGAAATCTCAGGATGACTGTCTTACTTTACATTCTACTGCGACGAAGATCTTCCGACTGTTCTTCTTGCAGTGTGTTGAATTAATGTGGCTGTCCTCGTCGAAGGAGATTTAATGTGATATTTGGTGATTTCAAATGGAATGGAAGAAATGGAATATTTTACTGGAACATCATTCATCCCCTTGGATTATTTTCTTCATCTTCAATGCGATTACTTGCAGAATGTTCTTGGATATATTGGATGAACTAAGAATTCGAATTTTACTATAGATTTTAAATAATATAAATTTTAATATAGATTTAAATTCGGTGCAGCCAAAAACGAATGATCCGACTCGCCCGAATGAAGTTTATCGGTGAACTATTCCCTCGACGGATTGTTGTTGTTTTTTTTTTCTAGATTTAATTGCAATGCGATATCTCCTTCGACAAGTTCGTTCGTTAATGAACAATTTAACCAGCTTCGTTACATAAACGAGTCTCGGAGCTCTCTTACATAATTTCCATAAACGTAACATTTCCGTCAATCTCTGGAATTGTGCGTTTGTTGTAGCTAACAATTATGTACGTTTCGAGGGCTTGATCTTCAGGATGATGTTACATAAAGCGTCTGAATTAAACACTTTAATGATAGAGAAATTGTCGCGCGGTACAATTATGCGAAATTATAGCCCAATTATAATATCAGACACCGTAGTTTCATCTTTTCAAAATTTCCAAATTCCTCAAAACTTATCAAAATAAAGATATCAGGAAGGCGCGCTATTCAGAATCCCTGTCTCGCAGAATCTCGGCTCTCTTTTGCCTCGAAATTTTCAAAATAACAGCCAGCAAATACTATTTTTCCAAGTACTAAATATAAAGTATGAAATGTCCACGCAGAAACTCAATAGTTCAAAAATCAGCTAAATTTATTCTACAGTAAACTTTTCACAGAAAATGAACTGATCCCATAAGGAATAAAAAGGAGCACATCTACATTCGTGGATTTAAAAATATCAGCATGCAGATGGAACAGGCGATGCGGTTAAAAAAAACAACACCAGGAGATTGTAATTATTGCTCGATATTTTCGGCGAGTCGGCCGAATAACGAGCAATTTAAATGTGCATCTCTGATAGGAACATGGCTGCACTTACTGGTCGTATCGAATCCATCCTCGAACGGGCATTTCTGTTTGATCATGCTGGATGCTCTGGTGGGTGGCCAACAAAGCAACGAATCCCATACCGGCTCGCACCACAGTTCTAAAAAAAAAAGAAGAAAGAAGGTGAATTACTACTTGCAAAAAACAGCTCGGATATTCCTGTAATAGGTGCTTGCACTATTGCGTGGGTAGATTGAAGTTTCAGAGCTGTGGTATTATCAATAGAAGTACGAAGGTTGTTGATTCAATTTTGCCTAGATACTCCCAAGCATTTTGGGAAAAGAAAATGATACTATTGGTTATTTATATATTTAATTAGTTAATATGATTGTTTTAGAGTTAAGGTGAACAGACGATAAGGTGCCCCGAGGGTCGACGAAGTTTACCGTTAATTAATAATCGAAGTGGTTGGTGTGAAGCAAGGGAGTGCAAGTTATTCAACAGAAACTGAAGCACATATGAGATCTGAATCTAAATTTAATAATAGCTGAATTAATAATAACAAATACAAGTAGAAATGACAATAGCAGATGTGAAGGTAGCTTGAAAATTATTTAGAAGGTACAAATTCAACTGGAATCTAAAGTATTCCATTAAACATAAAGAAAGCAGGGCGTTCAATCTGGAAATTGTGGCTTATATCGATACAACTTGCTTTAATCCTGTCGTTCTAAGTGTATTTGATACGAAATGGATTTCATTTGCGAAGAGATTGCTTTCGCGACTTTACTCAAAGCTAAGTTATTGACTCGGACATGGGTCGTGTAGAGAAAACGTGGACATACGAGCAAGTACAGCCTTAGAATTATCTCCATTCAGGTTTCTTTATTGATACCATTATATTTCTGATGTACCTTCATCAAATTTGATTAGTTTTATCGAGGCGAATCGAACATCACGATCACTTCAACATGCTTCTTCCTTTCTCCTCTAATCTTTTGTTGTGAAAAAGGGACAAAAATATTCTTCTGTATATTTTCATACTAGAATACTCCACACTGAATTTCCCTACAAATAAATCAGAGAAATATGTTGCAACAGAAGAATAAATGAAGAAAATCAAATATAAAGTCAATATATCATTATAAATTTAGAATTATTAAGCTTACAAATTTTTAAAGTGATAAATAGCAAATACTAAATGTAAAGTAAGACTTCTAACGTTAATTTGATCCTGTTGCAAAAAATTTTCTCAAATTGCGATGAAAGAAAAGTATTCATGGAATTTGCTGGTACCAAATTAAAATTCCTATCGCCTCTTCAACATTTTCTCCTAACTTGTAAATTACATCCTGCCCTCCTTCATCGAAGACACCTCTAATAAAAAAAAAAAAACACGAAAATTGAAATATTTCACTCTGCCAAGAATGCCAAGAGGAATTTCCTTCAGGCTAATCTTAAAGAACCTAAACTACTGGCATTCCAAGTAGTCGAATCGACGAAGGACTAATTTTAGGGCGATTCTGAGGATAATGGAGGTGTTACTTGCGAAGAGATTCGCCTCCTCGACATGACAGCAACCCGAGAATGATACCTGAAGACCGAAAGTGGAAATCAGGAATGAAGATGGAATCCAATAACACGCCTTCACGGGGAATTTATCAACGCCAAGGCAGCTACCGGATCTGGAATGCAAATCGACTGTCCTCCGGCGTGTAATTCACGAAATGAATTTATAACGAATCCCTCTCATGTCAGACACCACGGAGTTTCACGAAAATAAGGAAATTTCAGGGTGAATGTATGTCTTTCATCGTCTCTTCTCATCTCGGAGGTAACGCTACTATCGACGAGTCCTCCGTTTTATTTTTAAATGCAATTGTTTTTTAAATTCACCCTTATCCACAGATTGTAAAATAAATATATTTAATGCGAAAGAAAATTAGGAAATATTATAATTTGAAAGTGATATGAAATTCCATTGAATTCAATAGCTCTGGTCAGTGTTAAACGTCAGCAATCGAAGGGACTAATTCATCGAGGTAATTCCAAAGTAAGAAAAGTTTCAAGAGGAAAATCTTGCTGGGGAAGAAAATTGTAAAATACAAACTCACCACCCTCGGGGGGTACGAAGTTCTTGTACTGCAAGCTGCAAAATTCCCGCGTGTTGTTGCCAATGGCATTAGGAATGTCCATGTTTCCTTTAATTGTCCATTTTTGTCAAATCTCCTTGTTCCATCGACATCGTCCTCTCCCTTTTTCTCTGACGAGATCAATGGAAATTTGCTATGTCGAAGAATGGCTTGGAATTTTCACTCTTTGTTCTACCTTTCTTTCATTTTCCACCCTTTCGTTTCATTTATTCTTTACTCTCCTCTGTCGAGGGATCAAATCGACTTTTCTTCCGATTCAATTGCGACACTTTTATCCTCGCGTTTTTAAAATTCTCTCCTCATTTTTCTGACCGGAACTTCCGGAATTTCCATCACGTTAAAAGTCCGAATTCGAAAGTCTGAAGAATTTCTGGATTTGTTCTCATTGTTTCTAGGATTCTCTTCTTTTATTAGCTACTCTTAGACGTATTGTTAATTTTTTTTGTTGCCTTTTTTTTAAAATTTAGAGTGAATGACCTGAGTACTGTGATTTTAAGGAATTTTCAACATTTTGTATTTTCTTCTTTCTTGATCTCTTCGTTCTTTTTCTTCTTTTTGATTCGGTGATCAATTTTTTATTAACATTTTATCGCCTCGACGTGCAATTAAAATGTGTGTATTTTTAATTAAATAAAACTGAGGCGTAGAAAAGTATTTCTTCAGAAAGAAATTCGTTGATCTCCATGAGGAATTTCGTTGATCCTGAAAAAAAGGAAAACCCGCGTTAATGTTAACTGAGACTGGTAGAATATTTTTAAAAACCAATGAATTATTTAAATGGAATTACAAGAAATTTCAATCATTTGCTCCAAGTGGCATAGCCACTGTAAAAAAATTACTTTAAATCATACGAAATGAAAAAGAAGAGGAAAATATGGAAATAGACGCTCGGGTAGAAATATTTCCCGTGTTTTTCCGCGTAAGAAGAAAACTAATTCGCGAAGATTTTCAATGACTCTCAAGAAATATCCGCGGTATTTTTGGCGAACCACGTGCTGCACTCGAGAGGCCACGATTTGCATCTGCATTTTGCATACACGAAGGGTAAACCGCCCTCAAACAGTCTGCCTTCCGGCATTAATGCGATTAAACTCTCGTTTCGCGGCATCAAGGCGCGAAATTAACAGTTGGAAGACGCGGAAGCAAGTAGAAATGCATTTCAATTAATAGATGTCAAACACTAATGCGAAAGAGACTTCATGAATGATGATTTATGCTGTAAAAATGCCGCTTTTCATGAACTCTGACAATGACTACTAATTTTCTTTACTTTCTTCCTCTTCATGGCCATTTTTTAATTAACTACTGATCACTTCGTTACACTTTTAAGTGATAAACTTCGAAGAGAAAATAATAATCTTGAAAAGTGGTTTTCTTCTTTGATGAAATCTTCAGGAGGTATGTTAGCACTGAATTTTTTAAAAATGTTCCTTAAATTTCTACTACTATTTCTGTTTCAATTTTCCACGTCTATCTCGAAAACTGTAACCGATTGAATCGATCAAGTTTTCTCCCCCTCTTCGTTTCTCATTGGGACATATTTATTAGCAATTTTAAATACCTATATTAAATTAATCGTCGGTAGATCTGGTGCTCGAGAATTTGTGAGAGTACGAGTTTAAATATGTAGAGTTTTAATTAATTAATATGTTTGTTATCTTTTACAATTTTACCATATCTTTAATAAAGTTATTAATTGTTATTTTCTTGCGTTTAGTTTCACCCCATAAACACGAATATCTTCATCGCCCCCTGCAAGTTCGAATCGCGGCTTCTTCAGTCACCGAGAAAATTGGAGAAACCGTGATACCACCACCATAAACGTGTTCATCTTCGACCGTCACCCCTATGAGACACCATTAATGACACTTCCGTCTTGGCGATCGTCTCGCTTCGTTTCTTCCTATCCTTTTCATTCGCTTCTTTTTGCTTTTCTGCCTTTTAGAACCTCGAACACGATGAATTTCTCAAGGGACATTTATGTTTTTACTCGACGGCTTTTTCTTCGCCACGGTAGCGGAAGTTTCGTTCGTTGAAAATGCACCGAAATTGTCCATTCGAGACTGCAACGTCAACCAGGTGGAAAAGGCGGAAAGGTCTCGTTGTAATGCCGCGAAAAAGGAAAAAAATTCTCCGGCGGACTTAATGAACTTACGCACGAACGACTTCTCTGGCGAAAATAAAGAAGGGAAGAGAGAAAGAGGACTCTTTTTTTCTCAAGAAACGAAAACGACTGGAGGAAAATAATCCTGCAAGGAGTCGAAGCAGGTATTTCTTCCTTTCTTTTTCCGCGGTGCTTGCAGTTCACGTTGCCCTCTTTGTAACGGTATTTTAATACGATTTTATTTTACTTTTTCAAACTCTCGAAAATTACAATTGAAGAACCCATAGTTTGGATTTTATTATCTTTCGGTCTCGGTGTGTCACATGTTGTAATTCATCGGTGAAATATTTTTTTCACTTTTATTTCGTTACAACGCGTGCGGTCGAATTTCAATATTTTATTTCACCTTGCATTTTGTCTTTTACATTTTGTTTTTTTTTTCAAGCTTTATTCGATCCCCGATTGTTGGAATTTTTCGAGAAATTGGAAACGAACGAGGCAAAGACCAATCGAGTTTCCGCCGCGAGATTGTCGTGACAATGAAAACTGCTTACTCGAACGAATATTGAAATTTCTTTTCAATCGTTCTCTTTTTTTTTCCCACTGAAATCAAACCTAAAGTTCCCGTTGAAGAATAAATCTAAAACGTATCGCGTTTATTCCAACAATCTTTCTATATTACGTGGATTGTATTTCCGCTTCATTTTCCATAGGTTTCGCAATTTCCGCGTTGTAACAAGTCACATCTCGGTCCCCGTGAAAAAAAGGGTAGAAAATTTCATTCTTTTTTTGTAGTTAATGTATCCACGTGGAAAAAAATCGTGTACAACGTTTCCAGGTAATTGAAAAGTTCTTTCAAACGTACAGAAATAAAGCTACATGTCCGCGACACTATTAAAATTGCCACCTACTCGGAAATGGAAAATAAATCCTCCTAAAGAGAATAATAATTCAAAAATGATCGTTTAAATAATTCGAAAAAATGTCAAACTTACTCTCATGCTTCTTTGGAGAATTTTTCGAGAAAGACTACGTCTTTTGACGTATGTTTTCGTTCAGCTGGTTCCTCACCCGAGAAAATAATTCCTCGTCGAACAAATAATACCGTCGGTTTTCATTGATTCGTCGGCACGTACGAAAATGAAATATCGGAGGTAGACTGACAGAAAACAAAAAAAAATAGTGCCGCGGAAACGTTTCTGTGGTTGCAACATGTTGATACCCTGTCCAAGCATGAAAGCCGGAGTGCAGTTTCCCGATGGGCGTGTGGAGAGCTGGAGAACACTGGGTGCAAAGTATAAGGGGTGTCATTCAAATAATGCTTTTTGCCTCTTCGATGTGGGATTCAAAAAAGATAAGAATTTTGAGAAATTTAAGTCTTTGGCTCGCAAACACTGGGGTGATTGAGCATTTGGCTTGTGGATCTTGAAAAATTGTGATGTTTTCTAGTGCACAGTTAGATAATTGGGTATTTGAGTATCGCAGATATCGAAAAACTTTATCGTTTAATAAGCTCGTAGCCAGATAATTGAATATTTGGGTCGAGGATGCTGAAAAAGTGTGATGTTTGATAATGGATGGCTGATCAATTGAGTATCTGGGCAGTGGACACTGAACAATGAATTATTTTATCGTGAAATGCAAGAAAAGTGAATCAATTGACTCCAATGCTCAGATATCTGAGTATTTGATTGTCGAATGCAGAAAAACTTGAGCATCCGATTTCTACAAGCTTAAAAAATGGGTGAAATACTCAAATTTCCATTGATTTGAATACGTTATCTTTCAAACACCTGAATACTTTATTAGTTGCAGATTTACTTTACGCAGCAACAAAAATTCGATAGTCTAGAAAATGTAGGAAGTAATTTGTAAAAATGTCCAGATGAAAAGTAAAGAAATATGTTTTTCCCAATGTTTTCGCAACATCCTGTAGAATCTGCACGTCCACTGCTATCACGAAGAAACATTTCGCATTTCTGGCGTCCAGCCAGAGAGACGGTGCCATATTTTTTATTACTTTTCTTTCAAATCTGCTCGCCCGTTGGAAAATTCTGACTCTACGTGTCTAAAAAAAGGGGGCACTTTTTCGGATTCCCTTTGTGGAAAATCCACCAGAAATATAATGTAACTTTGTTCGAAACTTATCGCAGTTTCTCCATTTTCATTGTTATCGATTTCGTAGCAGAATCAATGAAGAATTCAACGTCGAATTACTCTCTTCCTCGTTGGATTTTAAATTCTTTCGCTTCATGGACACCATTGTGCTATCGCTATTACTACCGAGATCCTCGATGGTATCATTGTAATTCATCTGCGGATATTTCCGAGTTCACGATGAATAAGGAGTTCTCGTACACTTTCGAGCCTAAAGTATTTTGGATTCTACTGCGGCGACAACGTTGCAATTTTTTTTTGTTTATTTTAAAGGGGGGAAATCAAGGGAATATTTTTGCGTAGGTAAAACTTTGAGGAAACTTGCTTTTTTTAAAGAAAAATCCTGCACATTAACCGCCCATAAAATGTAGAGGGAATAATGGAATTATTAACGCGCAAAAACTTCAGGCTTATTTAATTTTCTACCTAATGAATTTTGCAATAATGAAATTTCCCGAATGGCGGAAAACTTTCTCAATTCTTTGATATTGTTTCCATAGAAAATAGTGAGTGAATTCTTTCCAAGCGAAAAAGAGATCTCGTGGTTCATTTTTACTGCACATTTTCAGAAATATATGTAAATCTCTGTAATCTGACTTAACGAGCTAATGTTATCCATGTACTAATCAGTATACCAATTACATTCTACGTACTTTAAAATTAAATATCTCCTTTTATACTAATCTCAAGAGACAAAAATAAAAAGAAACCTACCATATTTATTTGTAATTTCTATTACAATTGCGTTACTTCGTTAATTATTTTAACCATAACATCATTAACTTATTATCTCTATTCTACCTATTCTGAGAGCAATTATATAACTCGGGAGCTAAAAGAGAAGCAAAATCATTTCACTTTCTTTCGTCTTTCCCCGTTACTTTCAGGATTTCCAAACAATTCCTTGCTTTCAAGTTCAATCAGGTTACACGTCTAGCCGGCGATTCGAAGCAATCGCATTATCCGTCGTGCGGTGGTGCAATTATAGCTGCAAACGAAAGAGCAGCTGCAATTGCAACTGCAACCACGAGAATCTCAGGAAGGGGAATTATACCGGCTGGTCTTATATCGTTCACGAACTTCTCTCGTTCATTAAACAAGTTTAAGAGAATGGAGCCGAGGATACCATGGCCTGTCACGAATCTCGCGATAAGGAGAACCACGAAAATAATGATAAGCCTAACTTCTTAATGAAATTCTCACCGCAGTTCCCGAGTTAATTAACGCTCAGCCGTTTGACGGGGATTTTCGCGAAAATACGACACGTGCTCTTGACTCTTCGATAATTGCAGAAGCGATGACTTTTAACGGTTTTAATGGTAAATTAAATATTTGGAAAATTTGCTTTTTAATTGAGAAAAACTCAGAACTAGTCGTATCGATAGCAGCGTAAAATCGAGTATATTTCTATATATTAATACTAAATGCATCGACGATTAATTCGAAGCATTTGAAATTGTCAATTAATTATAACATATCAGAAAATTCGCAAACGAAAGAATTTCGAAAGAGCAAACGAGAGAAGCGTAGAATCGAATCACGAAAGACAACAGTTCTCTTTGCCCATTTGCAAAAACGAATTCGCGGCTGGAGAGCAAAGCCAGTGAAATCAAAATGTAGCCGTAAATCCGCAAACTTAATTTACCGAAGATGGAAAAAAACCGTGTGCGAATTTCCCGCTTTGATTTTGGCAAAGAGATGACGGGAAAGAAGTGAACGAAATGAAACTAAATGGAGGGTATTTTTGCAACAGCAAACGTAGCCATTGGAAGTATCGTCGTTCCTGAATATTTCCGCGAATGTGCTGAAAATTTTACACACCCTCTCATTTGAGACTCGTGCCATTTTCCGCAAAATGGGACAATCGATTGTGAGGCCTCGCCTCTACCGACGGGCAAGGGCAAACTTTCTTCTTTTTCTACGTTCAAAACTCCCGTGTTTGTTACCTGAAAAAACCAAGTAGCCACTCCTCTTTCCTCCGACTACTCGTGTCATCCTCTCGGATGTGAGAAAAACAGGGAAATGCTTCAAGAAAAATGGAGGCGACAGATATTGTCTTTACGTATTAACACCAGAAGTGTCAAGATAATATAAATAAATCGTTCGGCAATTTCTTTGTAAATATTATTGAAACATCTAATCTTCCTGCTAATTAAAATCGCCCAAGTATTTGATAGTTATCACCTCTACAGCTTTGTCTCCGATAATTAACTTTGGATCTATCCAGGTATTCGAAACGTGCTGTTTTTTCATTTCTACAGCTAAATTCTATGTTGTAGAATAAACATTTGAAAGGGAAATATTTATTTCTGTTCTCCAGTTACCGAAATATCCGAGAAATGTATTTTGAAGCGTTGCAACTTGAAATATAGATTGGTCGATGGTGCAGAGGTGACTCGCCACGTTGTAATTAGACAACCGGTGAAGGTAAAGCTCGATGGACGTGTTATATTCGACGACTAGCTATGATGGCAGACCATGGTAATAATTAACGGGGAAACGGTGCAGCAGCCATGCTAATTCGTGCGGCGAGGCGTTTGTATTTTCTATGCTGATAATACAAAATCTAATAATGCAATCCAAGAAGAATGCATCCAATTGATGAGTTCATTTGATTCTGTACATAGAATTCAAATTTTTATTTCATTCTCGTTCAAATTCAGCTTCTCTGAAGAGTATCCGTTAATAATAGCAATTAAAAATTCTCAATGGCTTTTCAAACCTCGATAATTTCGACGGCTTTTGAAATTGTAGAAATGTCAAAGGCATTGATGATTTTATCAACTTTGAAAATTCAAGATATATGAAAGCAGTGACAATTTTGTTGGAATTTCAGAGCGTAGGAATTCCGAGGCGTTACTAATTCCGATAAATTTTTCCATTCGCATTTACTTGACCGAAGGAAATGCAAACAATTTTGTCAGGGGGCTTTGTCCATCGTTTTTTTTTTTTTTTCTCGTCGACTTTTGTCGACCACCGTCACCGTAAAATTCAAAGGGCGAAATTTGAATACAGCTGTAGCATCCCGTTCGACGAAATTCTGTCGCAAAAATACCGTTACCTTCGCTGAATTCGTCTGTGAAAATTCCCCTTGGATTTTCATCTATTTCCCTCAGAAAAAAAGAGAGTTCTGCGAATCTTTCACGGATTTCGTTCGATATGCGCATTTTTTTGCAGACTACAAGGATTACAGGTGGGCAAACGTGGAAAGTAAATTATAGAGATTCCGCAGAAGTCCATTTTTCGCACCTTTCTTAACTATAATTAACAATAATTCCACCTTTTTAAATCAGCGTGTTCTGAACTAATGATAGACCCTTGGAATTTCTATCTTAGCTGTAGATTTAATTATTTTCATTTTCTTCGATTATTCTATCATTTTTATTTATTTTGCAATTGTTTATAAAATATTTGATAACAAGTTTATCGTTTTCAACCATAGGCCTATGGTGTCGCCACAGATTTAAATAACTCTGCATCACCGCATTAGCGATTCAACCCCCAAAACCAGGCCCTCAGAGACAAAACCACCCTCACCGAATCGAAGAACCATTAAAGATCTAATTAAGACAACAAAAGATCCTCAACTCCACCATAATTCCCATGGATATCGAAAAACTAATCGCTAATTACATCGATCCTCTTCTCGACACACTTCGCTAATTATTTCGAGCGGCTAACATTTTTTTGCTGGGAAAAAAACGTGAAAGAATTTCGTACAGCGTTTTTATGGGAATTAGTGAACACCGGAAACGATGAGAAGTGCAATTGCCGGGAAAATCTCTACTTAATTGACGGGAAATTGTATTTTAGTTCAGCTTCGATTATTTGATTTCTTTTTAATATGCAACTTTACGAGGCAACGTGGAGAAATTAATGTATGGAGGTGGAATAATGAGATTATCGAAAAGAAATACACGAGTTGAACGATCGAGAGAGCTTGATGGATGGAATCGACCATTAGAGGAAAGATATAATTTCATTTTATCATTATGCAAAGAAAGAATGATGTAATATTCTGTTCTTAAAGTACCTTCAAATTGCTTTCTTCCCGTGCAAGTCTATCTTACGGGAGTAATTTTCTTTTATCGAATTCTACAGGGAAATTTCGACATGAACATTCTTAGCACCACTCAAACATTTTAAATATATATATGTTTCACGGAGGTTGGTTTAAATATAGTTTTTTTCCGCAGGATTATCAATTTTGTTTGAAATATTGAAGAGAATTTGGAGATGGTTGATTAGCAAAGTGGATAAATGTGTCCTAAAGGTGACAGAAATGGCGGGAAAGTTTTTCAGATGAAAAGTAACTCGTGGAATCTTCAAACTTTTTTCAAACTACTTTAATTATACTCATCTGACATTTAAGAAGGGAAATTATAGTTACTCGACGTCTCAGAATTGGGACGGTGGAAAATTTCAAGAGATTCGCAAAACTTTTAAATGGCAAAGTAGTTGATATCGAGCGATTAGGGTTCTCTGAACATCCTTTTTCTTTTTAATCGAGAAAAATTATGAAGGCATATTCGAAGAATTTTTGAGAAACGAACTTCTACGCCTCTTTAAAAGCAAAAGGTGAATTCTTGGTTTGAGTTTTCACTAAATAACGTCGTAGTTTCGAGGCCGACTCGTTAAAAGTTGGCGTTGCATACCTTTCTGATTAAAGGCGAAGCCCTTCTCAATCAAAAATCCCCTCGAAATTTTCGAGAGCGAAACTCCTCGAGTGAATCTCGTTTTATTTCGACCTCCAACTTCCGGCGACGGTTAATGAGTTTTCGTTAAAGGATTAACGACGCGATCGATGGATTTCAATTACAAAATACACGGCTTACTTTTTTATAATACTCAAACGTTCGCAATTATTTCACGAATATGCCACTCCCCTCGGCAAAATTTCAATTAATAAGTTTATCGATAAATGAAATTATTTCCAATCAAAATTAATCGTTTCCGGATAAACCTCGTCGTTTTGGGGCCAAAGTCTGTTCATTTTTCAAAATTGGAAAAATGAAATAAACAAAAATTACAAACAACGGATTCACCTACATTCCAAAATTATTTTGCTGCAAGGAAACAGTGAGTTATGAACAGAATTGAATTGAGAACAGTGGAGAGTACAATCTTGGGAGGAGTGTTTCAAGAATTTCTGAGAGTGTGAGTTATTTAGAGTTTGAAATTATTAATGTGTTTCCTATTTGTTTTCTAGTTTTACAATATTTTGAATAAAGTTATTCACTGTTATTTTCTTACTTGTAGTTTGTTGTTTAGGCTACGATGCCATTAGCCTAACAATAATTTAGGAGAAACTATATATGAAAGAAATATATTGATATCCTATACTTTTTCCCGCGAAACGTAAATCATCCCTTTGCAATTTCGCTGGATGACAAACAGAATTATCGTATACAAACGAATTGCGAATTTGATGGACTTATCGCGCAATGAGATGCACAGTGTTTGCAGAAAAGCGATGATATTGTTCCAATTGATTCGACGATGTTGACACGTCGCAAACGGGATTTCAAGGGGTGGATTTTCTTTAAGTGTACACGTTATTGTGCAAATATTTGCACTATGTGTTTGCTGTGCGGTTGAAATCCATGAAATTTCTCAACAATTCAAGTATATTCAATTACAATTGCCTTCTTAATCGCTCAAGTATTCCTTCAACTTTCATCAACAATCTTCTCCCAAAAGTTCAAGCAAAAGCTTACCGATTTTTCTATGAAGAAAATTCAACTTTTTGAAATTACTTTGGAAAAATTGCAGATGTATAGGAACTTCTGTAAAGATCATTGACAAAAAAAATAGGAAAAAACTTGAATTGAAGATGATTTCATGATTATTCCGGGTGGTACTTGAAAATCGCGATACTTCTCGATTTTGCACAATAAAAAATGTACATTTTCAGTTTCGATTTCGCCGGAAGCTATGATCTGGGTCAAGGTTTCCGCTTCTCAGGACACAAACTCACATTCGTTCTATAGATTTTCGTTGACAATGAGCTCACGATACTGTGCTAATTAGCGGCCTAATTTACACGCGAAAATAGTCCTCCATCGCCACCCCCCTGAGACTCCTCGTGTTCATAAAATTGCGGATTTTTTCGTAAACCGAGAATTGTTCTCCTTTTTGGAAAATACCAGTGAGCAGTCTGCAATTAGAGAGCCAAACGGTGCAGAAGTCGAGTGAAAAATTAAATGTTAACGCGAAAACGTTCACAAATAACCTGAAAAAGTGCAATTATTACATTTTTTTACTCTCGTTCGTTTATTTTTTCATAAGACATTTCGGTGGAACTTTACCTGTTGCGGAAATTTATTTGGCAAGTGCATTGAAAAATATTGGCACGCCAGTCATATTTTTCTGCGGGTGCAATTTGCCTTTTTGTAAACATTCAGTCATTTAAAACAGTTTCATTAATTCCTTTATTTCATTTAACAAGAATAATTCAATTATTTCAAATTCCTTTCAGGTACAAATGGAAATATCAGCAGGAATTATAAAAAAAATGGGAGAAAATGAACTAAAATAAATAAAAATATAAAATTGGCAGGGGTAGCTGTGACGAATTGATTTAAGTTGAGCGCAAAGTAGTCAAATCAAACGATTAACCGGTCTTCCGGCGGAAGAAGAACGAGCTGTCGGATGTAATTAAAGGATTAATAACAATTAATACTAATAAGGTTACTCAAAGACTCCTTCTCTTCGATGGTTTTACCCTGGCCGTTATTTTCTTTGTTTATTCGCACCTCCGTTGTTAAAGCGAGGGAGAAACACGAGAAGTAAATTACATTCCACCCACTATCGTTTTAATATTATTTTTTAAAAAGTTCCCTCCCTAACACTTGCACAAAGTGGGGATATTTTTACCCAGCTTGCGGTTTCGCGATGGTAAAAAATTACACCTCTCAATTGAAAAATAAATGTAAAAATCTGCTTACATTTTCGTCGATGTTTGCAAGAAAAATATCCGACTCGGTGTATTCCGAGGGGAACGCGCATTTTTCTCTCTTTTTATTTCAAACTCTTCAGTGATCTTTGCCGTTACGTTTCTTCAATTGGAAGGTCGTGTTTTATAGAAATTCTCTGAATCACTTTAAATATCGTAGCATCGAGTATATTATAAGAAGTATTCCCAAGTATCTTACCGAATTCTTGCAGTCGCCTTGACGATTTTTTTTAATGAGCTCTGAGTAATTTGCATTAATGGTTGACAGACGGATGTGTATATTGTCGAGATTCCTTTCTTATTAATTGCACAGTCAAAGGAATTAAAAGGATTGAAGGGAAGTGTCGAAAGAGTCAAAGCACCAGGAAAGCCAGACGCGGTGCGTGAACACAGGAGGGGAAAACACCAAAAAAATTACATAAACCATGGTGGTACCATAGTGTATCAAGTACCAAAATCACCAGGAAGAACAAGGGAATCAAAAACACCAATTGGATAACGGGGACCACCGACAATTCCAATGGGACCACTGTCCCAATGATTAGAGATCAAAAAATTCAAATAAATTATGAATTCTAAGAGACTGCTAGTGTTTTATTGATAAAAAGGACCAAGATCATCAAAAAGGTCAAGTTGAAGTAAATTTAAAGGATCACGAGGACCATTAGAACCATTGAGAACACGGGGACCATCGATAATTTTAAGGGGAACACTGAGACAAAGAGCCAAACGTCAATGGAGCAAGATCGAAGGAAAATTTCAAAAGGATAGTAACATTGTGTTGTCACGAAGGATCAAGATGATCAAATGGACCAAGTCTAAGTAGATTGGGAGGACCAAAAGGACCAAGAGAATGGAGAGGACACGCGAGCGTGGCGAAGAACGCGCGGCAACTGTTCCGCGTTGGTTGGAAAGCGCGTCTAGTCGCGATAGAATTCGCGCACCCCCTTCTCTCTCGCTGTTTCTCTCACCCTTCGTCATTTACTCTCACCACCTCCCACCGGAAGTCTCTTGGAACCCTTAACGCACGAAGCAAGGGAGCATTTAAGTCCTCGACGACAAGTGGCTTAAATATTTGACGATATCGATGCACAAATAATAAATTTACCGAGGAACAATTACCCCAAAACTCATGGAACCTTTTCACTTTGCTCTCGATGGCTTAGTAAACGAAGGGAAATTATTTATTCTTATTTTTCTTTATCAATTGGAGTTCCATAGGACGACAAAGGACGGCCGAGTTTTCCAGCGAGGGAGGTAAATATCTTTGTAAGAGGGGAAACTTTTTCGAAAGGGGTAAAAGAGAGTGTAGCTTGAGGGATGTCTCGAAAATTCATGAGAACCGGGAACAGAACGCTACAAGTACTCCAATGTGGGTTTTGCTTTAATGTTGAATACTTAAGGGATGAAGTATAGCTTGAATCGAATTATCCGATACTCTAAAAAAGTTCTTGACATTTGAACATTTTTTTATTTCATTTTACGACAATGCATTTCAACATCCCATAAATGATTTTATCCTCCTTCAAATGGATACTCCATGGAAATTTCAATTCCCAAAATCAATCTAATATTAATCCTACACTTTCAAATCGGAAACGAGTTTTGTTCTCCAGAGAACAGAAAAGGGATTATTACGCAAGTACTTCAGCTATGGTGGAAAATAAAGATAGAAGGGGTAGGATACGAGTATATTAATTAAACACGTTACGAAACACGTCGAGAAGACGTTAATTAATTGAAATAATAGGATGGTCAATATCGATCACGGGGTATTCCATGAGAAAATACAATGTATTCCAGTTTGAAATGAATGTTTGCGTTTACGTAAGCCTATGGGTTACGGATCACGTGGATATTCCCGCCACGTGATACCATTATCGATACCATAACTTGCCACGTGAAACCGAACAATTCTTTCCTTTACTTTCCCATTAGATTATCTTCTTTTACGTTCTGCTTTCTTATGGAAATCATTATGCAAAGTTTCATAGGGCAGCCTGTTGCATAAGGATAAAAATATAGATCGTTCCAGTTACCTTTTCGTCCTGAACTACTTGGATTACTTTGACCTTTTCCGCGATTTTCTCAGATTACAATTTCTATCGAGTTATTTTCATTCAAAAGGAAATTCCATGGAAATGTAAATTTCTAACGGAATGAAAAAGCTATGAAAACCATTGCGTGACTTTTTGAAATGGAACGTCGAAGAACCTCTGGATTTTAATTGATGAATCAAATTCAAGAAGTTTAAATAGCCTTTGTAGAGGGAAGGCTTTACGAAATGAATAAAGTTCAATCTGCAAATAGGTCTATTTGCACGGTCCGAAAGGTTTTCGGCGGCTACTTGACCCAGTTATAAAATGGAAAGCTCCTACAGTCTATTAAATCCATCGCATGCTAAATTCAGAATGCCGATTGGCGAATTTGCACGGTGAAAACCATGACTGTCTCTGTCTTGTGAATACCTACCGTTTCTCCTTGCCCTTAATTAATCTTCGAAGGCTAAGTGAGCATGGAGTTTCTGGAACTCGAGGAATGTTACGTGAGGGTACACGTGAATTTCACCTATAAATAGCACAAATAACGTTCTTCGTTTTCTACTTTACCGAATTCTAATTAAGTCTAGAATTTATAATTAATTTATTTATTATTGAACCTTTAGGTTTTCAATTCTGTGCAGTTACATATTTTTAATTTTATTTCAATTAATTGTAGTCAATATTGCAAACGCAAGTTGAATTTTTTGTTGATTTAATTAACAAACTGTACAGTCCATTTGGATAAATTAATTGAAAGATGTGGAACTTTCTAGCAGGAAAAAAAATATTACACGTTCGAAGAACTGAAATTAATCGAACGGAATATTAAAGTTTATTTAGGCTTTTATTTCGACACAGTTTTTTTTTTTACATATTTGACACTGAATCCTACACATTCGAATTTTCGCGAAGCGTACAATTAAAAGCGCAGATTTCGTTAATAACGCAATTGCAAAACAGTTCTAAATGGCCTCGTGAAAGCAACACCAAAGAGACTACGAAGGTAGAAACTATTCTATGGGTTTCAATTAATAATACAGAAGTGATTGGATATCTCAAAGTGTAAGGCTTCTTCTTTAAATGATTATAAATACATCTTTTGTATAATAATTCCCCGCCAATCTTGCATTGCGCTATTACGTGAATGGATATGCTTGGTCCCAAGTAAATCTCTGACAAAATACAGCCAACTGATTTATTTTTTTGCAATTAGTACACCAAAAAGTAATATCGAGACGTGGAAAAATTCCAGTAAATGTTTAAATGTTACTTATGCAATTAAATTCTACTGTAATTGATCTATGAGATTTGCAAAACACAGTTTACTCTGTTAGGAAAATTTCCTTCGTTTTACATAGTCTTATGGTGTTGTTTCTTTATTGTGCACTTGAAAAAATGTTTAATGAAAACATTTTTACGGAACAGGTACTTTTGAGTATACTTTTAAGCCTGTGAAGTCTAACATCGACGAGTTTTCAGGTTTCTCTGAATATTTGCTAACATAATCCTGACAAGTGTTCAGTGTTTGATCTGTAAACCATGTTTCTTTACACGATTTCACACCGTAGATATCTCGTATCAAACAGATTCTGTGCGTAATTAATGCAAAAACACGTAACAAGAGTGATTAGAAAAATAGACCTGACTTCTCAGCAAACCGAGGGAATTTAATAAAAATCTAACAACCTTAAAGAACAATAATATTAAACTATAAAATCAACGCAATACGAATTAGAAATTACTACACCTTGAAAAAAAAACATGTCTGCGAAAGTACAACAGAATCTATGCTACAGTTTTGTGAATGTACACCCAGGAAAATTGAATCTGACACCCTAAGCACAAAGTATGACATTTCCTATGGTAATATACAATACTTAATTAACTATATACTCAATTAAATATCATTATTACCACTTTGAATGTTGTAAAAGAATCTCAAACGACATTAGTGAAGAAGTTGACCTAAATTTCAAAATGAGTATTAAGAAACTCGTATCCCTCGGCACAAAGAAAATACCAAATTCAATTTCCCCATCTGTGTATACATGTACACATATATATACATATATTTTATATATATATATATACATACACATAGAATCGAAAAACGCTGACTCGAGTTTATTTGCACGACATTATATTCCTATGAATCCGCTATCAATTATCATATTCTGCGAAACAAGAGGGACATCTAACTTTGACGAATATGCGGCTACGACCAAGAGAACCAAGACCGACTAGCCGATTGAGCCGAGGGTGATTTGGTCAACGGTGAAGACGGTATCGAGGACGATGGACTGTTAGGACTCAATGGATTCTCGTTTTGCAGATTTCTCAGACGTACTTTCTCGTTTGTTTCTGCCTGCATCTTCTGTTCGTACCGTCGTACATCCTCTAAAGTCATATCGTACCATTCATCGATCCATGTGAATGCTTGCCGATGGCCCAGCAATAAAATGTCCCTTACACACTGTGAATTATATGGGTTCGTTTTCAAGATATGTATCCCTTAGAAATTCTACTCTAATGTAAATTGAAATTTGTGCAGGGATGGACATGACTTTTGGATGTTAGTTGGGAATTAATTTAAGGTAGAGGAACGACTAAAGTTTATGGGAGAAACTCTAGGTGTACTGGCTACGTGAGAATTCATATTACTCTGTGAATGAAGTCCTCCACTCGAGTTTGCATGCCCCATACTTCGAAAGAAGCATTAACTACTTTGTAAGAACACATTATTGGTTGAGTGGTATCCCTCCATCCTTCTACAAGAGGCCCACGACCAGTTCTTTTCGATTGATAGAATTTTGGATCCTACAATAGAAACGTACTGTTCACCTGTGCCCTAAAAAGGTGTATAAATTGACCTATCTTGGTGCAGAATTAATTCTACTATACCTCTTCTTCCTTATAGTGTTTAGCGGAGATTTCGTCATAAGCAATATCGACGAAATCGACTTCGCGATGTATCAGTTCGATCGGCGAAAGCCCTAAGCACTAAATGTACAAAATAAATGATGATACTCAGATCTCATACAATTATTAAGTGATCTTTCCTACATACATTTTCAGTAGAGCCATTGTTATCCTCGTATCGAGTCTTTATCGATATATGGAACTTAGGTATAAACGAACACTAAAAGATAAAAATATTTGTAGTAAAGAATTTCATATGAAAACCTTACGTCAATACTTACCGTGTATTCTTGGATCCCCGAGAATAACATGGAAAAGAAGAATGTTAATAAATCCCTGAATATTTGTCTACAAGGATATATATATGAATTCTAACATTGGAACTACTACAGATATTATTATCCAAATAAACTTTTAGAGGAGCAGAAATTGTAATTTGACCTATCAAACATTCTGTTGTTAATCTATTATCGTGCTTTAAAAGCATATACCTGTAATAGTGAAAGGATAATAGTTCCATGCCTTCTCAGTAACATAAAATATCCTTGGGATAACAGATTGAATCCAATATGGTAATTTGCTACAACCAAAAAGTCAAATATATGTTCTATTATGAAATAGAAGCAATGGTAAGTAATTTCTGATCATCACCTAGACAAATGAATCCTTTTCTCTGTATATTGACCCTTTCCATGTTCAGGATCGGCGCATTCTATATTCTCAACCACCTCTACACCTTCGTCATTGTCAGATTGCTCATGGCTATGTCGAGCAATCATGTAAAGTTGTCCTATATGATACTACGAAAGAAGTTTGTTTGAATTGAACTAAGAAAACACAAATTCCACAATTTTTACGGCTCCTAGCAGCGACTACTACTTCAATTTGGAGTATACTTTAATGTTAGTATGAAATATAACAGAAATTACTATGGAAATTATTTAAGACCTTGCTTGACAATATTCTTTACACATAATTTGTGCATTTGGAGTAAAAATAAATTACCTCTTCAGTAGTTAAGGGCATGCATATGCGATATTCCTTAGTTAATACCATGATTCCAAAGATTTCTTATTGTCAACCCTCTAAAACAGTATTATACGAGTACACGCTAACGAGGCGATAATTTCTGGCTATTAATAAGTCCTGGATTCGTGAAATTCTCATGTAAATCAATTTCGGTGAATTCACGAATATGGGATAGTAAACAATCAAGTGGAATGAAGTACAATTTTTTTTCTCTGCGATCGATAATAAAGCTCGGCAACCTTGTGATAATAATAGAACTACAAACGTTATCAAAAATATATGCTAGGAAAATTTTAATCTTCCCTAACGATTTAAATTTCGACCTATACATTTTAATATACAAAACAATGCTATAAAAACTCTTGATTTACTTCGAGGGAATAATCTTTCAACAATTTGGAGAGAACCCTTTGCATTTCTATCTTTTAAAGAGCCAACTTTCCTTTGGAATATTAACTATAAAATAGTACATAACGAAATTCCCTGCTCAAAAATATTTGCTGATCGTGTGTTGCAATCTGTTGCAATTATTCGAAATTATAGTATATTGTAGTCAACTTCATTAATGCCAATTGATATTTTAATTAAATGTATAGGTATAAGATAACCTACATGATCAAAACATAAACAAATAATGCGTCCACAAAAATTTCAGCTTCCTTGCGATGTCGACAGGTAGTAAATGATGTTAAATATCTTCATACAAAGCCACAAAGAAAATAATTATAAGAAAACGTTTGTAACATTAACAATTTGCAAATTAACGTATATCTTTTGGAATGTAAGATAAATTACAGTCTTAATTTAATTTTTTCCATAAATTATCGATATTAAATAATGTATATACATACAACGAAAGAATCCTTTTTCAGTTTTACTCACACGGATAAAAAGGTAGTGATTGTATCTGTATTTGGAAAGTCTCAATATCGTGCAAAAGGATGCAAGACAGAGATGCTGAGTTCTATTCTCCAAGTGGGCCTCCTGGGTGAACCAGAAGTTGACAAAGATTCATTTGTAAGATAACTTTAAACACAACTCTGTGTTGGCTCTAAGAAAGTTATTTTTTGCTGCTATTTTCAGTGTGAAATTGAAGGATACCACGACGTAAAAGACAGAACAATATATCTACATCTAAGAGGTCTACTGGACACGCATACTCTTTTAAATGAATATGATAGATTTATAGAAAAGCAGAATTGCAAAGATTTTCTAAGTGTATGGGCACACATGAGAGACAAATATGCTAGAGCTCTGCTTGTTCTCTTTCATATATCTCATGTTATTGTACTTACTCATCCTACTCACACGTTTGACTACAGCTATGTGCATCTATTTCGTGCTATGGATATTGTTAGGTATAGTTTTATTCATGTAAATTGCAAGACTATAAAAAATTAATGGCAAAGCAACACTTCACATTGTACAAAAACTGTATTTTGCAGACAGAAAGTTTCACCACAGCTATCTGATATTCTAAGCTGCATTCATGGTCTACCAAAGGATTGGATATCAAACGTGAGACCATGTTCTCCAAGAGTATTATTTTATTTTGAAACCTGCCCTGCTGTTTTTCAAGATCCAGACAGTGGAGCTAACATCAAGAAGTTAGAACATTCCTTGGAAGACCAAATTTACCACGTTTTAAGGAAAAACCGGATCGTTACTAATATTAGGTAAACTGTTTCTGCAATAATGTAATGTTTAAAGACTGTAGGCAAACATTGTAATCGAATTTTCAGTTCCAACTCCTTATTTGCAATTCCGGCAAATCAGGAATTTGTATACGTACATACAGGCTCTACAGAGGCTAGAGATATTCTGGGTTACATGGCAAAAAAGTTGATACAAAGCTGCAAAGTTAGCTCTGGTGGAAGTACATCGAGGAGTCTTGCTAGTCAAGAATCCAATCTTTTAACAGATGAGGCAGAAACTGGTAAGAATCGAATTCAAAATGAACTGATCTAATGTGAAACTAATGCAATTAAAATTGGTACACTTGCAGAAACTCGTTCGTTCAGGCTATTCCTGCAGCAACATATAAATCTAGCTTTTGCAAGAGGCTTCGATGACAATGTGGGAAGGCATTCAGTGCCTGCATACTTTGAGGTTTGAATTTTTGCATAAAAAAAGTAGTAATCTTTATTTGTGACGTTTATAAATGAATTATTTCATTAGATTCCTACCGTCACGATATTTTGCGAAGTTGCCAATAAGGTTTACGATTACTTTATACATGGAAC
The DNA here is from genome assembly GCA_910591515.1 of Cerceris rybyensis. Lineage (NCBI taxonomy): Eukaryota > Metazoa > Arthropoda > Insecta > Hymenoptera > Crabronidae > Cerceris > Cerceris rybyensis. Next base: position 409,812 of record OU342802.1, read on the forward strand.
AGATAAGGAACTATTAACTTTGCACAACCTGCTCGACACTGATGTTAAATTTAGCAAAAGTAGATGCAGCAAAGTCCTACCAAGAGCTTTGCAAACGTATCAAGAGAATTTGCCGCAACATTATACCAGGTGAATTATGTTATTTCATTTACTTATTAATCATACTATCATCCTTATCAGAGATTGCTCTGATATCTAATTGAAATCTATAAATTACAATGTTTTACAGAGCCTATCACGAAACGAAACTAGCCCATGCGATGGCAGTGTTTGAGATGCACGCACGTGGCCCTCTTTTTGAGGAATTCAATGAGAAATTACAGGCAGAGTGTGAAAAGCACTGGCGATCTGGAAGACAAATGTGCGAGGTTTTATCCCTAACCGGAAATCCTTGTACAAATCCTATTCATCGTGGAGGAAGCGAAGGTGCAGGAGGTGGGGAACAAGCTGAGCCAAGGGAGAACGACAAGTAAGCATTTATAAATCATACAATGAATTATCTGTGTTCTCTAATGCACTAAAACTAAATAATTCTTTTGATTTTCAGCGATTTACCTATCAGAGAGCATTACAGCGGAGTTCGATACATTTGTGCTTGTAATTGCGGTCGTTATCAGGGCTCAAGAGAGGATCCGTTCAGTTTGCGACAAGCTAATCACGATTACTTCCAAATGCTGGCTAAACAATGTGGTTGTGCACAACTGGAAAGCATACAGTTCCCTATCTTTCAACCTAGTACACATAACTATAGGTAAGATACGAAAGAAAAACTGCAAAATGTTATTTTAGGACTATGAGATTGAATTCAGTGGGTCTATGATGGGCATGCAGTTAAGGGTTGAAGCTTACAATCACTGGGTTTACCTATGTAGCTTTTCCGTCGATTTTTAACTAATAAAAGTGTTATTGCAACTCTAGAGGAAATAACAATAGAGAAATAAAAGAACGCTTTCATTGCAGGCCAGCACAATTATTTTCAGTGTCGAAGAGGAAAGATTCTTTCAGCCATGCCGAATTAACTACACCGCAAGAAAGCACTCAAGCTTGTAGCCTTGGAGTTGCTACACTAAATGGCAAGCACATCTTTAAGTACAATGATCTTGGCTTGTCGATTACATAAGTTAGTTACTTCAATTTCAGATGAAATTACCGCTTATGGAAGCGGTGGTCAATCGCCTCCTACGAGTGATACGAACGAAGAAGTTCCAAAACTAAGCAACAAAACCAGCCTGACACCGAGCGATGCTCACAAAGTGGTCATAGAAGTCTCAGAGGGCGATGAAAATGCAAAAGGTACAGTAATTATCACTGAATCTACCAATAATTGATCTAATTACCAATTCATGGTGTTCCAAGAGTCACAATCTACAAATCCAAATTAATAAAAGAATAAATGTGAATTTCAAGTAGACCAAGATCAATAGATGACTCTTAGATCACAATGTACACCTGAGAATGACTAAAGACATACTATGAAAGAATAAACATAAATAAACCAAAGGAATTCCACAGAAAAGTCATTCCTTACAGAAAAGTCTTTAATTAGACAACCATCAACGACGGAATATTTGCCTGGAATGTTGCATACAGAATCACCAGCAGGATTATTGCCACAATTTTCCAGCTGGTCTTTAGTCTGCCTTGGGCCAAGCAGTTTATACTCTCACAATTTAGGCTTGCAGCATCAAGCCGGTGTTTTGCCTACTTCTGCTTTTCTTTTACCATGGGATGTAACCGTGAGGTTGTTAAACGATAATATCAATTACTTTTCGAAGAGGAATTCAAGTTTCTAATACATATTTTCTACAGATTGGAGCATCAGAAGGAAAGGGGTTCTTTGTGGCCAACGATAGGGGATCATGGAGTTCATGGTTATTGTTCGAGAGGAAAGAATTTCCAAAATATGAATACTATCCGTGGACGTAAGTCTAAAGGAGGAAAGGAATTCGTTGTGAAGATATTCGTAGGGGTGGAATATGAGTGTCCACGTGGACACAGATTTATGGCGTCTGCACCTGATAAAGTTCTAAAAGCTACTGGAAATGGTATCGTTAAGGATAGTGGAAATAAAGTGACTTCCAGTACGGTGGATATGCCGCTTTATTTTCCATGTCCTTGCAGGTGTGTTAATTATATTTAATTAGCTGCTTTATGAAGATTTAAATCAGAAATTGAATTGCTTGTACGTTAATTTTCTAGGCAAACGAAGCCACTGATAGCTCAGCTAATGAGAATTCACGTGGTTACGCCAAAAGCACCTGTTCATGTTACATTAAATCCTAGAGTGCAGCCTGGACCACCACCATGTCCAGTATTTGTGACTGGTTGCGACGAACCCATAAAGTTGTCTCAAAGTGCATATTGGGTCCTCCGATTACCGTATCCTTTGCTAATTAATAATTATTGTGTAAGGATAGTTTTGAAATTAAGGGAATTATATTTCTTAACGTGAATTCAGCTATGTATATATGGATGAAAAGGGACCATATTTAGCACCAAAAGAACCAGTGCCTACTTCTCATGGGAGATTATTGGCTGGAATGTATGGAATTAGTGAAGTGGTTCCAGAAAAAAAATAAGACTGCAATTGTAATTGTTCAAATACTAAAGCTACAAATAATTCTAATGTTCGTACAAAGAAGAAATAAATGTAAATTTTCCTTGTAAATATACACGTATAGAGGAATCGCATTTTTTTATTAATTCAATTCCCGAAATGTTTCTTATATGACTTAAAAATATAAGTAAAATGTTTTACTTAATCTAAAATTATAAATTGCTCGTTTCTTTCGTTGTTTAAACTATTATAATACTTTTTGGTTTCCTTGTGGCGAGAGATTCTGGAGGAAAATTTATGCGAGCTACCGTAGCTATCTAAATACTTAATTACGTTTAAAAATGTCATATATTTAATATATTATTACTTAAATAGTCTTTGTGAATGCAAAGACTCGCAAAAGTTGATAGTTTTAAACGAGAAATTCATAATTAAGCCTTTCTACGGTCAGGAAAATTCAAAAGTACTGACGTTCCATTACTGACGCCAATAGGAGATGCTATAAGATGCGATTTTCATAGTAATTTTATTTCACTCACCGAAGAAGTACTTCAGCGTTACTCCTGGGCCACATGCGCGCCTTTTGAGCATTTTTCTTCAATGAATTAACGTCAATTACCACAATTTTTTATCAAAATCACGGAGCACCATTTCAGACTTCGACACAAAATACAAAAATGTTTTAGCGCTTCTAAGAACGTCCTATAGGTGCGCTGCGATTGGTCAATTTCAAAATGGCGGAAATGACGTCCCTTACAAAGATGGCTGATAGTTCGATATTTGTATTGCGATATATCGAATCTTATAAATTTGCAATTTATGATCAATTCATAGAGAAAATACGAATATTAAGAAAATTCGTTCGGACGAGCGTATGTCGTTCTTTTCTAGCGACAAATTGTTAAGTGAGAATACGTACGGTAAGTCGGTGTAACGGAAAAGCGCTTTAATTCCATATTTCCTAATTTTCCGTCATCGGTATATGAAATTATTATGGAAATTGTCATTGGCAATGGAAAGGCTCGTCAAATTTCATATTTTTTCAAAGAAATCCGTAAATCATCTTTGCCGCGATCGAAAAATTCTAAAAGCAATAGCGATTCATCAGTGAAGCCAATGGGGAGTATTGTGAAATGCGAATTTATGTATTAAAAGTATTGTCTTCACTAAAAAAATGTTTCACCTTTGTTCCTAGGCCGTTGATGCACCTTTCAAGCACATTTTTTTTACTGAACTCATTTCAATTATTAAAATATTTTCAAAAAATCACGACACACGAAGCAACCCACCTAATTTGCAACTACTACACTGCCACTGGAAACGATCTACAGGAGCTCAGCGATTGGTTAGTTTCAAATATGGCGGATATGACGTCATTCTTCAAACTCTTCACGATTGGTTGATATTTCGATATTTTTGCCCGCGATATATCGAATTATTTGAATGTGTAATTTATCATATCCAATTACCAGAAAAGATATGAGTATTAGGAAAATTGTATGAACGTAGAATTAATGTCGAATTATTCCTATGAAATTTAGGAAACAAAAGATTATCATATAACGAGAAATTCGAGAAATTTAACTTCAAAATAAATGCGTCGTTTAAATCCGCCATAATGCACTGCGTACAGCGCTCCTGTACGTTACAAGCTGTAGTGGAAAAAAATAAACACTTTGTCATTGTGTTTCAACCTGTAAAGCGTTTATTTTTATCCATTTACTAATACAGCGAAACTAATCGATGTCATGAATACAACCGTTGATTTTTCAAACGTTAAAAATCTCAGGTCGTTTTTAGCAAGTGAGATTTACCACGGCACATGATAATTAAACTGTGTTACGTGTTTGAACCTGTCCGATTCTCACGTTTTCGTTTTATCTTCTTCGATAACAAATTTAAATCATATAAAGCCTGTGATAGTTTCAACCACATCAAAAAATTACTGAGGATTTAATTCTAAATACTGGCTGTGCTCGAGGTTAGTTTAGAACTCTAAGTAATTAATATTTAATAATAAACGTGTAGCAAGAATAATATAAGATGTACAATTTGTACTTTCAGCAAAACGAGAGCTAATCAAATAATGGATTGTACGAGTCTATTGACATTATTTATTTTAATAACCACTTGCCAGAATGGAGCTGGATCGATGTTTGATTGGATTTGGGGAAAATCAGAGGAAGCCACTGTTTTAGTAGCAGATGGAGTACCATTAATTTCAATTCCATACGAGGCTATGACAGAGGATGAAAAATTCCTCCAAGAAGCTGCAAAGTTCACGGATATTCAAGTATCCTCTCCATTAGAGACTTGTCAGCATAAAGTTATAATGAAAATTAGAACGTCATGTTCAGACATGACTGAGGAGCAGCTAGCAAAACTAAGTGTTAATCTTTTGAACTGCCAGTCTGCAGTAGAAGGGAGGAAAATGTTTCCTTGTACCGAAGAAATGGTAGATAGTTAATGAACTAACATTATAAATTAATTTCTTTTAAGTCTATTTTCATATACTTAATACTCATGTAAATTCTACACTTCTACAGCAATTCTACATTTCAAACTAAAAAAAATTTATATTTCTATGTAATCACGAAAGACACTGATGATATTTAATGATCCTATAAGTAATGCAACTTTGCTAATTCATTTTTTAGCTTAATATATTAAAATTCTTATTGTCCAGCTATTGAAAATTTTAAACTCTGAGAGACTGCATTACTTATGGACTCAATAGAACACTAATATGTAGTTCCAATGGGGAAGCCTTTAGCACATGTTGGAAGGGTGGTTTATGCCTGTTCAAACCTGCAAACTTCCCCCTCCCTTGAAACACAGGGACCACCTCAAAGCTTATACTGCTTTCATAGATCCATAACACAATCTACTCTGTGCCAGAGTACATCAGATCAATTAATGTCTACCTTCTTTGTACCCTCTTTTTGTTTATTAAGCCATAAATTTTAATTAAATAATAGCTGTTCTGTTTGTGGGGTAGAGTACATATTGATAAAGGAACAGGGAAATAATGTGTGATGTATTTATGTGAATATTGTTCTATTACTTGTAAAGATACTTAATAGTTACATTTCTTTTCAGTCTCTGAAACAATGCACAACAGACATGGATGCGGATATGTGGAATGCCTATCATTTAATGAGTAATAGGGCTCGAGCAGTTTGTTATGCAGCCCGAAGTACTCAATTTCGTGCACTCACAGATTTAACAGTTAATAAATTGATGCAAACTGCACATAATCAAATTAAAACTATGAGTTCATTAAAGGTAATTGTGGAGAGGAATATTATTGGTATTTTTATACTTATTTACATGTATATTTTATTGCCATTTACTATTTCTATTAAAATATAGGAAAGTCAAGACCGGCTGGAAGAGCAGACTGTGGAAGCACTTACTTCTCTGTCTACTGGAAATCAGGCCCTGCTACAGCAACAGAAAAATTTACAAAATGCTCAAGAAGCTGCTCACAGACTCGTAACAACAAATCTTAGAGAATTAAGTACCGAAAAAGCAATGATCCGTGCAGGACACACTCAACTCGCTACAATGGCAGAGGATATAAAAAAGAAATTAGGTAAAGTAACACTACAATACTTAGAGTAAGCAGTTACCAATGCTTTGACTGCTTTGCAGAAGTAGCAAGTCAATATTTGGAGGAACAAGCCATTGTTCGTGGTGAAAATCATAAAGAAATTCTCGAAGATTTAATGAAAATACAAGATCAAGCCCAAGAAATTTGGGACAAGATAGAATCTAGTACCTCTCGTATATTTCAACAGCACGAACAAGCCATCGACCAATACGAACACACTCTACAAAAACTGGCACAAGTGAACGAAAACATTCAATTTATTTGGAACTTAACAAACACCATGCGCGTGGAAGTAGATCGAAAGCTTAATTGGATAACAAATTACATCGGCGATACCGGTTCGATATATTCTAACGTTTATTAGGCACATAATTAACAATATAATAAAGAATACCATTCGTACTTTCAGGAGAACAGATGCAAAACATGTACCATACTGGTTTGCACGTTGTTTACTTACTAGTAGCTATGATAGTATCTGCATTTTTACAAGCGCCGTTATTAACGAGAATAACAATAATGGGCCTTGTACCTCTTAATCTAGCATCTTATCTTAAACATGGCATAGAAGCCTCGCTAGATTTTACATCGATGACAACACTGATATTCCTGATCACAGCAAGTAAGCACAATGAAGCCTTCGTCATCCGAACGAAAATTAACGTATCTATTTCTAGTGCACTTCCTCATGGTTGGAATCCAACGCTTATTTGGACCAAAAACAACTAAAACAAGAACTGTCCCTGTACAATACGCAGCTCAAAACGGCAACGCAAGAGAAACTACATCAGAAGTCTCATCTTCGAGTCGTAATCTTCAAAAGAGCCCTTCCTTGTCACTGTACACGAGGCTAACGAAAACTACGCGACGAATTTACGATCTTATCAGATATCAGACGAATCGCTGCCTACGTTAGTACACTTGTTTTTGAAGATTAACTTAAGAGGTACACAATTAAACGTTAAAAATTTACAGGAATATGCGTTTCACTGCTGCATTCGGCAACGTCGTGGACTCGGGTCAGTGTGACGCAACAGGAGGAACTTTCGTGCTCTTACATGCCCTTGAAGAAGAGTCGTGAGGATGTCGTGTACAACTACGAGCGAGAATATCCGAGTATGTCCGACGATGTTACGGATTTTGAAACTTCGACTACGCTCAACGACAAACTGATAGACTACAGCAGCGATTTCTATGACAACATACTGGACGCGAATGACCTTAGAAGACGTTTGAAAAGGTTGGATGGCTCTGTTGACAGAGGATCATATTCTCATCAAGGATCGCAGTCTAGGAGGTATGATATTTCGATGAAGTAAAAATGAAATTTATAAATGAATAAATGTGTTTATGATAAAGGTAAAATTTGTCGACTTCATTGCAGCGTTACTCCATCACATTCGATGCCTAGAATGTTATGCAATGGTATGACGAGAAATGGAAGAAGATGCCGCCTTATTTCTATGCAAGGACATAATTTCTGCAGTAAACATATAACGGGAACGTCTGTTATAGGGGATTGAATCTTGTTTTTTAATTGTTTAATTAATTCATATGGTGTACTATTCGTTTTGAATTTTGTAGAATTAACGACGTATGAATTATTTTATCTATTGTCATATCAAGTATTGTAGGATAGCTTGATTATTGTAAAATTAATTGCGGAATTATTGATAATGGATATTGTTTTTGTCTTAAGAATCATTAGGATGATATTTAAGGAAACTGAGGAATTATCAAAAAAGATTTGTAAATAATGTTTGTAGCATTAAGAAACTGTGCCTTCGTGAAAGTGATGCGATTTTAGGGCGAAGAAGAAACTTAATTAATGTAAGAGATTAATTAACGATGCGAAGCGGCAGTGTTTCATATTCCTAGCTTATGTATTATTTATTGTAAAAGAGATACGAAGTTGAAGTATAGTTTTTGATAAAAATGATAAAAGCATTTGCTGTTTTTATGTAAGACTGATCCGAAAATTTCTTGGCAATATTCATAGACAAAGAAAACGATATCTCACAAATTAATGGTACAAAAAGGACTTAATAATCTTCAAAAATCTAGTCGCAAGATGCCATGCTGTATTGCGTGCAAATTGCATTTCTCGTCAGTTCTAAAAACTTGGGATTTTTATCAAAACCGATGGCAGTCACTAAATTGTGCAAATTACAATAATTTGCACCATAATCGAATATCCTTAACCACTCATTCGATACAGATTCCCCCTACGTGTACAAAAGCATTAATAAAAAGCATGTTAATAATAGAATTACAATTTCTATATGGTGACAATTTAAAGTATCAATAGGAATTGCTATATAGAATAATATTAATTTATAAAAATTACATTACCATGGCGATGCATGTTTTATTTGCTTCCTGAAACTCAATTTTTATAGTCTCAACAGATTTTAAGTTAGGTGCAACGTGAACAGCTCTGATCAGATTGCTTTCCATTGGCCTCGGTTCTTTTAACTGAAAGGAGAAAGAAGTATTATCGTTCCCAGTTAAAGGAAATATGATTAAAAATGATATCTCACCGTATAGAGGCATCTACTACCGTGTGGTCCACAATTTCTACAGGAAGACCAATTGAGAATCTGGCATCTGAATTTCTGCATAACATACTTGCATGGGCTTTCGAAATTCCTACCATTAAAAGAATTAATAGAAGCAGAAATGACTTGCATCGTTCTTATAATCATTGCCATACATATCCAATAGAATTATGAAGATTCATTTAATGTCAGAGTTTCTTAATTATCAAAGTAACAAGTATTTGAAGCGATTAAATCGATGAATTCTCGTCTACGACGAAAAATTTACGGTGGAATTTTCGGTAACGTCAGAGTTCAAAGGGGTGCACCGAAATAACATCGCGCTCGGTGTTCTCATGGGGTCTGAAAAGTGTGGATCGTATATTTTTCGAGCGGTGTCGTCCGGCCAAAGGAAAATATACGAACCTCATGGTGGCCAATATTGAGTTTCTCTACACGATTGTTTGCTGAAGGCAACTATCGACTAGACACTACCATGAAAAACATTTTCCCACCATTTTTTTACCCTTCAAATACTATCAAATAACATGTCAGACCTATCTAAAAAAATGTAGATACTCTGAACTTTCCAAGATCACTTTTATATGGATTCTATTTTGGAAACTCTGTGAAACTTTCAATTTTAGTTTCTCCCTTTCAATGACATTGAAAATTTCACTGTATTTAATTAATTATATTTAGATAAAGACTCAAAGTACCATTTAACGATGCAGGAAGCCTGCAAGGGATAAGGAAAGAGTACATTAACAAGAAGAATGCAGGAGACAAAAGCCAGGAATGCACCACAGCAGTAAATGCAATATTTGCATCTGGTATACACCGAACAGGTACTTGGCACTATCACTGTTGATTGTGGCTCTTCTAATTGCAAGAAAGTTCCATAGATATTAAAGTGCAAAATGAAGAAATTCGAAGAGATAATTAAATTGATAAGAATTCTGTAAAACCGTGTTGTCCATCCGTGGGAATTTGCTGGAGCTTCAGGTATATTTTCTTTTCAACGTTGGAATAAGGTGAAGAATTGCTTGCTGACTTGAGTTCATTGGTGTCGCCGTGTGCCATGGCTCTGATATTTTTAACGTTTCCTTTCGACCTGACCATCGCAAATCGATCATCTTACAAGGGGGGAAAAATGTCTTCTGTGTCTTCCACGAAGTCTGCTGGAAAATTGAGAATAAACGACTGTCATGACTGCCATTGTTTTCAATTATTTTTCTCCTCTTTCTGGGGAAAAAATAATAATGCGATATTAATTGAAGAACTACTTCATGAAGAGATAGAAGAGAAAAATTGAGGAAAAGATCAAATTCATCAGAGATGTAAAACATGATCTCCATAAATGGAGAATTTTTATTAAAGAAATTTGGAGTAGTCTGTCGATTTATGGTTGTCTTCAGGAGACCCCGACTTCCCACGAGTGTAGATTGAATCATTTTTTCCCCAGCTTTTTTTATCCTGTACACCAAGGCGTATTGGTGTCCCTAATGAATACTATCTTCCAAGATACGAGCCATAAATGTACTTGTCCCTGCTACTACTTCTTTTTTTCCCTCAGTTCTCCCTTTTTCTCTCGGAGCAACCTTGTCGCAGATTTACTTGAATAATTTTGACTTACAACAATGAGAGTTATCTCTTCGCAATGTCCATGAAGAGATCTACTGTTAATTTGAAGAAAGTCATTAAGTAATCTCTGAATTAATGCTTACACATTTCTGACAGATGTAACGACAGTTCTCGGCTAATCAGTTATGGGTTTGGATCATGGTCGATTGTCTGCAAGTGCAGGACGAGGAGCAAAAGAAGAAGATAGTGACTTCCGCGAATGTGGGTCAGTAGAGAGGAATGAATGAAGACAGTGTTTTCCTGTTTACTAATTCGACTTCCAGCCTCTGTTCTCAACTCACTAACACTGTCAAATTACAAGCATTAGGCTTCCTTCACATTGCACTCTACGACAGAACTTTTTCTTCATTTTAAAATAATAAAATGAATTTTCAATTGAGTTAAAAATTTCCTCTGATATTCGGCTGCTGATGTTGCACTTGTTGATCCTAAAACTAGATATATGAAACTTCAATTCTGCTGGATATTGAAAATAAATGAAAGTTCAAAGCTCCATCACCTTTAGCAATTGCAAAAATTCTTCTAAATCCTTTGCTGATCAGACTGAAGTCCCAAATCTACAATTTGAAGACCTGAAAATAATTGCATTGTAGGAAATATGATTTCCTAGTGAAAAAGAAGCATGCAGAGGGGGAAATACTTTCGAAAGGTTCTTATAAAAGTGAAGAGAAAAAGAGAAGAAGAGAGAGGACGATCAGGAACACTCGTGTGAACCGGATCTTACGGCGATGGCAGCTGTCGAGGGGACACGTCGACGTTTTCTCTCTTCTTTCACGACGCGCAAAAAGAAATCTTCGCCAGGATTTCGAGAGAAACAAGATCAAACTACGAGCGAAAGATACACTTACATAAAAATACCTGATCGATGACGAAACTTTCATTTTAACAACCCGAAGAAATACTTCATCGTGGCTTTCTTTTTCAATTCCAACGTTTGCAGTTTTACAAATGAAATTCAAAGAATTGTAACGAAGAAGCAAGCTTCTCTTTGAAGTCACCGATAAAAATTGAATCGGACGTACGGTTTTTTTCGGTCTTTCAGAAAGAAGAAAGCCTCTTACAGGGTCTCCTAAGAAATTTATAATTCGAACCGCCTGTCGACAGCTAATTTCCTGTTTCATGGTTGTGTCCTACGAGTTTGGAAGGTTTTTCATCATCCATGGTGAACGATTGCGGGGCGAGAATCACATTATTTTGAATTATTGTCAAATTTCTTCCAGCGTTGAGTCATGAAGAATCAATCTTCGTGAAAGAGAATTTCCAAGAGGGAAAAAAGCAGCAGATTCCTATTTCCGACTCTACTCTACTATTTGCGCATATAAATATTTTACGAGGGCCAGGAAAAAACTCTATTTTCGTGCGGCAACCCTATCGCAACGTTCATAAGGAAAGATTTACGGCGAACGGAAGACCGACTCCGAACGATTATTATTTCCCCTCGGTTTTCTCTCTTTTTTCGCCATCAAATCTCTACACCTCGTCTGAGTATATTTTCGTGCCATTGTTGTCCCATTATATGAGATGGTTTTTCATAAAAACCTAAGTATTTTCCAGCAATAAGAGAATATTATCAAGAATAAATGGATCATTTATTTTAAAAGTAGTTTAAATCCATTTGCAACCCATAACTATACTTTATTTTGATATAATTAAATTATATATTAATAAATTAATAGAGATATTGTCAGACTTGACACCATTAATAAATATTTTTCAATTGATAGATATGCTAATCTTTAATTTTGTGGAAACAATAGAAAATGGACTTGCACCACTTTCAAAATAAACGATCCAAATATAGTTTCCCCAAAATGAAACATTGCATCACGAGGTAGATTTTTCAAGACACAGTTTAATACACCTAGTAACGTCAATGTTCCGAGGTTCCTGGAAGGAATCGTGCAATTTATTCTCGAGGGCGAATGTATCGCTGCCTCTAATTACCTGGGACAAAGATTTATGGAATTTTTCGAGACTTTCTTGTGCGTTGCTGTTGCTTGAGGGGAAATAATTAAAATAGATCGGAACGTGGAAACACTAAATCCTAAGCTTCTTCGTTCTCGTCTCTTCTCTTTCCCTCTTAGCCCTTTACAAGCCACCCCTTTCGGTGGAGGAGCCTCGTGTCTTCTTGGAATTTACTGTACGATACCACGAAACCTGCCACGTTGTTGTTTCTAGAAGCCAAGGAAAACTCCACGTTGCTTCTCATCCTGGTGAACAAAGAGAACTGGTGTAGAAACTGAGAATTGTATCAGCTGAGACTGTTTATGTGAATACAAATGACTTTTATACCGATTTGTTCAACGTTTATGTACCTCTGACTTGTATGGAGGAGAATGCAGAACTTGTATGATGGTATTTTCTATGAGATTGATTAGCACTGAAACCACCGACGTTAAATCTACTATATTTCAATATATTAATTAAGTATTTTGGAAAAAGAGGAATCAAGAGATGAAGAAACAGTAATTTCATGTCTTCAAACTCTCTTCCTTGAAGCTATCTCTTTGAAACGAGATGGAAATTTTTAAAAGTATGTGTTGCAATTAATTTGAGAGAAACGTACCTTCGTAATCGAGAGCCATTAATTAATGTTGATCGTGAAGGGAGAAAGGAGAGGTTCATGTAGATTCCTGAAACGAAAATCAATACTGATGGCCATGGCATTGGAAAAAATAAATTAGGAAGACTCGTCGGCGACTCAGAGGACTCTGATAATTTACGACGAGTGTCCCGAGGGCGTTAGATACCCTGAAAAATTATACGTATAGCCTGGCCCTACCGGAAGCACGGTGTGAAAAGCTGAAGGCGTCTGCGCCCTTCGTTTCAACTCAGAAGCCCTTCTTGGCAAACGAAGCGCCGCCCTCAGGCTTGCGACTGCCTACGAAATCGCCCTCGTCAGGATCCTGCAAGGGAGGAAAAAAGGACGGCCCTTCAAAGCCAAAAGGGTATCCTCTGCCTCCATGTTCTTGCGATTCGTTGTAATTATTTTTGTCCTCTATCCTATTCCATGTCGATGGGGTTGATATCTAAAAGTTTGTTGATGATTACTTTGTGAAATAATTGAAAACTTCTATTTGAAAAAATTTAGGAAATTGAGATTCAATAGAGGGATGAATGTTATTAGAAAGTTTCATTTTTAGGTAGAAGAGTATGTTCTTCAAAATACCAGAAAGATTAAGCAGAGATTAATGGATAATTGGAATTATTAATCACCACTAATCACAGCTATTAATCAGTGTTCCCTTGAAGAGCAACATCAGAAGAAAATCATATTTCCGAAAATATCAGAAGCATAAACACTGGACTCAATGAATCGGTAGAAAAGTAGAAGCACCTCAAAAATAAACGTCTTCCACGTGTTTCACGGGGGAAAAGAGATATTATGCGTCCAAGGAAAAAGGGTTTCGCGGTTCTTCATTAACACATGCTTCATCAACGATGGGTTAATGAATCACACGTTCTTATATCGGCTTATAACAACTCTCTCCATGTTTTTTCAAGCGGCTGATTTATAGGAAGAAGCGACGAGAAAACTCATCGCGGTACCATTTTCGGTATCTAAATAAAAAGGACCCTTTTAAGCGGCAAATCGTAAATTCCAGCAGCCCTTTAGCAATCCTTTGCACCATCTGAGTTTTCTTTTCCATTTTAAATCATCTAGAAGAAAAATACTTCATTTACAATCCTCTTGCACCATTTAAAATTTTTATTTTGAATTGGTATTATCAAAAAAGTAAGATAAAAATGTAATAAGTTATCCAACAGGTTTAGAATGGGAGAGAAATACTAGAAAAGAAGAAGTGAATGATGAAAAGTGCAGTTGGACGAAGGTCATTCATTCTCAGAGAATTCTTTGCGGTTCAAATGTCGAAAAATCTCTACTACCAGACAAAGGTGGAGGCTGGCGTTTCCAGGAACGTTCATTGAGGAAAACCGAAGGGCGGATAAAGTCTAGAATCAGGAGTTCTCCTTTCCCTTTCGTGTTTCTTCGAATACACGCCTATTCGACTCAAACTGGAAGATCGAATTTTAATTATTTCCTGTTTCAAAAATGACAAAATCCTTCTTTTGAAATAAAAAACTTCTAGCTTTTATCCATGGCATCTCCTGGTTTGTTCTCATCCTTCGAACTCCCTTTGGCCATGCCACTCGATATTCTTCAGAGTCAATGTCGCGATTACGTTTGAATTGCAAGCTCGATCGCAACTTCGCTCGTAGCCGCGTTAAATGCACCGTAAATGCACCGTGGCACGGATGTGTAACGAGAGACCGACGGACTCGGTTTCCTCTCTTTTCGTTTGACTTTTTCTTTTCTTCTCCTCGTCTCTCCCTGACGAGGCACCGGTTCAGCTGCTTTGAAATTGGCACGCGGGATGATTTTAGCTATTCGAGATGCGAGGGTGGAGTTTTCGACTGGCGCCAACGCGACAAAAACTCGTATAATCGTCCGTGTCTCCCTTTTTAAAAAAGTTTCGCCCTTTTTGAGACCGACACGATGCATCGAGAGCCTTCGAAACTGCGTGGATGTCGGTAGATTTCAAATGAACTTCTTAGAATTCGTTTTACACCTTGGAAAAGAACAATACAATATAATATTGTATTATACCGTATGAACATGTAAATAAATTTATCAATTACAGTCATTAGTTGGTTAAATGTAAGCACTGATGGTTCAGCCCGTTGTGGACGGGTTCATTAAAGAAATATAGATAATAGAAGAGTATCATGATGTCGTTATCAATCATGAGAATTAATTCTTTGGACAGTGGAAGATAAATCATGTTGGAAGATCTTCGTTGAAGCGAGATGTACGTTTGTATAATAGATCTCGTCGAATTTTAATGGGCCCGCGATGCAACACGAGACAACAGCTGTTAAGTGGAAACGGTGCAGCCGGTCGACGAGATGCACCGTCAGAGACGGACTGCATCGTCGAATGCAAGTGCAGACATCTCGCACACCTGGTCACGAGTGTCCTACATACTTTGGAAACTGTGACGATATATTTCTGGAGCGACATCATCAGACCACACGTCTTTCATATATTCTACTTTCAATTTTGATTTTCTTCAGCCATTTTCCTATCTCCTTCTTTGTTTGTTCATTTAGAATACAGATTTATCTTGCAGTATCTCCAAGTCAGATTGATCTACAGAGAGTTTATTATTTCATTAAATATTTGATATAAATTGTGTGCAAAGTTCAGTGAGAGGAATCATTTTGAGAGTTACACGACCATATTGGGTGGAGCGGGCTTGTTACCTGTCCCAGAAAGGACCAATCAGATCCCTCGGCCTGTTCACCTGCAAAGGTGGCTGCCCTATTCACAGCGATTGGTTGAGAAAGCTGGAAGAGGGTCCAGAATGAAATGGGGATTCATTTGATCTTCCCACTACCCTTGGTTCTTCAAGAATTGAGAGATAAAGCTTGAAGAATATGCTGTGAAATTATGTAGGCTATGGAATGAGCTGTGACGTAAAACAAATTACAGCCCAACGACAGAGCAAACTATCTTCGATTTTTTGGTCTTCCCTTTCCACAAAATCGCACAGGGGGTTCTCCTGAAAAAGCAACGATGAATCTTTCATCGAGAAGACTCCATGGAATCCGCAGGGTTCCATGGAGAAGTTCTTCGTGAAAAAATAAGAAAGGGCACGCTTCCTTCAAGCTCGGGAAGTGTCGCGTGTCGCTGATGTTTCTCTTGTTCTTAGAAACCAGGATCATTTGGATGCATAGGAGTCGACCTCCGACCTCGGCAGGACACATTTAGGATCTCCAAATTATTTTACTCCACCCGCCCAAACCGAATTTCGGTAGTCATTACCAGAAGGACTTTGTCCCTTCTGCCGACGATGGTGTTTCTTCTTCTTTCTAAGTTTCTTCCTCTTTTTTTTTAAATAAAATACAAGTCAAATCTCCGCCCTAGCAACTCTAGGAAGCAGTATCAATGTGTGTTACAGTAATTACCATAAATTTTGAATGAAATGAAATATCAGGAAGAACTTTGATGCGACCACCGTGGAGTATCGACTCGAATATCTCGAATCAACGTCTTCGAGGAGGTATTAGACCTACAGGAATGGGTCGTGAGTATCGTAGAGGCTGATAGGGCCGTCAACTGTCGCGAGGACGTGGAAAAAAAGGGCCTCACGGGTAGTCATGACCTCGAGGGTGCTCGAGGGGCCTCTTGGATTCCTCAGCGGGGGTCCTACGGACGTGTCTTTCTTTCGTTTTTCTTTCAATCCCCGAGGATCCATTGTCGTCTTTTTTTCCCCCACTGTACAACCTCTCTCACTCCTCTTTGCGATCTTCAGGGAGCTAGAATTCGGATTCTCATTCATCTTCAGAGAAGTTTTAAGAAACTTGAGGAATGCAGCTTCTTCCAATTGGATTTTTTGAAGCTTCAAGTAGATTTTGAGGAACTCTGTTTGGTAAAATCAAAAGGAAAGTGGTAGAGTAATTGCTTGGAACCTTTCCTGGATGTTCAGTTGAAGAAATTGACTTACAATTCTCTCTTGTAGAATTTTCTTCAATTATTTAACACATGGATGCTTCTAATTGTAAGATGAGTCAAGTGAATTTGCAAGTCTGCCTTAATTCCCAGATTCTGCATAATGATAATTAGATTAATGATAAGAATTATAGGAATTACTGGTATAAAATTTAACTTCTCCATTCAGTTCTCCAAGTAGAATACTTCTGCAGGGAATTCCCTCGTGATGAAAGTTCATTGAAAATGTGGCAGTTGATGAAAGAGTTGAGAAAGGAACCGTAGGAAAATTGAGCAACCACTTGGGCAACCCGATGGCGAACACGTGTGTTTGAAGAAGGCATTCCTGAAACCCCTGCAGAATTTTCAGACCGTCTACGTTAGGTAGATGTTTCTCTGTTCGAAGACAATTGCATGGACAAATCCTGTAGACTTTCAAGAACTCTCCCTTTTTTTCTTCCTGCTGTGTGCCTTTTGATTTTCCTTTGCTTCCGCTCTTTTGTTGGCTTCTTTCTAATTATTTTCTCAAGATTAGATCTCTTTGAGGATATCTCTGAAAAATAAACTATTGATGAAATACAAAATAAAAAGGTGGCTTGTAATTCAGTGAGGCATCGTCTTAACAAATGTGGCAAGAATAATCGATGTTTTCTTAATTCGTATATCGTAAGGATAAAATACAGTAATTGGGAGATAAGAGAAGCCAAAAGCTACGTCGTCGACACCAAGAGAATTTGCTAATCCCACCATTAGTATCACCGTCTCAAATTTATCGTCCTCATAATCCAAGAGGGAACATATGTGACTATCAACCGACCATTTTCCACGAAATATCGCTCCATGATCCATTTTCGCAGATAAGTGTCCTGAAATGTTTAAAGTATTAAAGTCAATTAAAAATTACACTTGTAATTTATTATTTAGACGATAAACTTGAGCTAAACGAATTACACCGATTTAAAAGGGAGCTCTCAAGCGTGCAAATAATCTTTATACCTCGAGGACTTATGGTGTACCTGTTTCCGGGCACCTTTCTTAAATCAGATCACCGTGGAAATTGAAATCAAATATTTGCTAAAGCTCTCGGAGTGAACCAGTTTAACTAGCTTATCTCTGCCAGCTTATTAAAGGTTTCTTAATGCCAAATAAAATATTTTCATTCTTAGAAACTGCAGGATCACTGGGAAACTTCGTGATCTAATTGTTGATCTTAAAAATAGACCTATACTGATGGAAATATACTTTGAATAGATCTTCTAAACTATGTTAAACCAGTATAATTGATTGAATTCAATCCCTGTTGCATCATCTATTATTATTTTTGCTTCAGTAAAATTCATTTAAATTGCTGCACTTATCAGCAAGGGAAAAGTTTAAGTATATTAATATCGAGTAAACGTGGAGCGAAGAAATTGTGTAACCCTGTTCCTCTGCACTTTACACCCTTGTAAAACGGACCTAATGAAACGTAATTCATTCCCATGCACCTTGAGGAGACATCGTCTGGCGAACACATGTCTCCGTCGGATTTTATCCATTGAGAAAAAGTGCGCCCTTCGTCGCATGACATTGGCCGCCGTGGAATATTGAAACCCGAACTCGCTGATTCTAGGTTCCTCCAGATGCTGCTGCTTTCTGAAAGGATTACGCAAAATAAAATTCACTCTCTGCTTTAAGGAGAAACTCTACATTTCCATATCAACGTTATCTTTCCGATATTCAAACTCTTTCACAATTAAATTCTTATTTTCTAATATACAATTTCTCTGTATTAATTTCATTAATACTTTTCCTCCAAACTATCCTACTTTTACAATTCAATAATTATTTCTTCTGCATTGAAATTCGTTGAGAGAACTTCTAAAGTTGGAATCAAAAAGTAACTAAGACTTTGTATAAAATTGCGTTCCATTTGTTGTCATAAGATCAATTATTAATTATTTCAAATCATGAAAATAAAAGCCAGCCCTTCGAGCCATAAAACAACGCAAGGCAGAGGAACGACCAGGGTGGTCTTCTCTCACGGTTCGAGGAGGCGCGTTCTGGAACCGATGTATACACGGTGCACGCGTCGTCGACGTCGACGACGACGACCACGACGACGACGACGACGTTGTCGTGCGCGAAGACGCCGCCGGCAGAAGAAAGTCGACTCCGAAAATCAAACAAACAGCCGACGACGTCGCGTTTCTGCACTTCCGTCGTCGCCGTTTGTTTATTATCGCGGGGTTGAAGGCAAGGGGTGGAAGATCGGTATCCTGAAAGGGTAAAGCATTTAGTGGCTTTCTACTTTACACGTTATCCTGAGTTAGGTATTTGTTAAGAAATAAATAGAAAGCAAAAGTGCACTTTTTGAATTATACCTTTTAAGTGTAATGCTTCTTTTGGAGTACTGAATTTTACTTTGGATCTATATTGAAAGTTGGAAAAGTTATGAAATAAAATCAGTTGATTTCTGTGACCCTTAACGATCCAATTATTAATCGAATCTGTTGTAAAGAGATTAGGGAGGATTTAAAAAGGGAGGGTAGTTTTACGACGAGGAAAGGTAGGACACCAGCAGACCCCCCATGTTCTCCAGCAAGTACGCCACCAGCAAAACGACAATGAGGGGTGATCCTCTCTCAGAGGGTGGCCATTAATAGGCTCATTGCCCACGGATTACAGGAAACAGTTCGAATACGAAGTGACCAGTCCATTCATGGGGGTGGGGGACAAACGAGGAGGATTATAACGAGCAATTTGGAAATTCCCAAACCAGCTTGATTCCACTGAAATCATTTGTTTCTTTTCCTCTTTCTATATTGTACGATAAAAATATTAAATGTTACTTTCTTTTAGAATGGTACTTACATCCTATTAAAATCATATCTTTGTAGAATAGAATCGTTGCAGAGCAGAATGGTTCCTTATTCAGTGATACTTTAGTTTTTCTAACAGTAATATTTATATATTGAATATATTAATGAAGTGCAAATATTAATCCTTTAATGTTAAATAAATTGAACTTGGAATATTAAAATTCAACTTCTATCTTAAAAGAGCAGAAATACTTCGTTGAAACTTTTCAAGTAGCCTTTAAAGAAGGAATTTTCTTAAAATAATAGACTACCAGTTGAACTGGTACTTTCACCCTCTGTACCATGGGGAAATACGTCGCCCGCATGTCCGCTACTTTTGGATTACCCTGCCAATAAAGTCCCATAATCCAGCCTCGAAGTCTCACGGGGTGAAGGAAGGTGGTCTGCACCCCCAAAATTAACTGTAGTCCATGAGGTATCCTCAGGTAATGGAAATTGCCCTCGTTGGTTTTTCCCAAAAATTCTAAACGTCGTGTGCCTTTTGTAATCTCTGTCTTTCTTCCTTTGAACCACCATCGACGAGTATTTCATAGAAAGGAGAGGGATCTCCGTAGAATTTCTCCCAATTCTATTATATCTATATTTAACAATGAAACTGTAATTTAAAAATCGTTGAATATTCTTCAATAATTGCTCGTTTTATAAAATCACTCGAACCATTGTATCTAGAGGATTAAAATACTGTTATATTAATTATGTAGGAGAAAGTAATAAAGCTTACTCGATGACATTGTTCTATGGATGAGGCGGAGAATGTTATTTTAAGAGTTTTCAGGACTTTAATAACCGACGTGACTGGAATCTCATTAAAGACACACTCCAAGGGTGCAATGAGCACATGGTCGCCAAATTTTTCCAATTTATACGACTATGGGGCAGAAGTTTAACATGTGTTCGCCAGAAAGTTTGCAGAGAGGTCATCGGTGAGGAATAGGTAAGTGCAAACAGGTAGCACGTGCTTCTAAACCCTGCAATGCTTCTCTGTTTTTGAGGGAGAATCTCTTTTGATTCATCTGCTGCCAAATTTCTATATACTTTTATATAATTCGATGCTTTCAATCCTCTTCGCAGGTAATTTCTTGATATTTTTGCAGATTCTGTACAACAAATGGTACAGTTAATGATATTAAATTGAAAATGGTACTTGGAGAAAGAAAATACAGGGATGTTTGTCAAACTTGGGACAAACTTTCGGTCAACGTTGCCGGCACGTAAACTCTGATCGCTAAAGTCAGCCGATAATTCGGATTAAGAAGCCGGAGAAAATATTTGCGTTGAAAACAATAGGTAGATTAGCCAACTACCGGTTGCAGCCGGTGATAGTGTACCGTTAATGGCACTCCATGTGGTTCTTTGCAAGCAGAATTTTCCTCCTTATCTTCTTCTTTCTCAATTCTTAAATAATAATTGGAATTTCTCATAGATTGAAGATGCAAATATAGCAGCACAAGATTGAAATTCAGAAGCAATTATTGTAATATGGGAATCAACGATCTCAGGGGAAAAAATGATGCAGAAATGATGCCACAAAGAAAGTGGTGAGAAGTACAATGAAGAAGAAAGGTGGAAGGATAATGCAGTGAAAGTGCAAGAGGGTCACTATTGTAAGAGGCACTTGTCGCTATTCAAGAATCATAAAGACCATTTGACTTCTGGGCTCGTGCCTCTCGCAGGAGTCAAACGCCCTTTTCTTTCCCTTCTTCAGATTTCTATCCATCCTCCCTGCAATTCTATTGAGAGATATTCAAAAGGATCTTCTTCAGTAATCTATCCCAACTGTCTCAATTTCTATATCGGTAAATATAAATCTTCAATGAATCTCAATCAAATGATAATCTCACAAATAGTTCAATGCTATCAGACTTTTAATTCTGCCATCTCGATTCCAACAGTTTTGGAATTCTATCATCCCAATTCTATCAAATAAAAATTCTATGAAATTTAGAATTCTACCACATCAATTCTGTTAAACTTAGAAATTTTACCATTCCAATTCTATCATTCCAATTCTATCATATCATTGGTAGTATATAGATTCATCGTAGGCGGAATATTTGGCGAATCCAGGATGCATCTCGATCGTTCGGGCAGGTCGTAAACTCCACCAGAGGACAATATCTCCCATGGCTTCTCGGCTAACATTATTGCCCACGTGGTGCGTTGACGAAAGTGTCCCTGGGTTAGACCGTACGCATTATAAACGCTGGCTTTACGATCCGCGCCGACAGATAGCTTCTACAATGTTTGCACCGGTGGCAATGTCTTCGCCATGTGTCGAACACACGGTACTACCGACCGACGGAGAAGCAATAAGCTTCATGAATTCACAGCCGGGGAGAGACGTTCTTCCCTTTCAATTCTTTGCCAAAAGATCCTTGCAAAAGCCTAACAGGCTTATTTTTTAGTTAGACAGTCAAGTCTAAGATTTCAGGCCAATATGATCATTGAGAATATTGATTTCTAGGTAGAAATTGAAGAAGTTTAGATTGAAATCTTAGATAGAATTTAAAAGCAAGGGGATTGAGAGGGGGAGAATAAGATTGGTCGAAGATTATTAACCTGAGGGCTATGGTAGATAAGGAATTAGCTAACTGAAAGTCTCGGTGGCTTCAAGCTGAAACGGTAATTTGCCTAAAACATTAACATTTAGGCAAAATTACCATCGCAGGTAAAAAGAGGAGAAGAACAAAAAATGAAGAAGTTGAAATGAGAAGGGTGAAAATCTCGGAGCACTCTGCTTGTGCTAGCCAACATATCCGCAAGCTTACGGTTCGGCATTTATGGCACCCTTTGAGGAAAGAACGAGGAACATTGTGGCAATAGGCACAGGATGGTGCCCCATGTGTCGCTACTACGGCCGTGCCGTTGGCGAATTTGCATTTACGAGCTGCAAGCCTCTCCCAAACATGTGTTCGCGACCTGTCGAAAACTTCTGGGCGGAACACATGTTCACCAGGAAAAAGGTGAAAGTCTTCTAGCCGGAATACGGAAATTTGCAAGGTCGTTTCTCATTTAACGACCGTCTCTCACGTGTAGAAGTCTCCATGTTATTGCTGTCCCTTAAAAAACGTGTCTAAGCAATAATAGGAATGGTCCAACAATTATTTCCAGCAACTAAACATTCTCAGAATAAATTCAGCTTTCTCTTTCAATCTTTGGATTTAATTTCTCCGCCTAAAAAAAGTTATAGAGATTAATGGAGAATAATTTATTGCTTATTGAAATTGAAACATAAAGGAAAAATTCAATAGGACAAGGAATTCACATAGAATTCTACAAGAAAATTCGAAACTTATCTGAGAATTAAATAAAGATAATAAATTACTGTTTAAAATTTATCTGCAAAATAAAGAAATTTCTTATGGAACATTATAATGTTAATAGAAAAATAATAGAAGAAATTGCCACATTTTTCACAGAACCTTGGCAAAATTTGAACGAATACAGCAGTTAATATAATTACCAAGTAATTTTCCATGGTTTCCAGTTAATGACACTGTCGGAAAAAAATAATAATAAGATTAGAGGAAAGGCTAGACTGAAATTCGCAGGAGTTGGGAGAATAGCTTGGGGATTTCCCTTCATAAAGTATCCAGATGGCCCGCTCGAGACTCGATAGACGGCACGGCGCCCCTTGATGACCGAGGTAGAGGATTCTATGGGGGTGGTCGTTTAACACCAGGTACTAATTGCTTTGCTGGTGGCCGAATTCATCGCACCTTCTACCTCTGTCACGATTCTTTCTGCCTTGCTGGTGCAAACCGACCATCTTTATCCATAAATTCTTACCAAATCGGATTTCACTGCTAGGTGGTTGCACTGCCTCCTTGGAATTACTGAAATCCTTTCGTTGTAACTGGTAAAATTAAAGCGTCCACGACTGAGTCTAAACGAAGTATTCCCACCGTGGAATGGCTTCGTTTTTCGTATTTTCTCTCATCTATAGTTGTTTAAGAAAAACATTACAATATAATATCGTAATATACTATATAAAGACGTAAATTTACCAATTACAGTAATCAGTTGTAAAATTATTTTAGCAATTTTAATTTAATTTAGGCAATTTTGTACGTTAAAGATTTCCAATTCTAAGTTTTATTATTGTAGAAGATTATCTTAGATAGTTATATCATCTTAACTTTGAAAGCTGGCATGTTTTGCATGTTTCTAGGACTGCAACTCGACGATAAAACGAGAAACAATCTACGAGGACCTCGAATAAGATGCGCCGACAAGGATTCTTGAACCTGCAGTGACGCGAGACCGTGCACATTTGCAGGTTGCACGGGTGCAATGTGCATATGCACCGATTAAACGCGCGGACCAGCACGCGCAATTAAATCCACGTTAATATCGGCAAACGGTGCGTGCAGCACCAGTACATGGGTGTAACAGTGCACGTGCCTCCTCGGAAACTTTGCAGAATCTCTTGAAGATCCTTCAAAGTGACACAGGATTTTGTGATTTTTTATATATAGCTGCAAAAGGAAATAAAGATTGTTAGAATGCGTACTAATATATTGTTAAATGAATAAATCATTAATTGGGCCATTTATTTTGAATAAACAAAATTGGATGGACCAAACTTGACATAAAAAAAAGCTTCTGCAATGGTTTCCATGAAATAAATACCAAAGTCTGTCGTCAATGTCCGACTGTGTTTATCGAAAGCGAAGACATCAGGGAGAAATCGTTCTGGGAAGTGAAATTAACGGTTGAAACGTACGAATCCCTTAGCATCACCCTCAGAGTTTGGCTCCCCTGGCTAAAGTCCAACTGAAAATCAGATCGCCAATAAAGAGGCCGATAAATAACGCGGCCAAACACCAAAATAATACACGATGCTGATCAAAGTCGAATAACTCGCAGCCTCTTCCTGTTCTTCTCTGTTGCAGAGTTCCTCTAAAACACCAGAGAGCAAACCTAAAGAGAAGAAGGCTTTTATTTCCTTTCTGTACATTTTTTAAACTGGCTTGTATATTTTCCACTATTCTTTCTACTGCAATTTCATTTTAGTTTGGATTTGAAGCTTTAGAGATGCAAATCTTGTTCGATGCAATTGACTGCAAACTTAAATGGCAATTCGAAGAAAAATTTTAATGTTTCATCTACAATTATGCAAATATTCCACAATTGAAATTTGAAGAAGCTTCATCCATCTACAATTTCTACCAGGAGAGATTCAAAGCGTTCAAATCTCATAAACCTGCAACAAAATGGAGTACCTAATGAGACATTAAAGCAATTAAAATATTGCAACTCCTATACAAAGTAAAAACTATCAAAAGGAGAAGGAAAGAAAGAAAGATACGGTAATTCCCCTTGTTTTGCCACCCCTAAAACTAAATTTCTCGCAGGCGTGGCGCGACGTCGAACGAAATGGTAAATCACGAGGAGAGGAAAGCTGTGGAACTCGTGAAAGCACGAAACGCGGAATTTATAGACACCTTCAAAAGAGCTTTCGTCCGTCACAACAAACACGTCCCAGCAATCCAGCCTGATCATCCATCACGCGAGTCGACCCAGCAAAATTTTTCTGCACGCGATTTTCAATCGTTGCACACCGTGAATACTAATTCTCTATCTTCAAAACAGATTGACCAAGCTATTTCAGATTAACACGCTGTTTAGTGCTGCTAAGAATTTTCAATATGATTGCAAACTTAATTTTTTAATTGTCCATGGTATCGGAAGTGATCCTGGACTACTGAATTAATTGTTGATTCACCTATCTTTCCAAGAAAGAGATAAAGGGGAAGATAAAAAATAGAAATAGAATTGGGAGCAATCGTTCGTCGGGTTGGACTGTAAAATCGCAAATTTTGCGAACGATATCGTGAAAGCAAGTTTTGCAGGTCGTTCTCTCTCGCAGTTCTCTTTCCCTCTTTCCTCAGTGGCTCCTTGCGATATAAATATTCAAGATGGGTCGTCCCAAGAGACTTCCATCTTTCTCCTTCTTCATCCACTCTTCCTTCGCCGATCCTCCCTTTTCACTCCCACCTATTTCATACCTTCTACTTTCTATCCCTCTTTTAATCGTTTCTCTCTCACTCTTTCCCTCAGAGGCTCCTACGCTTCTCGATAATGATCATAAAGGCAATTTAGAGGCTCCTACTGAAGCCTCCCTCTTTTTTGCAATCTGATAGATATCATTTATTGGGAGAAACAATTAGTTTAACGAGGAAAAAGTGTATCGAGTTATAAAACTGTGGGCAAAGTGATTAAAATGTATGTTCCACAAAAATAAACCTAAAAATTCATCTCTTTCTTTCTCCCTTCCCCTAAAAATCTATCAACATCTCCCAATCTCCATCTTCCACCGTGTCAGTAGCTTACAATTCCAGCGGTACATTTCATCTTCGAATCCTCTCTCCCCTCCCTCCTTTTCAGCATTTCCCATCTCTCACAGAAACGTTCCTTCCTTTTCTTTCCAAACTCTTGACTTTCGTGGGTGGGGACAAACTGACAGACACGTCGGATAAAAGAAACCATCGATGGTGGGGCACGAGAAGCTACCGAGGGATCGGTGGAGAAGAGAGAAGGAAAGAGGAAAAACTCTGAAGAGAATTCTGAAGAAGAGGAGGAGAAACAGGGGGTAGGGGAAGGTAAACGGCGGAGAGGGTAGGCCCGTTCTCGGAGGCGGGGTTCCTCATGACATGAAGAAGCCGTGCGAGGCCTTCTTCCTTCAGACGAGTCTTAACCTTCGAGCAGAGACGGTTCTTCGGGTTTGCTCAAGGTGCATTTCCTTTTCCGTCGCCCTTAAAACCGTCCTTCAGCTACCAAACAATCTTTATCACGAGTTCATCGAACCATATTCATACTTTCTTCGCTCTTCGTTCAATCAAGTACAGTGGAATCTTGAAGTGCAACGAACTCTAAACGTACAGAGAGACTTCTCACTCAGAATTCTAAAGTACATCTCTCTCAAACGAAAGTGTCAGAAAGTGATGATAAGTGTGAACTCACCCTGAAAAGATCAAGGTGAAGTGAAACACCAACGTGAATCACCTTCGATGTGCTAACGATCTACCTATCAAGATGCAGACAGCTCAACAACCGGTACCTCTTCAACAACAACGCGTCCAAGGTATCTATCTCATCGACAATGGCGACAGTTCAGGTATACCACACAGTGCAGGAAGTTCAGCGAGCAATTCTCCAGATCATTACGAGCGATTTTCTCCTCCTACTCATCTGATGGACCTCAGTAGTCCCCCTGAGCACAGAGATCTACCTGGTTATCATCCTCATCACCACCATCATCATCAGGTTCTCTATCAGCAGCCTTCAGGATATCTGATGTATGAAAACGCAGAGGATGAGAAGAGGTATCAGGATCATCAGAATGGCAAGATTCTGAGGGACATTCAAGCAGATTATGATAGAAGATTGCACGATACCTCGCCAGGGTTTCTCTCCGATCATAGCAGAGACCATGAGCAAAGTTTGTACCTGACTCCATCTCCTCAGATGTATTCTTCAGGAGGTGAAGAGATATCGGTTCCTACACAATCTCAGCAGGGATACCATCACGTAGAACCTGTTGAATATAAGCCGGATATCCTGGAATACAAGCCAGAAATGGATCAACACAGGTACAAGCAAGTAGATATCAATCGTATCACTGAAGCATCTTCATCCACGAAAAACTACGTGGTCGAGAGCTCTCGTAGCTCGAAAAGGAAGAGGAAGTCGAGCAACGTCGACAATGAGTCGGAAAGCGAGAGCAATGCCTCTTCAACGAAGACGAAGATGAGAAGAAAGAGCGGGGCGACCTTCGAGGAGATTCAGAATCAGAGGGTGATGGCGAACGTGAGGGAGAGACAGAGGACTCAGAGTTTAAACGAGGCTTTTGCTGCTCTTAGGAAGATCATACCGACTTTGCCCAGCGATAAGCTCAGCAAGATTCAGACACTTAAATTGGCAACGAGATATATCGACTTCCTCTTCCAGGTTTTACATTGCAACGCGGAGAACACCGAGGGCGCGGAGGATACCGGTGAGTTTGCTTTTTTTGTAAGTACTTATGTGCAATTTTTTTTCTTTTATATTTTACGGATTTTAAGTTATATGGGGAGGTGTAGTATCTTGGGTGGCTAGAGACGCTATGAGAGTATATTGTATGGGAATTTTAAAAAACGAGAAGGGAATATTTGGGTATACTGATTGGGAGGCTGAGATTTCGACTCTGTACTCGTTGCTTTCTTCTAAGAAGGGAACATTCTGAAGTGTAAATCACAGAGTTTCATAAGAATTGGTGATTTACAGTTTGGGATGTTCTCTTGTAAGTATTAGTTACCAGTAAATGTTAATTAGCTTGTAAAATTAAAATTAACAGGACTGGTAAGTCCTATCTTTTTAAGAGATATTCTGGACAAATATTGAGAGTAGAGAACACTTGTCTCTAGGATCTTAACGATGAAAAAGGTATCTTGAGTCGAGAAGAGTCTTCCAAACAGTTGTCCCAATACTTCAGATTCTGCTACCGATTGTTTATGGGGACGC
Source organism: Cerceris rybyensis (assembly GCA_910591515.1). NCBI lineage: Eukaryota > Metazoa > Arthropoda > Insecta > Hymenoptera > Crabronidae > Cerceris > Cerceris rybyensis. The sequence continues at coordinate 438,022 of OU342802.1, forward strand.
TCAAGAGAGTCTCCGTCGGCAGCTTCGTGGCCCGTGGTAGCACGTGTTTATAGAGATCAGCTTGTTTAAAGTACAGTGTTCATTAAACAGACTCCCGTGGAGTCCTGTAATTCGTAAGCTACCATAAACCGTTGTCACCCATGAGAACACTTATGGGAGTTTTACTGTTTTAACAAAACACTCTTTCCTTGGTCCTCGAGCTTTCGTCAATTTAATAATATTTGGAGAAAAGATCTGCCTTGTCTGCATATTGTCTACAAACATTTTTTACTTGAGAATCTCTGGCTGCAATGGACCTAATTCAGTTAAAAAACGAACAGTAGCTTGTCTATAAATTTGTATTCTATATTTATAAAACTATAACAAATGGAATTTCTATAACATCCTAAGGTTCAGCAAAGTTGAGACTGCAAATAGAAAAAGTTTCTTCAGCAGAATCATTTTCCTCCATTCTGAAAAGCCACAATTAGAATTTTTATAGAAAATATAAAGAATTCATGGTCGTAGAATGTAAATCATCCCCTAGTATCTCATTCAACGGTTGACACGGTACAAGCCACCCTGGTGAAGATGCCAAACGGCGAGGATATCCCATAACTCTATGTGACTAACGATATCGAGCATGGTAACGGTGTGAAAACGGGAACGATTGGTCGATTTTCAGCACGCAAACCATGATATTCGTGAGACGCAAATATCACGAATGTTTCATCCTTTTATTTTGCCACTCTTTGCTCCAAGATACTACACGTCGATGGCTCCCCCCCATTTCTGAATTCTTTTGCTCGGCTTCTACTGCGACACCACAAATTATTTTCTCTTCAAACGTGAAAATTCTTCATATTATTATGATAGTGGAATAAATAATTTATTCAGACTCTCTGCATAGCCTAATTAATTTCTATAGTATTACAGCAAATTTAATTGAAATTGTTCAAGAAAGAATAATAAGAAAGAAGATTTAGTCCACTCTCATAATTATTGGCATATTTGTACACCATAGAAATACTTCAGACAAATCTATTATTAATTTACTAAGAGGATTAGAAAGAAATTACCAGAGAAACTTGAACATAGAAGTGTAACAGGATGATCTCTATTTTCAGGAGAAAGAAACCCAAGGAGCGCAGTCCTTGCAGCAAGAGAAATAACATCCTCTTCGTGCAGCTACATGGCTCATGAAAAGCTCTCCTACGCCTTCAGTGTTTGGAGAATGGAAGACGACTGGAACTCGAATTTGTAGCCGCTGAAATTGCAACGAAACGTCCAAAGGTAAATTGTTCCACAATTTGAAGCAGAGAGCCAAAAACCACGTGAAAGAACATCGCGAGATTCTTCGGAGGGAAAATGACGATTTCCTATTTTCGCTGGCTCGAAAATATCGAAATGTCTTTCGTAAATATACGTTCAAGCAGGGGAAATTATGATAAATGAACTATCAAAGCGGGGGAATCCGTCGACTCGTAATTAACGCGAGTTCCTCGGGTGACAGTGATTTCCCTTACTCAGTGATTACTTGTAAATCTTCAATTAAATCCTCTTCTTCATCTACAATCTACTTTCAATCTTTTCAATGTCCTTTTTAGAGAATTGATTAAAAAAAAATTGAATTAACTTCTGAAGTAACAGATTGATTATTTGTTTGAGATGCCATAGTCTCAGGGGTGACTGACTTTACTTAAATTATTGCAAGAGAAATCTAGAAATTGTGAAAGAAGAAGAGGACTTAATTAGCAGCTTAATTCTTAAGAATATCAACGAACAATAATGTCGATGTGGCTGGTTCTGCTTGGAGACAGAATCGCGCCAGTTAATTTCGCCCCGTTAATTCTGAAACAGGCCATGGATCATACTCGCTTGCTCGTCTCCGCAATAATGTAAGCCAATAATTTACGTCTTCTCGTCGGTCTATTAACAGTACGACAACTTTGGGTAGCCAGCCAATTCCTCGTAATTTCTGCACCGTGCAAAATCCATCCTCTGTCCTCTGCGAGCCATCGTGTAAACCGTCTTATTAGCGGGACTCTAGCTTGTGTCGGTATTAATCTTCGGAATTATCTGCACCACCATGGACAACGTTAATGGTGAACGATGGAATCTTAATCAATGTGATTTCATGAAGGGCGTTCTGGTGCTTTGAAATATTAGAGGAATTTTCGAGTGGATAGCTTGCGAAATTGAGAGTTTTACAGGGTTTATCGATATTTTATGGGGAGATCAATCATTGTTAGAGATGAAATTAATGTAGATTCAGAGCTTCGTGAAGTAGACACCTGGAATTTAAGAGCTTGATATTTGGAATTGAAAGATATCAGTTTAGAATTTGAAATTGCAGTGGTATTTTTGCTACTTGATGAAGTTTATATAGTATTTTTGATACTTGATAAAGATAAGATTTGCTGTTTGATATTTTTGCACTCTGTGAAATTGAGATACTTGTTTTGGCAGTTGAAGAAGTTATGGCTGTTGGGAACAGTTGTCGGGTCTGAAGAGGGTCATAGAGAAGTCGATTATTTTGGGGATACCCAGAGACTTTGGTACTTTGGCTACCTCTCAATACAAGTAGCCGTTCCATTGAGGCAAAATTTATGGTCGTTCGCTGAAGCTTTAAAGTAGTAGCAAGAAGTGTCATCCCCCTTCAAACACTTTTGACTTAAGATCCTTCAATATTATTCCTAACTTAATAATCTCTTTATCTACTAATTTCTCTAACTCTGACTCCAAAGGAGTCAATCTTGAAGAAAATACTCCCCATAGAATACAACATATCTCTCCAACTCAACACATCTCAGAAGTATCTTTCAACCTCAAAATTGAAACTAGAAAATTCTCCAAATTCCATCTCCATCCTATCACAACTCCCTCTAATATTCCAAATCAACATCCACTGCCTTCAAAAACATCAAAAGAAACTATGTCGCAACAACATGACATCCCTCACCGGGATCATCCTCCAAGAGGATGACTTAACGTCAGACAGTAGCCCGTTTTGCCGACATTTTACGAGTTTTTTTTAAAACATGACGATCGTCGACGAGTCATTTCATGGGATCTCCAGCCGAGGTGAACCCTATGGAAACAGCTTCTAGCAGGGGGACTTCGGCAAGAGACTGAAACAAAACAGGAGAGAGAAACGTTAACGAGCATTTCGGCGCCGATCGGTCGGACTGGGATATTATCTTTTTTTCTTCGTTGATCCCACGGGACGGCAGGAGGGTGAGGAATCGTCCTCCCTGCTTTCTTCTTCGTAGCTTTAACATCGGTGGCACTCGCATACTCCCTCAACTTTCAGGATTCATCGTGCGACCGTGTGAACGTCTTTCGAATGGAGTTGGTTTATTTTAAACCGAGCAGAGGGAGCCTTAAGGCCGCGTTTGACTCTCTTAACGAAGATACGCCACGTTAAATCCGCCAGTGTCTTTATTGCGACACTGAATCTTTGGGAAAAAAGTGTTGATTCCAACACAGGTACCAGTGCCTTGGAATTGTTCCCTGGGATTGTATAGGGCTTGATTCTCATTGGGAGCAACTATTAGTTTTTTTTCTTAGCTCAGTTATTTTGTATGGGATTTCATAGGTATGAAGTTAAGTACTCAGATTCTGAACTAGCTCTGAGGGTGTAGGTTTCAATTTTCCAAGGTATCATTTGAACTATCATCATCTCTGTGATTCAGAGTTCATTCCAAATTGATCAATTCATTGGGAATTAATAGGATCTAGCTAATATGACTGCATTGGTTGAAAACAGATAGAAGGAAAGACTTACTTCAGGACCGTTTCGTTTCTTCATTATCATGGAAAGGATTTTAATTGCATGCGTAAGCATTTATCAAAGTTTCACCGGTGACAGCGACGGAGGAGGCATCTAGAGTTGTTTTTTTCGCGAGGAGCCAGTGCCAACCATAAATCTCTTTGAATTCAATTAGCCAAGAAGCTCGGCATCCCGAGCCTTTTTAGGGAACCGCGACAACCCGATGATCCTCTGTACCTCTTCTCTGCAAAAACAGACCTATGGTGAGATCCAAAAGACCATTGAGTTTTGCTTTTCCTTCTTCCTTTCCCTTCTGAGATTAAACTGTAACGTACGTTGGTCCTTTAGTGTTTTTTGTATTCACCACTCTACTCTGGCATGATCGCTAATTCTTCTCAGAAGGACTGCAGAATTTTGAGCTCCAAAGACTGAAAGTTTCTTCCTGCTATCCGTTTGATAAAATGAAAAGGGATACCATTTTACAATTTGCTTAAATTTCAATGTACTATTTCAGAAGTATCCTTCATCTAGCGAATCTAGTCTTCAGAAGGTTCCTCCATCCCGAAGAATCCCTCTGCAGAAGTGAAACTTTCATCTTTATAGAGACTCAATGAACTGAAAATTTCAAAGTATCATTCTACAATTGTCATCCTCCATCCTAAAAAGTCCCTCTGCAGAAGTGAAACTTGTCTCTTCCTAGAAGAAAATAAAACCTTTTATCAATTCCATAGCAATACTGCTATCTCTCCTCTCCAAGATCTTCCAGAATATCTCTCCGATTGCTTCTCGTTTTCGTCGAGGGCCGTATGAAATAACGCGCATCCTCGAGCAGCCAGGGCAAAAGAAGGAGCGTTCTCGAGAATGACCATGACAGCTGCTCTTCGCAGAGGCCTAGACAACGAGCCGAGAAGTAAACGTCCAAGGACGATTCGGAAACTCTTTGAATCCCGAGACTATGGTTTCGTGTAATTGCCAGTATTCCGTGCTATCCTAAAAATACAGCTTTCATGCTGCTCCGTCGAGGAGAGGTAAGAGCAAAAAGCTCAGTTGGAGCGATCGTGTGACAATCATCCTTCTGACACTGACGGAGCATTTGCTAGAACGGCCAGGAAATTCAGGCTCTTTGGTATCTCGTTGTTTGTCTCTGGGTGTTCACCATAGTTTGGCATGGTTGATGAACGATGGTTTAGTTTGGATAAGATGGTTGGATTCATTTTCACTTGGCTGAGCTACCAATTTTTGGTTTTACTGTAACAGACAAATATTATCTGAGATTTTGGGATATTTCTTCATTGTAATAGGAGTATTGTCTGTGTGATCCTACTGGTTGAGATCATTTTCATTTTTCCAATTGGCATCAAGCATCTTTGCTTTAAAATCTTGTCTTCTAAATTCTTTGGATGAAAGAATGAGTAGAGAAGAGTAGAAACTTTGTTAAATTAGCAAAAATATATGACAATGAGGTAAAAGTTGAGTGAATTAGGAGAAGGCCTCTATTTTTGAAAGCCAGTTACAAGAGGGATTGTGCCTTCCAACGAGAAAAAGAAATTTTTCTTGAAAATTCAGCGTATAGTGATTGTAGTTAATGATATAGATTATTCTTCTATCGATAAATCGAAAATTAGTGCCTTTCTAGAATGGACCAAATCGTAAAAATCAGTAATAGAGAATCTCCAATGAAATTCCTCAAAATAATTATCAAACGTTTTCTTCTAATGTACAGTTAAGCTTGTATTATACAACATTAGACTAATCGTAATTAGTATTAAGCGATTCTTGAATCATACAGCTAAAATACCACAGATCTTGTACATAAAAGTAGTTTTAAGGACAAAGTATATTTTTAAACCTGTATATTTTTTACAACGCAACAAGAGACTGTAATATAAGAAACATTGTATATTTTTATCTGTCTATAGAAATTTCAGTTAAGTAACTTTTAAGTTTTTAACGCTAGAACTACCAACGTTTATTATATTTATATCAAATAGCATTTATTGTATGGTTCGCAGGACAATTTGAAAAATTCTTTAGGAATAAAGAAATTGAAAAAATTTTATTTTGGACACCTTGGTAGCTCTAGCGTTAAGTCTCATTTTTGAGATACTTCGATGAATGGCCGGCATGAAGCAATAATTTATTTGATAGTTGTCTCGCGTGTAAATCAATGCGAAAGTGATGCTGTAAATATTAGACTTTCAAAGCTATAGATTAATCAACGTCTACGGTGAAATTTGGAGTTCCATTCCTTCGATGATGCCATTGTGCATTTCGTTTATACTTATTGTTAGAATTATTCCGTATTCGCGCTCTTTTTAATGTACAGTATTTTTATATCTCGATTACGAGTTACAATAAACAGTTTATCAAAGAAATCGCATGTTTATTTTTACCTGTATTCCATTTCCTCTTCCACTAGGAAATCCTCTCAAAGTAAAGTATATTTCTATATATAGAGTATGTTTATAATATACATAAGTATATCCTCTCTCAAGTAGGTATTTGTTATTCCTGAAAAAAATATTTTAATGTAAGCTTAAAGTTCTATTTTTTTTATACTTCAGATTGGATAACATCTTAATACTTGTTCAAATTTTGGAAATCATATTAGTAGGCCAGTCTTCTCTAGAAATAATGGCATCATTAAACTTTACTTTCGTTAAATTAAGACACAGCTCTAGTTCAAGGACTCTAATCTATTAATGCTGCTGCTCTCAAATTCTGCTAATAACAATTCATAGATTTATTAAAATTGCCCATCTCCACCTTTGAAGCTCTCAAGGCGAGTCTTGCCGCCATCACGTTCCCCCAGTGTTCGATCCTTGAACGAAATCATAACAGGATTCAAAAAAAGTTGAAACCACAGGTAAACCCTAGCTCAAAGCATCTTTCAGCTCATTGGATAGTTCTGTCAGCTTCGAATTACGCGATTCATTTCTGACGTCACGAATTCGCGTAACGAGTCCGTCTGCAAAACGTATGGATATTCCCAGACCGTAAATTCGCAGAATCGCGTCAGGCTGAAAGCAAAGAAGGGGATGGAGGACGAAGAGTACGAGGCGAGAGAAGAGACGGCAAAAGAGGAAGACGATGTCCAAGGTGGAGGAGAGGCGAGAAACGTAGTTGCCGTGGAGAACAGCCGATAAATAATTTACCAAACGCCATCCGATGGCAGCCCTAATGGATTAGACGAGCCAGTGCAAATATTATTGCAAGGAAGCGGCGAACAGCGACGCCCAGTGTTGCCGATTGGCCGAAAACGATGTCAACCAGACAGTCTTTCTGCCAATCCTGGAACACCGGATGCTGGGAGCTTGCGTCCAACTATCAGAATCCTGTTCTGCCTTTTCTTCTTCCTCCTCTTACTCTCCTTTGCCTGGAAATTTCCTATTTCACTACTGTTAGTTTTCTAAACTGGTTTTCTCTTGGCAATTGTACTATTTAATATGGCTGTAGAATCACCTGGCTATGGTAATTAAATAATGAATGATGAAACACGCAACCATTCTAGCCTGCAACTCTTTTCGGAGGTGTCGCAGTTCTTGTGCTTCAAATCCCTGGAAAATTCCTGGTACCTAGATTGGGTAATTATTTATTTACAATTGAAAGATGAACTGCAAACTGAAGAATAGGCTGGGACGTTTCTTTCTTTCGTGGAGGTTGAATTTAGAGTGGAAGACAGCTCTGACTTTTTAAAATTAGAAACAGGGTCAGGGTTATAGATTAATGAGGCTGCTCATGGTGGCTGACTATAAGGGATGTTTGCTTTTATCATTGTTGCTGGGTTAGATTAAATAAGAATCACTAAATTTGCAAAAACTGTATCAAAAGTAGATTTGATAATTGAGATCGAATTGATCAGGATCATAATTATCATCAAGCTTGATAAAAAGCTATAGCTTTAGATGGTATATTCTAAAGAGATGATGAAAAAGAGTAGTTGAAAAATGAGAAAGGATCAACGGTGAAATCTGAAAGCAGAAGGATTTCCGGCGAGTTTTGCAGCGTTCGTAAATAAATCGGTGGAGCGTGGTGGGTCGCTATGTTTAGTTTAGGTGGTTTCTCAGATTTCTGGGATCACCATGAGAGAATGCGACAGGTCTACTGTTCGTTCTAACGGTGGGCTGCTTTACGATTACGAGTACTCCCATACGGCCATTCCGAACGACTTGGAGCGAGCGATTTAAGCGATCGCCCCCACTAAATTCTCAGGGTGGATGTTGATAGTTCCTCTTCGAAAGACAGTTATGTCACGCGTAAATTTCTTCTGGTAAATTGTTTTCCCTATAGCCTGTCTCTCCATGATAATCTTGTTTCTGGTGTTATTTCAATTCTTCTAAATTCTTCTATCTTAAATTCACTGACTCCTGGATTTTTCATTGGAATTCTTGGATTAAGATTATCATTTAAAATATTATAATATCTGGAATTTTAGGTCAGCTAAATTAGCAATTAAGATCCTTAAAAAAAATCTACCCCATTACCTATACAGGATTCTTATAGCAATCAGCATTCAATGTACAATAGAGTCATATTGCTCTCCATTGTTGGAGAAAACTTGAAAGCAAAATCTGCAAAGTTCCTGGGCTAAGTGTTTAAAGAGATCGTGCAGAAGAGTAGGGAGATAAAAGCTGGTAGACACGCCGGAAAGACTTAACATCTGTTCTCTGTCTTTTCCTACTAAATCACCGCAATTTCTGTCACTCCTTTCGTTTTCCCTGGGATGATGAATCGGCCGTCGTTAGTGCCAACGACGAGTTCTCCGTCGGTGAGGAGGTTCCTCCCCCATCAGCAACGTATATATATCTGTATAGAGTCGATCCAATGGTACGACACTTATTCCTGCACCATTTTATGGCTGCAGTAAACCCTGCTGTTCCTTTAACACTCTTCCAGGAGATGCTGGTTGAAGGTGAACGTGAAAACCATCCTAAAAGAGGGAAAATAATGTAGTTTCTGCTCCATGTCTATCTTCTTTTTTTGATGCATTAGAAGGATCTTCTACAGATAGGTGTCTGAAAGGATAGAGTGATTGACTGCTTGGTGAAGTTGATGAGATGACTGTAGATAGGGCTATTGGCAGGATTGAGAGTTTCAGTTGTTGCTGCCAGGTTTAGTTCTGCCAATTTGGTTTTGTTGATTGTTTTAAGTAGGTGGTTTTAAGGTCTGCTGCTGTTACAGATGCTAAATTCATTGATGTTGAATATATCCTTACTCAAATACTCTGTGATTTTATTATTGTTGTAGATACTGTTACTTAGGCAACATGATTTTTGGCTTTGTTGAAGCCAGGGTTCATTAAGAATCTCAGATTTCATTGATCTTAAACACAGCAACATATGTACAATTCTACATTGTTTAAATATCTAAGTAATTCTGGCTTTGTTGTTGCAATAATTGTTATTTCTGTAAAGAACTTCATTTTTGTCTATTATTATAACTACATAGTTCTCATTAAGGAGTTCCAGTTTCATTCGCTGAAGATCATCAGAAATTCCTCTTCTCCAGGATACCAAAAGAATTCGGTAGCTTTAAATGGTTAATTTTTTTCTGCCTCGTGTCGGAGGACGCGGACACTTCGGGCAACCAGTGGCACCTAATTAAGCGGCGTAATGAGGTCGCCCCTACGAGTTAATTATTTCGAGAAAGTTTTTCAGGGATTGCCGACGCGGATGAACGGTCCTCTGCTATCGTGGCTCGTACCGAGCCAGGAAATGGGGACGTAAAATGATTCCCTGAAACGTTTCTAACCGATTGACGATGTTTTAAGCTAGTAAAAATACTGGGGATTAATCTATCCTAGCTGAAGATATCACAAATTTATTAGACATACAATAATTATAATATAGGAGAACTCAAACGTTGAATTACTTTAATGATAGGATAACTCAAATATTGAGTTACATTGAACATAAGATAACTGAAACATTGACTAATTAAAGTACCGAATAACTCAAATATTATGTCACTCTAATAATAGAGAAACTCAAATGTTGAGTTACTTCAAATATAGGATAACTCAAGAACTCAGTTAGTTCGAGTATTGAATTATTTAACTACTGAATGACTCCAAGTTAATTGAATTTCCACTGCAAGCTAATACTCAATTAATTATTGACTCTAGAAGGAAAAATTCCAATAAAGGAGCTCCGAATTCGTTTGAATCTGTGTTAAAAGTGGAGGCGGACCTTTAAACGAGAGGCGGGTACGTCGCATACACGTGGATCTTATTTTCGCAGGATCTCAGCCGAGACCAAAATGTCCTGGCGCCTACTTTGATGATTTATACGCAAGAAGGGGCGTTCACGACGCGAAAGGAGGTCGAAATCGTACCGGTTTCCTGAGAGGAAGTGGGGATAACCCCTGGAACACGACTTCCTTGTTATTTCGTGGTCAAATAAATTGCTGTTTGCTTCTTTTCGCGGCTTGTTATCGTAGAACTTAGGTCTCAACCGTCCAATGAAGAGGAAACATCAGTGGCAGATGCAAATCTTCCATCCATTTTGATATCTTCTCTAAGGTAAGGTGAAAAAACTCAGGATTTTAAGGGAAATCTGTAGATTTGTGGAAGTGTGAACTTTAATCTGCTAATTGAAGGCTCAAACTTTTCTAATCTCCAAACTAATTGCTTCTTCCTTATGCCTTCTATGTTCCTCTGTAGTTTTTACTTTCCTTGCTATGCTAATTTAGCCTTAGACTCTTTCTTTCAGGTGGCCCAGAATCAATGAAGATAAAAATTGGGTCTCTAATGAATGAAACAATGCATAAATAGTCAATTTATTTATACCAATCAATTCTAATTTGCTAAATGATTGTGTTCCTTTGTAGTTTCTTCTTCAATTGCTATCCTAATTCTATCTAGGACCTATCCTTTCAAGTGGATGCTGTACAAATGAAGAAAAAATTGTTAATGCAAATTGCGCTTTCTTTAGTCGATTATTATGTCAATATGCTACTTGTGAACGGTAAATTCGATGATTTTCACCGACAATGTACAGTTGTCGGTGAACATGAGAAGAAAATACGGCAATCGGTAAGAAAGTAAAGACGCTCCTCACAGGATGCACCCTTCCTCACGAGCGCACTCGGACAAGGGTGCATTCAAAGAAAATTCTAACTGCTTATCGATGCGGTAAACCAGTCTGCTGTCCTGAGAATGATCTTATTTCTTTCCCATCGATAAAATCATTCATTAATTTCTACGTGAATTGCTTTAGAATTCGCTCGTATGTGTTGGTTAATACAATTTTCTACTTGGACCAGCAATTAGAGAGATTTTCCCTTAAATTATCTATTAATAAATTATATTCTCCATGGTTCTATGTTTATTTGTCATTATTATAATTGCGAAAAATAATTATCGTAGTAATTAAATCCATCAATGGTAAAAAATCTCGTGCGAATCGGCTGCTCCTAAAGTTAAAAAGCATAGGCATTCAAGATAAATAAAGATCATCTCGTTTTTATGTAAAAATATTTCAAATTGCTATGAATTAATTATAAATGCATATAATTTCATTATTTTATTGTGAACGTGGTAGAAATAAATGAATTAGGTTATCTATTTGTTTTTTCGATAACCTAGAGCTATCGTATCCTACTTTGCCGATATACTCTCGGTTTCGATCCAAGCTAAGGCGATTCTACGATATTCCAACATCCTATATAAATTTCGATAACTACAGTTAAAGAATTATTCCTAATTTGGTCATTTTTTAAAGTAAATCTCCTACCCATCCAGAAACTTAATAATTATAACCAAATTAATAAGAGTCATAAGACTTCGAAAATTCGCTCGATCTAGCGCATAATAATAATTCGTGCCTTCTTGTCTTCCAAGTGAATTGTATTTCATACATATATACTTGTAGCAACGTATTTTTTATTCGCATATTTATAAAAAATATAAATGATCATGCATTTGGGCAAATGGAGGGGGAGCCCAACGGTGATGTATGGAAAAAAAGGAATTATATTATTATTTTACCTTTATTTTTCCTGTTTTTTCTATTTTACTTCATCTTGGGTGCGAGGTCTTTCAATGAAGATACGACACAGAAGAAATTAAAGGCTTTTTATCACAATAAATGAAAATTTTCGAGCACCTCTTTGGAACGGGCCACCACTTTCAAACTGATTACGAACTAAAATGGCGTCGGAACCTGTTCGTTATTCTTTTCTAATGGTTTCAACAATCAATCGATATATCGATTCTGAGCGCGCGAACATTTTGAAATTCAAAAACGTACTTAAGGGATCATTTCTTTTTACAAATAATTGCGTTTGTAGTAAACTAAATGGTTATTGTTCTGATATTAAGAATTCTTTGGCTATGTATTGCTATTTATGGAATAATGAAACGAAGATAATTGTAGAAATAGCTGAATATATTATAAAATGTATGTACTGGAAGTAATGGTTCACCAACTTCAGGAAGCTTAACGAAATTACATGAACATATTCATTAGAGTTTTCTTTCGGTCGTAGAACGTTGAATTTTTAAATAGAAATTCACGTACAAGAAGCTAAAAAAAATAAAAGTTCTTTTAATATATCAAATTCTTCGTCCAACTCACAAATAAAATTAATACAATGTAAATAACCTCTAGACCTATCGATTTTACTTAGATTTCACTTTGATACTACGTAAATTCTCCCGCGCATTGTTCTTAACGCCTCGCAACATGAATAATTAATTATTCTTAAAGGAATATAAGAATATGATAATTGACGATGGAAGAATAATTTCTTCTGGCTTTGGTAAGAAAAAAAGAATAAGAAACGTCGTCATGGTAAAGCCATCACTCTCCATAGTGTAAGAATATAAATACAATTTCAGTAAACAAAGCAAGCAAAGGCAAAGGAATTTAGTGGAAATTTGAACTTTAAATTCTAAGTCCCAGTGCACCTCGTGTAAGTCTCTAAAATACACGACTTAAAGATGAAACTAAATGTTACGATTTAATAACGTTAACAGTACTAAATGTATCATACGTCCCTTTCAATTTTGAGGGAAAAAACTTAAATTGACATAGACACTGATTGCCATGTAATGTTTAAAAACAAGTTCCTCTTCTGCAATTAAGTTTCACTCGTTAACTTATTATGTATATTTACAAGATCGACTCGTTCGAACAATGAAACAAGCTGCTTTATTAAGCTTAGCTCAATTTAGCTGGAAATTCGGACTCAGCTAAATTGGCACATCGCAGAGGCAAATATCAGCTGTATTGTTACAGTTTGTGCAATTATGTCACTTATTACACCATCCTTAATGAAGTTATGAAGTTGAATTATGGCAATATCGACAGGAAATAATGTTTTTTTTTCTTTCTCTTGGGAAATCAGTTGATATTCATTTCAAATATGGGAAGCCCCTACGATCGTAGTTTAATTCTCTCATTTACTTTCTCTCTCTCTTTCACTCCAACTCGCTCGCACGTTCTTCCATCCATTTGCATATACATTATCGTATAATCGATAAATCTAGTTCATTGAAAACTATGCTTTGGAAGTTTGCAATTAACGGAACACGAGGGTAGGATAATGATGTTAATTGAAAGAATTTGAATCAATCAACAGCATTAAACTCTCTGAAATGGATAAAACTTCCAACTTCCTTTCACAGCGATAAATTTCACGGTAGAATCACGATTGAGTTCGTACCATTGACTTGCATTTAACTCGCTTTAAAATTCACGAATATAGTATACAACTCATATCTTACATATTACTTGACGATATAAAAATCTCTTAAATACCCATTGTTAATTGGCGGACTCGAGGCCGCGAGACCGAGTATAGTACCACGTAAATTCGATAGGTAGACGAATCAGGCAAGTTGGATTATTGAGGCCTACATCTTAACCGAATCCTTCATGTTATACGTACAATCTGTACGGATATTTTACATCACATATACCCTTTCCACAAAATTTTGTCTAAACAAATCGAGACAATAGGCTAATACTCGCCTATATAATTTTGTTAACTTATTCCGTAGCGATGGTCCTCAATACATATTTCACCATATAAACAAATGCTGCGAAACCTATAATTACAATGAGATTTGTTAGAGCACTGTGCAATGGACTTTGTTCTCTCTGTAGTTGATTACGTATCAAAGACGACACTCCAGATGCTGTACTCTGATGCCTCACTTGTTTTCCCAATTCTTTCCTGTGTGCCAGTTCGGCCTTTATCGTCTGTGACATAAAAAAATCATTTTTTTCTTGTGTTAATAGGTTTTGGGCACCTGTTATTATATTGTACCTCTACAGTCTCCGGGAAGAGTTCACAGAACATTTTATCTTTCAAATTGTACTCCAAGCTCTGCACAGCCAGCTGTTTCTTCTCATAGTCTGTTGTGTTAATGCTTCCCAATGTTGGACTCTTCTCAATCTGTCATGTTAATCATTAGGATTAAATGCAGACAATTCAAGGTAATCTGAGTTTGCAAATACACATACCATAAAACTAAGCAATCCGGTAAGAATAGTAGACACACTCCATGCTGGATTCCATGTGTCAGGATGAAAGTCAGAAATGGATAAACACAATCTTGTATTGACTTTAAATCTGCCATTTGGAGTAATCATATAAATGCTAGGAGGTTGAAATGGAAATTCTCCAGGAAATATAAGCTTCCCATGGTAAAATCCTCCCTCGTATGGAGTTTTCTCTGGACCTTTTACTACATAATGCCTATAAAATAACCACAGCACGTTATGATACTTTAGCAGCCTTTGATTTTCAGGGTATTCTTCGGCAAGACGAACAAGACAAATTTACCATACTAATATGTTTGAAGGGACTGGCTCTGCGACTACGTATGGCACTGGATCTTTCTTCAGACGAAAGTAATCCTGCTTTAATCTAGCTGTTGCACTGTTTATTTTTCTATTCATCTTAACCATAGAGATCTGCCAGGTGCTGTTAGAATCTCTTGGTTATGTTTGCCCAGAAATATCCCTTATGTTCTAAGATACCAGCATTTATGGTTTTTCTTTCTCTATTGTTTTCAGGTACACCTTCTTAGGAATCCTTTTTTTTCAAGAAACTTTTATTCACACGAAATCCTTGCTGATGTAATCGCTTGTCGGGGCAACTGATAAAAGTTACGATCACGAAATGATAATCTGGAGAACAGAACTCGCAAGTATCACGATACTTCGTTGAAATGAGAATTTAGTTGAGAGTTATGAATGACAGTAGTCTGTACGTGTACGTGAATTAATCTACGAACGATCAAGAACAGATTTTATAACATACGAGACTCAGAATAATGTAGGTAGAACACAATACGGAATGGTACGAATTGCAATCCTTGAGAGGAATGGGAATCGTACAGAAACAAAAGATTCAATCACTCTATCTCGGAATATTCACGAATGACACTGAATTTGACAGGAGCCCTCACTATTTTTCACGACAGAAAACATATGACTATGAAATACACTGAATTATTTGTCTCTCGCAGTGCTGCCAAGTTCGATGGAGGAGATATATTTGCCATATTATTTCCTTCTTTTTTTAATACGATACCTCAACTAATTCTTGAACTATTTTTTTTTCTCTTCATCGAAATCTGAGTCTACATTTTATCTACTTTTTATTTTTATTCCATTGCAAACATATTACATGAATACAGAGATAATGGGAGCATCACGACGCAGTATCAAGATCTGTACCGCGTCTTTTAAATGCAGATAAGGGTATAATAGGTGCTAAAATGAATCTGCGATAACGACGAAACGATTAATTACATGTTTCTAAATTTCTATCGTTCCTTTTGTTTTTGCTAACTTTGAGAGATAGATTTTGCGGACATCGAGGAAAAATAGAATTCGTCATTCAAACGTAATGTTTAAGGTTATTTCTCGACGAGTAACCTTAAACGTTGCTGAAAACTTGGCACTGTATATTTAGTAGCTGATTTTCATACTTTATTATTAAAATCTTTTTACACGCAATTATAATATATTTATTTTTCTCTACCCCAATCCTCAGAAACGTATCTGAGAAAGTCTGTCAGGTTTTCAAATTCGGTTCTACTTTGTGGTGGATCATTCTTTGGTATTCTTGGTAGAAGGGAACCAACTTTATATCTAAATTCTTCAGCATTGGTAGCTCCAGAGAGTTTCCAGATTCCGTAAAAGAGTATTCCACACCCTGTACAGGCATAAACTGAGCCCCAGAATAGTGCTCTCGTAGCTAAAGCTGCTCCTGTTTCGTGGAGACCCTTAACTCCTACAACTCCCACGTTAAAACTGTTCGGATCCTGCTTTTTTGCAGATGCTAAGGCACTACCGAATCCAATAATTGCAGAGATTCCTGCTACTCCGCTTAGGAAAAGGGCAGCTGTAGTTTAATAGGAGTAGATTGAACTGAATGATATTTTTACACTGATCGGCGATGTTATATGCGAATAGTAAGGACATAACTTAAACTAAGAGGCTTCTCGTGCATGGAACAAAGGCTTGTATAAGTCCAATTAAAAGTTAGGTTAGGTGGGCAAATAACTAATTTGAAGAGTATTTACGGTATGTGATTGTACTTAAATATATTATTCGTTTATAAGTAAGAAACGTGCACTACTCTTCACTCTTTTAACGTAGAAAAACATTGAAATTCACTTAGTTCTAAAAGATACACGTACCATATAAGTTTTCCCTTTGCTTCTTATTACCTTTGTCAGACATGATTATTGCTATACATTATCATATATTCTTATTATAACAATATAATTTATCGTGATATTACGATTATACAAGTAAATTATGAGCGATCATCGAAAATATTCAAAGAATAGCAAGAAAATAAACAGGTCGTGGCCATGCTGCTTTTCCAGTGCTTGCAACTTTATTTCGATCAGGTGGCAGTTAATTGCCAGAGGGAGCTTCAGCCTCTTTCTCCTGGGATCGCCTCCAGGGGAGCCAAGGGGAGCCGTTAAGGTGTATTTGCTATATTTACCGTATTTTACATTCTCCTCATTTATCGACAGTAAAGCAATTCGTGTTCTGTGCTTAGAAGTCTAAGTTTCCCGTTGAACAATCTTGTTGGACAGGTCACGTAAGCATTACTTTTCTTCTCTTCGATTCTTCACAATGTTTCGTTGCTATTTACAAATTGTATGCTACAAATAAATCGCAGAAATCTCCACGCGGTGTAACTGGGTCTTTTTTTTATTAGATTTAATATTAGGCTTTGATTAGATTTAATATTAAGCAGGAAAAATTCAAACATAATTAGCAGAAAGTATTTTACGATTGTTTGAATTTTTCGTTAGTACAGTGCGCTAGCTGATGGTGCTCAACTGAAGTAGTGACGTCACAGTCATTGTCGACAATTTCCCTTGCTAGGTTGAATAGCGAGTGCTCCGACTTTCGATTCGCTTTTTACTTAGAATTTGCAAAAACTGTGGCCAAAATCTATTCTCCGCTACTTATTAGTGTGTCTTGTGTACAAATATCGCGTGGAGTCGTTGGTTTCTCTTTTTTTTATGACGATTAATGGAAAAATATTGCTCGACCCCATCTGCTCTTGCCGCTTGGGAAAACGTAAGTTATTTTTCTTTTATTCATACATAGTATGAGCAATTCTAAGCATTACGATTCGAAATATCGCAGTTCTCTTGTGCTGCCTAATGATAGAGAAGTACAGTTACGGTATAGTTAGGAAATTGCATTTTATGTTAGTTCGGATTTGCTTTTGTTTGCTATTTCATCCACTGCTTGTCATAGCGTTTGCGCAGTAATCGCACGCGCATGCGTTGCACAGCCGCGGGAGTAGAGTGTCCGCCATCTTGGATAATTTTCCCTTGTTCAGTCGTGACATTCGCGCTCCTCGGTTTTATTCACTTTTCGGTGAGAAATTTTGAAAAACTGTGCTAGAATTGTGTTCTCAGTTAGTCATTGGTGCCGGGCTTGCAAGTGTGATATGGAGTCGTTGATTTCTCTTTTTTTTTGTGACCATAGGCGGAGAAATACTGATCCGGCTCTTCTCCCATTGTCGATCGGGCCGCTGCTGCGATAGATTTATCGATATTTTGAACTATGTAAGTTTTATTTCTTCCATCATCACGTAGTTCTTAGCATTGCGATTCGAGCTACTGGAGTTCAGTTATCGAGTTTGATGTTTCAAAAATAGAGTTAATGTATAGCTGAAAATTGCATTTTGCAGTTGCTCGAATTTGCCATTTCCCTTGTTAGTTGCTATTTCACCCACTGCCAAAATGGCGTCTGCGCAGAAGTCTCGTGCGCATACGCTGCGCACACACTGCGCAGACGCGGGGGCAGACTGTCCGCCATTGTAGTCATTCTTCCCTGTTCGGTCGTGAACGTTAGTGCTCCTCTATTTTATCTATTTTTCGGTGAGAAATTTTGGAAAACTGTGCTAGAATTGTGTTCTCAGTTAGTCATTGGTGGCGAACTTGTAAATGTGATATGAAGTCGTTTGTTTTTCTCTTCTCTGTGACCATAGGCGGAGAAATACTGATCCGGCTCTTCTTCCCTTGTCGATCGGGCCGCTGCTGCGATAGATCTATCGATATTTTGGACTATGTAAGTTTTATTTCTTTCATTATCACTAGTGGTTCTTAGCATTGCGATTCGAACTACTGGAGTTCAGTTATCGAGTTTGATGTTTCAAAAGTAGAGTTAATGTATCGCTGAAAATTGCATTTTGCAGTTGCTCGAATTTGCCATTTCCCTTGTTAGTTGCTATTTCACCCACTGCCAAAATGGCGTCTGCGCAGAAGTCTCGTGCGCATCCGCTGCGCATACACTGCGCAGACGCGGGGGCAGAGAGTCCGCCATTTTAGATATTCTCCCTCATTCGGTCGTGAACGTTTGTGCTCCTCAATTTTATTCATTTTTCGGTGAGAAACATTCAGAAACTGTGCTAGAATTGTGCCCTTAGTAAATAATTGGTGTTTCTCGTTCGAATGTGATATTAGTCGTTAATTTCTATTTTTTTGTGGTCATAGGTGGAAAAGTGTTGAACCGGCCCTTCTCCTCTCATGGACCGGGACGCTGCTACGACGCATTTCTCGGAATTTTGGCTTACGTGAGTATAATTTCTTCTACTTGTGATCAGACACACATAGAATTTCTAATGCAAAGTTGATATGAATATTAAATCGCATAACACTGACAACGACAGTCTATAGTATCATTTCTCAGCCTAGGAAAATCATATTTAAAATTATGAGCATACAATTTTTGGCCTTCTGCCACCCCCCCCCCCCAAACCACCATAACCTTTAATTTATTTTCAGCAATTAGTGGCCGCGCGCAATGCGGTCTTAGAGTCAGTGTTTGCCACTTATAACTTGTACCAATTTTGTTTTTACAGAGCACCTGCCTCTGATTTTATCTTAATATATCATTAAAGTTTATTAGAAGGCACCGTTGCCCCTGAATATCATTGCAAATGTAGAGTCAGTGTTTGCATCGAAATTAAAGATATAGGATATATTTATTCCAGAGCGTCGCGGCTCTCATTGCAACATTTTTATCGCGAAGAAAGTAGAGTCACTTTTTCCGTCGGCTATAAAGGAAACGGACGCGTTTTTTTTTTATTTTATTTTTCGTCTCGGTGTTAGAGTCCTTAAGATTCCAGTTGGCAGATGTACCATCACCGGAACCACCAATTTTATTTCGTAAGTTGAAACTTTTAAAATACATGAACTTTGTCATTTTTTTTTCAACGATTAGTACGTTAGGATGATTGATTTCAATGGAATTTTTTCTTCTCTTTTAGAGCTTGCCTTGTCGAGACGATCCTGGACCTCTCGGTGGCGCTTATCTGTCTTGAGCTGGCAACCTGTTGAATATTTTCTGCGTTCGGTGAGTCGCATGCACTTAGATTCCTCCGGGACCCCGATCCATGCCGTAGGACGAATGGTCCGAATCGGCAAGGGGAACTGGTTGTATTATTTTTTGTTGCGAGCACCGTGACCATGGGTTAGATAAATAGTATCCTACTCATGTACAATTGTATATTTAGGGTGTCTATTAGATCAGGATAGGTCTTCTTGCACTCGCGATTGCTCAATGAATGAATGTAGCTGAACGATAGGCTCAAATCGCGAATGAATTCCGCGAAATTAACTTGGCGCGGGTAGACTTTGAAGACGGATCAACCATCCGACTTCGTATTTTCTATTTTATTGTGCAATGAGAATTACAATGCGCAACTTTTTTTTCGTTTCCGTTGATATAAAGAGCCGCAAATTTTTTCCATCTGTAAGGTGCAAGAAAACACTTCGCGACGGGCTGATTCTAGAATCGAAGTATCAATTTGCAAAGTCCTTTCTTTATCCTTTGAACCATTTACTTCGATGGCAGAATCTCCCGAGGATAATGGATGTCATTACTCTTCCAATTTAATATAAATATTTTCAATATAAAGTTCAATACAATATTCACTTTAAAGTTCAATATGATATTCAATTTAACGTAAAGTATTTGATCATTGATGATATTATAAATATTCTTAGTAGAGTCTTTGCTTGAATTACCAATTACATTTCAATATTGATCTATATTTTGCTTGAATAATGAAATATTTTTGAGAAAGAAAAATAGATCGTTAGATATTACTAATGATTTTTCCAGCTCAGGATTTTCAGCACTAATCTTTAGCTGAGATTTGCTCGTGCTCGCTTTTCAGCTCAGACATATTGGCATGCCCAGGTGCAATGCTGATAAGTCTGGGCGGCGAGCTGAGCTCTGGTAGGACTAATCTTTTTTAGCGACTGACAATGTCAAGGCGAGTCGTGCACGACGTAATTTCCACGTTTGTGTGTTTGGCTAGGCCGTGGATTTTGCGTCGCATTTGAAACTCATAGAAACAAACATTAATTTGCTGTTCGTTCTTGCTCGAATCCATTCCATTGAAGGAACCCTCCGCGATCGTAACTTACACTCGGTTTCACCGTATGGTGAATAAATTAACGCATATGGTATTTCATATTAAAATCCAATTTTACATGTATTATGAACACGAGCCATATGCGTTACCGTTTTTCTTAAAATTGCTTTCAATTGTCTCGCGCGACGTTTCAAAGATATACGATAGCATGGTTCCCTTGTACGCGAAGTAGATGATAAATTCACTTTACATATTACGCAATGTCCGCTTTGCTTGTCAGTCGATTTCAGGAAATGGTACGTACCTTTAGAGAGTGAATGTTGAGTACAGAGTTCGGGTGTCGGAGTCACCCCGGGGTGGCTCTCCAGTGTAGGCCCTTGCGCCCGGGCTCTTGAATGATGATCGTGAGCGAATGTTTTGTGATGATTGATTCGCGATTTGCCATTTTAAATATAGGTGATAGGTAGGTAGGTAGCATACCATCTCGTCTGTGTGTTTTTGTTTCACTAATTTAAGTAGGTAGGGCCAGGTGGTCAGGCTATCACAATCGCGCGCGAGTAGGGTGAGACGTCTGCCTCTGGGATTAATCGTGGTCGAACGGATCCGGATCTTGTTCGGTCGCGATTCTTAGGATTATTTTTTCAGCTTGCTCGAATATCATGCCCAAATTTGAAGCAACGCGAGCAACGGTGCAGACACGGGGAGCGATTTCTGAAATCGCTCCTCGTCCTAGCATCGCTCGCGCTGTTTCCTCGCAAAAGCTCCTCGGGGTAGCTGACAATTTCACGCGCACTGGCGAGATATTCGAGCAACGTTCCTGGGGCAGGAGCCCGAAAAAAGAAGAGGCATCCGCCGAAGAGGCCCCGAACAAACTGTCGCAAGAAGGGGTCACAACGAATGGTTGACCATTTTCGAATCCTCGGGTTCTAAAATGGGGCGCCATTGCCATCTTTTTTAATATTCTGTCACTGTGCTCGCTTAGTGCATGTAGTAGTAGTCAGTAGTTAGTAAACCGCGATTTTGTTCGTATTAGCAGCCGCGAAATTAGAGTTGCGAATAAAAATAAGCGCGTTGAATTGATTTATTAGATTCGCCAAAGTAACTTTTCAGAGAGCACAGAAATTGTGCCCAGGACTTTGCTCGGTTTAGGTTTTCACTTAACGTAGAGTCTCGAAGCTTTCGACCCTTGAGAAGGGTCCTCGGGAGTTCTCTCAATTTGGATGTAAAGTAGCGTTGCGACAAAAGAAACAGCACCGGAAACTGGTGCACGGATTTGCCACGCATTAGGTTTGTAAAATGTAGAGTTGCGAGATTAATAGCATCCCAAGTGAATGCTCGGGAGTTTGTAGCAATAACGACCAGTTAAAGTAGCGTTGCGACACTAAAAGAAGCACCATAGGGTGCACGGGTTTTGCTCGTAATAGGATTGTAAGTAAAGTAGCGTTGCGGAGCAAAGAGCACCTCATACTGGTGCACGGGAGTTTGCCAAGGTGAGGGATTTTCAGGATTCATCATTGTTTACTTTTCGCGATATTAGCGTTGCGATAACAACAGACAAACGGGTTTTTCTTTGCTCGGTACTCGGTGAATAGAGTCGCGAACAACTCAGCAGCATGGACGGAACTGGTACCGGACTTGGTACCAGATGAGGTACCGCACTTGGTACTGGACTTGGTACCCTGGAGTCACAAAGGGACGACTCCTCTATGAGCGGCTTCAATGCCCGCTCTCTTCATCCGCGAATTAGTGTTGCGACAATTCATTTCCGCGATTTGTCCGCGAATTCGAGTAATTAGAGTTGCGAGAAACATTAGCGCCCACAGTGGCTGCTCGCGATTTTTTCGGGAATTCGATTAATTAGAGTTGCGAAACATAATAACGCACACATTGGTTGCTCGCGATTTTTTTCGGGAATTTGCTGAATTAGAGACACGGAATACAATAGCGCCCACCGTGGCTGCTCTAATTTTTTTTCGCGAATTCGTCAAAGATGCTCAATTGAGCTTCTCGGGTGCTTTTTTCCTGTCTAACCTTTTTTTATTTTCAGCTGCCCCCTGATCCCTTGCTCTTTATTACATCTTTGGCCAAAAACAATTTAAAATTTTACCATACTGCATTCAATTACAACTACAAACTATTGCTTGTCGACCTCAGTGTTATTGATTTTCTAAAAACACCCTACAATTTCTCAATTTTCATTTTACTTGATATTTAAATTTGATAGGAAATAATGATTAAAGTCAATTGTTAAATTTTGATTATGCAAGCAACTCTTTTTTTGTTTCCTTTTATCGACAAAATTAATGAGAGTCTGTTGCAGATTAAAGAAACGCAGTTACAGATATTTCAGAATTTGATAAAAGATGATTTCTATGATGATCAATGGGCACGGAAATTGATACCACCGTTTGCTTAAAAACAAAATGCAATTATGGATATTTATTGGATGAGAATCAAATGAATTGAGACATACACGCGGAGCTTAAGAGACCCGGATGTCTGAAGACTCTGAACGAACTCGCAGAGTAATGTAATTTTACTAACGAATATGTATTTTTTGCAGGAAATTCGTGGATCAATCCAACTTCGATGGCTGATCGATGGACATCGATCTCTGGTGTCTTCTATCGTAAATTGTGCGTCACAGTTCCAAGTATCGTTTTTGAGATTTTGTGCCCCTTGTTTTGTTTGTCGTTTGTTGATGATTTCGACGTGTTTGGTTTTTGCATGATCGTATCGTTCGTCTTGTCCTCGAAGTCTGATTCCTAGGATGATTGTTGTTTGGTTTCTTTTTTTGGTATTAACAGAATGTTTCCTTTCATTCTGTTTCACGCAGAATCCGTTCCTTAGTTCTGGTGAAAATGCTTACTTTCTGGTATACTCATAAGCAGTGTTGCAATTTTTCCTCAGTCAGGGTTTTTCCATGGGGAACATATTTCCATTATAACTGGGGTGGTATACGGGAAAATAAATTCATCACTGAAGATTTTCAAGACTGCTAGCTGAAGAAAGAAGAACAAAAGCGGGGATATATTTAAATTCTATCAGAAATAGTATTTCAGTTGATTTGACCTCTGCACTTTGGTTTTCACTGAGTGCAAAAACTCTTTCCATATTAAAGGTCAAACTGAAATATAAGAGGGGAGGGTGAGGTCATAATGGGGTAGAGAATAAGTTACTTATCAATTAGTTCTTAAGTTTAAAATTAAGTCTTAAAATGTATGGAATGAATGTTGTGTGCTAGTCCTTTAGTCTTGGATGCTCGAAGCATCACTGTCGGAATTCTATCTCTCCCGGTTCGAGATAGATAAAGTAAAGTAGAACAAGAAATTTCATCTGTCACATTCTCTTCTTCATTTTATCATTTAAACTTGTATTCATTTCATTATTTTTACTAGAAAATGTGACAGACGAAAGACAAAATGTGATGGTGGATGGATGGCAATTTTTTTGGGTCCCCAGTCGCAGAAACCTCCACGTGGTGGGACCTGGGTCGTTGTTGCTCGCAATCACTTGAAAACTTTTATTTTATTTCATTTTTCTCGCATTGAAAGCTACAACGGGCTAATGGCTGCGAATTCCGAATAATGTAGAATATTTAAATGTCTTTAAATTATTCTCTACTTTGAAAAATTCGTTTCCAACTGTCACAGAAAGAAATATTGGACTACTATTTCATTCATAATCTCATTAAGGAAAACACTAACAATTTGCTTTTAGAAATTATTCTCCTTTTTCGTTAAAAACAATACTTTTTCACGTTAGGCGCTTGGACGATCGAAGCACGCTAGTGACCGTAGTCCGCGTAACTTTGAAATCTCTCAGAGTACGAGTTACATTTTAGTCATTCTTTCCATAATTGTTTCTATAATGGCTGTTGCATTGATGCAATAGATAAATATTATTTTTAATTAAGATTATTATTTAAATTATGTATACGAAACATTACATTAGGTATCACTACTGCCATCTATTGTCTGCTACATATACTAAATTCGTTATCACTATCGTCTCTCACTGTAATCCCACATGAAACATTTCTCGAAACTTTGGTAGCTCTGTTCTCACTTAAGCTGACTTAAGCTCTGAGCTCTTGGTCCATAGAATTACGTTGTATTACGTCAAAAATAGTTCTCCTGTGGTAAACGCATGTAATTTCTCCGGAATAAGATTTAAATTGACACGAAATTTGCGAAGAAACAAGAAACATAATGGAAGGTAATAGAACAAATAGATTACAAAGATTACTTTATCTAAACGATTCAGGCATAAATGTTCAAACATAGTATCAAATGTCAAAACATCGAGTGACAGAGACAGAATGATTATCCTTTTGTAAATAAACTTCACCTGTTAAATTGATATACATTAGTTCTACGAAATTATACTGCTTATAAAATTAAATATTGTCTTTTATGTCAGGATCGATTTACTGTGTCTTACGTCTTGCTCAAATTCAAAGCATTAATAACTTTTTAAACAGGATATATTATATATTTCATACTTTTCAGGCGAGATAAAACATAATATCGATAAATTAGTGGAAGAGCTAAGATTCGTCGTAAAATCGGAAAAGGAAATCCAGGATATTGTTCAGGTTTTGGATTCTATAGTGAACGTTAGCAAAACTTCTATCGGAGGTACTTAAAAATTCTACTCATTTTATCCGAGCAGGGTTTACAATTAACATATTAATTCTACTCTCTTTAGAAGCCACAGAATTTGCAATAGACGATGTATTTCTGACCTTATTGCGGCACGAGTCAAACGAGATTATTGCAAAGACTGCAAAAGCTATTGCTGAGATCGCTAAGAGTGAGAGAGGAAGAGAGAAATGTACCAGCACGGATTTGGTAAAAGTGTTGATAGATCTATTGAAGGATGATCGTGTAGATGTACTGACTCAGACATCCAGGGCATTAGGAAATATCTGTTATGAAAATGGTAGAATTTCCATCTTTTATTATACCTAGGCATTCTCACAGTTAGTTTTATAGTTGACAAATCATTTCAGAAAGTGCCAAGAAGTTTATCGAGGACAGAAATGGACTTAAATCCATTTTAGCTGTAGTGGAAAAGAGTGTAGCTTTGGGAAGCACAGAAGGAGCTTCATTTCTTCGTAACGTTGCAGCAGGCCTTCTCTTAATTTTCCTCATTGATCAGCCATCCCTTTTTAAAGAGGTTGATCACTCTCTGTATGCTATTCTTTGCTTTCAATGTTTCTTCTAAAGAATTTTAATGAATATAGTTCTTTGAACGGTTTTATAAGTTTTTTATATCTCGTTTAGTACGAATTTATTGTACACATATTTGCAATACGAAAATTGTAGGCATTACAGCAAGGCACTGTGTCTATCGTCTATAACGTTTTGGAGGTCGATGGAATTACAAACGGAGAAGCAGCGATGCATGTCCTTTTAATATTAGGAATTTTAAATGATGCAGGCATAATATTTCTAGACGAAAAGCTAACTAAGATTCTGGTAGATATTCTCGCAAGTGACGCATCTTCCGAGATTTCCGAAATGTGCTTGGAGCTCCTTCATGGACAAGCAGAAGATGGTACTTTACAGTAATAAAATTCAGTGTTGTGGAACAATGTAATTCAAACATTGAATTCAAAGTTCATTGAAAGATTTCTCGAGAAACTCGTATCAATTACATGTAATTCCTACAAATGACATTACGAATTACACTGTCTTCAATTTTTAGAGAATGCAAAATCGTTGCTAGCGAAAGCAGGGGTTTGCGAGCTTTTACTAAAATTTCTAGAAAAGCACGGTCCAGACTGCACGGACGAGGAGTCGAGATCGGTCTTCAAAATCGCATGCAATTTAATAGTTCTTGTATTAACCGGAGGTACGTTAATATATTACAGGTAATATAATAATCAATAGAAAAATAGCAAGAACATAAATCCTATTTCATGAGCATGCTACTTTTGTAGATCAAAGTATGAACATATTGTACGACAACAGCAATGGCATAGTTTATAAAAAATTGGTACAGTGGCTCGAAACAGAGGACAGAGACCTCCAGATCGCAGCTGTACTTGCAATGGGGAATTTTGCTCGAACCGATGCCCATTGTAAGCTCATGGTAGCTGAAGGAGTACATCGTAGCCTCCTTAAGCTCCTACAGAGCAATGATAAAGAAACTACGGACATAAGATTTCAGCATGCTTTGCTGAGTGCTTTGAGAAACCTTGTAATTCCTCTCGATAATAAGCCTGTGATATTAAAGGATGGATTGATAGATGTATTGTACAAAATGCTCGACATTCCAACGTTTCCTGTGGTGTTTAAATTACTAGGCACTCTGAGAATCGTTATCGATGGGCAGCGTAAGAGTTTTTGATAAAATTGCTCGATTTTAATATAGAAGAGAAAGTTTTTGCGATAGGGATTTATAATTAGAAGGAAATTTTCTAATGCAGGTGAAGCAGCAATAGATTTAGGGGGAAGGAAAGGTTTGATGAAGAAAATAATTGAATGGTGCGATACAGAGGATCATCCAGGAGTTCAGGGAGAAGCAAATCGTTTGATTGCTTGGTTAATGAACAACAGCAGGTGAATTGAGCATTTTAAAATGTACAAAGTATCAAAGGAATTCACTATTCTCTCGAAATTTAATTTTAGGGATAAGGAAATTGCACTTTCAATAATAAAACAGGGAGCTGTAGGACATTTGACTAAAATGCTGGTGGCACAGCATGCCTTGATGCAAAATGAGGCTTTAATGAGTCTGACTATTGTTTCTACGATTTGTCCGCGCGAATCTGAAATTGCACTTTTAGAAGCTGGCATTGGAGAAAAGCTTTCCAAGTTTTTCGAAAATGCAAGCAACTTAGATGTGCCCATACTCTGCAATGCATTTTCTCTTTTAGACAGTATTACGAATTCAGGTATATGAGAGTTATTTTTACTTAGAATGATGATAGGATAACTAATTGAACATATATTTTAGACGTGTTGAAAGAACATTTGCAAAAGAGCAATTTGATAAAATTGTGCCAAAAAGCAATCGATGGCAAAGATGACTCGGATCTTCGAGAAAAATTAAAAGGACTCCGTGGAAAACTCGAGTAATTCTATTAATTCCGTAAGATACGTGTTAAGTGTTTAAAGTGTAATTAATTGATCTCTATATATCTTAATTAATTAATTAAGTTCCAAGTCAATCTATGATCAATCACTCAATCAATCAATCAATCAATTAATTAATTAATTAAGGGAATATGCAAAAATGTATGAGGGAGACTGTTCCTGTGGGAGAGAAGTATACTTTTAAGCGACTGACCAAGAAGTATTTTTTCTTTCGACGACAGATAATTGTGAGATTACTATCAGAATAAATCTATTGATCTTAACTTTCAAAAGTTGAGATTATTTCCTTCTAATTCTTTGCTCTTATCTCCACCAGAAACGATAGTTAATCATTCCCAAAGAATCGACGCTACAATCCCTCATTTATTTCGTTTCTCTATCAAAAAATTTGCCTTAAAATATCTATCTCCATCTCAGAATATATATAAAAACAATTCTCAAAAGTAAGAATTCTTAAAAAAAAGGTGAAAGG
Source organism: Cerceris rybyensis (assembly GCA_910591515.1). Classification (NCBI taxonomy): domain Eukaryota; kingdom Metazoa; phylum Arthropoda; class Insecta; order Hymenoptera; family Crabronidae; genus Cerceris; species Cerceris rybyensis. Next base: position 466,226 of record OU342802.1, read on the forward strand.
CCATAATCTCATGAAGTATAGTCAGGAATTAGCAAAGGATCAGACAACTTTCTAAACGTTCTCAGGCAACGTTCAATCGTCTGAATGTCTCATTAAAATTCTCCAACAATCATGTGCAATGGTGTATCAGAAAAATAACATAAATAAATCCAAGAATGACTGCATGAATCTGTTATTAAGTGAATGATTCTCCGTAAGTCCGCACGGTTGAAAATAGCGCCACGATCGGTGGGCTGCCACGTAATGTTGTGTGTCGCGTCGACGAGATACGTCTCCTCAGCTATTAACGGCGAATTACCCTGCAAAGAGTGCAATGCACGTCTCTTAGGGTGCCGAGATCGAAATTACGCTTGTTTTTCACGTGACAGTTTTATCGAAAAGGTAAGAGGAACCCTCGGTCAACGAAATTCGTCGGACGTTGAACCGTCAAGTCCGACGTGTCTTCAAGCATCGACATGACGTTTTAACCTTTCGATCTGTAGAGATATTCTCCCTCTTCGTCGTAATCTTTTCAAATTCAGCCTGTAATCATTCTCTGTCTCTCTCCCTCCCCCATTCTCTATCTATTATTACGATCGGGAATCCTGATGTTGCAGATTTCATCGTTTTTTTTCCCTCCTCGGGATCTCGTTTGACAGGCTATCGTTAATTTCCCTTTAACTGTGACAACTCGTTTAATTCAACGATTCTATATGGTCTGCTTATACCTTTTATTTCTATCTTTTTAGTTGCTCTTATCGTTATATTGTTTACTTTGTTTCTTTATCTTCTTTATTTACAATTGTTACATCGAATTTTCGGATAGTTTTATCTTTAATGGTGTTCTCTTATAGAAGCCCGCCTTGAAATATTTCCTACCTGTTTCCTTTTTATTTGAATGTTCGAGGAGGAATGTTTATTTTATTTTATATTGGAATTTTAATGAGCTCGTTTATTCATCTTCAAATTGAATAAATTGAATAAATTGATTGGTTTTCTTGTATTTATTCCTGGCTCGTATTGCAACTTGTATTTCTGTTTTTTTTTTCCGATTTCACGATGTTTTGCACGTCTGTTTTTATTTAAATTAATCGCGAGAGAGAGAGAGAGAGCAGTAAATGTGATTTTTTTTATTGGTAATTTATTTTGGAAAGTGGAGTTTATTTTACTTACAGAAAATTTCTTATCTCTTCTGTAGCTCTTGTTAGTTTTTGTATTATTAGTCCAGTTATGTCAACACTGAAGTATTTATGATATTTATTTGTCAGACTTTGTGGAAGCATTAGTTAAAGAAAATTATGACCACCTTGCAGGAAAATTAAATTATGTCATAGTGCTTTCCATCTTTCATTTATAAATGTTTCTCCCATCTGCTTTTTCAAGCATCATGGAATTTGTAGTATCATGGTTTTTTAGTGACACTCAAAAGTTAACACTATGTCTCAACCAACGGACTATCAATATAGAATGTATGGTGATACGGGTGGCTTAAAAACTGGGTCCTCACAGATGGTAAATGGGCAGGCAAACATGGCACATCAGAATGGCATGCAATCACCTCATTATAATTTTGCAGGTAACTGTGTGGCTGTACCCATACTGTGTTAGAGATGAATTAACATAATACAATGTTCTAAAATATGAAATATGAGATTAATCATTTAGCAGGATAGATAGGGTAAAGAAACTATCTCTTCCAGGCACTCCATCTTCACAGTCTTCGCGAGATCCATCCAGAGAGACCTCCAGAGATCCATCTCCAACTCCATACCTTCATACTCAATATAGACCACCCATGCAACGTCCACCAATGCCACCACCGATAAATGGTCAACAGAATTCTATGAGTAATATGGTACCACAACCACCGGCCCCAGTGAGAATGCCACAAAATCCACAATATCCACCTACGTATCCTGTTCAGAATCAATTTCAGCCACCTGTTACAAAGGTGCAAGGGCCTCCAAAAGATGGAGAAACATTAAATTCACACGTAAATACGTCCAAAGCGGAGCAGTTTGGGCAGAATTCCATGCAAAACCCATTACCAGATCCAAAATTGTATAAAATCGATAGTCAGGATAATGCACAAGGTGTACAGATGTATACGCAAAGTCAGAACATGCTTTTAAATTCGACACAGCAGCCTAGAGGTCAACAGGTTTATCAGCAGAATTTTGCGGGACAAAGAGTATATGCCAAAAATCCTTATGGAGTGCAACACACTGCCAATGTACAGAGCACGATGCCTTCTGGGATGGTTCCAAGTGGACCGATCCAAGGGAAAAGTCCAGCAGGAGTTCCAGGATATCCAGGACAGAGAATGGTGCTTCTTTTTTTCGCAAAATTCCAAAAAAATTTCGCGCAAATTATCGAAACCATGTTGAATCGAAATTTCGAATTGCAGTACCCAGGACAAGCACCAAACGCTATGAACGTGCCTCCAGATTCCTTAAATAAACGATATCCAGAATCATATCCGGATCAAATGAATCAATTAAACAATCAAATGAATTTAATGTCAGTTACGCAAACCGGATACAATAAATTATGGGTAAGCCATGAAAAAGAGAAATCGTCTCGCGGATATTCATTATTTTCATATAATTCGTTGCTCACGGATGCTTTTATAGGGGATGGAAACGATCGATCTTCTGCAATCTAGAAACGTATTACCTCCGGAAAAGATAGACCCGCCAAAGATTAAATTACATCAGGAATTCTTAGATAGTATTAATTGTAGTCCAGAGTAAGTGTTCTGACAGAAATTCTCTTCATTTGAAGGTCATTATTAAAATGTATACTTAATTTTCCAGTATATTTCGTTGCACCTTGACGAAAGTTCCAGAAACGAATTCGCTACTCCAAAAGTCTAGGTTGCCATTCGGAGTTTTGATACATCCATTCAAAGACTTAAACGTACGTAATAATGTCTATATTCGTTGCAAGAATACCGAAGATGATATAATTCCAATGGAATTCTTAATCAAGACACTTTTTTACAGCATTTGCCAGTAATACAATGTAGTACGATAGTTCGATGCCGTGCTTGCCGGACTTATATCAATCCATTTGTGTACTTCGTTGACTCGAAACGATGGAAGTGCAATCTTTGTCACAGAGTAAACGAACGTAAGAATAGAAAAAATCCACTACATTAATTCCAAACAGTTCTTTAACACGAGGATAACTCTATCGAAATTTCTCAGTGCCAGAAGAATTCCAATTCGATCCCGTAACGAAATCTTACGGCGATCCATCGAGGCGGCCGGAGGTGAAAACCAGTACCATTGAATTTATAGCTACCAGCGAGTACATGGTATGCGATTTTCCTTCGAAATAATTACAAAGAAGTTAATCCAGATAATATCTTCGCGTTATGTAATACAAAAATACTTTTTATCATTCCTAATCTTTATTTAAGCTGCGTCCACCACAGCCAGCTGTTTATCTCTTTGTCCTGGACGTCTCGAGGCTTGCAGTTGAAACTGGTTACTTGAATATAGTATGTAATGTAATTTCTGAGGAACTTTCGAGGCTCCCTGGCGATGGTAGAACACAAATTGGATTCCTCGCTGTTGATTCTGCGATACATTTCTTTAGCATACCCGACAACGTCTCGCAACCTCATGAAATGATTGTTCTCGATATTGATGGTAGGAAGATTTCCATGATTTATATCGTGTCACAGATATACAATGAATTTTACATATTTAGTTAATCAATATTAACTGTAATTGGGAACAATTTTGTACGTAGACGTGTTTCTTCCATGCCCGGAGAATTTAATTGTCAATTTGAAAGAACGGGAGGAATTGGTGAGGGATTTATTAGCACAGTTACCCACGAAATTTCAAGGAACGCACGATACAAATAGTGCACTAGGTGCTGCACTGCAGGCAGCTTATAAACTTATGGTAAATATCGATGATTAAACCAAAGCGAGATATTTTATAGTTAGAGACTTCAGTTGACCTCAGATTTTACTTCAGTTGCCTACCGGAGGTCGCGTAACAGTTTTTCAAACGTGTTTACCAAACATTGGCCCAGGAGTTTTGCAAGCTAGAGAAGATCCGAACAGTAGGGCAAGCAAAGACGTGCCACACTTGAATCCAGCTACAGATTTTTACAAAAGACTGGCGTTGGACTGCAGCGGGCAGCAGATCGCTGTTGATCTGTTCCTATTGAACAGTCAGTACTGCGATTTGGCCACTCTTTGTACGTATTCATTGTTCAATTGGATAAACCAGAAACATTTACTGTTTCTCTGTAAAGGAGTAAGACGTTTTATTAAAAATTCCAATTACTTTTAGCTGGTATGTGCAAATTTTCCGGAGGTTGCATATATCACATTCCATTGTTCCGTGCCTCGAAGCCGCAATATGCTGAAACTCTGGAAAGAATTCTTAGACGTTATCTAACTAGAAAAATCGGTCTGGAAGCAGTGATGAGAATACGATGTACGCGTGGCCTCAGTATTCACACTTTCCATGGAAATTTCTTCATGAGGTCGACAGATCTACTTAGTTTGCCTAATGTAAACCCAGATGCTGGCTTTGGGATGCAAATTTCTATCGAGGAAAACCTCTCAGATGTTCAGAGTGTCTGTTTCCAGGCAGCTTTGCTTTACACTTCTAGTAAAGGTAGATATAATATTTTCAAGAATGTGGATAGAGTTTAAAGTAAAGTACAAACCAAAGGATTTTTCCTAAATTATTTTTAGGAGAAAGGAGGATCAGAGTGCATACTCTATGCCTACCGGTCGTATCCACTTTGCCGGATATTCTTCATTCTGCTGATCAGCAATGCATAGTTGGCCTACTTTCAAAAATGGGCAAGTATTTCAGACGTTGTAGCATTTTCTTTTTTAAGAACCTTCATATTTGGTGGTAAGAATAGAATAGGCTTCATCGAGAGGGGTTGTTTACGATGATTTCTTTTCTTATTCGTCACAGCTGTGGACAGATCTCAACAATCTTCTCTATCTGATGCGAGAGACGCCTTGATAAACGTTGCTATAGATGTTTTATCAGCATTCAAGTTGTCTCAGTCGGCAGCCACCGGTGGACTTCTTGCTCCAGGAAGCTTGAAACTTCTACCACTTTATATCATTGCTTTACTTAAATGCGTGAGTATTTTTTGGGCTAATAAAAGATGGAAAAATAGAAGAAAGCTGGAGAATTTAGAGAAGATTACATCTATAATTTTTTTTCCCCGCAGGTTGCTTTCAGATCAGGAATGAGTACGCGCCTAGACGATCGAGTTTTTGCTATGTGTCAACTTAAAACGTTACCGTTATCACAATTAATTCAGACTATTTATCCGGATCTTTATCCAATACACGCCCTAGATGATCGCAACGCAAAAGATATCGATGGGAAATTGTGCCCGCAACCACCAAGGTTACATCTTTCAGCGGAGAAACTCGATTCTAGGGGCGCCTTTCTCATGGACGCTGGTGATCAAATACTCATCCTTGTTGGCAAAAATATCCATCCGCAATTCTGCTCCAATGTCCTTGGATTCACTCCGTTTGCAGCTATACCGGAAGAAATGGTAAAATGATCATGAAATTAATTTAATGAACTCTGTAAATAATAAGTATTATCAAGGATATGGTCAGAAGGAAAACAATACTTTCTATTTTTCAGTACGAGCTGCCAGAAATTGCAACAGCGGAAAGTGAAAGACTCCGCAATTTCGTGTTTAGTTTGCAAGAGGAGAAACCATTCTCCGCTCCTGTACAAATTATTCGGTATGAATTATTCTCATTTATTTCTACCTTATTAATTTATTGTTAATTATGCGATTTTTTTTAATTTTTAGGAACGACAGCCAACTGAGGACGCTTTTCGTCGAGCGATTAATCGAAGATCGTTTCGAGTCGGCTTTGAGTTACTACGAATTCTTGCAGCATCTCAAAACCCAAGTGAAATAATAATAATAACAATAAAATACCCGGAAAGAAAGTAAATGCAGGAAAACGAAAGGAACACTAACGAGAAGAAGTCATTGTTAATTTCAGTGAAAGTGCTTAGCAATCGTGAACTGTGTTCAAATGAACCTCCTTAAAGCGATTGTTTTAATCGATCGATTAGTATGGAACACTTTTATGGGTATATATATATATAAATATATAAATATACAAATTTATATGTATATGTACATATTATGTATGTGTATTTTCTGTGTTATGTATACATATATGTACATATACTCAAGTAGGAACGAATGTTATCCTTGTTTTAAGACACGTTGAAGCATTTAAATATAATTAGATTGTAATTATTCTTATTACTATTATATTATTATTATCATCAGCTGTATGATTTCTTTGAGCTCTTCGAAACGATATACATACTTCGAATTTCTTATATTTGTTGATCTTTTATCGAACAAATTTCGGATTGTTACTGTTTTCATTTTTTTGTAACTAGCTACTACGAGTTCTCGTGAAAGAATTTTTAGACTATTTTTATTGCTCTTCTCATTGATATTAAATGAAATTTACAGGTCTGATATACGAAGAGTTCTTTCGAAAGTGATTCGGTTTATTGAAAAGTTTCTACTTCGGGAGCTAAATGTTTAATGGAATTTCTTATTTCTTTCGGGGATACGTATCTTTCCCCCGGAATTTCCGTTTTAGATGTCTCGTTTGAATAAATTATTATGCGAAACTTTCTATTTTTAGATATAACATATTTTTCGAAGTTAAGGAGTATAAAGTATTAGATTGTCCTATAAAGTCCGTGTGGGCGATAATTACATCGATATTCATTATATAATTTACATAGATATATACATACATACATACATATATAAATCTATTAAGTATCATCTTGCAATGTAATTCACAACGATTCCTCTCAAGTGAAATAATTCACTTCTCATTGGAATTCCACCGAATCACTTTGATAAAAGTTTCTTTATTAATTGAAAACCACGAAGAATAATTTCGAACGATCCAAAATTCCAAACAAATCTACAGGAACTTTTAGGACAACCTAATAATAATATTTTCATCTTTTAGCCTGAAATAATTTTGTAAATATTACAAGAATTTCATTTTGGGATAATTAACACGGAGTTTTCTCGTTTCTATTTGTAATTCATATCGAATGGCCCTTGAATTTTCATGTTTTACTTTTATTTTACATCAGAATTGGCAATATCAAAGAATAGGAATTATTCGTGGAGAGAAATTTCATGTTGAGTTTAAAATTGAAATGAATTAATTACGGCATGTAAAGCAATATATAAATATATGTATGTACGTATATATGTATGCGTCTGTATGTATGTACGTGTGTATGTATGGGTGTATGATGTACGTGTATATATTTATGTGTGCAGGCTGATATCTCGAATTAACAGCATGTTCAACAGGACATGTTCTTTTCTTTTAAGTGAAATCTTTGCGGAGGTGCATAAAAACATACAGACAAACATCACATAAATGCGAATATAGATAGGTGAAATGTTATTCATAATATGTCATTATTTATTTTCAGCTCTGTATTACAAAATTACGCGTAAATATTACAATTCTGTGTTTTCAAGGTATTTTAATTATTTCTGTTTTTTTTTTTTACACAATCACGAGATTTTTTGAATCTTATTGTCACGCGAAGTGAACGAGTTTTGGCTCATAGAATTGCAAAATAAACACGAGTATAGCGTGTACGACGTTCATTAATGATAATTATGTATGTACTTTGACAAATATGTAAAATAAATACACGGTAGAAGGAAACGTAAATGAAGACAGAGAATTTTGGTGCTCTCGATTTCTACAATAGATGCAAATATACTGATGTGATTTAAAAACTTGAAAATCAATTAATCATGTGGAGAAACGTTTGAGTGAATTGTTTCCAATTGTATCTTATGTTTGACTGTGAAGTGATAATTTATACAATTAATATGGAATACTAACGGATAAATTTCTCCTTGCTGTGAATTCGAGACGAGCCTGCAGAAGAAATTTGAAATTAATAAATCCGTTTCTCTCGTACGAACAAAGCTGCCAAACGAAAGAACGAAAAAGCACTCTGGTTGTTTCCACGGATAGCAAACAATACCATGATACATCGAGAGAGAGAGAGAGAGAGAGATTAATGTGGAAGTGGAGTGTAAATCATATAGGATTTCTAAATGCACTATAAATGCAAAAATAAAATCTTAATATTGCGGAATTGGACCTGGCATTTTATATTTTTCTTCCAACTACAAACCACCTTCAGAGAATAATTACATATTATACAGGATGAAATTAACAATTTAACCCTCTATAACATATAGACAGCACAATTAGAAAATGATAAAAATACTATTTTAAATAATGGATTAAATCTATATTTTATATAATGAATTGTAAAGAATTTCATGGTTTTTACGAGCCAAATTATAACATATAGCTACTCAATTTATGACTCAAAGTCACGGGGGCCCATAGAGAGTTAAAAACAACCCGGATACCAATTTTCTTTTTTAATCACCATGAAGAACATTAAATAAGACACCTAACACAACATTCCACCCCTCTAAAATCCTCAGGCTCCCAAAAACGATTTTTCAAAACTTAGCCTGGGGAAGATCTAGACGCGGAATGTTAGAGGGTAGGTTTCTCCAACCCCAACGATTTTCCAACCCTAAAGCTTACACTTACCGGAGATTCGCCACCGATGGCATAATTCCACTTGCCTCGAGGCAACGTACGACCGGAAACTTAAAAACCAACTCCTGCCGCCCCATCGGAATGAAGAACCTCGCGTCTCAGAGGGGTGGCGATAGGGTTAAATCGAGGCTGCGTCGGATAGATGAGAAAAATTAGACCTTGAAGAGGGAGAGGGTGGTCCTACTTTCATCAACCTCCACATTCTCTTCCTCCTCCTCTTCATCTTGACCCGAGGAGGCCGAGCCACCCCATAGCTAGCCAAGGGAGAGCAACAGGGGTGCAGAGTACGTTTCAAGCCTCTTTACATTTTGTTTTTTTTATAGCCAAGAATCCACGCAGAGTGAGAAGCCTTTTGGAGATTTTTTAAACTTCAAAAAGTCTTATTTTCCACCCTTGAACTCCTCAATAATTCGGCCATCGAGCGCGAGTGTCTTTCTTACATTCAATTTTGTTGCGATTGCATTTACTTTTGGAAAATGTGGTTTTGAGAATGAAAGTTTGTAGAATTAGCTATGTAGAATTTTTCTTTGGCAGGAGACTTGAAAATGACAATTTCTGGGTCCCGATTCGTGGCAACCTTCTCGTGGTGGGACCTGAGTCGATAGCATTCGTGATCTTATTTCTTTAGATATGTAATTAATTCGATTAAAAATTGATAACGAATGGTATCGAGCGAATAGCCACGAAGTTCGAATATTCGGTGAGCCTCGCTACCGAATGTTTGGATTCTTAGTTGAAATTATCGCCAAGATTTTTCCATCAATTAGAAATTGACCTTTGCGACGAAGAAAGGTCACAGACAGGAAGTTACTTTTCAAATTTCTGCTTCAGATAAACTCAGTGCTCTTCTCCCCTACACGATAGATACTTTTCACCTTCGCCTCCCCTTTCTTCAAATTTCTCCATCAAATTTTATCTATCCTCTCAAGATTAATAATTTTCTCGACAATAATTAATCACTTTACATTCCTCTCCACTATTCTGCGGGTCTACACCATAAGACAACATCGTAAACTACTCTCAGTCTTTCATTGAACCACCTACTCAGGCATTTATCCACCTAACAATTATTAATTTTACATTTATCAGCCTCAGCTTTGTTAATTTCATCTTAGGCCTACAATCTTAGCTATAAATGTGAGAAATTTCAACTGAAACCCCATACAGTTGAACCCTTCGTAACCCAATAGCCCCCATCGGCCCTCGAGCAATTCTTCTCGCATAAATTATCCAAAAAACCAATAAAAATCCGTTTTTTTATCCATTATGAGATGGCGCTTGTTAACTTGCCAGGTAAATTGTTGAAAACGCATGCGTGTCGACCTATAGCCATAGATATAGCCATAGTCCGGGCTCCGGCTCTGATATCAGTTGTGGTTCGGAGCCCGTATCAAGGGGTGGTGTTTTTCATCGCAACCGAGATATCGGACCGGTAAGTCTACTACTTTTCTCTCTGTAAATCCATCAATATGGTTGTTTAACTTTATCTATGGTGTCAGAATCTTCAAAGACATTGTAAAGGTCATTAAAATTCCATTGGAATATATTTCTAAAGGGTTGCTTTGAAAGCAGAAGGGTAGGTTCCTTCGAAGGGACTTTCGGCTCGATAAACACCCCAATCGCCATCTTGCCTCGTCCTTACCAATCGATAGGAAGATAATTAAACTTATTACCGACACGGTGACAATTTCTTTAATTAGTTTACTTTTCTCATCTCCTTTGAGAGTAATTAATAATTAATTATCACCGCTTATCTCGGCCAGGTGGCGCTTCCAGTTGGAGTTTATCTTCCCTTCTGACTTTTCACTCCTACGTTATGTATTTTAGTTTTTTTTTAAAGTTTTATCAATTAATAGCAACGATGGTTGGACTTTTTCTACTTAGAAGTATCAATTGGACGTTTTAGTGTCGCTGAATTGGAATTGTGAATTTGGGAAGGCGATTATTCGATTTATATTTTCACGTCTACGTTATAGTATTTTAGTCTCTTTATTTTTAAATTTTTATCAATCAATTGCGAGGATCGTTGGCATTTTTCTACTTAGAAGTATCAATTGGACGTTTTAGTATCGTTGAATTGTAATTGCAAATTTGGAAGTAGGCAATTGTTCGATTCACCGGCGAAGAAGAAACGAAAGAAGAGGATTATTCCGTTTTCCATCTGAACAATTAAAGTATAAGAATAAAGAAGTTAACGTATGATCTGTATTATATTTTTTTTTACTTAATACACTCCAATAATTGTCCTTTTTTTAAAATATCTTTTCCCATATTGAATTCCATGCAGGAATGAAATCGAGCAAAGATGATTTTCAGTTAAATTCGGCGGATGGAAATCTCGCACTTGAGAAAGCAGAATTGCGAGGCTCGGAGGGCGCTTTGTTTGACTTCTCTTTCACTTTTTCATTGTAATTATCCGCTTGAAACGTCGGATGAAACAATGCTCGGGTTATTTGATCCATTAACTGCGAAAGAGAATTCGCCCGAGCCGACAAAAGCGAGATGCAGGGCTACGTTTGACGAGGATACGACCAATATTCGAGTAAAATCAATACCGCGTTTATATTTATATGTCTTGACTGTTCGAACAACAATATAGAAGCGTAATTATCCATGGATAAATTTGGGAAATTTCTAATTAAAATATTTTATTCGTAATCTTGCAACTAATACTGTAACAGTGGATTTGAAAATGATTTTTTCAAATATTTCATGAGTCAACTTCTCCAAATGTATTTGTAAATTGTTGAGTTTCTTGATGTATTTATTTATCAGAGGTGTGGATAAATTACATAATTTTTAAATATTTTTTTCACAGTGGAAATTGAATTTTAATCTGTTGCGAACTTGGGCGCTGGTTTTCCCGCCAGAAGCTTGACTCCTTTGACCTTTTCTGTCCTATTATATAAGTATCATATGTATTATATTACACATTAATTAATTTGATTCTTCAATGCTGCCACTTGTTTTGTACATTCTCTCAAAATATGAAAATTATCTAATATATCAGAGCTACTTTAAATAATTAGAGATTAAATATCTTAAAAATATAAAAAATTAGATTATATATCGAAGATGAATTATCTCGGATATATTTCAGTTTTGTAGCATTTTTTAAAATATTTAAAGAATTATTTTGTCGAAAATATCTTTTAGTATTTTCCTGGTATCAAAAATTAATCTCCGATGCTTTTCAATCCTCTTAAGTGTATATATAAAAAAAGAGTATATAGAGTAATATCGAGGGTGTTTCGGGTCAAAAGTTCAGAGGTTCACCTGGAGTCAGTGCGTACGCACTCGCGAAAGCTCGCAAATCAATTGCAGATATGTATATACGTATACAGATCCTTGCAAAATTCAAGCAGAATGTCACATTCTTTCGGACGAAAAATCATCGTTTCCTTCCATTGTACTTTCATGGAGAATTTGTAAGAAAATGAAGAAACTGCTGAGAACAATTATGTAAATTAATTACAGCTCTGCATCTGTGCAAAATGAGATCTTAATTTAATAAAAAAAATAATAGAGACCCTTTTGTAATTCTAGCTTAATATTCCTCTGGAAGAGAAGCGCACTGTAATTTTCTCGCTTTTAATTGAATTTCTCTTTTACGAGAGTTACAAAGGCTTGTAGAGTATTATTCAGAATTTTTTTAGAATTTTTTATAGTCGAGGATTTATATTTCCCGAGTCAGAAGTTTGTTCACTTTTCGAATTTATAGTTCAGAATTTAGAAGGTTCTTTTTCTCTTTTAAAAGTTACATTTCGTAATTGCAAATTGAACTTTTGCGAATTGATATTTCACGAGTCTGAAGTTTTATCTTTTGAAATTTATAGTTCAGAATTTAGAAGCTTTCCACTTTTCAAATTAATATCTCGTGAGTCAGAAATTTCCATTCTTTCAAATTCATATGTCAGAGTTTATGAAAAAGTCTCAATGAAAAATTTTTATTTCAAAATTAAGAAGATTTCACCATTGAAAATTTGTATCTTAAAAAATTGTATTTATTTGATTAAAAATTTTGCAGTAGTCGTTGAAATATCTTTGAAATTTGGATAAATCATAATTCCCAGTTGGCATTAGTTTCTTGTCAGAGGTAAAATCAGAAGTTTTATCGTCAATCACGTGGCATTTCTATAGGACATGTCCATCGGGACAGCTTTTCCAATCTCGATTTTCTCTTCCGCGAGCCATCTCCGATGTCAGGAGAGTTCTCTTTTATCTCTTTGAGTTTTAATGGATTTCCAGTTCCACGATATTCCCGACGAAGGACCTCGTTAAACGGATATGCCAACCGTTTCCCGAGTGATTCCCCTTTTATTGACGTTAAGTGCACTATGCACCGTCCTGTCAGGAAAATGCATTTCTGCCTTCCCGCGACCTTCTTGTCTTTTGCAATGACACACAATCTCATTTATCTTCTATTCACTTTTAGTTCGCCTTCTGATAGAAATATTCTACCTTCATAATATCAATTTTCCAATTATAATAATTTCATTTAGATTATTATATACTAAAATTAATTTATTCTGGGGTTATAGTAGAAATTTAGGGTTCACTGGGTTTATAAAATTCAAGACGCCACAGTAATTAAATAAAGTTTCATTTGCTTCACTGAAGGGGAATTGTAGAATTCAAAGAGGTCTGGAATTGAATTTTCTTTCCATTTGGAAGTTAGTATTATAAAATTCCAGGAGCAAAGTGAACAGTTTTAAGTAGTTAAAGTAAGTAAAATAGAATCGACTCATTAAATTGTTGGAAGTAACAAAGAAAACACTCGGAGCAAATTGAATTGGCACTTGGGGTGCAAGGGTGAATGCAACCCTAGAAGTCTCACTGGATAATGTTCACTTTAAAGTGCCATTTGATCCCTCTTTCTCAATTGAACAGAGAAACAATGAATTGAAAGCCACAATGAGCACTTTCTCCACCTTTCAACTCTCTCTCCTATTCTATTCGAAATTTTTTTAACTCTCTACCATTTTTTTTATCCGAGGAATTAATTATGAAGGATTAAATTCTCTTCCAATTCTGCCATAAAAATTCCTTGCAAAACCCTACATTCTGAGAATCATAATTATAACGAACTATTAGTTCCAGTAATTAATTATTATTCTAAAATGAAACGAAGAAGAACAATTCCTTTTGCTATTTTAGCATCCCTGAGATCTGATAAATCATTGAAAAATATATTTCAGGATTTGAATAAAAATACTTAAGGTATTTGTAAGCTCCTACCTTTCCCCATTTCAGAGAGCCTGAGATCTGAAGAAAATGGCCCCAACGTAATCCCAGGGGGTTGAAAAGTTGAAGAAATCAGCAGGATGAAAGGAATACTCGTTTTTTGACCAAACTAGCACTCAGCAATACAAATTCAGTACAAAGAACAAAGTATAATACATAAAATCTAAAAAAAAAAAGACGCAAAGGGAGGCGAGACGAAGAGAAGAGAGAAGTAGAAAGACGCTTCTACGGAAAGTACAATAACAGAAAAATAGGAATCAAAGGATTAAGCGAGGACAATCTTCAAGCAGAGTTACCTAATTAATTATTTAATTGATCGGTAAACTAATTACTGACTATCTAATCGACTATACGTATTTCTACCGACGACTGAATTATATGATATATTGTGTATGAAAACAAAAGTATATATATATACATATATATCGAAAGTTGAAACGAAAGATTATTAATAATTGTTATCATTAAAAGATATTTCTGAATGTTTAAAAAAAAAACTAAATAAATAAAAGAAATCGTCAAGAAGAATATTTTCGTTCGATGGATGTTTCAAGTTTATAAGAGAAACTGATTCTCATTGCAAGGTGATAAATACAGAGGAGGAACGATAACAGAGAGGAAGATAGAAATAAGATATATTAATTGTAATAGAAGTTATTAATATAATTGATGTTTACTGGGTCCATTCTCATCGTTGTTTATAGAAGACAAATCTCTACGTTTTTATCGTTACGAAGTTAAAGGAAGAAAGAAGAGAGGGAGAGAAATGTGAATGGTTGGTTTAATAAATAATATATTTCAGAAAATTCTTATAATAAATTCCTCGTATCACATAATCGTCATATAACAACGTTGTGACGACAACACAATAAACATACATACTTCGTACACATTCCGTTTTTTATCTATTACCACAATCATTCATATTAATAAGAATAAATAATATTCGGAAGAAAATCGAAGAAGAAAGCTACGAAGGTAATTACGTCGTTTCTATAAATAATTTTTCCGATATCTTGGAAAGTTCGAGTGTCTCTTCAAGAGCTTCTTTTCCTCGGCGAATTCAATATCTTCGTAGACATGCTTCAAGATAATTGCAGGAGTCTTTGTCCTACTTCGATTAATTAATAAATATCATATTTCTTAATTAACGATGGTTGAAATGAAGTTGTAAAATATCGTTGCAGAAGACCGAAGAGGATTCGTTTAAACTAGAAATTCAAGAATCAAGATGAATCTCGAGGTTGATCTGATCGCGGGGGTGATAAAGGGTGGACCACCCCCAGAAAATCTTCCAGCTCCAAGGCTAATTAAAATCTTCCTCGCTGGAGACCGAAATGGTCCTTCTTTAAATACTTTTCGTTGTTGTGTCTTCATCTTGTCCATATATTTATTTTACAAATTCATCGTAAAAAAGAAAAAATATCAGATCTGGTAATAAGTTTCTCGCGTATTTTACAATATCTCAGTATTATTAATAATAATAATTAAATATTGTAAGATAAACGAAAACTTTCGGAATGATCTGATAATTCTGCTTCGATCATGGCAATAATTTCAATTTTAATCATTTCTTCATTTCAGAGATGAATATCGTTCCTATTTTCTGCTTTGTCTGTTTGTCTATTTCACTGCGAATTTCTGTACCTGTGCATCAGTCTGTTCCTCCGTTTGTCTGTCTATCTGTCTGCCCTGCTTATTTGTCTATTTCTATGTCTCCTTGTTGGTCCGCTCGTCTTTTGTAAATTGCTGAACAACATTTTTTAGAATTCAAAGAAGAGAAGAAACAGCTGTTGGAAGTCGTAGGCCCGGAATTGCAGTCTATCTATGACGATATGGGGATCGAGGTGAGGGAATCGTGTAAACTGATTTCTTAACGGTAGAACTACCAAGATTCTCTAAATAATTAAATAATTCTCTAAATAATTACCGAATTTCTCCAAAAATTCTTGAACTTTGTTGAAAACCTGTGCAATAAATTTGAATGATAGGAGAAGTGGCTATTTTACAAAGCAGAAATTACTTGATTCATCGTTTCTCTCAGCTCTTGCTCACTCCTCTTTCAAAGCACTTATTCAGCAATTAAATATAATACGTACTTCCAGTGTTAATATATTTAAATATAATAGATTTAATGTACTACTCCCGGTATTTCTATCGTTGAAATTTCCTTCACGAGTTAACTACGGATGACACAGCGGAATAAAATATTTCGAGCTCTCAATTAGACATCTAATTAATAAAGATATAAATATAAATATGAAGGTGCTCCTGGTGGATATGCAATACGGAGCAGACACCAATCCAGAGAGAAATCCACGTCTCGCGGAATATTTCCTGGATGAAATAAAAGCTGCGCATCAGCACTCTAGGGGTTGCTTTATGGTGGTATGTTTTTCTGTACTTTAAAGACGGCAAATGGAACTACATATCGCGCATTAAAACGCTCCCCTCCGTCTCAAAGAAGTAATGCGATAGACAATAATTGGATGGAGTATGAAAGAAATAATATTTCGAGTTATCTCTCTGGGCAAAGGGAAAATGAGGTTTTTATTTAAGGCAATGGCTGGCATCGAATACAACGAAGGCTGGGCACCGATGAAATTTACCGCAGAAACTTACGAAGCTCTTCGTAAAATTTCTCCCGACCTAGACGACTTCTACAAACCAGACGGTGATCATTACATCTTGACGACATCGAGGTAATTCGAAGCTATGCTTTTTGCAGAACATCTATGACAAATGGGCAGAGAGAAAGTCAGGTGGACAGAAGACAAATTCCTTGAAACTTTCATGATAGATCGACCGATATAATTCCTAATTAGTCTCAACAGTGATATCTTTAATCGGTGTTTTTGGGAAGATATAGTTACTGCTGATTTCGTGAGGAACAATTTACAATAGAGCTACTTTTTTTCATAATTAATTGGCAGCTTTGAAATGACGAGGGAGATGTGGCAAGGGGACCATCAGCTGACCCTGAGAGAATATTTGATCGCTGCGTGTGAAGCTCTTATAGAGGAAAAGGCTGCTACCGATGAAATACGTAACATTTTGAAGAGCACGACCGAGAGACAACTCGATTATGCCTTAAGTAAGTCCACGGTGGACGAGAATTTTTAAAGATTCAATGAAACGAATCATTTTTAACTTGCGACTGAACTATTTCAATTTTTATTTCCACTTCTTCGGAACTCTTTGGTAATAAAAATCCACGACGACATTTCTGCAGAGTTGGATCCGACCGGAGCAGGGATCATAGGAATAACTCGAACCTGGAAAGGCAAAAATGCTCCGAAAAAGTCTGTATTACGACCATCAAAGTCCTTTCTAGAGAGTAATCTACCGGCCGACAATGTCCTTCACTTCGACGTCGAGTACGTGCTTGGCTTTCTCGACTCTAATCACAAGACTCATCAAGAGTACTTGTCGAATCTCTCGAGAGAAGTTTTGGCACGTTTGCTAAGAATGGTGAATGCCTCCATCGAAAGTGACCCCGAGATAAAGAGCAAGAAGAAGATGGTGCAAGAAATCTACGCCGAGAGTCTCGCACACATTGCACTTATAAGGGATATCGTACCTGCTTCCGAAGATGATGAGAATGTTGAGAAGATCAAGAACCTCTTTATAGCCGGTATGCAATCAATGGAGAAATTGATCGAATGTAAGGTGAAGAGATCAAAATAGAAATATCACGAAACCTTGTCTTACAGGAAAGACTCAAAAACATGGGCCGATTTTGATAAAAGGTGGGAAAAATTCTGGCAAATCGAGGATTCTTTCGAGAATCTACGAGAGTGCTTCAACTTGGCTGGAATCTCCTACTTTTCGAGTTGTTCGTTGCTGCACCACCACTCCTCGATCTGCGTACAGTTTAGAGCTGCTTCGAGTGTTGTGCGAACATATTGGTTTCCTTTCTGGTTTCCTGGATGGAAATTTGCCAAAGGATGCGTCATTTGATCCACTCTATCTGAATAATTGGTTTGGTCAGATTATGAGAAAGATCGAGGAGAAACCTTTGCAGGAGCAGCTGGTGATTTTGATCGATGATCTTCATCGACTTCATCCCTTGGAGTGTGACATCATCGCCGCCCTTTCTTGGCTACCTGTTAATCTGTCGCCAGGTAGACCCTTCATTATTGTTACGTCATTTGACAATCATTTTTTATAATACTTTTCCATTAATCTTTCAGTTTCTAGCCGTTGAAAAATTTTAAAATTTCGTTGCAAGTAGTTTTTTTTTTCAAAGGCTGCTTTTATTATGCTCCTTTTTGGCTTAGAATTTAATAAGGTTATAGTTGCAACGTTAGTTTCTCTCGTTAGGAGTACACTTTGTAGCAACGTCAGCCATGCCGCCTGAATTATTGCGGCTCACCCCCATGCAGAAGGAGAGATTGCGAAACGATGACTTAGTGATTGCCCTGAAGGAGGAGGAATTCAAGCCGGCGGAAGTTGAGAAGATTTTTGATGAATTGGAAAGATTCGTTGGTATTTTCGCTGCTCAGAGAATCGGATCTATCTTGGCAGCAACGGAATATGGACTTTCAGAGACGGAAATTCTCGAGATCGTCATGCCCACGGCGGGTGACGGGCCTATCTTTCTTCAGGGAGGGATGTTTAACTTTTCAAATTGGTGTCTAGTTCGCAGACACTTTGCCAAGTATCTCAAGGTGATTTCCACCACTGTTTTCTATCAATTAAATCCCGAGAAATCTATTATAACAGACGTGGTAACCGAGTTTATCTTAAATCTTTGACTAAACAATTACCAATCGAGTTAACTTTCATCAACGATAGAATCATTCTTAAAATCTTTCACCCGCAACAAATCAATAGAGATAGAGTTTCATCTAACTCTGAATTTCTCAAATGAAAGGTTCGCGTAATGAGTGGCAGACTGCTATTTTCTTGGTCGTACGGCATCCGCGATCAAGCAAGAAAACGCTACTTCCCAGACCAAGAGACTCTGAAGAAATGCAACGCAGAAATCGCGAAACTCTTCTTCTCCGATGCTTTCGAAGTAGCAAACGACAAGTCCTCTCCCGACGAGAGAAGTCCAAATCAAGAGACACCTTTCCAGAGCAGGCCAAGGTCTCAAGATACCCCGTACACCCTGAGACACGTCGAGGAAGCCTGGCTACATCTTCTTCAAGCTGGAGACGTGGAGAAGTTGAAGAAACTTGCCGTCTGCTCGTTTGATTTCCTTCTAGCTGCCGTTCAGATGGTGTCCGTCAGTTATCTGAGATGCGTCTTAGAACATTCGAGAAGATATCTTCTCGAGAGGGATTTGGAGTTGGTTTATTACACTATCAGGAAGTCCAGTGACATTTTGACCAGGGATCCTCTTCAGCTCGGGGCACAGCTCATCTGCTGGTTGAGGCCTGTCGCTGAGGACAGCAGCGATCTGGTGAGGAAGAAGTCAGAATTTCTGAAAATCAAACATCTGTACGTTAGCAAGCCAAAGCATTGTAGCTCTTCGCGGCAGGATCCTAAAGAATCTTTGGCTGAGTTACTTTCATCTCTTAGACGGGCGAATTTGAATACTAGGAAACCAGGAAATCCCATTTCTTCGTTACAGAATTCGAAAGAGTGTTTGGTGGGTTTGCTTTCGTCTTTTAAACGTATCAATCTGAATGTTAGGAAGCTCGGAAGTTCCACTTCCTCGCTGTAAGATCGGAAAGAGTCTCTAGATTTCATTCTTTTGGTGTTTGAATTTTTGTGATAGGAAGCCTAAAGATCCCAGATTTTCAAGATAGACTATCGAAAATTGTTTAATAGATTACACTTATTTTTTCAACATAAGGATCGGTGTATTAGGAAGTCGAAAAATCCCAAATCTTCGAGATAGACTGTTGAACCTTTTTTGATAGATTATATGTGCATTTTCGACTTAAGAATCTCTGTGTTAGGAAGCCAAAAAAAAAAAATTAGTTTCTTCATGGTAGGATTTTAAATATCCTTTGATGGATTCCTCCAACTTCTAGACGTAAAAGTGTAATGGATTTGAATCCATAGCGGGCTCAGTTTCAGACGACTTTATTAATCGATGTTATAATTATAGTTAATTAAGTGTCAAAGATCACAGTGTTAAATATTCTAGCCGAAGCTAGTATTGCTGCGCTCATTCAACGCGTTCATTGCACTGACTTTGTCTCAATAAGTTTAATAGACTAAAATTAAAAATATGATATTCTCAGCTACCAAAAATTACCTGAAAGAAAGAGCAAAAAAGCTTCTCGGAAATTTTTATATCGTGCAATAAACGTGTTGAGAAAAAAATTCAATCTATCCATCGTAATCAATCATTATCGACACAAAGTGTAGGAACAATAAATAGAATCTGTGAAAAAAATCGAAAGATTTCTAATCGCAGTAAATTTATCAGCCCCCAACCACAAACTATCACCAATCAAAAATGCAAACCTGTTCATTCCAATAATGAATAAATCAAATCCCGTTAAACTCATTGAAAAATCCCTGACTCGCTGTCCGAACCAACCGACAAAGTCATCAATGCACCACACGATACTCGCACTAATCTTGATGCTTGGCCAGGTCACGTAAAGTCCGAATACCTCACGAAATCTTTCGGTCAAAGGTCAGCAGAATGGTAATGGCAGCAATGGCATGGTGCGATGGATACACAGCCCCCTTGCTGGTCCCCCTAAATGGTTGGCTTCAACCACCTCTGCCTCTACAAATTCGCACTCTGACCTGTCCCCAAGGGGTCAAGCTGATCGAGGCTGCTCCTTCCGGGCAACATCTGATCGTCGTACCTTTCCAAGGGGATGCCCAACTGTGGCACGTCATGTCCGGTCAATTGGTTCACACTTTTCAAGGTAAAACGACTTTCTCTCTCTCGAATTCTAGCTTTGTAATCGTGACGCAGGTAGTTGGAGGAACTTTTCAGGTGATTATACGCATTTAAAGTGCTATGTGTTAGATCTCTAAGGTGTGATACTCGATGTTTTGAGTAATATTTATTTTATTTCAATTATTTTAGGACATTCCAGCCCAATTTCCTGCCTGGCAGTGACACAGTACTCTCAGTACCTACTGACAGGATCGGAAGACACCTCTATCATCGTCTGGAACATGCAGGAGTTGAGTTTACAGCTGAAAATCCAAGAACACATTGCTCCCGTGCTATGCTTGACCGCTGCTCTCAAGAATTCCGTGATCGTCAGGTTTCTAATTTTTTATTTAAAAAAAGGATATCTCAAGATTCATATTAACCCCTTGCCGTATGATATTTTATAATTAAACGTCCTACAACTCAGAATTTGTTACTGAAACAATAATCGACTAGTAATTTCTAATATTCTACGTAATTCCTTCGATTCCTAATTCTTCCAAAATCATCTGTTTCATCAGCGGAGGGGAAGATTCAAGAATAATCGCGACGAATCTCCTAACGGGAGCTGTGTTAGTTAAAGTGGATCATCATCGAGGTCCGGTCACTTCGATTCGAGTCGATTCAGCCGGAGAAATTCTCGTCTCAGGTTCCTCGGATGGAACGGTCTGTCTATGGTGTTTGGAGAGCTTCACTCTTCTGAACAGCATCGTTTTACCTTCTGCCGTGACGATGTTGGACGTGTCAGCGGACTCTGTCTTCCTCCTGGCAGCCTGCGAGGATCAGAAATTGTACCTGAGATCTCTGGCGACAGGAACGGAGATTCACACTTTGAGAGGTCACCAGGGGGTGGTAAAGAGCATCTGCTTGGCTAGAGATTGCAGAAGGGCAATTGCAGGTGGAACGGAGGGGAGGGTTTCGGTTTTTGACATGCACAGTGGAAGATTAACGAGGACTTTGCCAGCTAATCCTACGGCTGATGTTACGGCTGTTAAGGTGAGCTGGAACTTTTCTTTAACCCTTTCACAGTATGGTAAAATTACGAAGTTTGGTCCAAGAAATTTCTAGTTTTTTTTATCTTTAAAAACACTTTGGCATGCAAACCAAACCACGTCTACTTCCTCAGTTAGAATAATCTTATAGAGAACAGAGGAAGCAAAGAATCTAATCGAGGATTTAAATATCTTTGATAGACTACACGCGACAAACGTTATTTATTTTAAATCTATTATATTTCAATACAGAAATCCATTCGGTACATTTAGAGATACAGAGGAAAATAATGTACAATTTGCAGGTAACGGAAAAGGACGATTTTCTTATAACAGCCACCGGAAACCGCGTGACCTACTGGAGTTTCCGGGGGGAGGAACCACCGCCTAAGCTTCAGAAACCAGGGAAACAGGAATCCTTGCACCCCCATACTTCTCCTATCTCGTGTTTAGATATATCCAGAGATGGAGCAATGGCAGTCACTGGTGGGGTGGATTCTCTCGTTAATTTGTGGCAATTAAACACACACGAATTACTCTCCACTTTTGAGGGACACATAGCGAGTGTAACTTGCATCGCTTTCTCAGCTTCCGGCCTCTTTGTAGCCTCTGGTAAACATTTATTGGAATTAAGTAGATGATTTCCTTCTATTTTCTTCACGCAAATCGATTCCAGGCTCGGAGGACAAAACTGTTCGCGTCTGGGGTTTGACTTTGGGCCTCGTAGTTGCAACGTTTCGACATCAGGCACCTGTAACAGCCGTTACAGCTATGTTCGACGGTCGTAGGATCATCAGTTCAGACAGAGCTGGTGTAATTAGAGTCTGGGCTGCCGATACAGGCACTCTCATTCAATCTGTCTGTGGTCCAGGTCGCTGCTTGGCTGTGGCATCGGATATGAGGTACGTGAGACTCGAATATCATCAGGGATATCTGAAGAAACTAATTTTTAATTCAACATTCTACTTTTAAAATGGAAATTGTAGGTTTGCCGTGTGCGGTACAGGAGACAATCAAGTTAGATTAGTGAGTCTGGGTGCTGGACCAGAGGAGAAGCACACGGTTTCCCATTCTCAAGATGTTACTTGCATAGTTGTCACTCCAGATTCTCAATCTCTGATCACTGGCTCTAGAGATATGAGCTTGAAAGTTTGGCAATTGGCTGGCGGCAAGTTGTCCCAGGTCTGACTTACCCCAAGTCGTTTAACCCTTTGCACTCGAGAGGCGTCCTAGGGTTTCTCAAGTTTCTCGAGCTCTACACCTTTGTTTCCAATACGACAAGCTATTTTTTATTCAAATTTTTTTTCGTGGTTCCGAAGACTGGCTTCTTAGTGTAAAATCATGGCAAAAATCATCTCGAGTTCACCCGAGCTAAGAGTCGTCAAGTGCAAAGGGTTAATTTACTTAAAAAAAATCTCTGTTCCATGCATCTTCAATAAAAATCTAATATCCTAGGTCCTAGTTGGACACACGGACCACGTAACCTGCGTAGCCGTATCCGTCCTCGACAAGTCCATCGTGGTGTCTGGATCTAGAGATGCAAACCTCATTGTCTGGGACATTACAACTGGAAATGATCTTCACACTTTGAAAGGTCACTTGGGATACATTACCTGCGTTAAGCTATCAGGCGACGGTAGCCTGGCAGCTTCCGGTAGCGAGGATAAGAGTCTGATAATTTGGGACACTAGAAAAGGTCGTCCTTTGAGTAGCATTATGCTTCATGTGCCGGTGATAGGCTTCGAATTGGCCACGGATCTATCGAGACTCGCTTTACATCTCTTGGAACACAAGTGTATGCCTATTCTCTGCCTTCACAACACCCCGGCGCAGTACGTCAAGCTTCCGGATTACGTTGCACCGAGAGATCTTAGACCACCGGGTCCGAAGAGACCCAATAAACGGTTGCTGAAGAAAGAGGTGTCTTTGGACACTTACACTTGGCAGAGGAAGTATGGACACCTTACCTCTGGTGAGAGATTCATATGTAAAATTGATTTCATTCAGATTCTTTGATGTATCGTTTGCCTTGAAGCTGGATATTAACGCTAGATCTACGGAAGTCGTAAAATTGACGGATTCTTATTTTTTTAAAAACAGTTTTCTAATTTATAGGGACACGGTGCGGTAAATCTTTCATATGTATCTGATAATATGTAAATTACTTAACTGGTCATCTTGTTTGCCGGTTGAACTCTCTTTTTTTTTTAAATATATTTAGAATTAGGGACTGCAAATGTAATGTTAATTATGTAAAAAGAGATGTCTCGGTTAATAGAGAATCTATGAAAATCGCTGGTGGGGTGAATGGATGAATAATTTGATAAAAGAGATACAAAGATTTAGCTGATCATAGAATTTCTCTTTGAACAGTGGAGGAGAGGATGAAGAGGCGGTTCAGCGTGAGTGCCTCGATGGAGGAAATCAGCAAAGCTGGATTAACGAGCAGTCAGTCGGGTCTAGGGCCTGAACAAGCAGCTCTTGCTCAGTCTCAACACTTTGACCAGCTCGAGGCTATTTGGAACAAACAATCACCACCGGCCAGACCACGTAGAACTCTCTCTAAGCAGAGTTCTCTTCAAGGCACTCGGATTTCCGACTCCGAGGAAGAGGGTGAGCGAGCTCCTTCCAATTAATAAGCTTGCAGAAATCCTTTCCAATTATCATCATTGAAAAATGATAAGACGTATCATTAGAAGAAGTAAAATGGAATGAATGAATGGCAAGGGAGGGGAGAAATCTTGGGGATTAATCGATGGAATTCTCCTTTCAGATTTACCGATCGATTAAATCGACCTCTTCGAAGAATAATCGGACTAAACAACCCCAAAGTACCTCCCTTCATTGTTGTACTTCCCCTCTTTTCCTTCGACTGTCTTTCAACGATGCAAAAAGTTACGAAAAAGAAACCAAAAAAAAGATAAGAGAATCTCCAAAGAGAAAATTTAATTTACAAACTGTTTGTGTCCAGTGCAATAAATATAGACGTATATATACATACATACATACATAGATACATGGATACATATATATTAAAAAAAAATTGTACATGTATACATGTATAAACATATACGTATGTCGATATTAGAGCGAAGTAAAATAATTATTATTCGCTGTAATTCCAATAAAAAAGCAGCTTCGGGTACCCTCTCGCCGAGAAACGACCGAGACAAAGGATTTCATTGAGCTTAATCAGCCGCAGAAAGTAATTAACTCGGTATTCTGTCGTTTATAAAAATCTGTTAATTTACAGGTACAAAAAATATTGCAGTTTCTCTCCATTCTTTCTTTTTTTTAAATTGCAAGAACTTGCCGGGAGAAGAAAAAAGGTTTTACAGAATGGTTTAATCGTAGGAAATAATTAACTTGATCTTCTGTTAAAAAAATTAGTGTCAATTTGCAGGTACAATCGCAGAGTTTCTTCCATTGTAAATTTTTTTTTTCAAATTGTAAGACATGCCAAGAAAGAGCGTACGAATTTGCTTCCACGTTTATCGGTTATAGGCAGTTGTTGTTGAGTTTTTGTTTATAATAATTCGCAACGATTCGCCAAGCTTTCGGTGCCATGAAACCGTCCGGTGGATTTTCACCGGATCTTGCTAAATCTGAAACGAAAGAAAATGTGATCCTGTTAGTTGATAAAAATATATGCTGTATTTATTTGTATAAAATATATTGTGTCATTTACATGTGCGTTATCGTATGCATCTGTAATTGATTCCTTCTCATCCCTGCAGCTATTTCAATCAATTAATTAGGAAAGAAGAACAACTCACTGCGCATCTTAGTTCCTGAGATGAAGTCAAAGTCCTGAGATCGTTCTGGCTCGAAGAAGGCCATCCTTTTTGTCTTATTGTCATAAGCAGCCACCCTGAATGGAATTATTTCAAGATCCTCCAGTCCTGGAGCCATCGAGAGGACTCTGGAGCCGTGGCCCGCGTCGTAAAGATTGCCTATTCAAATAATTAATTCTCTATGTAATTTAAAACTCAATTTACACAATTTCACAATTGGCCCACGAAGAATGTAGCAAGATTTTCATTTATTTAGAGGAGGTATATTTTTTTTATCGATAATTCCTTGGTAATTAATTATTAATCATACCATCTGGTGTCCTGGATTTGTCAGGATGAGGTAGTCCTGCAGGATCACGGCCCACGATGTAGAAATTAGCTCCTGCCATCATCCTTGCCTTCGCATGCCACTGCACCTGCAGAATTTTTTTTTCAACTTTGTTTATTTCTTTTCAGCCTTTCTTCTAACCTTTTACAACTATAATTTTACCTTCCCAAGTTTCTACTTTGTTCATTCATTCAATAGTATAGTTAAAAATAGTAATAATGAATTTTCTTTGTTTGAAAAAGTATTCCTTTTCTTGTATTGAAGTCGTAGGACGTTTGAAGGTCAAGGTAGGACGAAGGAAAATTATTTTACCTACCTCTGTAGGTCCTGCATAGAGCATAGGACTTGGAAAAATGGCCAGGATTGTATCCTCGTGCAGGACACCTTCCTCTAGAACACTCTGATGCTGTTTCATCCTTATTTGCAGGGGTACATCGTCCTCTTTTGTCCATCCTCCTAAAGGGTGCAACAGGAGGACTGGCTTTTTGTATCCACGTTCCTCCACGAGGTATCTCCTCGTATCCTATTAATTATTTTTCACCAAATTACAATTTCCTATCGACTTTAATCACTCTTAATTAAACTAACAAACCTACACGTCTTCTTTAATTAGAAAAAAATTGTATAGGCGGAAAGTACTTTGGAAATTGCATTGAGAATTTTGCAAAATAGGTAGAGAAATGTATGAAACAAGTAGCAAGAAGGTTGACAAAAGACTAATGTAGATATTTAATGCATTGCAAAGCAACCTGCATAAGAAGTGCATGCCCATTGTGAACAGGATTCCGAAGTTGAAAGGCAAAGACCGTATCAGCTCCCATTTCTTTGCATCTTTGCCTTATTTGATTAGGGGTGAGTCTGTACTCGTCCAGGCCATCGTTCCATCTTATTCTTTCAATGACCTCTATTTCACCTCCAAGTAACCAATCTCCAGAATTCTCTATCATCCTTATCCAAGGATGTCCAGGATTATCCGTGCCAAACTCTCTGCAACATCTGTTAAACATTTTTAATCATTATTTTTAACACTTGAACTACCAAGGAAGTCAAAATGATTGATTCTGAATTTTTTCCGAAAATTCTCCAAGCTTAGAGAGCAGATATTTCACATTGATCTTATCTTAAATAAAAATTGGAGAACGAGAACTTAGAAAAATGCTCGAACCTCTCTTCTTTTCTGTGCTGATAAAATTCAGGCTTCCGGAGAATCGCGAGATTTCTTCCCAGATATTTCAGTGCAATTGCAGATGCACTTTTGCAACGTTCTTTGTCCGCGGTGCTAACAGGGAGGACGATTGGTATCGATTGATTGATCATCTTGCCCTTTTCGTTCATTACTTTGAAGTGTTGGCACTAAAAACATTTTTTTTTATGGTAAAATGACATTTTCTTTGGATTCCCGACAATAGGAGGATTCACTTACTCGCAGGTATTGTTCCTCTGTCATAAAACCCTTTAGAGGACTTGCCCAACCCTCGGCAAGGACTTGTATCCACTGGAGATCGATGTCAGTCATTTCTATACCTTCAAAATTAATTGTATTTTGTTAAAATATTCTCTACGATTTACAGCAGCATTTTAATTTGAAATTAAAGCCGTTTACGTACAATTGAATCAGTAATTGTGAAAGTGGTCGTAATAAAAATGAGAAAAATTGCAATTCTCCTTTATTCTGTGTCTCAATAACATCGAAAATAATATAATCGATCTACTCTTACAATTCCTGAGACAATTAGCCATCTATTAATTAACAAGTTAAGTACCAAGTAGCTTCTCAGCTTCTCGTCTAACATCTTCTATCCTCTCTTCTTCGACAAACAGCTCTTCCACCCCTTCCTCGATCTTTGGAACGACTCCGTTTCGCTCTAGAAATTCTATCACCATTTTTACAGACTGTTCTAAACTGTTTCTTTCAGTATTTACAATTAGATCGGGATTCTTTGGTGTCTCATAAATCTGACCAACTCCTGTGAAACTCTGTATCGATCCTTTTCTAGCTTTTCTGTACAATCCTTTCACGTCTCTGGCCTCGCACACTTCCAAAGAAGCCTCGATGAAAATCTCGAAGAATTTCAAGTGAAACTCTTCGTGGACTTTTCTTGCGAGCTTTCTGTCCGCCTCGAATGGCGAAACGAAGCTGCAAAGAGTGATGATACCACAGTCAGAGAAAAGTTTCGCTACTTCTGCGACTCTTCGCACATTCTCCTCACGATCCTCTTTTGTGAAGCCGAGGTTTCTGTTTAAACCTCTGCGAATGTTGTCGCCGTCGAGACTGTACGCGGGGATACCCTGTGAACAGAATTATTACATTTTTAATTAGCAATTTTTAATTGGTTTGTTAATTGGGAAGGTGGAATTTTTAGAAGCTACGATAGAAAGTTCTTCACTTATTTCAGAGAGATTCAATAGCGACAGGTAAGCTCTGATTCGAAGTGAAAATTCGAGTTTCTTCTGTGTTAGTTATCAGTAAAAATTAGTAACATTTATCGATAATTAATTAGTCTACTCTCTGAAAGAATATTTTGAGAAAAAATGAATTAGTCAGGAAAAAAAGTAGAATTCTTTACTAAGAAATTGTTAAATGTTTTAGGTGCAAGTCTCGAAGAATAAGAGTAAAGAATCACCTGAGATATGAGGTAATTCTCCAGCTGAAACGAAACGGAAGTTTTCCCAGCACCGGATAAACCGGTTAGCCAGATAGTGCAACCACGGAATCCTTTAAATCTACCGAAAGCTTCTCCTCGTTTTTCCCTCGTAACATGATGAATCTGTCGTATTACATTGGCAGGCACACTCTACAAGTTTCAATTTCCATTAATGCCATTAAAAATGACTGAATTATTTATGACCATGAGTGCTGGAAAACGCGACGACTCGCGATAAGTCATTTAAAATAGATAAAGTTCAACGTAAATAGCATATAATAATTATTCCATCAACGTAACTATGATAAAAAATATCTCTAAATAGAAAAAATAACAGGAACTTACTTCTCCAAATAAAAAAAAATAGAAAGGAAACCATACGTTATACCTGATTAACTTTCTTCTGTGAAACACGGTCTTCGAGTAGAGCCGTGGTAAATATTCCCATCATTAATGAGTTAATGACTCTCTTGGAATTATTCTTCAATATTATTCTTATACAAATTATAAATTTCGAAATAAATATTCCACGTACATCTAATTACAATTTATAATTCTAATTAAATAATTAAACTCGCGGAGAAGGAGAGACAATTCACTGAACCGTTTTGAAAGTCTGCATCGATGCAGCGTTTAAAGACGACTGGAAAGAATTTCGTTGATCTCTGCGGAGAAAGTAAAAAGGAAAGTGACTCTACTCGATCCAACAAACTTTTCAAATCATTTATATGCCAAAAAATAATATTACAGAGTCCAAAAGTCAGGTTTCCTTCATCGTTAATTAACATTTTTATTTTGCTTTTAAAGCTTACGTCAGATATTTTTACGTTGAGTTTATATTGTCAAGTAATTGCCGTGAAGTTTTCTTGGCAGGTAAAAAAGGGAGAAGGATAATCGGTGGTCTAGTTTCGTAGCGATTTATATTTTTATGGTGTCCCAGAAAAAGAGACCTCGAACAAATTAGTTTCGATTAATGAAAAAAAAAAAACAAGGTAGAATTACTTAACTTTTGAGACGACATCGCAATGTTGTCGACGACAAAGACATTTTTCATTGAAGCAAACTTTCGATGAAAATTGTAATTGGCACGAAGATGAAGAGAAATAATTGATGATAATTTAATTACAATTCTAGATAGACAAATTACGTGCTCTATACTTTTCTTATCGCGAAGAAAATTCTGGTTTTAAGTTGCCTCGTGTAATTGCTGTTAGAGAAAATATGAGAATATTTTGGACATTATTCAAATTCAGAATTTCAAATATTACTTTTTCTTAAAGAGAATTTTAATTGCATCCTCTGCGAGAGGATACACCTTTTTCAAAAATTCTCTTGTTCCTCACAATCTTCACTGACAGCAATATTATTTTATTCTCAGCGAATATTTTACACAGAGCGCAGATTTTTCAAAAATTTCTTATTTCTAATAATCCTTAGTTGCATCGTTAAGATTCTGGTGACAATATTAGTTTTTCTGCTGTATTATATTTAAATTTTCAGCTCTCCAAAACCTCCCTGCACTTTCATAAATCTGAACTCACGTTATTAAGTTCCTGAGAACAATTCATGCTGATCTGGCAATTTATTCTGAATTGTCTTCCTTTTCCAGGCCTTTCAATCACTTCAAGAAATTCCTATCGTCGTTTTCTCTGAATGAAAACGGTATTTCCACCCTGACTATGTTCCCTTTGATGTTTGCCCGACGATGAATAAAGAATAACGAGAAGTTGGTGAGAACTGAGCACCTGGTGACACTTGTTCTTTCATATATCATGTCGAAGAAGGGCTGAGAAGGCGTAGGTGGCTTTCTGGAGGGGAGGAAATGCAAAGTATCTCTCTCTATTTACCTATTGTTCCACGGCTATCTTACTCTTTCACCTCTCGTTGCTTTCAGGTGACCCTGGAACCGGGAAAAACTGACATACGTGAAAAACTCGAGGACGTACAGATAGTGAAATTTGTCGTTTCGTCATTTCACAATGTCGGTGGCCTTTTCTGACGATTTTCAATCGTTTCGAGGACTTTTTGCTCGATTTCTTCCTCGGTGAAACGTGATTCTACGGTAATACTCCCATTGTTCCTGGTTTTATTGTTATTTTTAAGTAAACAGCGGAAGGAGATACAAAATATTACAGCAGAATGGATGTATAATTATTTCCAAGTCTGATTCCTTTTTTGGAAATTTTTCTGGCTCTGGTTTTTTATTGTTTATTTGAATTTTATTGGAAGAATATTTGACGAGTGTTAAAGGTCGTCAGGCGTCTCTGTAACTTTTCGCTCTTTGCTTCGATTCTTTTTTTACTGGCAGAATACAAGAGAAATATGACGGTGACATTGAAGTTATGAAACTTCCATCGTCGGTCAATTAAACCGTACACGCTATTGACAGCCTATTAATTATTTATAATGGAAGGCGTATCGTGTAATTGGAGCAAAAATTATGACGAGAAAGCGGCACGCGAAGGATCGAAAAGAACTCGACGCTTTAACAATGGATAACACTTTTTTCCAAATTCCTTCAGAGTTGGTGCTATTTTCAAATTACATTTAAACTCAACCTACTTTGAAATAAGGTCATTCAATTACCAATACACATTCTTTTTCATAAACCTCCCCAATTAAAAAATTTATAATGATAAAGTATAATTTGTTCTTGAAATTCTCAGTATCCTCTCGTCATTTGCATTGAAGTTTAATCTCTGAATTAAAACGTTCAGCAATGTATGAAGTATTCTACGATAGTACTTTTATATTAAATACACGAAGAATTTTTTGTAAATTTATCTTCGAAAAATCGCAAAGAATTTCTTTGAGTCTAGCAGAGTTTTTCATCAATGACGTTCATGGAATTCAACGTCTCAAAGTATATGCCATTTCGTGGAATTACTCGATGCATACGCCAATGGTTCTTCCAAGAATTTAACTGTGTCACGTAAGAGATCAGCTGATCATTCATTGTCCTACATTTCCTGGAAGCGTACTCACTACGCTACTACGAAGCGACGGAGCAATGAACTTTCGAACCATCGGTATCACATTCTTCCTTAAAAAGCTCTTTAAAAGACTCCATCAAATAGTATTTTAATCGCAATGAATAACTCTTCCTCTGAATAATAGGCGAGTCGTGAGAAGTATCTGGATATCTGTGTTTTTCAAAAATGAAATTGTACTCTTTGGAGTCCCCGATAGACGCCTCGTTCGATTATAAAATAGTACGCTACTGTTAGTGGGTTCTATATAGATTACAAAGTGACACGTTGTTTAAGTTCTTCCAAACAAATCTGTAAGATGATCTGTATAGTTTGTACTTATCTCTCGAATCTAAATGATATATCTGACCCTTGGAAATGTCACGATTACATGCTTCGTAATGTAACCAGTTATTTATTGATATCAGTTACACTAAGGGTTACCGCTCGACATCATTAGGGAAGTTTGAATTACATGTTTGAATGGAGTAGGTGGGATTTATTTGCTATATTCGATTTAATGGAATTAATCAAAGGTATAGAATGAATAATTTAACTTGAAAGTTTTGAAGTTTTAAATATTTTCGCGCCACGCGACTAACTACTTGGCGCTGTGTTCAGCTCGTGAAAACGGTGACAACTTCACGTTGTATTCATTGTTCGTTGAATTGGAGTGGGCTCGGTTGTTTGAAGTAAAAGACAATTGTATTGTTATAGTTGTTATTCGTCGATAAAGTTTTATAAATGTCGACGAAATCCTCTGTAGATTTGCGAGCGGAACTCGCTGAATTGGTGAAGAGAAAAGCAGAAATAGCTGTGAGTAAAATGTCAACTGTCAAACTCTGTATTTTTTACGTTAAGCATTCTTCGTTTCTTGTATCCCTGTAAGCTCAAATTACACGTTTATAGCAGCATTACCATGATCAATTTAACATCTAACAACTGATAATTAATCTAAACAATCCAAGTTCAAAGCAAGCAACTGTTGTATACAACAATAGATTTTAGGTTATAATAAGATAACCTCGTAACTTTGTTGTCGTTATATTGACACTAAAACTACCAGATAAAAAACAATAACATAATTATACATTGAGACAAATATTCCAATGGTTGTGATGCTGCTAAGAACAATGGAGAATCCATGGGATAACTTTGGACATATACTTCATCGTTTCTTTTTGTTTGTTCGCAGGATACCTTGGCCAACCTGGAGCGACAGATTTATGCCTTTGAAGGAAGCTACCTGGAAGACACTCAACTCTATGGCAATATAATCCGTGGATGGGATAGGTATTTAGCTAGTAACAAGAACACAAATAGCAAAGCAGACAAGCGTAACAGAAAGTTCAAAGAAGCAGAAAGACTGTTCTCCAAATCCTCCATCACCTCCATGGCAGTAAGTAATTAAAGAATTGCTAAATGAATTTGGCCCTTTTCTCCAGAATGATATATATTATATTATGTAACTATGAAGAAACAGACAACGGCGGTGGAGTTAAACAATTTATATTTCTCTTTTTCATTATCTGTATGATTAATTATTAAGAATTATATGCTTTTATAATACTAATTATTGTAAAAAAGCTGTATCCCTGAGATGGAAAAACTGTGGCTCATCTTGCACAGAATTGGAGTATACGTTAAGGAAATAATGTACATTTTTCCAGGCAGTCAGCGGGCTCGTGGAAAATACCCAGGAAAAAAGTAAGGACCACAATGGATATTCCTGAAATAGTTATTTAGTTCTTTGAAAGGAAAATATAAGAAAGAGTACGATTTATTTTTCTCCTTCCAGTCCTCTCCCGCTTTTTTTTTTACTTGCTCCTGGAATGAAAAATGTATTTCTGTCTTTCTCTGTCATTCTCTTTTTCTCTGTAGTTATTTAATTAGCTTGAATTATATCTTTTCTTTTTCTTTGGTATATCGATTGCACCTGTTTCGTAGCGAAGAAAGTATGATAGTAGAGTTTCTCGTTTTCTTTTACATCGTCGTAGATCGTGTAGAAATGGATCGTCGATGTTGCCTTGGAATTTCACGGTCAAATATAGATATATATTCTTCTTTGGAAAGTTATTTTCTCCGTCTTCCTTCGTATTTTATTTATCGCGATATATCGGACTCAAAACAATCTTATTTCAGACGATTTCCTTCGATCTTTGTCTTCCTTTTTTCTCTCTACCTTATCGTGAAGAAATTTATATTATTTTACAGTTTTATGAAAAGTTATTCTTTATCTTCTGTAATTACGTTGCCGTTTTGTATCTGAGTTGTAAATAAATTTGTTGCCCACTTTTTTCGTGGTGGAATATCAAGAAGTTATTTTCTTTTTTAACGCAAA
Organism: Cerceris rybyensis; assembly: GCA_910591515.1. Classification (NCBI taxonomy): domain Eukaryota; kingdom Metazoa; phylum Arthropoda; class Insecta; order Hymenoptera; family Crabronidae; genus Cerceris; species Cerceris rybyensis. Next base: position 500,048 of record OU342802.1, read on the forward strand.
TTTCGATTTCAACCTTGTCTCTGGTACTTTATAATACCAATATCAACAAATCGAGACGCACTCTCATATTCATAATATTATTTTTTTTTAAATTATCTATTTTCATTTCTCATCATATATCGTAATCCCAAAGTATTTTTAATTGATTATTCATTCAGCTTCTAGATGTATACTTAGCAGAGCTATTTGAATGAAGAAGTTCAAACTCAGCAATTAGTAGATGTCTGTAGCCAATTTCTCTTTTCAATCAGTAGCTTTCTTTTGCAAGTAGCTTCCAAAATATTTTTAACACCTTGCAAATCAAAGTCTCTATACTATTTCTACCATCAAACAATTAATCACAAATAGAGTTTGACCTCGATGCTCTTAAGTTTATCAACTTCCAGTTAATGAGTTCTCTCAGCATAACAGTAAAAACAGTTATCCAGCTCTTAATTGTCAGTCAATTTGCAATGAATTAATCGACTGACCGAGCAAGTCCAAAATCAATCAGTCCAGTTCGGTCAATCGATAAGGGTGACGTTCGCTGTTTTCCCATTCTAAGCCTGATTCCAGTTGACCGGTACAGTGAATCGGAGTCCCAGATCGGCAACAGCGGTAGCGAAGACAATTGCAGCCTCGTCAATTCCCATGGAACGACTGGAAACAATACAACTAGCAATGGCAGCAAGGAACCAGCAGGAAAGAATCATTCCTTGGCTGGCCAATATAGCCAGAACAGCAACAATGGACCTTTATCATCGTCCGGTGATATTACAGGACAATTTGCAAATGGGCATGCGAGTAATGGCACTCTAGAACATGCCTCTTTGAAAGAGAACACAGGAAAGGAACCCTCTAAGAGCAAATCCGGGAACAGTGCGAAAAAGAGTAGCAATAAAAGGTCTAGGAATAGGTAGAACATTATAGTGCGCTCCTGATCTCGTCCTGATATTCATCTCTTTTTTAATAGTTCTTTATATTTTTTATTCCCTGACAAACGATTCTGTCCATGACGATTTCTCTCCCGTTCCTTTTTTTTTTTATTACCGGCTTTCGTCGTCAAGTGTTGTGAAACGAATGGTGTGTCAAGGTTCAAGGACTTGGAGCAAGTATTGGTGTTGTTAAGTTGAGTATTACATCCTAGAGGTATCTAGGTATGCGTAAATTAATCTGAATAGATTGTCTCATTTTTCTTTTATATTTCTGTGGCTTTTTGTATTACGTGGATGACTCCGGTAAGGATTTATTCATTTTCTGATCGTTCGAATTTGTCTCGTATTCCTGTACATCGTTAAGGTTTCTTTCGCTTTTTTTGTTTCTTTGCAATAAGATATTGTTAAAATTGTAAGTCTGTATTGAGGACAGGTGAGAGCACGAAGTATTAGCTGGTTTAAAAAGTATCCGGCGTTTTGTAGGACTCATTTTCATCTCATTCCAGGATTCTATTGTTTCCATCTAAGATAAGCTAGTTTATTAAAGTGCTAAGGTAATTAGACGATATGTAATAAGTATAACACTAAACTCGGAATTGAATGAGAATTTTCAGTCGAGCGAAGGAGCCCGGGAATAAATGAAAATACGAATGGCAGATTGTTAAAATAAATTTTTTATATTTCACGAGTAATTCTCTAAGTGTCTCATATCTTTAGAGGCTTCTTAATCCTCCATCCTCAACGAGAGCCTGGATAAATGGCTACTGGCAAGAAACTCTTCACGTTTGTCTCCTTCTTCGTGTCACCCGGAGGCTCGTTTCTCGTCACAACGGCATTAAAACCGTTATGATCGTCTGCTGTGTAAGAAACTGTTCGAATCGAGCCATCCGCTTCGACAACCGAATATTCACCCTTCACTGTATCACCATCCCTCTCTTCCCATGCAGATTTCGAGTCGCCCGTGTATCCATCAAGGACCCCATAGTTGAAGGAATACTTCGGATATGCCTGAAATCATTTGCTCTATGTAAAATATCATTTTTAACAATTAATCTATCAACTAATTTCAGATATTTTTGTGAAATTAATTTCATTTAGTTCACTACCAAATTAACGAAATAATTCGGATTGCAAAGGGTTGATTTACACCGGAAATCAGTGATAGATTATTATTGATTATTAATGATAGAATATAACTTATTGTGCATTCAGTTAGAAAAGAGATGGTAAGGCAAGAGGTTCGTTCAATTACCATATATTCATTTTGTTTCTCGGTTTTTTGTTCGGTTGCAACAAGTGCAGACGCCGATTTAAAAATCGGTGGAGCTATGTAAACCAAAGAGGATCTCCTCGGTAAAGGTTTGTAGGAAATCGGTGAAGAAACCTTCACGTATGTCGCCCGAAACCCCGAGTCGAGCTTACTTCCGGTCGGCCTGAAGGAACAGGCTACCGGTAGCGGCGTGCCATCCGGAGAAATTCCGCCGATTGGAGAACATGGAAATCTGCTAGGACAATGCAAAGTTTTCAAAAATTCCCTGCTTCTTAGAAGAAATATCTAACAATTTTTGTTCAAGTTTTACATTAATTTAAATTCCGAAAAATTGCATGCAGAGAATCAATGGTACAGAAGTTGCGGCCTCTTTTTATCCCAATTTAAATCGGTCTTTTTCAGAAGCTGAAATAACGCTTTAGAAGAAAAGTGAAATCATTATTTCTTCTCTAGTATGTCTTACGTAACTTCTAATCGATTCTTTTCTTCTTCTTTTTTTTTGTTAATGAACCAGGGGAACAAGATTGCTCAAGCAAACACATTAATAGACGTAAAAGGAATTCTGCTCTTCTCGAGTATGCGAGGGTAGAAAGTAAAATCGTTTTGCAAACCGATTACGAAATTGAGTCGATCTTACTGCTGAAAAACGCCACCTGTAGCGATGCGAAAGCAGGATAGAATCACGATCTGCGAAAAGAAGATAAGATATTAGTTTCTGATCATTAAAAGCCAATTAAAGGAGTGTAATAAAAATTGGGAACATTTTTTACAAATTCTCAAAGTTTATAGGAGAGTCAAAAAGCAAATATTCTACTTTGATTTTTGTGAAACAAAGATGACTAAATTTTATCATTTTTTTCTCCTCTTTTTCCAAGCTACTTATTTAATATATTGAAATATAATGGACTTAACGCCGGTAATTCTAGTGTTAAGTATATAAGATATATAAATGTATGAAATATTAAATGAATGGAAATGTTTTCCAAAGATGAATGTAATTATATTTGAAGGAGAATCGGAGAAATTGGCAGGCTTGCGTGCACCAGATTCCAATTTCACAATAAAGAGGCTTGCACTCGAAAGGAGTGCCTGAAACGAACATAAACGCGTAGGTATGAATCAGTGATCCTCAACTTGAGTTTCTACGCTTTCTTTTAGCTTCAAGTTTCATTGCAATTCGTTAAGAAATGAGAGAAACTCGAGGGAAGATATCCTAACATCGATTTAACTCCAGCATTGGCTAATCTTACTTTCAATGAGCGACCGCAAAAAAAAGTTCATCTATTGTTGCAATTTCTCATTGCCACCAGTGAAATTTCTCTGTTAATTTTGAAACTTCCAGCGCTGAATATTTCATTCCATTTTCAAATAGATTTCTTTTAAAATAGATACTAATAAAAATTTTAAATAATTACCTTTAGAGATAGAAGTTTATATTTTATAAAGAAAATTGAATGTATCTACAAATCTAATTTACAAACCGTGCAAATAGGAGGTCCAAATCGCTGCAGCAGCATATTGAAAAAATCACAGTCAACCGATAATTAACACTTGCAATAATTAATTTCTTTCACAGTTTCTCCCTCTCCTCGGTGAAATCACATTTTCTTTAAACTCAAAAAAGTCTCTCTATGTTGAGGAATTTTTAAACAATCTATGTGAACATTTTATCAATGATTTCTTCACTGTCACGAGCACGCGCTCGCGAATAGGAGACTTGCAGAAGATTCAAGCTGAACAGGCAAGAAGGATCTCTGGAGAATAGAGAAACAGCATCCGACTCATCTTTATATACGATATATACAGGGTGTCCTCAATTACAACATAAATCATTTATCTCCAAATTCAATTTAATTCTCCTCTCAAATTCCTCAAAGAATATAAATAAAAGTAATTGCAATTTCATTGTAATAATCCTTCGATAATATCAAACAGGGTATCACAATAAGTAATTCGAATTTTCAGTAATTATTTTCGATTTGTTTTATTTCAATTATCAATAGAAATTGGTATCTTGTAATTATAGTTTGCTGCATGTCGTCATATTTCAATTAAATATATAATTCAATGGAGAATTAATCGAAAAAAGTGTTGAATTATTTGAGGGATAGTTCTATAGGGTTGGTGTTAATTGTACTGATTAGAAATTCAAATGTTTCAGGGGAATTTCGGTGGAGGTTGTTGGAATTGAAGACACAGAGTAGATGAAACGTTCACTCGCATTTTTCCGGAGCTCTCTCGTTGCGAAGGATACGCGATGTGCAATCGTGGGAACGTCGTCGCCTGGTGCAACTGATGCACCGCGAACAACAACGATGCACCGGTATATCGTGGACCTGATTAATGGAAATGCCCTTCTTCCTTCTCTTTGTGTTATTCTTGGCAAGAAGAAGAAGAAGACTTTGAATTGGTTTAAGATTGCCGATTGGTAAGCTTCAATCCATAATTGTCACATTTATCAAATACGTGGTTGGATTTAGGTATCAGTTATAGATTTAAAATGATAATGATTGTTTTAAGAATAATTACCATTTTTTATTTAGGGTAGAATTCCTTCTGGAATCTTATTTTGATTATTAAAATGTGCCATTGAGAACTTCAGGATTTTAAAATTAAAGTATCTCGTATGGCTCTTCACGATTTGGCAGTTTAGTAATTAAATTATGTCACTGAGTACCTTTAGTTTTGGTATTTTATTATTTAAAGATATTCCATTTATTAATTCGAGAATGCTAATTAATAATTGAAGTATCTCATTTGGTACTTGAAGATCGAGATTATTTAATAATTGCAATATTTCATTCCTCGCAATTTTCTTCAAATGTTGAATAAGATATTTGAAGACATAATTGAAGTTTAATTAGTCACGGTTTTAAAATTACAATGATATTTCTAAAAGAGAAAAAGAAATTGTATTCTATTTAATTCTGGATTTTTTTGCGAATGAAATATTTTAAAGCAATGATTACAACTTCGATCGATGAATGAAATAATTGATAAGAAGAAATGAAGATATTAGTTGGGAGTCACTGAGATCTAACGGGTAACCTCTCGATCCGTATTCATTTCTATTACGTAATAAACTTAGGAAGAAAATCGGCGAGAATAAATTAGTTACACGGCTGTTTGTAATACACGCAAACTTTCCACGATTTCGTGTTTACTCATCTAACAAAAGGCGCGATAATTATTATAATATCTTTGGAGAAAGTCCTAAGACTCTAACGAGCCATAGAAATGGTAATTTCCAAGCTTCATGGGACATTGAATAATTCTATCAAATTATTTTTATAATAAAAATGACACATTTTAAATAGTGAATGAATGATGAAATGAAAATCTTTTTCGTTTATATGCAATTTTTAATTGGCAATTAACTTGAACGCGTTTGTTAGAGCCTTCTTTTATAAAAGTTAGTAATTTGTTTCGTATTAACTAATTATTGGCAATTTTCAGAGAAAAAGTGTGATTAAATTGCTCCTAGGCTATCGTGAAAACTTCATCTTCTCGATTTCTAAAAGTTCAGAATTTGTAATTAATTAATTAATAAAGGTGCATCTTTTTCCTTTATCTTCTATTCTTTTCAATAAAAGTATTTGATAACGTACTTCAAAAAATAAATTTCGATTTAATACACCGAGTTGCGAAATGAAATTTCGTGGGTTCAATCAAATTTGAATTTTCCAAATACAAGATTCTCCGTATCTTTTTCTCTGAAATTTATTTCTCGCTACTTTCAGGGTGTAACTGTTTTATCAATTTTTGATTATGCAGGTGATAAGCGAGAGGGGCCAAAATCGAGTTGTTATCGAGATCATAGAATATTGTAGGCGATCGCATCGAGAGAAGTGACTTTTGCCCGCTGAAATTCTAATACTTTTAAATTTACTTAACAGGAAGCCGTCGAAACTTGTGGAGTGGAATCGAAGAATTTTTTTCTATCTAGGAAATATAATTTCTTGAAATCTTTTTTACAGTATCCGATAATTCAACTATTTAATAAAAGGTATGGACAATATCTACGAAATAAAACAACGGAAGAGACATACTTCGAAAACAACAATTTTATTATTTATTCTTAATACTATTACAATTTTTTAGCCATTTCTCGCGCATTTTCTATCTCCTCCTCCGTTACGGTGGGTGTTACACCGCATTCTATTTCTTCTTTACGAATAAAAGCCAATTTTTCAGCTTTCTCGAGGTAAAAAGTCTTCTTCTGAGCTTCTAATTCGGCTTTGTACGCGTCCAACTTCGATTGCTTGATATTATCGCAATAAGTTTCCGTTAACGCCGTCAGGGATTCTTTTCTGCTTACTTTGCCCAGTTTTCTGAAATTAAATTCGAAAAAAAAATAAAATCGATTATTAACGGTTGCTGTAAACGTTGTAAATTAATAAAAAGTGAGAAGATTGAAAGTATGTACTCTGGTCTAGGCCTGTATACGAGATTTAAACGTTCCAGGATCCATTCAAAACGTCTATAGTCCCAATGTCTCAAGTGTCTGAGATGTTTCCCTCTCTTCTCTATCAGTTCCTTTAAAAATAATTTAGTCTTCATTTCTAGTGGATTATTTTTTACGTATTCTTGTAGGATTTCTATTTCAGAGGTCATTGCGGCGACTAAAAAGATGATGGAATATTTATATGAAAAGAACTATCACACGAGATAATTTCCATAAGCTTCTTGTAAAGGAAATAATTGGAAAATCCAACCAACTTAGAGTTTCAGCAGAAGAGACATCGTACTTGTGTCTCTTTACACGGTCAATTGCTTTCTCAATTTTCACGATATTACTTTCCTTCTTTCTTTGAAACTGCAGCGTGAACATCCTCTTAACGATGTCGCTTGCACTGGAACATATCGAAAGTTTTATTATTATAAACAATTAGTTGGTAAATTAGTTAGTAATGGTAATTTACTTACTCTTCCAACTCCTTCGAACTTGCACAATAACGTCGATAGTCGGTAGGTTTTAATTCAATGTTAAGTCCTAAATCGCCAGATTGTTCACGATCTGTTGGACAAATCTTCCTTGGCCGTACCCATTCTATTTTATAATCAGCTATCGTAGCAGCATTCCGACTAACATAACCTCCAAGTATGCGGATATCATTAATCTTTGGACGTGCAAATCGGCAGCACGTAGTTGCCAGACTCATAGTTATAATTGTACCAAAATTAGTGTACTTTAAGTTAAATTATATTTTATTAAAAATTAAGCGCGAAAAAAAATTGCCGCAGCGATCCTTCCCCTACGCTGGCTGAGTGCGCACTGAGTCCGGATGGTGGGAGAAGAGCGCACTGAGTCCGATTGGTGGGGGAAACTAGCACTAAATTTTCCCGGGCATTTTTAATTTAATAAGATTTCTTAGAATATCAATCTTACAGAGAAAATGTAGGTAGATTTCATTAAATTCATGTGATAGAAACGAAATGGTATTTTATTTAAGACAGTAATTTATATTATTTAAATTATGACAATATACAACGTAGTTAACAAGAGATAAAAAGATGTAGCAATTTACATGAGAAATATCTTTTCTAAGTATCTATTCTTCCAACTATTTCGAACCATTGGCGTAGAGCATCGCTCAAAACGATTGGCAATGTGTTCAAGTCTCGAAGTATAATGTAAAATGGGAATGGAAAGTTGTCCATGTAGGATCGAATTCCTAGCAGTTTTCCGTTTTCAAAAACTGGCATTCGTATGTCGAGTATGGAATCCTGAAACGGTGAAGGTTAATCTTTAGTTACTTTATTCTCTCATTAACACATTTTAATAAGAAAAGGAACTCTACCTTGTTAAGAGGATTATCCACTATTATGAAGACAAGGAAAATATTCGCTAACTTAGCTCTTCTTACAGCTGCACTAACTTTTTCTGTCCCTTCTGAAAAAATCCCTCTTCCATCCGACAAAATGGCAACTAATTTTGCATTATCAGATGCACTGCCATAAGATTCAAACATCTCCGTCGTGAAATCTAGCAATTCTCCTATCATCGTTTTCTTCTGCTCGAATTTCATATCTTGAACCAATCTGTGAATTAAACAGTACATTGATAAAGATATTGCACAAGACATATTATTGTAAAAAATTTCATTCGACTCACTTTGCACCACTTTCTTCGGTAAAATTCTCTCCAAGTGGGTGAAGAATGTTCACCCGTTCACCGAAATTAACAACAGCAAGTTGTCCAACTTCCAAATAAGTCATAGCTTTGCCAATTAGCGATAAAGACTCGAATGCCAGTTCTTTTGAGTGATTATCAGCCATACTACTCGAATCATCAATTGCCAGAACAACTTGGTAATCTCTTTTCGAGGGTTTCGTGCGCCTCAGCCAAATTTTATCCTTTCTAAATTCACTGGCTATGTAAGGAATTATTTTTTTCATGTTTATACGTCTACCTGTTCTGTAATCACCCTTTAAACGGGATGTTAAAGTAGGTTCCAGTACAAGTCGCAATTTTTCAGCCAATTCTCTGGCGGAGGTTTCTGTTAAAGCGCTTATAGAATTCCAAGCAGTCGCTGCTTCGCTGGAAGACGGTTCTCGACTGTATTCACTCAGCATTTTTTCAATTTCGAATCTCCTTTGCTCAATTTGATCTACCGTTAAGTTAATATTCTCTATTTCAGAAAATTTCGTGTGGAAAGTGGTCTCGTTTCCACGTAGAATTCGTGTTGTGTCGACAGTTTCGCCTTCTACTTCTCCAGTGATATCGATTTCTTCAGTTTCCATCGATCCCTCGGTTCCACTTTTCGTTACATTCTCTTTCTTCTTTTCTAACGTTTTCTCAGATTGTTTTTTCTTCGTTTCCTCTTGTTCTTCTTCTTCTTTCGCCTCGTCATCGTGCATTTCAATGTCGTCGTCAGGATTCTCGTCCATTTCTTCATTTTCATCTATGTTTGAGGCATAATTAATCAATTTATTGACATAAACATTAATTAATAACACAAATCACTCACCTTGTTCAACATTCGATGCTTGCTTTTTAACTTGTTCTTCAGTTGCAGCATCCAAAGCTAGATTATCAAATTTTTCTGTACTTTTAATGTGCTCGTAAATCTCGCTCTCGCCACCTTCTTCAGGATTTTTCTTTTCATCTTCCTGGCCCGTTAATTCTTCCTGCAAAGGAGCTGTTTTTAATTTTTTAGCCCGCGGTTCCACCTCGTCGTCCAGTAAACTGCGATTCTCGTCGCTCTGTCCTGGTTTTCTTCTTCTTTCCATAGGTTTAGAATCCTTTTCGCGGCCAGAAGACGGTAAATTTTCTTCTTTCGTTGCTCCAGAGTGTCCTGTACGCTCTTCCGTTTGCGCCTGACCAGTTCCTGCAATTATAAACATTCTAAGATAAATGGAAATCATATAAAAATTGTGAAATGCATATTTAATGGAGTTTTCCAATCATTTAATTGCTCTTTTGTAGTCTAGCGACTCTATTCCGGTGAATTAAGCGTGAAATGAGATCCTTTTATGTCAGACGTGCCATTGAATGTAAAATAAATCTATCTGAATTTCCATCTTAGAAAACGTTCAATAAGAATTCACCTTTGTCCTTTTTATCATCTGCATTTTTCTCCGTAGGATCTGTCTCCTCGTTTTCTTCATTCGACTGACCCTCTACAGCATCCCTTGAGCCATCTTTCCTTGAATTTACTTCCTCCGATGCATCCACTTCTTTACTTCCTTCGTCATTGCTCGGCTGTGCTTTTTCTCCTTCATTTTCTTTCTCTTCTTCCTTAGATTCCTCCTCCGGAGTATCTTCTTCCTGTTTATCAACATCGGTAGCCTTCTCTTTCTTATTTTCTTTATTTAAATTCTCCTCATCGCCTTCCTCGTCGCTGGAATCTTGTTGAGCATCCTTTTCTTCCTCGACATTCTCCGGTTCTTTCTCCTCGTCGACCTTTTCTTCGGGCATTTTAGATTCCTTCATTTCGTCAATGTCAAAGGGATTTTTCTCCTCCTGAGAATTCTCTTCGTTCATGTCATCATCCAAATCAACGTCCTCGGGCAAATCAAAAGGTTCTGGTTCGATTTCTGGTTGATGTTTACCATGATAAGGATCAATCTGATCGTCATTCATCTCTGGCTCCTCAAATTCATTGATTTCTTTCCTTTCTTCATCTTTCCTCTGCTTGTCTTCTCCTTCTTCACCTTCCTTATCGTTCTTACCGTCATCATTGTCATCTTTTGCAGTTAATTCATCATTCCCTATTTCTTCACCCTTTCCTCTTTCTTCTTTTTTGTTTTCTTCATTCTGTTCTCCATCGCCTTCATCTTCCTCTTCATCCTCGTCTCTCCACATCTCTTCATCGAGCTTCTCAGCACCTTCTTCGGTTTCACCCATTTCTTTGTCCATGTCTTCGTCATCTTCTTCTTGCTTTTCTTCTTCTTCACCTCTTTCCAAGTCTTGCAGATGACTGTCAAAGTCTTCAGACATTTCGATACCATTTTCTTCTTCTTTAGTGTCCTTCTCGTCGTTCTTTTTCTCTTCATCGGGCCTCTTAGCTTCTTCCAGTTGATCCTCCGATTCAATCCTGTCGGAGACATCTTTTGAACCTTCTCCATCGGCTAATCCCATTCCTCCCTCTGCTTCTCCGCTCTCTTCACCTTGTTCTGGAGAGTCTGCATCCTTTGGCTGGCAGAAACCATTTGCCGCCAGTTCCAAAAAGACGCTCAATTGAAGATAAAGGAATTTACAAGTGAGACGAAAAGATGCTACTTGCTCGTGGAGGAAATAATGAAGAAGAAGAACGTATTGCTCGAGCAATGGGGATTTTTGTAGCAGTAACCTAAAGTAGTAAAATTAATTGTATCTTTTTTTATTCCGATACTTGGTAATCAAATTTTTATTTATAAACAAAGAAAGTCTGTTTTTTCACCTACCTGGTACAATGATTGGCAGATTTGGCATCTAATTCGCAAATAATTTGCATTAATTCTCCAAGAATTGTTGAAACGATTTTCAGTCTTACATCTGATACGTCTTTCTTCAGAGATCCTACCAGTCTGTCTGTAAAAGTATTTTCTTCGAATTCGTTTTCAATTTCTTCATTTTCAGGATCCTCTGCTTCCTTGTTGGACTTGTCACTTTCACGGAATTTTTCCTGGACGACGAGCAAGACTTTTGTTACCAATGAATCTAATTTTCTTTCAAATTCAGCAATTCTATCACACTTCTCTGACGCTGCTGCACCTGCTGTTGGTATTGATCCAAAGAATTCAAGATTGTCATCAATTTTGTCAATTAAAAAGCTTAAATTCTCGCTAATTGGGTGATCCAGAGTGAAAGAGCTTCTAAGATCGAGCAATTTATCTTTGATTTTTCGAACTTCCTCGTAGCTCGACCGAAGAAAACTGAAGTGCCTTCCATGAAGAAGTAAAATCTGTCCAGAATCTTGGATTTTCTCGAATACTGAGATCCAAGAATGAGCTTTTGCTGTTATACTTTTAATTACATTCAAAGAATCTTTAATTACAGCGGCAGAATTCTTAGCAACACCGTTGTCCTGTAAAATGGGGACTTTGAAGTCATTCAAGTCAATGATATCATCGATAACAGCTTCCTCCGGACTGGAATCCAAGAAAATGACAATCTGTCGAAGAGAAACTTCCAATATTGTCAATAATTCACGGAAATTTCTTGCAGCATCTTGCAAATCTCTCTGTCTAAATGTTTCTTCGTCCCTCTGTGAGCTTGTCTGCTTCGACACTTCTTCAATATCTTCTACATTATTCTGTTTCAACGTTTCAGTCTTTTTAAAGTCGTTCAACATGAGAATAAAATTAGAAACTTGCATTTTAAGTGGTAGGAAACGCTTGAAGAAATTGGCAATCGTTTTCTTCTGACGATGTGCCATTAAAACTAAGTGGATTGAGAATCCACGACAACGTTCTGCATTTTGTAGGCCCAAATCATTCTTTGTGGTGCTCAAAATAGCATTGAGTGTATTCAATTTGACCAGTGATCCATAATAGTACTTATCACAACCTGACCATTGTTCCAAAAGTCCTTTTTCAATGTTAGACCCTCCACAAGAGAAGTCGTATCTCTGAATTTCCAACAAATCCACTGGCGAGGATGCAAAATCGACGACTTCGTCTTTTCTATTTTTCCACGTAAGAATTCCAAGTCGATAGGAAATTCCAATGTGTGCTAAAGTCTTGAAATAATTCGCAAGTGCCAATTTCTTCCGTTGAAGAATACTTTTTGCCTGGGAATCACGCTTGTTCTTCGTTAAATTCTTTTCTGTTTCCAAATCTCTTAATTTGCGACTTTCAAAGAGCATTTCTTCGACGAAACATTCCAACTCGTTTCGTATTTTTGGATAATTACTATTAGAAACGATATCTTCGCAGAATTGACGAGCTTTCTTTGTAAATTTGTCCATTTTCTTCAGTTCTTCCGATTGAAAGTCTATGAGGAAATCCGAAGAGCCTAATTCTCTTCTGAAACCTTTCTCCACCGTTTCTATTCTTGGTTTTATGGTTAAATAAGAAGAGACATTTCCTCGTAGTGCTTTCTGGAATTCTTTAACGAGCTTGTGCAAAGTTCTTCGTGCTTTCTCAGCAGTGTTTTTCACTGACCAGTAACTTATGTCGTTCCATCTCGTAATTTTAATAGTATCTTTCAGTTTTCTACCAATTGGTTCCTTCAGACTTTTTATTTTAACTTCAACATCGTTTAAAAATTGATTATAGTAATTATAAATATTCCAGAAGATAGCAGACAGTTCTTTTTTTCTTGGTGTCTCCTCTAAATGATCTGTATGCTGATAAAAGAGAGAAATTAATTGCAATCTTGGCTGAAATTCAATCAATGAGGATTCGGACAAAAAGCGTTCCAAACTTTCGATAACTTTTTCTTTCGATATTCCATCATTTTCTGACTTATTTGCCATTTCTTCAAGATCTTTGTTCATTAATTCTGCCCTATTTCCTGATTCCTCGACGTTCTCCAATTCTTCAGGGTCTTTTGTCACTATTTCTTCAGTTTGGAGAAACTGATCGACCAAATCGAACAAGAAGAACCACCATTTAGAAGCCTCAGTCTTCAAATCTTCCTCGACAACCTCCAAAGAGTCTCTCCATCTGGAAATTTCAATTTTTCTCCAGTGCAGAATCTTTCCACCGAAGAATTGAATGAATTCTGCAAGACTGACGCCATGATAAGCGTTTTCCTCCCATTGCTGTAACTTTGAAGAAAGTAATTCGATGCCAACTAAGAATCTGGACAGAGGGGAATTAATCGAGAAAGCAAGAATTCTATCGATCACGGAATTAATTGAACTCAAAATTGGATTTTCTGGCCAATTCTCCAGAAAAGTGTTGATCTTCGTTGTTAGTTCTCTCAAAGATGGCAGACAATCTTCTATTTCTGTGATATTTGGGTCTTTGTAGAAATCGTAGGATGTACTTTCGGTTTTTTTATTGTCAAAATTTAATTTTTTCCATATTAAAACGTTCAGGCTAGTTGTTAATCTTGCGGAGAAATTTTCTGGCCAGATTTTTAACGAAGGTTTGATTAATTCGAATCTTTTCGTCAAAGAATCGACGAAATTTGGCGTCGAATCTTCAGAAATATCGTTAATGCCTTTTGTAATATTTTTGCCATTTTTCTGGGCGGTTTTGCAATTTTTTAGAATATTTAAATGAATATTTTTGATCTCCTTAGCATCGTTTAAAGAAATTAATTCGAGGAAAGAGTTCTCTTGGGTTGGAAGGGACTCTGGAATATTCTGAAGTTCTTGGAAATGCTGCTGGAAATCTGGAAAAGTTTCTTTGAGTTCGAGAAAATCTTGCTGAAAGCTTGGAAACATTTTTTGGAAATCAAACTCCTCCTCCTCTTTAGTTTCGAATTTTGTTTTAAAAAGACTTTCTTCTTCGCGTAATTTTTCTTCCCTCTCTTCTTCCTGTTCTCTCCAAAGGTGTCGAATTTTCCGGAAAATCTGGCTCATTTCATTCCAAAGAGATTGGGAAAATTTACCACCAAAGAAAGAGATATTTTCTAATTCTTTAAGAGCTATTTTTGCCAGCTCAAGTCGATCCTTTTGGATCGATCTGGACTTGGAGTATTTTCCGAGGAGAAAAACTGTTTTCTCCGAGGAGCAGAGACTTACAAATTTCCCATAATTTTCCTGATTAACTCCCATCGTGGGAAATCGTATTAAATTGAAGAAAACATCAGCACCTTCATTCTGAGCTCGTAAATTTGCTATTTCTTCAATTAAAATTGATATTCCATGACGTATGCTGGAAACTGCAAAGACCAGGGGAAAAACGAGATCTGGAAAACCATCGAGGAATTTTCTTTCCAATTTTTCGGAAAATCTCTGAATAGATTTCTGCCAAACGGATGCTTCACGAATTCTTTCGTTTTTCTCGAAGTCTATGAATTTTCCATTCTTTATTTCTTCAGCGAGATCATTTAGTCTATCAATCTGTCGATAAATCGTCTCAAAAGAGCCAATATTTTTTGAGAAATTTTCTATTTCTTCCCTCAATGCTTGAAAACTCGACGATGGCCTGACAGCCTGGAAATTTTCCAGATCTTTTGACTGTTCCTTCAATTTATTTAAATGATTCATTTTAGATGTAAATCTGGTATTTTTCAGAGAAATTCCAAGTACTTGAGACTGCAATTTTTCCACGTAAACTGAATTTTCCAGATCGAAAATATTTTCACGAAGATATTTCGATTTTAGAGCAATTTTTTGAACAGGATCGATTGCTCCAAGATCGGAGAAAAGGAAAATTTGTAAATGTCCAAGTATCAACCAGGCTTTTCCTCTTTCCATCGCGTTATTTTTTATATTTGAATTTTCCTCAATTTTCCGTAGAATTTTTGCTGGCTCGAAGAAACGCTTTTGAAGATCTTCCTTCTCGTCTGTGGTTAATTTATCGAGAGGGAAATTTTTTACGTTTTCGATGGGCAATAAATAATAGTTGATATAAAATTGCAGAAGAATTGAATCGTTTGTGGTGAAATCGAACTTGCTCGAATTTAAAATCAAAGAATTTTTCCAAAGTAAATTTTGCAAGGATGTCAATTGCTTCTTTTGTTGCTTGTAATTCCCAATACTAATTCTATCTTTTTTGTTTGCACACTCTGGCAAAAGTAGTTGAACAATTAAATTGAGAAGAGTTGATTTGCTGATAAAATTCTCCTAAAATAATAGAAAAGGGGAAATGAAAATCATGTTCTGTTGGAATTATTTTATTAGAGATACTTACTGAAGAAAAGTCGAGACTATTTTCTTCATTTTCTTCTGCCCGTAAATTATTCCAGTTTAAGAGAATTTGAGAATTTTTCGCAGCGAATGAACGTTGCGAAAATTCTTCGAGTGAATAAAATAAATTCTGGAGTAGTGGAATTTGATGTTTTTTCAAAATATCGCCGCCATTTAAAACTTTTACAAGGCTCATCAAACGTGGAGAAATTGTCGAAATTTTCTCAAATTTCTTCAGAATACTTTCGTTAAATATTTTTGCAAAACCGTCATTGTTCGTTTCGCAGGGATTATCAATTAATGTTGTACAAATTGTTTCGTCCGAATTTTTATTCATTTCCACTGATAAATTCTCGATATTTTCCGAAATTTTTCCTTGCAAACGACAAACAAAGAAAACGAAGAAAAATTCATAGATCGGCCAGATTTCGATTTCTTCCAAATTATTGGAAATTTCTAATGACTTCGTGCAAATATCTTTTATATCTGCAATTTTCCCCGCAGTTTCTTCAATTTCCCGTAAATTTTCAATTCTCTCAGAATTTATGCTATTATCTGTGAAAACTTGGTGAAAGAAATCGATCAATTTTTCTCTAACACCTAAATTATCTGCAGCAGCAAGGAAAACAATTTTCAATCGAATTTTCGAAACCTCCGTCAGATCTTCCTCGTTCATTTCATATTTTCTCGACAGTTTCCCCAATTTCCCATAAAAATTCATTGACTCCTCGTTAAAATGAGGTGTTGGAATGTGCAGAGACTTCTTTACTCTCTTTCTAACTTTCTTAAATCGATCCACATCGATTGATATTTCGGAAGAAATTTTCGAAAAATTCTCTAATTCGACCATCGTCCTAGAGTTACAAACTTTCGTATCGATACGATCGCAGAGCCTTGTAAAGAATTTTAGGAGCCATTTATAGTGAACTTTCAAAGTCGACGTGATTTCACGAAGGTCAAAAAAGGTGCCTCGTGATTTATCGATCAGCTGGATTTTTCCTAATTTTTCAAATCTTTGGTACCACTTTAAATCGTCGCGTAATTCGACGAGGGAAATCTCGTCGATTGCAAATTTTTCATCATGAACGATAGCATCGATTGCCGCCCTAGAGTGTTCAATTAACTTTAGGAAATTGGTGATCAGTGGTTCATTTTTCAAATTCGACGAGATTTTGCCTAAAAGAAAAAATCAGATATCTATTTCACCTGCATTGAATTTATATTTCCTTCAGTTTTCTTTTTTAAAGAAACGTAGTAGTTAAATTTTGTATTAAGAGACAATTTAATTGGATACTTAGCTTGAATTTTAATATGATATAAATAGTTAAAAAATGAGAAGTAACGTTAATTTACCACAACAAACGGCGCTTGAATATTCTTCTAAAGACATAACTTCCTTCCTCGGAATATTTTTCTGCGATACTTTTTCCAATATCATCAAATGAAAATATAAAGCGATAGCCATGCTATTGTAAGCCATTGCATTTTTATTAAAATTCAAAGGAAATTCCGCCGACGATCCGTTGCTCAATAAAGTCTCAAACTTTCGGATTTCTTTGCCCAAGATATCGCAGAAGGTTCCGAAATTTTCTAATTTAAATTCAGAAAAAATACTGGAGCACCAGCTACGTCGCATTTCGAGATCATCGAAGGAAGATCGTTCGTAAAAATCGAGCAAAAGATGCTTCGTTAATTCTTCTCCACTCGTAACAGGTGAAGTTTCATCGAAGAGATCCTCAAAATTGATTATACGCGATTGTTTCATGTTCCTATAATTAATTGAATTATTCTAATATGGTTCTAAAGTCTTAAAAATATTTTAAAAGACAGATTTTAATCATATTTATATACCTGACGGATTGAATCGTCGATTTTAACAAAAATCCTTGCTGCCTAATATTCGCAAGTCTCGCGTTTCTTCTAAGGTCACAAATTCGTGGAGTGATTGCGTGAAGACTAAAGAAAACTGAGTTTCCTCCGTCAAAATTCTCAGCCAGAATTTCATCAATTTTTCTCAAGGCCTCCTTCTTCGATTTTGAGTCGAAAGCTACGTAAATCTCGCGACAAGAATTTCTCAATGATTCCTCAAAAGGAAATCCCTTTGAAATCTGTTGCCTGGTGAACGATGCAACTTGCAGGAGCTCGATCAATCCAAATTTATCGGCTGACAAGCTTTCATGGAGCTTTAGAAGTAAATTCTGATGTTTGGTTTCTTCGATTCCGCAATTGTTTAACAATGACTTCAAATCGATTCTATTGTAGTCACGAATTTCCTTTGGAGTCAGTATGCTAATTTCTACTCCCCTGTTTCGCATAGCTCTAAAGTCGCACGCCGGACAATTGATATAATAATTTATTAATATAAAGAACTAATCTAATTCTGTAGCTTTGAGGCCATGCAAGGCACATCAAAGCTTCCATTCTTCAAAGTCAAATTTTTAATATTATGAAATTATGCAATTTTTTCCAATTAAATATGTAAAATTCAAATTTAATCCATTATTTAAAACAGTACTTGTATCATTCTCTAATTGTATGCTTGAGATTCTGATCTTTGGATATCAAAAAGATTCAAACTACGAAGGAAGAAGAATACTTCATTACCTGGAGATCTCTCCGTAACGAGGATCCATGGTGAGGAATAAGCGGAAGTTTTCGTGTGGTTTCACCGTGAAAACATTTCCATCGGCATCGACTCCTTTTTCGCCAATTGTTAAAGCCCCATTGGGTTCCAGGAGTCCATTTAATCGATCCAGAATCGCTGGACTGCACAGATTCACTTGATCCAGGAGTAGCCAGGTACCATTTTGCAGACACTGCAAGTGAAAAGATGACTTCGCGTTAGGACAAATCGTATATTCGGGTAACAGGTGCTCCAATAATTGCCTGTTTCTCTGCAAGGAAGCTACTTAATCGTCTAATATATTATCCAAACACAAATCTAAGATAATTCTCAGCATTTGTCTGTAATCCAATTCCATCGATCGAC
This sequence comes from Cerceris rybyensis, assembly GCA_910591515.1. Taxonomy (NCBI): domain Eukaryota; kingdom Metazoa; phylum Arthropoda; class Insecta; order Hymenoptera; family Crabronidae; genus Cerceris; species Cerceris rybyensis. The sequence continues at coordinate 518,453 of OU342802.1, forward strand.
TAATAACAGTTTCCAAGAGACAAATCCAATCAGCAGGTATTTTAATAAATGAAAGACATCTGAGAAGAAATTTAACAGTAAAACTACCAAGCAAGAGAAAATGACTTGTTCCCGATTTCTTCCAATGGTTTTCCAAGTTTATAGGACAACTTGATCTCTCTTTTCCAAAGAATATATTTAATATATTGAAATATAACAGATTTAATGGCAATAGTTAATGTTCAATGAGAAAAACAAATCGTTTAAAATCGAATTGAATCGTTGAATATTTATCCTTCATGGAAATTCCAAGTTCCGATTGAATGGATGAAAATGGCATGGAATAAATGAGACTCTTACCTTCACGAGAATACTGTCGACCCACTCGAATTTCCCGCCGGCATTCAGGCACTTGTCGTTTTCCACGATAATCGACAAATCTGTCAGCTTCCCATGGATTTCTTGCAATTCGAATTCCCGAGATGTCTCCAATGTTTTCATAAACGATACCAGCTTCAATGACTCCTGGATTTTACGAAGAAACAGCTTAGTTTCCGACGACATCGTTGCCTTCGTTGATTTATCCTCTGAAGTTGAAGAATCACGCGAAGAGATAAGAGATAAGAAGAAATTCAATTCATCAGGGGTTTCCAGAATAATATACACACCTTCTGATAGGTGTCTGATCTTTTCTAAAAGTCCGTGATAGTCTGCAATCTGCTCAACATTCTCTTTTCTCAAGTTGCATCGTAAAATCTCGAACAACAAGGTTTCAATGCGCTCCAGTAATTCCTCCAAGTGCCGATTGTAATCAGTCTGTGATAACAGATGCAGGGAAACGTTCGTTAAAAAATAATAATGAATACTCGAGGTTGCTTCACAGTGGATCAGTTCGATAAAATTGGAATAAAACGAAGTTTGTTACTGCTGGAAATTCATCTTTAAAAGGCCTTATTTAATTCAGCGAAACTTTCTGTGACTTTTAAATTGTAACATTTACGAATTCTCAGATATACCGAATATTTAAATATCGACGTGGAAAAGATAAAGATCTGCCAAATATCTATCTACACATCTATCTATGGTGAAGGTGTTAAGCTCTGTGGTGAAAGTATGTGGTGTTTCGGAGATAACACGAAATACCAAGGAATTTTGAAGAGTTTTATTAAAGAGCATTTCACAAAGGACGACCTTTTAACTCATTTATGCAAGGAGCTAGAAGAAAGGCTAACGATGTTAACAAGATTAAAGTTCTGCCTGAACCGCTCTACTTGAAGCATTGTAGAAAATCTAACTTCCAAAGTAATCTGATTAAAGTGTCTGAAATTTCCTTTGGAAGATTAGCGTGCACTCTTGAAAAATATTGTTTCTCTCTGTTCTTTGGAAGGCTGACAGTCTGATTGAGGAAAAGAAGAAATTCGAAGAGAGAAGAATTTTGTACGAAGGCACTGTTAAAACGTCTTTTAAAACGTCCAGGTGATATTTTCCGAGTGATACATCTACCCCGACGTCGATTTAATAGCGGAAGAAATATGCTTCCGTGAAAATTTCCGTCTTGTCGGGTTTCTTCTCCGCAGATAAGGGACGAACCGCAAGGGTGGTGAAGACGAATACCGAAAAATCCATACTTCTGGAGGACAGCCTCTACGTAGGAGCATCAATCACTTTGATTCCGCCTTAGATGGATAAGCCTAACTGATATTTCCACGAAACGAACATTCTTCACCTATTTCTACACATTTGAAGAATTTTTTTAAATAACTCCAACGACCAAACAGCTCAGAGAATTTATCTTATCTACAAAAGTATTTAAACTAGTTATCAATTTATTTTACTTTCATCGTTCCAATTTGGTAAAAGCAAGAGGGCTATTTATTTGAAAGAAATAATTCACCCCTAATTTCTTCAGTACCTTAATTCCACAAATAATCATCGTGGAAATTCGCCAACTATAAAATATACAGTAGAGAAATTCCAAGGATAATCGTGTTTCTTTTTCTGAAGATATATCGAGCAGTTTGTTGCACGCGTATCCTTTTTGCTTGATTTCATCATCCCTTCGGCGGGGATTCTCCATCTCTTCCGGCTAAAAAGGTTCGCCGTGGTTTTTACGAAAATTGCTTCGCGCTGAGATTTCTCTGGGCAAAGAAATTCGTGGCACGCTAGATCCCGCGGGATCGAGCTATGAATCAGGAATCACGCATCGGGAAGAAAGGGAAATTCCGCCTTGGAATATCACGGATCGTGGGATGGAAACAATCGTGTTCTTCCTCCAGAATCTCTGATGTTCTCGAGAAGCCGAAAATCGATGATGAGACCCGGAGAGAAGCAATCCTGCGATTCTTCGAGACGAGGAAATTTGGAAGCTTTAACGAGAAGACTGCTTTCAATGAAAGAACAAAAAAAATAATAATAATAATCGTATTAAAAAAACTATCCTCTCGAATTATTTTAATGGGAGATTCTTTATTTCTGACGTGGCATTCAAAAGGCTTTTAAAGTTTAACGAGAACGCTGGCTGCCATTCAATCTCATCCTCGCGAAAAGAAGACTTAAAAAAGAGCGGGAGAAGAAAAAGAAAAAAAGAAGATATCGGAGTAGGTGAATTTCTCGTCAGCCGAGGTGCCAATACGTTTTATGAGCAAATCTCTGTGTCATTCGAATCGAATTTTCATCTGAAAAAATCCATTGAGGAGTATTAAAATGCAAATTGAAGTGATTTTTCGAGCAGATGTCCCGGCAGGATCCTGCAGCACTGACCCACCGTATGAGTCATGAGATAATCGAAGATTGAAATTCTGCACTTCCAGGATTGTTTATCGTTAATTAAGATATCGAAATATCAAATGAGGCGTTTGCTTTGCCACTGAGATAATTGAACAAACGGCAGATGGTGTTTGAAGTTCAGCATTAAAATCTAGACTGTGTGTATAGTTGAAAGAAGTGCAGAGGGCAAAGTGCAAAATGGAAAAAAGGGAAGAGCGTGACTCGTCGTCCGTAAAATTGAAAGGAGAACAAGAGGAAGAGCGATGGACCAACGGGAAACGAGAGGTCGAACGAAGATGCGGAAATGCTCTCTGGAAAACCTGATTTTCCTTCGGGTTGGAAATTAATTAATTCCTTCCTCCTGCTACGTACTCGTTCTAACGAGATCCCTGCTCTCTTTCTTTCACGGAAAATAAGAAAGGAACAGATTCGATTATCGGTTACGATTCAATTCCAACATTTTAAAAGAATTACTTCATTTTTGAGCACATATATACCTTCCTGCGATTAGTTCTGCAAGAAATACACCAAGGAAGAAATTAAAAGAAAATCGAAGAGGCCAATCGAACGAAGAATCCCTCAAGGAAATCAGACAAAGAATTTTCAACCGAACCAACTGATTTCTTCAATTGCATCGCGGAAGGCAAGAATTTTCAACACTTAAAAACCATCAGAATTCTTCTGCAAGTGTCTCCAAATTTTCTTCAAGATGCACAAAAAAAATGAACGATGGAAAAAAAATCAAACTTAAATTTATTCCATCCAAATTCCCTAAGACGTCGTACATTGGAATAAAGTCAATAATTCGAGAGTAGTCTGCATAAAAATATTATTTCCTTATGAATGCAACCACGAAAAATCCAGCGACGTGGAAGAAGAAGGAAAAATCGTGGAAGCATTGAACGTCGTCGTTAAAATTAAGAGGGCTTTGATAGCAGCAACTACAAAGAGAGAGAGATCTGAATGAGGCCTGGTTGTAAGCGTGAGCCCAGTCTCTGCACACGTTTTTCGGGGATGTCAGAGCAGTACGTGCTAAGCCAGAAATCGAATCTCGCCCCGGGGGTAGTCGCCGCTTTCTCCCCGTTCCCTCTCCTCGCTGGAGAAGTGTACGAGACTCTGGAGAACGGAATAGGATGACGAGCAAAATGAAAACACATCTTTCAGCTAAACCCTTTGCAAAACCGGCCTTTATTTCGCTGACACGAATATTTTCCTGAGATGCACAACTTGGATCTCGTTACTGCTGCTAAGCTTGGACAGTTCTTTCTTCTTATTTCGCTGCTTACAATTAGTCTCCTCGGAATCATAATCTCTTCGTAATTCGTCATTTCTTCGAGTGATCATCTCTTCGTAATTTCTAACTTCTTCAAGTAGTTCTACAAGTAGTCTCTTCTTTATGTCAGCCTCTTCAGGGTGACGATCCATTTGGAATATCAATCTCTTCTCAATTTGTAATTTCTTCGAGTGATTATCTTTACAGAATGATAATCTCTTCGGAATGTCAATTTCTTCGGTGTGACAGTCCATTTGGAACATCAATCTCTTTACAATTTGTAATTTCTTCGAGTGATTGTCTCTTCATAATTGATAATTTCAAGAAATCTCTTCTATGTGTCAGTCAATGACGATACTTTCCTCGATGATGATTCCCCGAAGAAATGTATCTTCGCAGCAGAGATGTATAGATTTTGAATAATTTGAGGTACCAAGTCAGAATGAGATTTCAATATTGATATGCAATTGGTAAGCTATAAATAGAGAAGAAATATTTTCAGATGTCGAGGGTAACTTCGACGGTTTATTGATCGCTGTACTGTTTACTTAGTAATACCTCGTGGAATGTGTGTTTACGTAGATTTACGTTGAGTTGCGTAAACTTACATACAAGACTGAGTTTTGTTAGTCTTTTGCTACGTACACAACGTGACGTTTCTAAACAGACAAAAAGTAGAACGATCGACAATGCCCTGGCAAGGAATACTTGCTGGAAACACGATATTATTCAACAGTGCACAATTGCAAGTCACATACGCGAATTTGATATTCCCTCTGTCCATCCTGCAATTTATTCAGCCTAATTATTGCCTGAATTAACAGATCTTTCAAAAAATGTTTATCTACATGTACCATGATAAAGTTTCTAGCCAATTTTCAAATTTAACGAGCTTGAAAATCAATAGAGATCTAAAATAAATATTTCAAGTATAAATACCATCATCGATGGGTTAAGAAGAGAAAGAAATTAATTGCAGAAGTTCATATAAATGATAATGAGAGTATGGAAATTATGTCTCCGGCTTGCTTTGAAGAAAATTAATATTAATATATGAAGAATATCCTTAGAATATACAGCAGGTGAGAAAATTCTGACGATAAAAGGAGAAGAGAAATGAACCCTTACTGATTTGCATTCGGTATTTAATTAGAGCCATCAATTTCCCTGATATTGAAAGGAAGGTGACGTAGAGGCACGAAAATTCGATCGGAGAGGAGGCAAACTAATCGTGAAATATCGTTGAAATATCAACGAAACCAGTCTGCAAATAATATCAAACAGCGTAGTCCCGATATGGAAGCTGTGAAAGTAAATCAATCCTGTTAATCCCTGTTCCAATACATCCCTCCCTGTTAATTACTAGAGTCAATCCTGAAATACGACTGGGAAATTTATAAAGAGAATTTTAGTCGGTGCTCGACACGCGAAGGAAGAAAACGATGAGAAAGGATAAAACCGGCTTTGTAATTTACTTCCAGGTTGTATCTCCATTTAATTAAAGCAATCAACGGTGGAGTATCATCGGCGGAAGGAAAAAATTTCTTAAGAAAGGTAACAAGAGTCAAACGAGCAATGAAAGAGGAAAGTTTGACTTTAATTCTCTGTTTGGAAGAGCTGTGAGTGTAGCAATTGAGAAGTTTTCCATTCATGATACGCGGAGTGGTCAAACGATAGAGAAATCTGCTCCGTTAATTATTCCTCCTTGAAACTGTGCAAAGTACACAATTAATTTAATTAGACAGGCATCTTATTTTAACTAAAATAGGAATTAATAATAATTAATTTCAAATTGAAGAAACTTGCTTGTGAAATAATGATAAAAATGTCCAGAACAGCTCATAATTTCTAACTTTTTAAAATTCTGAATCTTAACATTGCAAAGGAAATAATGATTGTTTTTTGCAAACAATTATTTATCACTGTCTCAGGAAGAAATTGTAAAGAAGAAATAGCTTTCTGGACTTGCATTCACGATGCAGAAAGCATTGAGTGTACTACTGTCGTATTCAATGACTCGAGCAACTAACATCAGAGAGACCTTTGACAAGACAATGAACATCGACGTTAAGAGGATCACCAACCCCCCGTTCCCTCAGCATCCCTAATCACGGCCCTAATCGTAAACCGCCCAACCCTGCCACATTCCCCAACATCAGCAAACTACACCTCCTTCTCTCAAAACTCATCCTCTCAACCCTACTCTCTACGTTGAACGCCATAAAATAAAGATCGACCCCAACATTTTTCCTCTACCCCTAAAAATACGGTCAGCCGGAGCAGCAAAAAGGTCCAATGAAAAATTCTCGCAGATATAATTGCAAGGAAGACATCTATCCTGTACGAAGTATAGAATTTTTGATAGTTGGAATATAGTTTGTAATTGGGGAGGGTGGATGGATTTTGTACGAGGGAGAATGCGTGATTTGAAAGGCGACGAATCAAGCCGAAAACTTTTCACCTTTCCCCTGAAAAGTTCAGTCGAAAGCAGAGTCAGCAGCATTGGAAAATCATCCGAAAGATAATCCCAGGCGTCAGAATTAATCCCAACGGGGTGAGCCATAGGATCCGAGTGGTACTCGAGTCGAGCCATCGGTATTCCTCAGTTAAAACGCACCACCCTCGAGCCACCCTCGCGAAACAACACCGAGAACACGCTCGAAATACGCGCGCGCGTCGATTTTGAGGGGGTTGTCCAGGGGAGGGGTGTGTTCACCCTCGTATCAGGGGCTCCATCCACTTGGAACTCAGTGCTCTCTCGCACCTCGAGCCGAGAGAATCGAGAAGGGGTTGAAATACCAGAATCTTCATTCTTCCCTATCCTTTCGAATTACCATCCCCCTCTTTTCAATCTTTCCCTCTCTTTCTTCTTCGTTCTCCTACGTTTTTCATCCTCTTTCAAACCTCGCCGTGTGAGAAACGTGTAAGGGGGTGGTAGCAGTTGTGGGGGTGGTGGTGGTGGACGTGCTCGTGCTCGTGGTCGGTGGTGGTGGTGGTTGTGCCGGCAAAGGTAGTGGTGGTACCTGAAGGGTGGCGGATAGTTTTCGTTGTAAATATGGTGAATTTTGATGGAGACACACCCCCGGAGAGAACGTGACACTCGGGGATGAAAGGACGGAGGGAGATTATTAGCTCGGCTGGATTTAAGTCCCGGAGGGAGGGACGCGCTTTTAGGGTGGACAGGGTGAGGACACGTTACGTGATAGTTGATGGATAGTTATTTATGGGGTAGACTTTTTGTTTAGGACCTTCTCGAGGACTTCTTTTGGGGAGAAATTTCTATAGGGTGAGGACATTTCTTTTTACCCAGGTGAGAAAGAATTCTAGAGGGTTGGAGGAAGTCTTTCAGGATTTTTACGAGAAGGGGAGATTTTTCTGGATTAGAAAAAATTCCTGATTGGGAGATGAGAGTGGAGATTTTTTGGAGAACGATTTTTTTAAGACGAGAAATAGTCGTTTTGATTGGAATTCTTGAAGGGTAGATCATTTTTTGGGGCGGAAGAAACTTTGAGGGCATTGACTTTGAATGAAGAGAAGAAAGTGGTGATTAAATATTTAATATCTCTTTGTTAATTAACGAGGGGGTTGAAATTTGTGCAAAAATTTCATTCGTGACTTAATAAGCCAAGCTAGCCGTTGGAATATTGAAAAAAGTGAAAGTGGCAAGGTTTCAAGGCAATTTTACTCGAGTCAGAGCCTTGAAGAGGTGATAACATCACTGATACTATATCTTCCTGTAATTAATCAATTAAGTGGAGAACAAGGGCTTTCTATCCAGCCACCTGATACCTTCAGAAAGAAGAAATACTCTCGTTACACTAAAAATCAACCCTTATAACAATTGAATAATTCCACTTCTACAATTCAATAAATTAAAATGAAGAAATCTAATGAGGAACAAAGTAATATCGATTCTTTTGAAAAGTTTCATATTTCCATTGTTGAAAAATTTCAAAGTGCACTTCATTTTTAATCCGACTGGTGAAAATGCATTTCAAAGTAATCGATCTCCGAACGTCGTCTTTGAGAGTCGACACCTTCTTTGATGCGCAATTAATTACCCTCTAATTAATGGCAAAGTGCTCTCACACGAGAAACGCATGGTTCTCATATGGAGGAGGGAAAAAAAAACCTGTGGAAATTGTTTGATGTTATTATTTCAGAATGAAAATCTCTTTGATGACGCCACGGATTTTTTGCTTTCTATATTTAGAAGAAAAAAAAAGAAGAAATATCGTAATGAAAAATTACGAATAAAAGTAATCAGAAGGTGCAACTGTTGATTTTTCAGGGGAAAGGGCGAGAGTTGAGGGTTGTTTAAAAGTTATGTCATTCCAGAATTAGTTGGTCGAAACTAATTAACTTTTAATTCGTAGCCTCTGTTTAGAGAGGAAACTGTACGTTTTCGTTCTTGCCATTAAATTCGACACGAGAACCGTAATAAAGTTGGAGTTCTTCAAATAAAAAGGAGAAAGCAAGACTCGTTGAACTTCCGGTAGAAAAATGAAACACGAGTTTGTCTTTCATTCGTCTCCTTCTTCAATTTCGACCTGTTAATTCTGCAAAAAGCTAAAACTTGAAATTAAACATTTATTTTTATCAAGTTCAAATTATAAAAGAAAATTTAATCTGTGGTAAAAATGATAGAATTTGTTTTCTATCATAAAACAAAACGATTGTTTATGTCTCATTTATAAATATTTGGGCGAAGTAATAAATTTCCAAGGACTGAGAGTATTACAATTTGTAATTTAAATATAAATAGGTATTGCAAATTGGTTTTGCAAGGTTTAAAAATACCAGAGATATTCCTGCAATTCATTAAAGTGAAAGGTAATTTCAGGTGCTTCCTTTCCGAATGAAAATTTCTTAATGAAAACACGACAATTACCATTTGCTCCCTTTCCATAGAGTGCCAGATAACGATTTCCCATTTACGTATGAAATTTCATGTTTATTCTCCGCGTTATTGTTCCATCGGTGTAATCATTTTCCGTGCGATGCATTGCGTATGAAATAACATTAATTACAACGTATTCGTGTTTCAATGAAAGAGTAATGTTCGCAGTTAATTTCAACCAGAAAATGATTACCGTCAAATTGTTATTCCATTTTCCATCGACGATTAACAAGAAATATAATTAAAATAATTTCCATGCCATAATATTGAAGAGACATCGACGTGGATGTTCCACATAACATAATCTTATTAATATATAAAGTTATATAAAATAATAGAATTTAATTTCAAGCACAAACAGTACAGGCAAAGTTATATAAAATAATAGAACTTAATTCTAAATATAAACAATACGGGCAAGTGAAGAATGTAAAAAATATAGAACTCGGTTGAAGGTCCTTCCTTTTTATTCAATCGCTTAAAGTTTTCTTCTCTTGGTCTCTAGAGTGTGGTATTTCTCCGCTAAGCGAAGAAATTAGGAAACCTCGAGGGAAAAAGAAGAAAAGAGAATTGACGATAGAGAGAAAGAAAGAGAGCAAGGAAATACCGCTAAAAGGAATCCTCTGATCCTGACCAGGAAAACTGGCGATTCAATTGCAGGAGGCACGAAAACTTCCACAGGGAAAAAGTTGCCCCTTTCTCGATACCATTTGAAGAAGAAGTCTCTTTGGAGTTGCAAAGTATCGCTTCGAAAGAGAAACGGAGCTTTTCAACGTATTTTTTGCGAGACCTCGACTGCTCGTAGTTTTTCTTCCTTCTCCCTTTCGCCTTGGCTACGAATTTTCTTCCAAATTTATTTCAAGTCATTGTTGACAGATTCTAGAAATGGCGAGCAAAGAATATCACTGCTGTTCCATTTCATATGAAGAATTTCGAAAGAATATATCTCCATCTACAATTCTATATTATATATGGCACATAATATTTAATAACTTACTAAGTTCCCATAGAATTAAAAAACCATAGAGATTATATGATCAATTATGATTTAACACAAATTATCTAGATAATATACTTGAACAGTTACACCCACCAGTTGAGAATCCCAATCCTTTACTTCCCTTTGACGCACACCCTTTTGGATTATTTCCAACGAGAATAGAGAATCACCATGAGAATTTAATCGCATAGAATTATTCTACGAAAGATTGAGCATGAAATTGTGAATTTTGTTGGATTTATAACGCAGCTTGAAAAGCGACAAGACCAAAGTCGTTAGCTGCTTCAAAATTATCCCCGAAGGTGTGCAATTTAGATGGTATGACGTGAGCAATCGCATTTTGCGGCGCTTTCTCGCCGGCAGCCGTGGAAAATAGAAGTTTTATTCATTGAAATAACCCTTTTTTTTCCTTGCCTTCAAATGGCTCGTCTTTGTTTCTTCTTCGAACCTCCGGCGTACCGAAGTCATTCAAATAAATGTCGACACTTAAAGCCCATGCGAGACGCGAGGAATTTACATTCCCCTTTTCTTTTCTCTCCCCTTTCTATCACGTCGATTGTATTCTCCACGTTTCCCTGTTTTAACGAGCACGATATTCCAACAGCTTAATGAATTATTTATAATATCGTAAAAGCTAATGACACTGAAAATCCACGAGTCCGAAATTCCAGCGATATTTTTTCAAATTTATGGACAAATATTTCGCACATTTACATATTGGAATATTTCAATTTTATTTGAATTTTATTTCGCGAAATTTCCCTCCGATTGGAAGTGCAGAATCTCTGTGGAGAGATATTTCTTTGTTATATAGTTTCTCCGAAATTATTGCACGTATTAAACCAATGGTGTTCTAGTTTAAACGCCAAACTAAACGTATGCAAATAACGATTAATAACTTAACACTTTGCCAATCAGTAGGCTTTTAGCCTTTAGATTGTTAATCAGTTGCCACAGTAATTAATAAATTTGTATTTGCCATTGCTGTTTACCGGGTCAAGGACTCAGCGACGAGAATTCGTCATTTTCGAAGAGACATCGATACCAGGAAAATATTCCAGCCAAATGACCGGTCAGAAGTGAGGAAGATGTTAAAAAAGTATCGGTCAGGAAAGTGTTAACAATAAATAACGTAAAAATCGATGGGAAAATCCCATGCTCGAATTTATATTCCGCAGAGAAAAGCGCTCTTTGAAATTTCCAGGAGACATTCGCGTTTTCTTCCATTTTTTCTGATACGACGACTGCATGACGTTGAATAATTGCTGGAATTTGCGACTCGATAGGTCGTTCTATAATTTCGCGGTGAGGAGAGGGAGAGGAGGGAGGAGGTAGAGGGTTGCCGTAATATTCAAAGGATCGGAGGACAGCTTCCATCCCCAGGGTGAAATAAGGTTGAACGCTGAGAAATTTACGGGCAACGTTCGTTTTGCATTCTCTCAATTGCGGCCACTTTGTCGTGGAATTATTAATTAACAAGCGTCCCTCAGATTTCTTAAACGTGCCTCCGGCTCTCTGAAGAATTTCCAGTCGCTTCACTCATGGAAATTCCATGCGAAGAAACGATAATTGTCTTTTTAATTACTGGCACCTGCTGAGCTAACGTGAATTATATTATCACGTTGCCTCGTTCGGATATTCCTTTGAGAATCTTCTTTAGAAATTAATAAATTTGGGTTAATGACGACACCGAGCCCTTTGTGAATTATGAGCTACAAATTGCGTGGATCGACTGCTTTGTTTTTAGCCTTGAAATTCTTATTGTGGAGTTGAACATTTCTTATTTCTTATAATGAAATAAATTTTTTCTCGGGCTTCCTGAATTTGGCTTGAAAAAATGGGCTTTCTAGTGCTTCCTTCGTACATTTTAGATTTTAGATTCTATTTTTCAAAGACAGAATTCTCCTGGGTGAGGTAAATTTCTAAAATTCTATAAGTCTTTTTACAAATTCTTCAATGAAATATAACTAACACCGATAGAACCTTCCTCTGTTAATTGAGCAGCCCCTATTTTCCATTTCTTCAGTTTCTTCCAACCCTTAAAATATGAAATGAGGCAAGAGTTTTCCAATTTTTCTCAATAATTCCAACTTCCCTTATTCTCCATCAAAGAAATTAGCTACTCTAGCTGTTTCCAATCAATCATAAATGAATAAGAGCGTAATTTAACATCTTCCTTCTGTCAGAGAATAAAATCCATACCCTCGACGTCTCTCTTCGTCGATCTTGAAACGAGAAACGTGTAATTCAAAGTCTCCTTTCCATTGCGAAATACGAGCCTCACAGTCAAGTACCTTTTTCCTTTCAATCATGAAACAAGAACCACGTAACTTAATGTCCTTTGGCTTCGATCAGAAAACCCAAGCCACGTACTTTAAACGTTCTTTATTTTCGATCAGCATGGACGAAAGCGTGGAGTCGAAGGGACCTTTGTTCTCGTACGTGATCGAGGAGATTTCCATCGATCAGGAACATCAGGTTGAACCAGAGTAAACTCTATTCTCCAGACTTTGTGGTATTTTTTTTGATCGTCGATTGCTGGAAAATAATAGCAAACCGTCTGTCGTTTATCTTCTCGTGGGAAGAAGCAGCTCCGAATCCTCGTTAGATTCCACATAATCATTCTTTTTCCCTGCCATCCACCAGAAGAATGATCCTTTGCGTTAGCAGTCAGGAAATTGATGATACCAGAACAGGTTGGACTGTGCTGTTACCGAAACGGTGATTAAATGCACCTCTTAAGGAATTCTCTTTCACGTGTTCCAGCAGAGTCTGAGATAAGGGTGAAAAACGAGCTGTTCTTTTAAGTGAAATGTTGCTGATTTTAATGGACTTTGTACCTTACGGATGAGTGATTCTTCCTCGCTGATTTCTTCTTTTTTTCCTCCCCTATGAAAGGGATTTTCTCCTCTTAGCAATTTTCTTTGAGAAATTTCTAGAATTCTTCTTTGAAGTCTTTTCGATTTTGAGAAATTTTCTTTCCTCTTGTCAAGCAATTCTTACTCGATTAATTCTTCATTTTTTTTCTATTTAGAAATACTTAGGGAAAGAGTTTTTCCATAGTTTTTAATAATTTTAGTAGCAAATAATTGTACAATGTTGCTGCAATTGGATGTATTAAAAGAAGATTGTTTGATAGAGAATTCTCTTTTTTATTTAATATTTCGTTAATTTTGACAAGTGTTGTGGAAAAGGCTCGAAAAAGACATCGCGCGTAAAAGGGACTCCATAAACAAATGATCACGTTGTGTAAATGTTTTCGTGCGGAGGAAATCGTCGAAAATTCGCCATTTTTGGCACGAATGGAATCGAGGAATTTGGGAAATTTTTTCAAGCAGCCTGCAAACACGATCGTGGGAGTGTTTGGCATGCAATATTCATCGAAGTGCATGTCGCATAGAGATAGGTGTGTACACGTGTACGAACAAAGGACGAGAGTTTGCGATTGAAGTGCTGCCAATCGAGGGTTAAACGATTAACGAAGCCGATAATGACACGTTCGTTGAAAACCACGTGAATTATTTCGCTATCGAGGATAATGGAAGAAAATAATAATGTTAAAATAATAGGACCTCCCTGATTCATTTACGCCGACGTGACTTTCAGGCAAATTGCTAGCAATTTCATTTGCAAGTTTGCGAAGACCGGAAAATCTATTTAGTTCCCTGTTAAAAGTACTTCAATTTCGTATTATTTTACCCTTATGATGCACACTCGTTGGAGTTTCGGCCAATTTTGTATCGTATTAGTAATAATGTAATTTCATTTCGACTGCTGTGCTTCAAAGGTGAGGGCAGACCGAGAAATTAACCATCAGAGAATGTTGCAAAATTTAATTAGTTACTTGTATCAAAGGTACTTTAATTTGGTACAATTTCCCGCCTAAAAAATATACAGTCGTTAGAGCTTCAGTCAATTTTGTATCATATTAATAATAGTGTTATTTAATTTCGACTGCTGTAATTCGAAGGAGAGGATAGACCGAGAAATTAACCATCAGAGAATAATGGAAAATTTAATTAATTAATTCCATATTGAAACTACATCGTCATTAATTACGTTACTAAGTTTCAATTATTCTACTTCACAATAGAGAACAGACTATCGAAGATCTAAGTGCCAGAGAAGAATGTCAATTTCTCAAAATGTTCTAAATCTACAAATCTAAACTTTAAATCTTCCAATGAAAGAAACATGGACTCTTTAAAATGTTTAACAGACAAGAGACACTGTCCACCTGCTTATCGTCGTTCAATGTTAACATCAAAGTCCACCGCTGACTCCAACTCAATTGTCGAACCGGAAACAATGAAGATCTAGTCAAAGGGATTCCATTTCTCCCTTGTGCTTTTACAGAAGCAATTCCACGAAGCATTTAACCAGCCACAGTGCAAAAAGACAAGGAAGAACTTCCTCCGAGCCACTGGAACAGCATGGATCAAAGTAATAAACCAAGAAATATAGCTAAAATAATAAAAAGAATAGATGTCTAAGCACCAGAGGAAGTAGAGCTCGAGAGTTGAAAGTTTCAGGAGAGAAACTAGCAGAGACACGGGCCAAATTCTCTGGCAAAGGGAATTACGAAGCCATCCGTCTACGTGGAAACAGGGCTACATTTTACACCGGCTATTTGTACGTCGAAACCCTGTTTTTGCCAATGAATACGTCTTTCCTCTACTTGTTCCTGCATGGAACGTTCCTTTCGTGATCAAATATCCCCAGGTTTTAGTCAGCATTCTAAAGTATTCCTCTTATTTCTAGAACAAAGAAATAATAATAATGTTCTGTGAATTAGAAGTACCAATGTTTTAAATTTAACACTAGAAATACTATTCTGATAAAATTCAGCTCTCTGGGCGATAGTTGAAGTGACAGTAAGATGAACATTTGAAGAAATAGTAAACATGTCCAGAACAGGCGAGAATTGAACGCGAATGTGTCGAGGTAGCTGGCTCTCTGCCACGTAACGTTGGATCATCCGAAAAGGGTCTTGCTGATTGTGGAAAATCGTCAAGGCAGAGATCAATCGCGATCTTACCTCGTATCAAGATGCTGTATCTGCAAAATCCTTCTATACGTTAGAACCCAAAAAAATTCAACGGCTTATCGATAAAATCAGTTTCCTCGAAACCTTTCTCTGCACTGCAAAACCAGTAGCTACTATCTCCTCATTTTAATACACAGTTAAAATGAAATTTGTCGATGGTTCTAACCTTAAGCTATTTTATTTTATTTTCTTCATTTATTTAAAATTGATCTATCGAGGAAGGCAAGATGTATAAAGAAATTCTGATCGTTATCCTCGGCTTAATCTCTCGCGAACAATCTCTTCTTGTGTTACAAATATCGGGACTCTTTCTTGGACAGTTCTAATTTAGTCAATCACCAAAACTATTCTTATCTCGAAGAATAAAGGGTAATGGAAGTGGAGAAAAGTTCAGGAGGAACTTTGCTCATAGTTTTCCGCCGGAAGAAAACGTAAGAAGTCGGCGACACTCGTAAACAGAGGGAGGAAAAAAGGGGTTGAAGTTTCGAATTACTATCGATCACGTGGGTGGACCTGACCGTTAGAAATATCAGATATAAATGGAGCATCGAGGGAAATATTTGATGGGACGGATAAGAGGAGATCTCGAAAAACTTGCGACTTCCTGCCAAGAGAATGTGGAAGCGATGTATTAGCATTCATTGGCCGCACGAGGAAAACTTGAAAATCCTCCGTCGATTTGATAAAACGATAAATGAGAATATCTTTTGTGAATTTACATTCACTGGGAATATTTTCGGAGGAACATCCTGCCGCGAGATAAACTTCGCTGGATGCCATTAAATTCTTCACTGCGGGCCGTAAATTATTTTCGACGGTGTTGTAAATTATTCGAAATTGCAGGCCACAGCCGTCGATAAATTAATGCGGGAATAATGCCAAAAATTTTCCTCTGCAATTTACACAAGAAATTGAAGTTCTCATTCTCTCACTGAAATTCTGTTGATATTATTACTTTAATTCGTTTTAAATCCTGGCGAGCAATGAACTTCGAGAAACTGCATCACTTATTTTTCAAAATTCGTTTAGTAAAATTAGAAACTGACATTAAATTGTCAGGAGAAAAAAGCAAGTTAAAACTTATGTCGAGTACAGCTCGACATAGGATTGTAAAGGGTTAATAAAGTTAATCAATGTTATTTTCGCAGTATTTTTCCAATTTCGCAGAGACTATATAGCAAAGAAATATTTGTGGAGAGAGAAATCTTGCACGGTTAATGTAAAAAAATATTTTCAAACGATAAAGGCATCCAGGAGGTTTTCATTTAAAGCGAATCGTTTCATAAACAATTTCACCGGCTGTCAGGGGGAGAAAAACACCCGGAAAAGGTCCGCGCGATGGCTTTTTCTCAAAGAATCGAGAAAATGTGACTGTAAGCAGTCGTTCTGAATCTCTTTGCGGTTCCCTTCAAGCGGATCCGATATCTTCTTCTTTGAACATCCTTTCAAAATCCTTCCTAGGAGCATAATCGATTTTCTCTATCCGTTCTTAAAGGGTTCGCTAACTTCCTTTTGACTTTTCATCCCTCTATTTGCATCTTCTAATAAATTAACATAAATTGCATTTCAACAAATATATTCTATATATTTTTTCCAAGAAGAAACTCTATCGAATATCGAAGGAATATTTGAAATAAATGGTTGTCTCGAAGAAATCCAATAATGCGACATATCGAAGGTAAAAGGAATACAATTACAAAGTGGATTATGGAGTTGAAATCTTTTTAAGGGTTTTAAAGGATAGAAGGGAAGAAGATGGTTGAAGAATCTTGAACTGTGAAAATTCTGAGGGAATTTTGCGAGGGTAGAAGAATTATGGTAATGGCTATGTCTTGTTCGTGAAGAAGATCAGAGGGAAAAGGTTCCGCAGACGGAGAAATTGACGATGGAACAAGAGTTCTGGGTCGTATGAAATTTTTATCAATAAAAATTGAAGTACCGGAGGGATCAAGGCGATTGGAAAAATTCTGAAGGCTATACGAAATATCGAACGATAGAAAAACCCTCGGTTAGATGTAAAGTCTGGGCATAAAGAGATTCTGGGGATAGAAAAATGCGAGCAACGCGGGAGAAGGTTGCTGAAAAAGTAAAATTTCTGATACGACACACAAAGGCAAGCGGTGGTTGAAGAGGAAAGCAAATTTCGACGTGAAGAAAATTCTAACCGATGAAAAATTGCACGGAGAAAACGCCACGGTGATAAATTTTTCATGAGGGACGACATTGAGGGAAAATACAATTTTATAATTTTTTTTTCTTTGGAAATAGCTAGCTGAATTTGAAAGTTGAAGATTCGAATTGAATATCTAAGACGGTAGTCGAACATTCCGAGGAAATTTCTAGATAGAATCCTTCGGCTGAGGATCTCGGATATCTGGTAATTTAATGCAATTAGAAAATTATCCCTCTAATCACATTTCTGCAAGATAAAAGCACAAGTTTCTGAGCATCTCAGAAGCTCCTTTTTATAGGTTTTAATTGAACAAAGTTTCAATTACAAAGTCCATAGGCTCTTTGACACGTTGAGACAAATATTTCCAAAAATAATTTTGTCTTTAGATGTCAAAGATATCTGATAACTTGATGCAATTGGAAAGTTATCCCTTTAATCACATTTTACCGAAATAAAATCAAAATTGTGGGAGCATTGCAGCACACCCTCCCTTCTTACTTGAAGTTCTCGTTGCACAAACGTTTCTAGATCCTTCGTAAACGTCCAATTAAAGTAGCTCCGGCTCGTTTGACTCGTTGGGAATGAAATTCCCTAAATTTGGAAAGGGATGAATGCCGAAGAAAGTGGGTGGGTTCGAGGGTATGAAAGAAGTTCATTGTCTATTTCAGGGAGGTGGCTCGCGGAACTGGAGCTATTTAAAATTTTAAAGAGCAAACGACTTTCCCTGTGCAACTGCCATTTTAAGGCTCTCTACCCTTCCTTTCCACGCTGGAATTCCTTCATCCCCCCACTGAGCACACCCTCGGCGAAAGTGCGCAAAGAATTTCCTTTTTTTTTTAACCCTCCTACCCACCAGTGCTAAAACCACTTTGAGAGAAAATTTAAGGGTGCGCCGATTCGATGCTGGAAAAGTTCTTCGATTCTTACGGCTCCATTCCCTAGGTTTTATTCATTTTATTTGAGTTTTTTTTTTTAAAAAGACTTCGTTCGCGTATTTTAGCGGCGGCATTCTGAGAAATTGCACTTTGCACTTTACGAAATTGTGACTTGGAATAAATGAAGAACGTCGGGGATTTAATGAGCGAGGATTCTTGAGGTTTCAGAATTTTTTTAAATGTTCTACCAGTTGTTGGAATAAAATGAAAAAATTCCAGGATGTCCCCCGAGGTGAATAGAATATTTATGATTTTTTTTCAAAGTCTTCTGTCGGATAGAACGTGCAGAATTAAAATTGAGAATTGCCCGAGGGATTTACACTTTTCATATTGAAACAATGTCTACACAGTGACAATGTTCACGCATTTATTCCACCCGCAGACTTTCCATTTTTCACGGTGCACCTCTGAGAGGGTGGTTTTTCAAAATACGCGATACCTACTAAAAGAAGAATAGAGGGGAAGCAATTAATTTTCATGCAACACATAAAACGTAGAGATGCTTACAAACTGGAAACGTTTAAAGTAAAATGCACCAAAGGCCTTTGAATAATGTTACTTTATAACTCACAATTCACAGGGGGGTGAAAGAAATAAAATATTTTTACAATGTACAAAAATAGAAGTAAGAAACAATTCGTGTTTCAACGTAGAAATAAATTTCTTGGATAAATAACTAAAGGGATAGGAAAAAGTTCATACGTGAGTGATGCACATTTGCATATCAATTCGCAGGGGTGGAAGCTGTTACATGTAAACGGCTGAATGATGAAGTTACAGGATAATGGGGGAGTAGAGGCATATTCCCATGTAAAAATGTATCCTACTTTGAGTCATTTTTCTCAAGTTCTTCCACCACTCAATTTTTTTTCTTCTCTAACAGTATCTCCCTTGGTGTATTGGATCATTTTTCTCTGTAAGATTATAGAGGGCCGTAAAAAGGCAAGTTTATGAGAACCTGTCTTTCAGCACTTTTTGCAGAAGTGTGGGAAGAAGATTGAATAGTGAATTTCTTCTTTGGCCGATGTTTCTGACTCAATTCGGCCAATGAAGTTAGACGGAATGAAATAAATGAACGTGGCATTCGAATAGTAAGAGAAATTTGTCCCGTTGATTTACAATAGAATTTTCTGATATTCGAAGAGAAAAAATCCATTTAATCAGAGCTTCTTTGAAGCACTTTGTCAGCGATACTTGCAAACAGTAATCTCCAATTAACTGTAAACAAGAAAATTCTAATTGGGCGAATAGAGTTCGTTTCAACTGGCAATTTCACGGACACGGATTCTCTCGATTATTCGAACGTGTAATCAGAAATTCGTATGTTAGAGGCAGAGAAACATTTCGTGTTTGCATAGTGGTTGCACAATTACATTCCATTTATATTCGTTGCGTTAACTTTGCTTTCCGCATAGTACAGTTTATGTATATTCGCATCATGTTTGCAGTTCTCTCGGCCCTTATCATTAGCATTTTCTCTCTACATTTTGTAATTTAGTTCATCGGACAAGAGTCAATATTATTTTCCACTCGATTCCTTCATCAAGGTGTGTCAATAATTTCCTAACAAATTTCTATGCACAACCCTGCTATTTTATCGCAAGAAAGATTTCTTCTCTTACATTTCAAAATTAGTCTCTTACAAATTTCAGTTTTTCTCAAAGTTTTATCTATCCAGTTCTCCAAGTATATTTCATTGAATTAAGTAGAGTAATAAAAATTCCAAAACTACGATTTTCAAGGTACGTGGAACACTTTTGGTCGCTGCATCGATCAAATAAAATTTAACGTCGAAAGAGAGAGTATTTTCCATGAAAATTTCGATGAGAAAAAGCATCGTTATCCGGTTGATCAAGGTGCAGGGAAGGATAGATTTTGCAAGACCGTGGAGAACATTGGCGTGTCTCCTTTTACGGTTGCACCAGGTGCATCCACTGCATCGGAAAATAGGCTCGTAAAGGAAGGGTCGAACGTGGAAAATCCTCGACTCGTGTTCGCTTTTATGTACAACGGTACTTTCGATTTACGTCTACGCGAAAACACGAGGAAATGTCTATGGGAAGAGATAGTCAAATATATTGCACAGCAGCCTCGAAGATTTTCACTTAATAGTCTCAGATAATTTCGTTCTTCTACTTCGTCTAAGTTTTTCCTTCATTTTCTTTTTCTAAAGTTAATATTCCAATTGCATAATTTTATTATGACTTCTTAAGAACTTAAGATGCGAGAATTCTCTTAGAATGAGCAAGGAATTTTTAAATAGAGGGAGAAAGTAAAGTAGAAATTTCATTTGCAGCGTGTCGAATTTTCTTTCGTCAACTTTAATGGAATATTACGAAAGAAAATAATTTTCCAAGCTATTCAAATTGTTAAAAAAAAATTTGCCAAGTGTTGCCTTTACAAACCTTTAACCCCCTGCCCTATAACTTTTTTCGCCCTCGCAAAGATTTAGAATTAAATTGCTAAAATAAAAATTCATCACTGATCCTAGATATATTATATAATTTAATGTATTATTAATGTTATAAAAATAATTTTATCGTGTCGTTTCATTGATATTTGCAATTTTATAGCTCTCTACGAAATTTGAACATTTTTTTTAGCCACGAGGGTCTCTCGTTATCGTAGACTATTTGATATTCTCTTCGGTTGCCATGGAAGCCATAATGTTCTCGTTAATTGTTACAATGAACCAGGTGAATCGGTGGCGATGATAGGGGCCAATCTGAGATTTGGAATTGGTGCCTCGGGTAACGTGACCTCGAACGCGACGAAGGTGTTCCAGTGCCACCCGGGCGGCGTGACGGAAGCCACCCTGATATTCAGCCTCGGTGCCCTCGGCATGGGGGCAAATTTCGTCCTGATGGCTCTCATCCTGACCAAGAGACAGTTGCGAAGGTAATTTCAATGAGAGACTCATTCTATACTTCCATGGAAAGATAATAATTACCTCTCGTAGTCTGTTACCGATCTTCTAATTACTTCAAACTACTTGCTTCCTTCGTACGTTTTCGATTTGATCAAGTTTATGGGATGTATTTTAAGTGTAGAAGCACGTAGGGTATGCTACACGTATTTTACGGGGAGAATTAAAAATTTACTGGGAATGATGGAGTATTTGAACTTGACTCGACTAATTTGAAGATGGAGCATTTGGCTCGTTAATCACCGTGGCTCTCTAATGAAAAAAGTATCGATTCTGGCATTAAAATAGGTCAATGTGTTTAATGGATTCAATTTTGAATTGACACTAGAACTACCGAGATTGAATCCATTATGTTTCAATATATTAAGTAAGTACTTTGGAAAAAGAGAAATTAAGAAGAGAGAAGATCAATGCATTAGATGAAGTAATAGGAAAATTAAATATGTAGGAATGAGTAATTAGGTGTGAGAGGATTCTTCTGATTATTTCGTTGGAAAATAGTTTAACAGGTTTATTGTGAGTCTCTGTTAATCGGAGTATTAAGTAGGATTCATTATCTAAAGATCACCGTGTAATTAAATTGCAACGAAAGGATTAGACGAAAGAGGGTGCACGAACGTTTAGAGAAGTATGACGCGCTTTCTTCTCTCATGAACGAGAGTTACTATGGTAACCATGATGGATAATCTCGAGAATGCCATAAGATCAAGGAATTCTGGCTTCGTTGGCCGAGAGAACCGAGAGATATCTGTTGAAACACGGTGCAAGCCGTACACACACAGAGACAACCCTAATCCGTTACGGGGGATTATCACGCCGAGCTTCGTTATTGCAAAAAGTATTCCTATTTACATTTCCTCCCACGTCCACCTATTTCCTTTAATCCCTCACTGTTCCCTCGTTCTTCCTCTTATTTATACACCAAGCTAGATGCTGGAAAAAAATTGCAGCTATTCTAGAAAATCAATAGGAATTGCAAATGAAACTAATTTGCCCCACAATTGATCCCAATGCTGTAAATTTCAACGTAAAATTAATTTATACTCCTAGCAATAAATAAAAGATATAAACCCGAAAGTTCGGCATATTAATCCATTCTCCTGGCAATGAATAAAATATGTGCATCCTCAAGTTCAGAAACTACCCCGAAATAGAGCCACGAAGCTATCAAATTCCTACACTAGGAAGCTTGATTGTCAATCTAATATTCAGACATCCTAAAATGATAACACTGAAGATACAATTGGCATAGATATGCAAACGGCAAAGCTAGGGAAACTGAAAGATCAACAATGTGACTCTAGGCGGTCGCGGGGGTTGCTGTTTCACCGAGCAAGGGTGGACTTGCACGGCCACGATTTTAGACGAAGAATAGCAATAACAAGTTAAACAAATTGGCAAGACAATTGATCCCAATACTACAAAATCCAATATAAAATTAATCCAAACTCCTAGCAATGAACACAATAGATAAACTACCCCAAAATAGGGCCGCAAAGCTATCGAATTCCTACACAAAGAAGATTCGTCTTCGATTTAACGTTCAACTATCCTAAAATGATAAGATTGAAGCAACAATTGTCAGGGATACGCAAACGATAGAGGCAGGGAAAGTGAAAGATCAACAATATGGGTTTAGGTGGTCGCAGGGTTTGCTGTTTCACCAAGCAATGGTGGACTGCGCGAGGGCTGCGATTCTCCTACCCCTAGGTTCCAGTATACTCAACTGTCAGCCAGTAAACAAGTGCTCGCTGGTAGAAACAGCTTTCCTACTGCTGGTGACAGTCTCCACGGTGAACATGCTGACGACAGTGTTAAATGACAGCCCGGTATTCCCTGAGACCGACGAGGAAGCGGATCTAACCGCGCCTCTGCTCATGGATTCACCTCAGGCGAGTATTCACGCTCATGCGTCATATTCAACCCTGTCTGCTTGCCTGACAGTCAGATAGGGTTAATTATGGTCTATGAGGAGTCATCGAAGAGTATACGATACGACAGCGAAGAAGGGGATGGCGAAATTACCCTCCTTTCGGATGCTCTCCCCTCTTCTCCATTTTTTGACGGTCAAGTGGACCTGGTTGATCACTTAAATGTATCGGTAGCATTGCTATTAATTTGTAAATTCTAAAGAACCCTGGATGCCACTCTTCGAATTATTTGCAAAAAAGGGAAGAATATGTAGATTTGAAAGGTACCGTGGATTTGGTAAATGAACATGAGCCTCGATGCGACAGGTATTCGGTATTTGCGCAATTATTGACCGCAATAACGCAGGAAAGCAGGATTAATCGGGTGTTAACAAACCTACATTTTGAAACGTTAAGTGCCAGCGAAAGGTGGAGCCGGATAAACGATAACATTCGCAATTAATTTCACAGTGAAAGGAGGGACGTTCTATTGCGGACAGTTTACACCGCAATCGGTCACCACTGATTCGTTCTAACAATGGGCTTCACGCCCTCCCATTTCTATCGTTATTCTACCTTTCCCATTGTTCTCCATTTTTCACCATCTACCTGCTACCTGGTTTTTGATTTTAAAAACCGCCGCTTTCAGGACAGACCAGGGGATCCGTAACGATTGTAAATGTGATTTATGGTTGTGGCTGCGGTGCTACTGTTGTTGAGAGGAATTAGGATTAGGTTAACTAATGTTGTGGATGACCTCGTACCTAAATTATCCTCGGTTAGCTTTTCAGATGAGTAGAACTCGTAAGCCAGAATAATCCTGATATTTGGTGAAAGTAGAATTCTTCCTGAGAACTTAATTCTCACTTTGAAAAGAAATTAAAATTAGCTGGGATTAATTGGAGATATTTATTTGCAATCGAATTTGATCAACCCCTTGCCTTACTATTTATTTTCTGACTGGCTCCACAATAATTCAGAATGGAATTGGGAAAAAAAAATTGGTCAGTGATTCTGGACAAATCGTATAACTTAAAGTAATATCATTTAATAGGCAATATAATAGGTTCTGCAAAACTTCCAAATTTTTAATTCAACTCGTTATGAGAATAAAACTCCTACCCAACTAATCCTGCTATTTGGAAGACAAGAATTTCCCATGGAAAATCGAGTTTCCACCTTGGACTAAATTGAGATCGAATCTAATTAATCTGGCGAGTAAACCTACATCCCCATTTCCTCCAATTAATTCCAAACCCATCAGAATCGTTTTACCAATTTAAATAATACGATACATGTTTTTTCACGTAAAAGAAAATTGTACGAATAATTTGGAAAAAAAGTTTTGGCAACTCTGATCAATTCCAAAATCATCAGAATTGAAATTACCTCTGGGAAATTAATCTCCCAGGTAACATCGTTCCGATGAACCCTCAAATAATCAATGTCCCCTCGAATCATCAACGTCCACTAAACATTCATCGTGAAATCTGCTCGAAATGAGAATGAAAGCTCCTCCAGCAAATTGCAACACGTTCTGCAAATGAGATCGAATCGATCTTCCAGTGTGTGCTGTTCGGGACGTTCATGATATGGTTTGCGAGCATCACGATAAATCTGGGACCGACGTTTCTCAGCGGTGCACTGGCTGCAAACACAGAAAGTGGACACAATGCTCCCAGTTGTCCTCTGGTGCATGGGCCATTTCGTCATTACATCCTGAACGTTCTATGGATCGCCATAAACATCATATGCGTCGCCCTGACTCTCTTTCACCTTAGAAAACTCCACAGAGATCTGACTAAAGCGAATGTCGAGGCAGTACGTATAAATTTCTTTTCTACGTTTCAACGTTCAATCTTATTCCCCTCGTGACGAGATCTTTTGGCTTGGAATTGTGCAATTTCTCTGTCAGAATGTGTAATTTGTGGCTCTACTCGAAGCTGAAAAATATCACGAAGGGAATGAGATTCAGTGTGGCTGACGAGGTGGAAAAAGTTAGCAAGTAGGGCGAAAAATTTTGTTCTACCTTTTCTCTGCAGCTTTCCTAAGAGTTCTATTCGTTTGCTTCCTTTCACTGAATGTATTTTCAATTTGTTTCACTGCAAGCTTACGAGAGAAAATAGAGTCGCGATAAGTCTAACAATACTCATGGAAAAATCATGCTTGCGTTGTTCTTGTTTTCCTCGTGGAGCTTTTAATTATTCAGCTTCTCATTTCCATCTTTTCCCTGCATTTTTCATGTCTCTTTCTCATCGTTTGGGAAACAATGCGATCTTGCAGCAGTTGCAACATCTGCAATATTGCCTAGTTGACCTTTCCATTTAATTTACGTCGACATATTTTTGAAATTGGGTGAATGAACCTTTTAAAAGTGGCACGAGAGGAATCGAAGAGAAACTAATTTTTTAACGCCCAGTTCGTGGATCCCTGGGGGTGCATGGACCATGGGTTAACAACCCTTGTCCTACATTCGAGTGATGGTGCTAGATATCTCGCAACTCGCGAATACCGGAGGACAAAATATCAGTATCATTCTCTATTGCTCGTTCGAGTCTTTTCAAAGTTTCCCTTCGATATTTCTCTCTTCATTTTATCTGCGAATTTTGCACCCCAATCTCGGATCACTTCGTCGCGTGAATGCTCCTTTCCTTCCCCTTTGTGTTTCTACTTCCAACGAGAAATAAAAATTTATCAATGAAACTGTCGTTAATCAAAGCTACAAGGTCGATTGAAAAGCTATTAATTAAACGTTGGATGAAGTCTCCACTGTAATTCTATCGTTACTGCAAATCCTTTGAAAATGCTGCTGCGTTGAACATGTTTTTAACATCTGCAATATTCATTGCAGCAAGTTACTGTTGCAGTATCTTTTATTAACAACGTAGAAATAAAAATGTGCATACTGTGTGAGAATGTAGTCGCTCGTTTGAGTACCTGTTATACGTTTTTCAGCTTTGTTACACTATTCCTTGAGCACTCAGCCGGCGTAGTTGTTGAATTCATGTAGTTTTTTGCACGTTTTTAATACCTCTGTGGTCCTCTGGATGCTTATCTACTTTGCTCTTATTTTCTTCCATTTAGTTATTTAATTCTTCTCTTGTTCAGCATAGACATTTTATTTTCTCGTTCTGGTTTGATATTTGATTATTTTATCTTCTGTGCAGATAGTTAATTCTTCTTTTCTTAGCTTTAATTCTTCCTTGAGATTCCTTTTCTTCAGTTTGCTTCTATTCCTCTTGTATTATACGTTGAATGGCGCGAGATAAGACGTGAATTTTCATCGATATGTAATTTGATTATATAAATTTCTTAAGTGAATTGTAAATTTACGGGCTGCAGATGGACTTGGTTCACTTTCAAAATAAACGGTCCATGTTAGAAGGGTGGTAAGATATTCCAAGAATCGTGGGAGGTCTCTTTACCTTTTTAAAACCCGGTGACAGAAGTTTCTCACGAGTTAAATCGATTTGCTTTACAGGTGAGGGTTGCTGGTTTAGTCACAACCCTCGTGAATATAACCGGTGGCCAACAAACAAACGCGATTCCTGAGAGTTCCGGGGTATCGAGAAACGGTGGCACACCCAAGGTGACAATTTCTCTGTAGACTCTTATATTTCTTCTTCAGTTTCTTGGCATTCCTCCTCCTCCTTCCTTTCTTCTTTCCTCAGATTCAATTGCCATGGAAATTTCACCTGATAGCTACAGCTTCAAGTCTATTAAGTTCAAGGATAACTCATTTTATTGAAAAAACTAAAGTAACAAATAAATAATACTATTTAATTTAAATAAGGAAGAAATGTTGAAGCTTCAATTTTAACAGAATACTAGATAAGACATGTAAACAACGTAACGCTTGTGGGAAGTAGAACAGCAGGTAGATTTTCAGTGTCTCCTGTGTCTTCCACTTAACTTCAGTGCCATGAAGAAGAGATAACCCTAGTCTCGTAGAACTAAACTTGCAAAGATCAAAAGTAGACTACCTGGAGAGGAAACTATGGCAATTCAGTGGAACCATATCCCCTAACTTTCCATAAACCTCAAGAGATGAGGTATGAACCATCCAGGGACTTGGAGAAGCCTAACAGCAGACAGATTTTTCTCTATTCCTCTTCCTTCCACTTAAACTTCACCATTTCGCCATAAAGAATTCAATTTGACCTCCAAACGTTAATCAATGATAGACAAAATTATAAACTGAATAGAAAAAGAAAAGAATTTCAACCCTTTGGTATTGAAGTCCCAGAAATTTCCCTTCCACTGTGCAAGAAAGTTGTAGCAAACGAAGAAGCTACCTTAAATTGTATGAAAACCCAGTGGCAAGGGGTAGAAACGAGTTCAGACACTTCAGAAATCCCCATAAAAGTAATCTACACCTTCAGAGAAGCGGAGCAGTCGAGGAGCACCGCAAGATGCGAAACTACTTGAGAAGAATGGAGAGGGAGGGGGTGCAGAGGGTGAAAATGTTTCTGGTGATAACAGCAGCGTACGTCATCTTCTGGGGACCATTGTTCTTCGTCACCCTGGTGCATCATCCTGTAATAGGGAATCCCACAGGCTACGAGGTAATAAAAGAATAAATCCATTAAACCATTCCCCCATTGGGAGTCCATGTTTGAATTTAAATTGCTAATTTAAGTTTCCATCAGGGTCACTTAAACGTCCATCGGACTTCAAATGAAACTTTCACCTCTCAATTTCACCTCTGTTATTTGCAATCTCTTGAAATCCACACGAATTTCAAAGTAAACCTTTTCAAGCAACTTTTATAGAGGATTTTGAGAAGTGAAATATATCTTGTTGCGTTTGAATCGATAATGTTTCAGGTAACGTTACATATCGCATACATCCACGCCTTCGTTAATCCAGCCCTCTTCCTAAGTCTGCACCGAGGGTTGAGACAGGGTTTGTCGGAATTTTTCTGCGGTTGTTGCGAGAGCATCGCCGGATGGATTTTAGGGCCGAGTATTCCCGTGGAGAGCGTTCAACCACCGAGATACCCCCAGGAGGCGATCGAGGCGGTGCCTTCACCCCCGGAACCACCCTTGGCACAGTCGGCGCCATGCCCGGATCTCACGGACGTCGCTCTTCTCAAACCACCCTTGCCACCGACTGCCAAACACTTGCTGGTATAGGAAATATTTTCATGGACTCGCTGGAAGTTAGTTTTGGCTTGGGAGAAAGTTTCGTTCTCCCGTTTTTTTTTAGCTTCTTACAATTGAGTTGGAGATGTCTTGGGAATTTTATATTTTTACAGTTACTTTTGGGGGAGGAAGATTTTTTTTGCCTTTTGGAATAGAGTTGTTGCCTTGGGGGATTTCTTCTACTTTTAGCGAGAGAAGCTTCGATTTTGATACGAAATGCTACTAGATTTCGTTCTTCATTGAGACAGAGATTCAACAAATTTTCCGTGTGTTCTTTCTACAAGAAAGATCGAATTTTTAAGATTCTTTCTTCTAGTTTCCCCCTTGTTCAAGAAAGACTTAGACTCTAGAAAGAAATTCTCCTAGTTTTCTTTCTTTATCAAGAAGGTCCTATGAAAAGGATTGCTCTCAGTTTTCTTTCCTCGTGAAGAAAGAGCTGAGTTAATAATAAAATGATCACGCAGGACGATTCCATGACAGTGCAAGCCGATCCTTGGTCTTTAATCGCAAGATCGAAGAGCACATCGAGCGTCTACGAGGAAGAAATCAGTCGAAGGCCCAGTATCTTATTGCCTCCACCTCCGAAAGTAAACGAGCTGCAGATGACAGTCAGTCCAACCAGCAGTGACTTTCCTAGCGAATGAATTTACTTATTTTATTCTCAACAATGTATATCAGGAGATCCAATAGAAAATGAAAAAGAAACAAAAAGAAATATAGCAATATAGAATATCTTCCGTGATAAGTCCAAGCGAAAGTTCACTCTACGGAGTTAGATCGAATCGATTTTGATAGGATTAAACGTTTCACTCGATATCTCAATGTACCATTAATATTAAGGGGAAAGTCACGGAGAAATGTAGGATATTTTTAAGAGGCCAAAGAAGTCGTTGTGCCAAAGAGAGGAGAAAGAAAATGGAAGAAAACTTCACCACCGAAATATCGCCAAAACTATTGTACATATATTCCTCCGGGATCGACGAATCTCCTTCGTGTTCCTCGAAGTTCTTGGGGAATTGCGAGAAAAAGGAAAATTGCGAAAGAGCATACAACACTTTTTCCAAGCAGACATAGCGATTCTTCGAAAGCAATCTCACAGGAACCGAAGACTTTCTTGAACGACATCGTTTTTCTTTTCTCATTCTCTCCCGTTTTTCTTTTCTATCACGAAATTTGAAATTTACCTTTGAAGATCAAAATTACATAGAGGAATTCTTTGAAAAAGTCAAGGAATATTCTCACGCAATTGGGCGAAATTGCAGAGCAAAAAAAAGAAGAAAATGATTTTCCAAATCGCACGAGTATTCGTACGAAGTCTTGCTTTTAGAGGATATCAAAAAGAAAAGTAAAAAAAAAATGATTAATAACAGTGATCAACAGGAGCTTAGAGAACGTAGAGAAAGTGAAAATTCCTAAAGAATAAGTAAATAGTTCCTTCGTGTTAATCTAAACGACTTTAGGTGCACTAATTGGTAATTATCTTATGGAACGATTAATTACTCATTAACAGGACACGCGTTTATTAGTAAACTCGACCCTGAAATGAGCTTTTCCATTCATTCTGGGGACTCAACTATAACTCTAACTATAATTCATATTATTAATATCATTAACGTCGTTATTATTACTGTATTTAATTAATATTATTATTACTATAATTATACACTTATTATATAAAGATATACATGTATACAAATACGTCTGTGTATATACATACACGCACATATATTTATATTTTCTATGCAAGACTTTAGGGACTTCCGGAAGTTTTATTTTTTATATGTTCTGCCTTTTAAGAAGAAGAAAAAAAAAACACCTTCAGTTTGAAAGTTTTTCATGTCCTCTGTCTTATCTTTTAATGAAGAATAAAACTTTTATTTTCTCTCTTAGGGGGCTCTCTAATTACGACGATTCAGGGATGAAGTTATAATGAATTTTTCGGAGTTTCGTTGTAAACTTTTTACTGATGAATTTTAATAGAAATTGTATATTTAAGGGCGACTTGACTTTTTACGATTATTTGCAATTTTCTTTCGTTAACAGAGAACTCTTCTTGCTGGCAATTTAAGTTGGATCCGGAAAATCCCTGAAACAATGTCAATTTCTCACGAAAGACTTTCGTAAGGAAACACGGGGACGAAACTGACAACCTTACGATTAAGCTTAATTATCAAGTAATCGTTGATTGTCTCTGGATATTAGCAGGTGTTTAGAATTAAGATATTAAATTAATTTAAGTTGATTGAGAAAACGGTGCCTGGCTGATCTTCGGGAGGCCCAACACACGAAAATCGTCCGTCAAATTCATTGCAATATTTGTATCGCTAATTATACGAGCTTTATTTGCATTTGTAAATTCCATCGGTGTAATTGAATGTGTAAATAAAGAATAGATTATCTTTGTCAGCGAAATATCATCGGGCGAATCGAGTTAGAAGATAGAAGCAGAACTTAAACCACCTTCCCTTTTGATTTCTTCTGCGATTTCTGAATGAAATTGCTCAAATTACAAATAATCAGCTGATTATTTTGTGCTTTAGTAGACTTCAAAGACTACCACTTGCACCAGTGCGCTTCCAGAAACACGTTTATTAATATATTTTAATCTTTTCAGCTTGAACAATTTTTAAAGTAACTTATCGTAAAAACCACTTACCTGTTCGAAGCCACCGAGGATTTCTGTGGTGTCCATCGCAGAATTCACGACGATGGATTTTAGTTTTCTCCCTGCCAAGTTTGCGAGAAGACGAACAAGGCTGCTTTTCCCGCATCCTGATCCTCCCACCTGTTACAGAATAATAACAAAGAGACTTATTGTTAGCATGAGATTTGCCAAATTTT
This sequence comes from Cerceris rybyensis, assembly GCA_910591515.1. Taxonomy (NCBI): domain Eukaryota; kingdom Metazoa; phylum Arthropoda; class Insecta; order Hymenoptera; family Crabronidae; genus Cerceris; species Cerceris rybyensis. Next base: position 549,347 of record OU342802.1, read on the forward strand.
ATAAATGATTTATTATAGGATATAAAAGAGGCTGGAGCATGAATAGATTGATTAAAAAATAGTTAAAGGATTGAAGTTGTTTCAGTAATTAAAAATACAAATACTAATTGTTAAATGAGCAGCCTCAGCTGATGAGAAGTTCGACCTAAGAGCCTCTGATATTTTTTTATAGATAATATAACGTGTTTCATTGCTATTTTTTAAATAATAATTATAGACGTACCAGAATTGCCATCCAGTTCATGTTGACGCATTGTGCAAGGGCTTTGAGGGTAGTTTTTTGTTCCCTCAGGAGCAGGAGGTCGTCTTCCTCGAAGGACGTTGAGTGGCCACGATTTAAAACTTCATTTCCTAGGTAGAGTTTCTCTTTAGTCAAGAGAATTGGGAATTCCAAGTCTGGCAGAGGATAATTCTCCACAGGAAAGATCTCTCGATAAATGCTGCGCACCTGAGAATCATTAATAAGAATTTAATTTAACAGAGATTCAGAATTAATTGACATGGAGGAAAAATCATTCGATCGTATTTTACCTATCTCTTTATTTACAGCGAAATTGAATCTTTTCATATAAAATTATATTTTCCTATTGCTAAATTTATTAAAAGTTTATTTATTAAGATAATAAAGACGATAATTAATATGAAAAAAATGAATTAAAAAGCGATTTGAAAACCGCGCCTCCTGGCGCCATTATTTAAAATATCGAAATTTGAAATATCGAGACTTCGATAGTCGAAGCCGCCATTTTTAATATTTCGATTGTCGAAAGTAACGTAGTCAGTTGCAACCGGCTAGTGCAGAAGCTATCACGTTGTTCGTACTAAAGAATCAAAGGTATTTGTCTAAAAATTGTGAAACCTTTGTGTTTTAATCATAATTTATCTAGAATACAATAGAATGTGATAGTTTCACAGAAAATCTGCGTTTCCCCCTTCCTGCCTACCGAGCCACGACTTCGAGCCGACTTCCAAACCGACCTCCAACAGTTCCATCGTAACGTATTACGATTTTCATTTAACACTTCTTCCGCCAACTTTATTTTAATTAAGACTATAGAAATTTAATGGAAATCCAACGAACGAATGAATTTTCCTTCACAAAATATCAAATAACATAAAATATCGAGTAACAAAGAGTTCGAAATACAGCTCAATGTCGCACGATATATCCCATTAACTCTAAGTTAGTCGTTATGAAGCCGTACATTTTCAAAAATCAAACCAAAGTCGATAATTAATTGTAAATAACTCACTCGTTCTTTATCCTCTTCCGTTCTCATTCTACAAACGTAATTCAATTCCGCGCCATTTCCCGCGTCGAGGTAGCCAATCGAATCGTTTCGAGATTTCGAGATTATCGATTGGCACCATCTTGTTACGTCACGGAGGTTCATTTCCCAAGGTGATCCCGAGTGAGCCCACGCTATTCCGACTTGCGAGTTTAATTCTTCGTTAAAAGCTATCATTTTATCGAGTAAGTCATTCGGAATCTCTGGAAACTGAGTTCTCAAGATGTACTTTAAGTCGTTTACTTCGAGGGCATCGATGAAAACCTGAAAACGAAGAATTCTGCTCTGAAAACAGGCGTCCTTTCGAGATTAGCTCGCAGTGGCGTCACTCATTGACAAGAATGGAGTCTTCTACGAGCGACATACGATAAGGTTACCATTTTATTATTTAAAGTAGTATTATTTTGGCATATCTCTAACGTTATATTAGTAAATTTACGAATTATAATGCGAATTGGCTTCATTCGATTTCGTTGTCGACGCTAAAGGTAATTACGTCATCGACAAAATGGCGTGGTCACGTGACCTGTCAGTTGTGACTTAGTAATTGAACGATATTCTTATTTTTAAGAGCTAAAACCTTATCGTATGTATGTTTTATTCCGTCTTGCTTACAATCGAGGAAGTAGATTTTAAGAAAACCGTAATATACCTGAGTAAAACGATTCAGAAAAGACTTAGGTAATCCTCGTCTCGCTCCGCCCTGTCGGAGGGGATTCTGACTGCCGAATAGTCGAGTTCCTGGTTTTACAAAGAATGTCTTTCCTAATTCTGGTACATAAACTTCACCACGATGATCTAAACAAGCGTTTAGTCCTTCTAGGACTGATTGTGAGGCTAGATTTAATTCGTCTAGGAGGATCCAATGTCCATTTTTAAGCGCTCTTAAAAATGGGCCATCTCGCCAGGCAAATTCTCCAGGTTTACCGCCTTCTATTGGTAAATCTGCACCAAATAAATCCGAAATGTCCTGCAATAGATATTTTTAACATAAAATGAAGTTCCTTGAGAAATAATTAGCATAATGCAACCTTTGATCCAACTTCCTAGCTTTAGTTTCATTTAACTTAAGCTTTCAGCTAAAGTTCTAACATACCGAAACATTAAAGTATGCAAATACGTTTTAATTTTCATAAAAATATTGTTGTTAGTAAAAATGCTGGTGATTTTTTCTCTATGACACAGTATAGTAATTATTTAGATCTAAGGTGTTAAATAAGATAGAGAAATAAAGGTTAGTACCGTCTGATCACTTAGATTCAGTCTGAGAAGAGGATGTCTGGAAGCTTTTGCCAAAGCAGAAACTAAACTAGTTTTTCCAACGCCAGGGCTGCCTTCCAGGAGTATTGGTTTCTTTAGTTGTAGACCTCGTAACAATTTTAAAGTATTCATTCTTGTAGTAGGGCTTGCAAAAGCAAAATCGATGTTCCCTGCATTTTTTTCTATACCCTTTTCCACATAGAATGGAGAGATACCAAATCTATTCTCCAAATCTTCAATGTCAGATTCCTCACAGCGCAAAATCAATTTAGAATTTAATGTGTTCTGTACTTGAAGTTCAATAAACTTCAGTGAGGATGTTTTGAAAGCTTTTAATTTGACTGAGCTAAAATATAAGATCAAGAAATAAATTAGATAAGAAATAGCATATAAATATAAGTACTTGTAGAAGAATCTTACTTTTCTGAAGCAGTTAAACCAGATCCAAGTCCATCGATAAAACTCAAACAAGCACCATGATAAAAAGCATCTCCTATTTCCAATTTATCACAACAATTAACAAAATTAACCCATGTCAGCACGTCCCTCACGCTTATAACAAGCTTCTTTCCTATTTCGGTTGTCTTTAACCATTCAAAGAACTTTAATATCGCCGTGGAAACATTAGATTTATACTCTTCACGAAGATTGTGCACCATGATGCGTCTAAGGTCATCCTCTGTCACGCAACCTTCGCACCAAACTTCGGTAAATCGGTTTCTTAGAGCCGGTGACAATTCCTTCTTGCCATAATCACCACCAGGATTCATCGTGCCAACGAAGATAAAGTTTTCCTCTGCGACAACAGTGGAGTCTTCCTCGTCGGAGGATTTTTCGGCAACCAAGAGCTTTCGCTCCGGTTCTGAGAAGAGATATTATTAATATTAGTACCTGTAAAGAAATATTTAAAAATAAGAGAAAGAAATAATTACCCAACAAAGAATTCAGTCTTTCCAAAACACTATCATCAGCCAGAGAAATTTCATCGGCCAAGAAGAAACCTCCATTCTTCATAGACAACACCAAAGGACCGTCAACCCATTCAAACAACTTTTGATTCTCCTTGTGCTCCCTAACAGGACGAAGACTACCAAGAAAGTCTGAAGCCTCAGTGTGCATGTGACAATTAACGACACTTAATTCCTGATTCTTTATTGCTGCAAGTAACTGACAGACCGTAGTCTTTCCACCACCGGTTTCTCCAATTAAGAGAACAGGTTCCTTAAAATCGCAAGCCTTGCTTAGAAGTACTGCCATTTTACGCATTGGAAAGGTCCAAACAACATGCTCGAATCCTGGAATCCTCTTTGATAACAGGGATTCCAGAATAGGCCTGGTAACTGTAGATGTCTTCTCAGAAAGAGAAAAAAGAGCTTCTGGATCGACATCTCTTCTCAAGTGTTTCTTCAATACTTGAATAATTTCTGAGCATTCTTCTACATGGCGTACTTTCGAGGAGAGAACTAAATAACCTTCGTCTGCCAAATGCTGACTCCAATCGTACAAATTGGTTCCTTTATCTGGAGCAAGATGATATCTCTCGGCCCAACGGAACAGATCTCGTAGAGTTATAAAACCTGTGGATATATTTTGCTTAGAATTAATTAGAAAATAAATCTAGAGCATTCTACATGACTATTACGACGTGGAATATTAATATTTTAAGAAATGCTAGCACTTTAATCCTTTGTCAACAAATACCAAGTTATCTGGAGGTTTGAAAAAGAGTCAGCACAGTGAACATGTTTATTGTTGATCGACGATAATACCTTTCTTTCCAGCAAAAGTTGCAGTACTTTTTCTCCTGACTTGGAGCTCAGTCATAACATTAATAACTTGTTTACAATATGACGCTGGCATTTTGCATCTTTTTTCCAGTATTATTTGAAGTTCCTGTGCTGGAATTTCATCAAAGTGTAGTTCAACGAAACGATTACGAAATGCACGCGAGAGTACCTAAAAAAATTATAATTTAGGGCATTATTTAAATAGAAATTATTTATCTGCTATGTTTATCAACTGTAAAGTATAATTTTTAGGATAATTTTTTACCTTCCTTCCACCATACAATCCTGGAGGATTTTGAGTGGCGAATAGCATAAATTTCTCATGAGCTTTAACCACCTGTTGAGTCTCTGGTATAAAAAGTTCTCTATTATCATCCAAAACTCTGTTTAGAGCTTCTAAAACATCGCTAGGTGCTAGATTCAATTCGTCCAAAATTATCCAGTATCCTAAACAACAGCAAGAATCTTTTTATTGTACGAGAAACACCAAAAATTAAACTTTACTATTACATAGTTTTAGAATACCTTTCCTCATTGCGTCAACTAGAATACCCTCCTTAAAAATCAGTTTTCCATTAGAATCAGCGACATAAGTACCAACATATTCTTGTAAATCGGTATGTTCGTGATTATTAATCCTGACACAAATATGACCAGATGCCTTAGCCAGAAAAGTTATTAAGCTGGTTTTTCCAACCGATGTATCTCCTTGCAGTAATACCGGCATTTTTCCAATAGAAACAACTCTCACCAGATCCTTCAAATTTCTTTTAACAGTTTCCGTAAGGATATACTAAAAAGTAGCATTTAAACGTTATAAATTAACAACTTAGATTAGTTACAAAGCAATTACGACTTAATTATTTACATTCTCTGGTATCTGTGGCTCAAGGTTTCCTTTAAGAATCCAATATCCTTCGAAAGAAACTAAATCTTCAGGATCACACCCTCGTAACCTTGGAATCGCACCTCCTAGTACACCTTTTGCTGTCTTATCATTAAGAATAGCCTTCACAATCATCCTCTGAACAATAGGATAAGAAACTCTGTCCAGTTGTGTCAGAAAACTTAAGGAAAATGCTTCGTACAAAGATCTCTGAATATTTTCGCAAGGATTTTTCGCAGATACACTCAAAGCACGGCATAGTGTCCTTAAACTATAATGTGGTTTGTGTCCAGTTCCATCGAGAAGGCTATTGTTCGCTTCTTTCCTTACGTTTAGATAAAACTTGACGATATTATCGAGCCTCTCTGGTGGCAGGTTTAAATCATTTAAATAAGAACAAATTAGAAGATGTAGATCAGATTTCTCTGTGAGCTCGTCGACAAAGAATTCTGTAAATCTGTTTCTTAAGCCTGTTGGTAGATCTTTCTTGCCAACGTCGGTGGCAGGATTCATGCAAGCAAAGACTGCAAAATCAGGATGTCTCTTGACTGGTTCTTTATCTCCACGTTCTAACAAAGATAGAGATCCACAGGAATCCTCCAACAGGCCAGAAAGACACTCTAGTGTTTCTGCAGTCGCTAAATTAATTTCATCCAACAACACCCAATCCCCGTTTCGCAGAGCTTTGATTAAACTACCCTCCACGAAGGAGAAGGCTAATGAAAATTGACTTTTAACTTGAGTCTGTAATTTGTTCAATTTCTGTGCCATCAGCTCCCATTTCTTTAAAGTTTCTAGTTCAGTTTGACTCTCTGGAGTGTCCCTTAATCTTTTTAATGCTGCGCTGCTACTATGAATCATTAAATTAGCTAGGGTTTTCCATTTTCTCTCTTCGAAACAACGTCCAAGGTGTGTGAGGAATTTTTTGTTTGGCTCGATGGCGAAGTAGGAACGAAAGAGAATCTCAAATTCTTCCCGAATCGGTGAAATTAAGATCTTAAGATCCACAGGCTTGTAGCCACCCAACAAATCTGCGCTTTCGCTTTGTTGATTCATATTAATCACTATTAATTTGTGCCCTGTCATTTCTGCGAGATATTGAACACAACTCGTCTTTCCTGTCCCTGTCTCTCCCACAAGTAGAACAGGTTCTTTCTGCGCCACACACGTTGCAATTCGTTCTAGGAGACACACGGATGGTCTTGTATAGGAGAAATTAATTTTCTTTGCTTGCATTTTCACTAATTGAGATTTCTTCCGTTGTAATTTCGCTCTACCGAGAGTCAGAATCTCTTGGGATACATTTATCACAGGCTTGTAGACTTGACAAAAGTACTCTGCCTTCGTTTTGATAATGCCCAATTTGTGTGCCACTGCTATTGCCAAATTTAGTCGTTGTCCTAAAGAAAAATGATAATAGAAATTTCCATTAAGTGACATATTTTCGTTAGAAACTTATAAAGAAAAAATAAACGTACCGCAATCAGGCACAGAGTAGCAAAATACGTCTAAAGCATCTTGAAAGATCTTCAATGCCGAGTCAGGAGATGATACATCAAAATCGACAACAGCTCTTGAACACCATTTCATTAAATCTCTCGTTGAAGTCTGCCTTCCGTTTTTCGTATAATTTGTACTGTCGTCTTCATGATTGCCGACAGAGAATAATAAAAATACGTCGACAATTCTCGTAGCTACGGTATTTAATGACGGAAACACTCTTTGAACAACTGTTACAAGCTCGTCTTTGGAAAGAGGCTCCACATTAACGCAGGTCCAATGTTGACGTAGAGATGCAGCTACCTGGAGGGATTTTTGGGTCCCTCCAGATGCCAATCTTCTTGTCACGAATAACTGAAATCCACTCTTTGCTCTTATCGAATCTCTATAACCAGGAACTGATAATGTTTTTGTTTCTATCAGGTGTCCAATAACACTTGCAACGTCCGTTGACGCACAGTCAATGTCCTCTAATAAAAGCCATTTCCCGTTTAATACAGCTTCAGTTAAAATTCCTGGCTGCCAGAGAAACTCTCCGGGAATATCGGTACATCTGTACATTCCTAGTAACATTTTAGAATCCGTTTGATCTCCTAATTGCACCTTTCCAAAGTCTTCGGTACCACGGCCTGTTGCCTGAGCTAAGAATTCTACTAGCGTGGTTTTCCCAGAACCCACTGCACCTTGTAGGCATACACATTTGTTAGAGGACACTGCAAGGGCTAGATTTTGTAGATTCCTCCTTGTAGATGGTACTGGAATTAGATTTGCTACATTGTTTAATTTCCTCTTCTTGAAAACTGGAAGTAAAATTCCTCCTATAGAGACGACTGATGGAAATTCTTTCGATATTTGGTCAGATTTTCCTGTTTTTGCTGGAACAATAGTAGTATTGATGTTATCTTTGTATTGTGTGAGAAACTGTTGGTAATTTGCGACGATATTGTCGGCACAGGACAAATGGCAGGACTCTGACATTCCTAATACTATTGCAATGCAGTTCAGTGCTATCCTGAAAAAATGTACAAAGATTTTTAAAAGGTTCTGTACCAATTTTTAGTTTATATATCTACACCAACTCACCATTTTATAGCTGTATCTTCACTTGTTAAGTACTTATAAAACTTGGACCAGTTCCACTTGTACCTAAAGTGTACCGGGGCACTACACAAAATATCATATGTAGCCGATACCAGATCATATTCTGAGACTTCTGCTAAAGATACCCTTCTTTTGTTACGTTTTTTTAATGGGCTGTAATCAGTTTCTGTAGAGTCAAATGGTGCTGGATTTGCATCAAAGTAAAGCTGAGCAAATCTAAAACCAAGGAAAAAATGTCTCATAATATGAGAAGTTTCTTCGTGTTTCTCATGCAGATTGAAGCTACATACATAGGCAAATTATTATCTCTTTGAACCAATTTTCCTAGAATAACACAATTTAATTTGTGAGCTATATCTCCATCGTGGGAATTAATTGTCCTCGTAGAAATAGTTGCACAAATCAATGCAGGTATCAGTTGTGGAAAACAATCACATACGTCATCTGTATACTTTGGATTCATAAAAAATTCGCATAGGATATCAAAGATTTTTTCTTCATCACTGTCATTGAACACCTGCAAAGAGAACTCCATGAATCTTTCAAAGAATGTTCATGCTGCTGTTGGTCCGTTCCAAGTATGAACAATTTTTGTAGTATAGAAATGTTATATCTACCTGAAGCTTTTTAAACTGCTTGAGTTTCTGTCCATATATTTCATTCTTCTTGGAGAAAATCTGCAAATTTTCGAGAAGCATGGTTGACAAATTGAAAATTGCACTGCATGTGCAATTTTTGAGTGCACCGGGACAAGTACACAAATGCCCACGTGCTTTTGACGGCAGGCTATGAAGTTAATCTCTTATCATTCACCTTGTGCCCTAGGTGGAAAAAAAACCCTAGGACACGCATCCATCTTGGTCTCCCCATAATATTCTAAATTTAAAAGCTCCCCTGTTTCTTTTGAAATTATTTTAATGATGGTATAAATTGTATTTATATAATTTAATATTTTGGGTATACAATTTACTCGAAGCCATGTTCAATGCAAAAATATTTATTGTACAAGACATCATAAATACAGTTGAATGAATTGCAATACAGGAATGATCTTAAACAATACATAATTATTTCAAATTAAAGTAGGAATTGAGTTCTTCTCGAATGTTCTTTTCAACTACAGGTAAAGACATATTATCAACCTGCAAATTAAAGCTGACATAGACAGCTTTTGAGAATTTTTTCGAAAGTTTCTTAGCAAGATTACTAGATATATCATCCACAATTGGTCCCATGATTTTCGTTACGACCGGTTGCTTCGATAATTGCGATTCGATTGCAAACGATAGATCGTTCATGGAATTCTTGTTACTATCACCAACCCACAGATAAAGACAATTTTCCATTTGAATCAGATGGCAGGCAATCGTTAAATCACAGACTTTCGTTGTGAATTCATGAAACTTGAAGCTGCACTCGATTTTTGTTTCTTTATCCTCCTGATTCTCCATATTTCCTTTAGTAATTCAATATTTTTATACGTTTTTCTTGACTGTTCTTCCTCGTAATTTGTGAAACTCCGAGAAAATATCCTATTCACTGTAACATAACCTCAAAAATTGATGCAACTTCACTTGATATTGGTGCTGCCATCTAATAACACGAGGAACTAGGGAATTTTTGTGTATAAAGTTGCATAGAAGCTCGAAAGTACGTCTCAAGGTCACATATTTTATTGACGAAAACAGAGAGTATTCATTAGACGTAGGAATATTTGGTATAATGGTCGAAAAGTCGGAAAGCAACAATTGCAAAAGGTTTTTCAAAGAATACAATAATTTTATTAAATTCCTTGGTTGATAAAGTTGTTAATTGAAAAGTTTGAAATTTAAATAAATCAGTTTCCCACAGATAGATGGCGAAGTAATGTCATATAACCGTTCTAACGGATGACCAAGAATTGAGGACACCATTTTGGTTCAATCACTTCTAAATTTAATAATTCAACATTAAATAATTTATTAATTATTTTCCACTTGTTGCCTAAGATTTATTAACACCGTGAGTGAATATATGCGTCGCCCATTAATTGAAAAACTTTACATAACATTCTCTTCGGTCAAGCAGTACTTGGAATTTTTTAAAGCCTCCACGCCGCCATTTTTTATTAAGTTTCTCATTATTTTTGAATGTCAAAAGAAACGACAATAAGTTCAGGTTACATTTGGAGCTTTATCTCATAAACTATTAAATTATTTCTCCCATTATCGAATCTGTAATTAAATCCATGCTCTATTGTTTCATTAACTGAATGATCCAATTCTCCATATTCTACCAAACTCCATTTAATTGCAAAACAACCACAAGTTGCACAATCTTCCAGTAATTTCCTCTAAAAAAGAAAATAATAAATACACTATTTTCATGGTCTCCTTATTAAAAGAATAAGCCATGAAATAGAGTCAAATGAGAATTCAGGTCATCTTTATAGCTTTATTTCCAAAGCCATTAACTTTTCCCCCCTTCTTTTGGTGCGCATCGCCCATCATCCGAGACGCGGCATAAAAAGACGGATTATCCTTTCGTGACACCCGGTATAATAGTTTCATAGAGAGTCAAGCTTATTGATATACCTGCACCGGAGTCACCTGCATGTGCAGTGAGCTGTATACCTAAGCCTCTAAACGGACGTGGCGCGTATAATTTATGAATTATTATTTTGTACTATAATGTTGGCCCCACTGTACGCGCGGCTGTTTCGAGCCGCACCAATGGGGAGTCTCATCTTGTTGGAAACTGAGATAAAAAGCGCCGACATTGGCGTAACTCTTTAAAATGAATTTCAAACTTTGACAAAATATTTGTCAATTTAAAAAAGCTATTTCTTCTCTTCGGCAACTAGCATTCTCATTCAAATATCATTGAACTTCTTCTATTTTTTAATACCTCCTTTTACAATTACAAAGTACACTTGAATTTCTTTCAATATCATTGCATAATTATAGAATTATGTCAAAGTTGAATAATGATATTTAACTGAAATTTTATATCATTACTAATCTAACCATTGGTATTATTAAATATAATTGAAAAATTGATGAGCTGGATGTAGAGATACTTGGCAAGATTCTAGGAATGCGATAGAAGTAAGAGATATTTTATCAAAGTAATCCTTAAAATGTGCATTTTTGAAGTTTTCAATGTTTCGATAAAATCGACGTACTGGGGATTCGCATGATCAGGAATCTTTATGATAATCGAGAATCGTTACGCCTATGGGACCACGAGAGAAACGAGCCAAAGCAGAGAAAGAGGCAGTCGATGGTGCGGCAGGTAGAGATGGTAGAGACGAGGGCCGAGCTCCGTGTATACTATAATTACGAGTAACTCAGCCACATTTGCGTTGATCCGACACCTTAAAGATAACATTTAGCGGCCCCTTTTATCTCCGCGGCAAACAAACCAATTTATACCTTAGGCCGCTTTGTGCTTTCTCTCTCTCTCTCGCTCTCTCTCCCTTTCATTCCTTCTCCCTTGCTCTTCTTCTCGCTCTTTTTTTTATTTCTTCCTATATCCTCTTTCAACATTCGCTCTATCACCCTTTCTTCGTTTAATTCTCTCCTTCTGTCTTTTTCTCTCCTATCAAGAGACCCGCCCCGAACTACGAATTAGGAGCATCCTTTTCGTCCTTTTACCACCTTTCTCGCCTCCCTGTCTTCCCTCTCTTTCTTCCCTCTCCTTTTACACCTCTTCTACTACTATTCTACCCCTATACTCTGGTGTTGCTGCGACGGTTCCCTTTCTTTTTTACCTACATTACTATTTTTGATATTTTTCCCCATAAATTGTGTAAATGTCACAGTGTATGTTACTTGGTTGATTTTGTTTCATGAAAATAAGATAGCTTCGTGATCTTTTTATTATGGGCTCTCTTGAATCATGGAAATTTAATATCTCTCTTCCGTTGCTACCGTTTTCCACGTTTCCTTTCTCATCTGTTGCTAGATGAGAAGGCAGTTCTTCCTCTCGCTCTTTCGTCCTCTCCCTCCACGTTCGTCTTCATAGACACGTTATTAAAAGAGCAGGCGAAGTTAATCAAGACTTAATTAATTACTTATCACCCAGAACGGATCAGGAGAGTGTGCAAAGGGCGAGGTAAGTTGATTAATGATTAATTCATTAGTCGACGCTTAAAACCACGCTTTTAATATTCGTCCTGCTTTACCTCTACTTCTCAACGCTAAGCAACATTGTAATTCTTTTTCTTTATATTCCTTACGGTTTCACGATTATCTTTATCTTTGTTTATCATTCAAGAACCCAGAATTACTTGTAACATGTGAAATCGACACTTGAAATCTTTTAATCACCGTCTCACGTTTAATCTTCAATGTTGTAAGGCTACATTGTACGCTCAATGATACCCTTATCTTTTCTTCAGCCTTGTATCGCAACTAATTTCACCATTATTTACGAGGGAGGTAAGAATATTATTCAATAAATGATACATGAAATTTTGTCGGTGAGTGACTCTTTCTCGTGACGTGGAAGCAAAGAGAATGATCCACGGGAAGATCAATTTTGCAAGGAAGAAAGAGAGGAAGAAGATCAAAGAATCGATCGAGGTGTATCGTACGGCATACCAACAGATAGGATCGATGGAATCGACGATCGAAAGCTTAGAATCAGATCCTACGCTTGCGATTATGGGGCACCGTAACTAGCAATGGGAACGAGCGGATTTTAAACCTTGTTCCTTTTCAATTTCTCCATCTATTCCATTTTTTAAGCCCACAGAAGATAAATTCCTACTCGATGAACAATCTTCATTCTTTATAATTCTACCAAATAGGAAATTCTTCAAGAATTAAAGAATTAAAAAAAGTCGATCAATTTCCAAGTAGTATCCTACAGAAAACAAATTGCTCCTCGGTGAGCAACCTTCGTCCTTGATAATCTTAGCGAATAGTAAGGTAGGAAATTAGCAAAACAGTTGGCATTCAGTGTCAATCCGTTTCAATTGATGGAAGAAGATCAAGATGAAGTATCGTGAAAGAAACTGCAGCCAAATAGGACGAAATTGACTCGAAAACCGGAGGGAAGAATCGAAACTATTTAAAACCAACAGCATTCTATGCATCGGACGAAGAGACTCCTCTCAAAACCGTAGAAAGAGAAGGATCGAAAAAAGGAGCAGGAGAAGATAAATAGCGAAGGCACGAAAGAAGAGAGAAGAAGGTGGATAGAAAGAGCACCGGATAAACAGCAGACAAGCGTAGCCAAAACAGACGAAGAGAGGTCCACCCGCGAGGAAAGACGAAAAAAGGACAAAAGGACGAGGCAAAGATTTAAACAGGCAACGAAGAGAGGCAGAACGAAGATAGAACGATGTTCTCGAAAGGTCGCAGGACGAAGGAAGAAAGACGAAACGATGGTTCGAGTGGAGCAGCCAAGAAAAGGATCAAAGAGAAGAGACTCGGAAAGAGGCGAAAGAGTCGAGAGAGTCGAGAGGATCGAAGGTGTTTTTCGGGGCGTGGCGAGGGCCGCGTGATTACCAGGAGGATCGGTTAGCGCGGTGAGAGTTCAAAGCATCAAAGAGGCCCGACCAGCGAGAAATTGCTTAGGATTCATCTGCCGGCACGGGACCCTCCGGACGTTCCATCGTTCCGTCGTTCCTTATTTTCCTGCGTTCCTACAACGTTTCTCCGTTCGTTCCGTCGTTCCTTCCTTCGATTTTTTTTTCTCCTTTCGCGTAGGTACCGCCGGAGGTATTGTGTATCGCCGGAGACCTTCGCCATCGCCTCTCCGCACCTTTAAGGGATTGCCCTTTAACTAACGATCGAACGCCTGCGGAGGAAGATCGAGAAATCGAATGGATCGTGGTAACAGGTTTTCTTGCCTCGCTGGAGATCATACTTTGCGAAGAGGTGCAGATTTCGGGAACCTTCGAGGTCTCGTTAGCTTGGATTTTTAATTGTTGCGCAGATATTTCTTAATGGGCGAGTCAAAATGCCGGAATTGGTTTAATTAATGATCGAACTCTCATCCGGGAAGATCTAGAATCGGAGGGATGACGGTACCAAGTTTTCTTAGGTCGCTGGACATCACAATTTGCAAAGGGGTGCAGATTTGGTGAGCCTTCGAGGTCTCGTTAGCTCGAATTTTTAATTGCTGCACAGACATTTGTAATGACTGATTGTGATGGTGTCAAAATGTAGGAATTGATTAATTAATTATGAAATTTTAGACAAATTCACCGGCCTGGTGTTTGAATCAATTAGGAGGAATCTTTAGAATTACTTTAGTAGCTTTAGAAGAATTAATTAATTGTTAATTAATGTTCCATAATTCTATGATTAAAAGCCAGCTAAAGCATAGCAATTAAGGCCAATTGAATTGCCAGCATCTTCCACCAAACGTATACTCCAAAGTTCCTCCGTAATTATTCATCTGAATTTATTCTTCCACCAATTCCATATTATTTAAAGCCATAAAGCTAGAAACTAGCATTGCATCTCTGAATTTTTTTATAAGGGAGCACCTCGAGAGATACTATTAAAGTTGTAAATCATTTACTTGTAACATAAGCTAGCACATTTACAAGGCTACCCGTGAAGCCATAAATCCCATAAGAACGATTCAGCCAGTCAAAATATACAATTACAGAGGAACGTTGGCGTCGGTGATATGCCATTGAAAAGAAACACCAGTTAATTGGCGACAACGCGCAGTCGACAGCGGACGTCAACGAATCGGACAATAAGCTGACAGCCTCTGAAAGAATTACTTTCGCTCCTTCGTCTTTCAATATCAACTCCTTTCGTGCTTAGAAACACACCTCTTTTTTATCTCCACTTCTAATACAACATCCTCTTCTTCGTCCCCATCGAAATTCCTACACGTTGTCGTGCATTAATGCCTCTTCATGTTTATTGGTTTAATGTAATCTAACATGATCACTTTGAATACTCCTTTTGTAAATATTTGAATGTGATTCAGAAGGAGCTCGTGTTTGTTTATGGTGGACCTTTCAGTGAGGACTTACTCGTCTGAGCTTCGTGTTTACAGGTTTTTCTTTGGTAGAAACAATAACCGATGGAATACCCATAACAGTTCTTAGTTGCTGGATAATTGAAATTCAATTTATGATGGATATTAACCCCTTGCCATATTAGAACGACACTCGTGACGATACGAATGAAGTAGGGTGCTTTGAAGTTTCCCAAATAAAGCTATTAAACTAAAAATATCACTGAAAATTGTTTGCTGAAAATTAATTTACTATTGTAAATAGAAGAAATAATTAGTTTCTATTAGTAGAGAATGTACGAAATGGCATCGTTTTTCGCAAATAAGGCAGACATTTTCTTGAGTAGTCAATAAAATTAATTCAGACAGACGAAAATAATATCAGCATTATTATCTTTGGCATTAGAAATTTTACGGGAACAGTGTGTTCGTTATTTTCGAGCATACTTGGTGGTACCACGCGTAAATTGGCCTCTTTCAAGTTGCGTATTCACGGTCCAAGTTTTTTTTACCTATGGGGTAAAAAGCCCGGCAAACGAATGGCTGGAAAAACAGAACACACACGTTGCTTCTGAACGGACAATGTGCTTTGACTTCTCCCTCTTTTGCGGACATTGTTTCAAATTTTTTCCGAGTGAAATTGAAAATTACGAAGTTTCCTGAGCATACTTTCATTTTCAGGCAGCATAGAAATTTCAATTTTATGGAAAAACTATTTGTGTCTGTGTAGAAATTTATTTTCGGGGTTGTACTTTATTTTAGGCTTATCCGCGAATTAGTTGGACTGTTATTACCATTTTTAATTACTTGGAAAATATTTTAAAGTATTCTTAGAATATCTGAATTTATTTTTAATGTGTGAAACTCGTTTTTGAAGAATTTCACCACTGGATACAATACTTGCTTCGTATTTGTTAGAAATAAATTATGAAGAAGGGAGAAAAAATGAATAAAAGTAAAGTTTCTAGTAGAATATCATTTAATTTGGTAGTGCAAAGTAGTTTGATTTATTTGAAACAATAATTGATAGAGATTTTTTGAAATTTTTTAGTAGGTCTCCGAAAGGTGTATTTAATTAAGAAATGTTTTTTGTCCAAGTTCAGTGAAAATTATTAGCCTGTTATGTAACTATAGAAGGATCATCCGTTTCTCTGGCCCTTTAATTAGCGATAATATCGTATCTCGAAATTCCGAGGGCATTCTATTTGATTTAGTGAACCCTAGAAACGTGGAATTATCGTTTTAGAAACAAACATTTCATATTCCTTCCTTTATCTTGTAAAATATTTGTTTTCTCATTCTATATTCCTATTGTTTTCCACTTTGAGCATTTACTTCGGTAATTTCCTTGTTCCAAAGTCAACCAAAATCCAATTAGTTGACGTACGTTTAGTTATCACGTAATTAAAAAGAATTATTGTTGCCTGATCTGATCAGATGGGATAAGATTACTTTGAAGCTTTGTTAATTATTAATTAACTTCTCAGAAACTGTCTCGTAAAAGTCTAGGGTATTTTTTCACCTCGTAATCTCATCATTATTCTTTATTTTTGATATTTTCTCATAGAGCAAAAGAAAATTTTGACACAGTAATTATTCCGACGGCAATTTCCTTAGGGATGAACTATAGATGAACTCGATCATCAAAGAAAAATGTTTCTTCGTGAAGAATTAACATTTTTGTTATTAAAATCTGCAGAAACTTTTTGAAATGATACGTTTTACTGAAGATATTTCTATCTAGAATCTATTGAAACAGAAACACAAGTTATCCGTCGGCTGTTTGAGGGAGCTAGAATTTTCTTAACAAATTATATATTCATCTATTTCCTACAAATATTTTCTCGTCAGAAATATTATTTTCTCAAGATTTTCTCCATCTTTTTTATCATCATACTTCATTATTAGTAAAAATTAGTAGTTCAATTGAACAATTCTTTCTCTCATAATTTTTACTTAACTTTCATCACTGAGATGAATCTTCGAGCAAACAGCCACTGAAGAAAATAAAGAAATAGCTTTTTCAAATGGATTTTCAAGAAGATTCAAAGCGTTCACTACTTCAAAACGTGAACATCAAAGAAAATTTCATCGCACAAGATCGTATTCATTCAGAACTTCCTCACTTATTTAATTCCCCAAAAAAGTCTGCAATTATTGACACTAAAACGGCAGCAACTATTAATAATATGGAAACTTCCTCCGTGCACATTTAATCCAACCGCTAATCTTTCCTTCAAAGAGAAAAGGAGAAGGAGCAAATTCCCTCGGCCTATCAATTCAACTTTATTCCACTTTCTTCTATACATATTATTTGAATAAAATTGCGCTAATCTTCAATAACACGACGGCACTGTGCGAACCGATCCGATGTCCAAAGAGTTTGCTTCGAACCGAGCATTATGCAAATCAAGGGAAGCATCGACACTCTCAAACATGAATTCAAGGATACACAGAAATTGGGGGTGAGAGAGAGAGAGAGAAAGAGAGATATCTAGAGGGATAGTTAAATCCAAAGATAGAGAGAAAAAGAGCGAGAGATTGGGAATATTCGCGAATACTTGCACACTTTCATCTACATCGTGCAGCGAAATCGCGTGTCCCTGAACATAGTGGCAATTTCCAAGCGGCGAATTACCTGAAAAAAGATCCAAAATGAAGACGCACCCTTTTTCTTCTGTCTTCAATATGCTAGCCATCAAACTCAGGAAATACTTAAACTTTAATCGAGGAATTTTCGAATAAAATCTTCTCCGTTTCTTTCCCGTCTTCCTAATTATTAATAATTACCTTAATATCTTGAAAACATCATTTTATTGAAAGATCAGAATATTGAGAAGGGTTGGACGTCGATGGAAGATTCTTCCAGTCGGATCAATCTATGCAGATTACTGACATTGCTGGACAGAATGCTTGTGGGGTGGTTTTTCGATGTTTTGAGAAAAGATGAGATGAATTTTTAGTCGTGCATGGATAATCGTTGAAGGGATAACGTGGAAAATGAAGTTGTTCAACGTGAAGATCCGTTGGAATAACGAAGGAGAGCAATTAATTGAAGTATGGGGCGATGAATGATTTACAAATTGTGTTATTAAACACGTAAGTGTACCGAGTCGTTAATTGCTCGGTTTGTAGATGCTGGATCGAAAGTTAATAGAAGAAAGAAGAAATCGTGCTGAATAGGATCGAAGAAACTCTAATGGGGATAACAAGTCTTCTTCCACAGTATACGACTTTGAAAAACAATCGTCTATTCTTCATCCAATTTACAAGAAAAAAAATAGAATCATTCTCTTCAGTTTTTCATATCATATATTAATATTATTTACACCCTCTAAACCATAGAAACAATTCTAAACAGCAGTCTCTATCAAAAACCCTATTTCTTCGCCTCTCCTATAAATTAAAAAATAGAAAACTACCGCCCTAAAATTCTCAACTTCTCAAGATATAAAAAAGTATGCTATTTTCATCCACAAAACACTTCCTATCCCTGTAAAAAAGTCCAAGACCCTCCACGCAGCAATTTTCCACCATTGACTAACCATTTCCGTCGAAACGGTAATCCGTCCTGTCTTCACCTGACTGAAACGGTGAGTTCAATGCAAAAATATATACTTTCCAGATGTATTTCCTTTGTCGTCCATTTACATTTCGGGGGTAGAACATGACCCAGTTCGTTGAGACAGGGGTTGACCAGCCGTTGAAAGAAGCCGATGACATTTCTTGAACAAATAAGGGGCTAATAACAACATTTAAAGCGTCGCGTGTTCCTCGGCCGGAAGTCGGCCATTATTCTCAGTCCGGCAGGAATCACGTAATGTAACGTCGAAGAAGTTTCGATTCAAAGACAGCTGGAACGAGATACTTCAGCTGGCTTCGACCACCTCGCGGAAAGGAGAGGGTTAACCGATTCAAAATTATTAGCTTCTTTTATTTTCTATGGTCAAATTGGAATTGTGTCGTTGTGGTTTAGATGGAAGTATTCCTTTCTGGAATTCTTAGCTGGAGAATTTCCAAGATTTTGCCTTTCAACGTTGCTTCAACTGGATTCTCAAGACAATCGTTTCTTGTGGTTTGCAACTTGGAGAATCTTATCGAAGTGTGATCAAAATAAAATATTTCTTTTGAGTTTCATGCATGGAAGTATCTTCTGCCTGATAAAATACTTTGACAATATATTTAGAAGGATAGGAAAATCTGTGTGTAGAGGTAGAGCAGTTAATTAAGGACTCGTGAAGCCCTACGAAGAAGTAGAAGCTATAGGGGAACTGAAGAAATAGTTTTTATTTCTATATTATAGTTTTAATCTCCAATTGCTACACGATCAATCATTATTCAGAGTCTCCGAAATTTGTCGCATCAACGTCACATATTCCTCGAAGAAAATCCAAAAGTTTCTCGAGTAGGTATGTACATGTTTCGTTGGTCCCAAGTACCGCGATCGGATGACTTTCCAGAAGAAGAATGACTTTCTTCGCCCTCTTCCGTCCAAGAACCGTCGAAAAGAGGGTCGAATAAAAAAGGAAGGAACGCAAACTGCAAGTTGAAAGTGCGGTCAAGTAATTAGATCAGGTCGAGCATAATTAATAACTCTACGCCGAGGAGAGTTTTTTCTCTCCTCCCGGAGAGCCGAGCTGATTTATGATATCAGCCACGGCACTTATCGAAACTTTAAGGATAATAAAAGGCCGGAAGGAGCACGAAAGGATTAAGGAAAGTGATGGACGATGACCGATCAGCGCCGTCACAATAATGATCCGCGTAAATAATAAGACTCGTTATGGTTCTGCCTTCCATTCGGCCCCTTCTCCACCCTCTTCTCACCCCCTTCTCACCCTCTACGTATCTTCCTCTCTCGCTCCTCGAGGATCTTTCTTTGTTTTTAGACCGTAATAGCGAGCAATCTGCCAAGACTGCGGCACAAAGTGGAGGCGAAATTACGGCAGAGATGTGACTGGCGAAAAAGTCCCATTTTCATCGTGATAGCGAATTAATTGTGATTACGATAATCGTGGATTGAGGGCCGCACTCGATGGGGTAGGGTGGATTGCCGTGATTGCACGTGGATGCAATAATCTTCGATGTCTTTTTATGGATAATATACAGGAATTATTCGATGTTGATGTTTAGAGGGAGAATAGGATAGATGTTTAGAGCGATACAGGAAAGAAGAGATACGTTGTTGTTGTATTTTGCAATTACAAAGTGTCTGAGAGGGAAGATTGAAATTATTTATGAGCTTGAAA
Source organism: Cerceris rybyensis (assembly GCA_910591515.1). Lineage (NCBI taxonomy): Eukaryota > Metazoa > Arthropoda > Insecta > Hymenoptera > Crabronidae > Cerceris > Cerceris rybyensis. Next base: position 569,388 of record OU342802.1, read on the forward strand.
TGAATTTAGAATCCTTTTGCTGGATTATTTTGTAGAGATTAGTGGATGGTGATGATCAGAGTAGAATATTTAAGGGGATGTAGAAAGGAAGAGGTACTTTAATGTTGCAATTTGTAAGTAGAAGTTGTCTGAGAGGGAAGAATGAAATTATTTATGAGCTTGAAGAGAATTCAGAACCCTTTTGGTGGATCATTTTGTAGAAATTAGTGGATGTTGATGCTTAGAATAGAATACTGAAGTATGTAGAAAAGAAGAGATACTTTGAAGTTGTAATTTGCAAGTAGAAGTTGTCCGAGAGGTAGATTGAAATTATTTATGAGCTTGAAGTGAATTTAGAACCCTTTTGGCGGATAATTTGCAGGAATTATTAACTATTGATACTTGGAGCAAGAATAGGAAGATATTCAAAGTGTTGTTCGGCTTGTAATAATTTTAGAATCCTTTTAGCGGATAATGTACAGGAATTATTGGATATTTAATGAGACGTAGGAAAGAAGAGATATTTTATAGCTGTCTGGGAATGAAGATTAAAAATATTCCTGAACATGTAGCAATTTTAGTATTCTTTTGGTGAATAATTTGCAGGAATTATTGAATTTTGCTGCTTAGAGGAAGCACTGTGTATGCGTTTAAAATAATTCATGGAGGAAGAGATATTTTGTAATTGGTAGAAGTCAATCCACTGTAGGAAATACTGCTGTGCATGCAATAATCATGGTATTACTTTTCTGAATAATTTGCGGGAATTATTAAATAACGGTGTTTAGGGGAAGTAAAGTGTAGATATTCCGAATAATGCAGAAAAAAGGAGAGAATCAAATGTTGCTCTACGTGTAGCAATCAGGGAACTCTTTTTTTTTCCTGATAATTTTTAAGAATTATCGAATAATCAAGGGTGACGTTCAAAGGGAAAATATTCCAGACACTTAAACTAATACGACAATGAAGAAAACAGTATTTATCATTGAAAATATCAAAGTATATTAAAACTCCATCCTCATTGAGACTATTTAATCATTGAAATTCTCGAAATTAGAGAGAGATTTAATGATAGGTCGAGGCTTAATTGCTGGTACCACGTTTCTAAAATATTATTCCAGAAATTCCACGAGATGCGTGAAATTAATGAAACTCCGTGGAAATCGTCCGAAGAATATAGGTTTCTAGAAACTACAAAAGCAGATGCAACCGATGATTAATCGTACCAATTAAAATCCCATAGAGTTACAATGATCCAAAACGATTTCATTCGTCCAACGTAAATTAATCTTCGTGTCTTTGAGATTTTTCTGGTGAAAAATCTAGAAACCAAACGGGGCAAATAAGAATAAAAAGAACAGAAATCTCGTTGTAGGAAGTGTTGCGGCTCATAAATCGTTCGATAACAATAATAGCCATTTATATCCTGCAAAATGAAATCCTGAAGGCAAGAAGAAGAAAACGTGAAAGCTAAATTGCACGAGCAGGAGAACGCTAATGAACATTTTCCTCGTTGCGGCTCTATGAGTGTTGAATCATTTTCCCTGGCAAAAGTGCAAAAATTGGCTGGTTGCTGAACAGAAAGGTATAAATTATTGTTCCTCCAGAAAAGAAGGAAAAAAAAAAGGTAAAAGATCGACGATTCTCTCTCGACTGTAAGTCATAATTCGTACGTAGAATCGCGGCTGCATTTGCAATTAGCTTCTGTTTCACTCGAGAGGGAGGCAATAAATTATTCTTAAAACTTTACGTTGGTACAGCAAGCGTTGTTGTACAGTTCGTGTAATTAATGGGAGGGCAAATAAATTGCAGGCTGTTGTCGGAGGCGGAATTCAGAATCGGAATGGAAGAATAGCAACGAACCGTTAACCCATCTCACGTGGAAGCCTAAATCAAAGAACGAATCAATTAGGAACGAAATAAAGACCGGCATCCTTTTCTTATCCCGGCACACTTTAGTTTTTCGTTCACGCATTACCTTCGTCCCGACCACCTGAGAAGTCATGACACCTCATTTTCTTCTTATTCCGTATCTTTATGGGATTCCAAGAATTCATCCGTTGCTTTGGCTCTTTGGGGTGCCACTTATGGGAGGGGTGAGAAAACAGATTGGATCAATTATTTCAACCTTTAAGCACTGTAGAAGGTTTTAGGGATGTTTTTACTTCTGCCATACCTCTACTTCGGCAAAATTCTCTGTTAGAATGTTTCTTCGACTCAAAACTCACCCTATTGCTCAGCCCAAGTAATATTTCTTCTCAAGAAGTCTAAATTTCCCTCGCGAACAATTTCTATGGTGCCACCATCCCCAATAATTCAGAATTCAATCTTAAATTTCCCTGGATTCTTTAACACTCGCGTACGATTTCAATCGTGCCAGCATCCCCAATAATTCACTACGAATTCTTAAATTTCCCTGAAATCTTTAACCCCTTGCGTACGACCACCATCTCCAATAATTCCAAATGAAATTGATAGAATAGAAATCACTGATTTTTCATATCTCGGAAGTTTTGTAGACTACTTGAAAATTGTCCAGATCTCCGAAGTTAATAAAATGGTATCAACATCTTCCCACCGGAGCATCGTTTTCTCAACCCCCCTTGAGAACTCCGTTCCTTCTTTAATCTCTGATGATTCAATTTCCATCCGCGGATGTACCATTTACGTGGTCGTTTCTTCCGTAAAGAAAATCCGCAAGAGAGTCGTCATTAGTGGAGTTTAGCGGTAGAAACGAGTGGAAGAAGGCAGGCTAGAGAAACGGTCTTACCCACGGTCGGGACCCGATGCTCGACCCGGCCCCTGAAATGCCAATAATTAAACGAAGGTAGGAAGCAAGGAGCTGCTTATTTCGCGGTTCCAGGTCGTTTCAGCCGCGCATTACGGAAATTAATGCGGCACGATATGCCATTCCGATGCAGTTGCGCGTGCACTTTTCGCCCGGAATTCCTCCTCCGCCTCCTCCACCTCCCTCTGATTTTTTTTGCTTCTTTTTCTTCCTCCTCCTCCTCCTCCTCCTCTCTTGGAGCAGTGGATATTGTGTTGCGTTCTTTTCTTCTCCATCGGCAAAGCGACCGCTTTGAAGGCATGCTCGTCCTTCTTGAGCTACTTTTAACTTACATCTGACTGCAGTTAATGCTCATGTTTTACGAGGAGGATTCTATTGTTGCTTCCGTTTTCACCGATTCCTTTGTCTTTGCGAGGAACGAACGAGGATGGAGAGTTTAATGGAGTTTTCTCGAGTTCGTTGTCTTTTGAGGGGGTTGGGGGAAGTGGGGGGTTAATTGATGCTCGATGGTGTGGAGGAGGTTTTCGTTTGCCTGGTGGGAAGATTGGATTGGCTCTTTATTTTTCAAACGAAAGATTTCTTCAGAAAATTAAGTAATTAAGTTACTTTGGAATATTCTCAGATTATTAAACTATTTGCAGTTATAAATATAAAAGAATCTTTGAATAATATTCTTGGTAAGATACCATTGGTATAATCCCCGTAGCAAACACAGGTCTCGGACTGTTAAATCAATTCCTATGGGCACACTTCTCCCCACAATTTCTCATCAATTAAATCAATTAAACAGACTACCAACTATCAAATACATGAAACTAATTGCTATCGCTTGAAATCATTCAATTACCAGATCCAAGTAAATCGAATTTATTCAGTTTCCAAATCGAGGAAAGACTCGAATAGAAAACACTCAGTATATTACTCAGACTGTTAAATCAATTTCCATGGACATACTTCATCAATTTCTCTTTAATTAATTCAGTTATACAGACTACCAATTATCAAACACATTCAATTAATTCCCTTCACTTAAAATCATCGAATTATCAAATCAAAATGATCCAACGTCTCGTCGAAAGAGACCTCGAAACAAAAAATCCAAAGTAAAATTAAAAATTCTGACAAATAAGCTTCCAAAGGTATTATACCGTGGCACGTCAATAGACCATAGAAATCCCGGATCCCATGACTTTTCCGGCATCCTAAACACGGTTGCAAGTGCGCAAACACAAAGCTGAAGGAAGAGGGAGAGAAGATGGGTGAATCGTAGTAGGGTAAAACCCTGAGTCCATTATATTCGAATTACAGACGTGTTTTGGGGTAACATTGTACGTATTTCAGTCTCGTGTACGAGGGTGCCGTGGATGACGAGAAGAAGGGCGAAGGGAGGGCACCCTTTTAATGCCCAGAACAAATCGGACTCGGCGAATCGGGCGGTTATATTTAAAATAAATTGCCCGTGGCTCGTTTTTCTTGCGAACCGCCGAGTTGGCGCTTTGTCGACGGCGAACCGTGAATCATTCGTCGGCGAATCGGAGCCCTGGAGGAAAATCGAGGGCTCGAAAGCCCTGTTTTGGTCGAACACGCCGCAGAGAACGGACCACCGAAATTTTCTACGACGTATTATCTGGATAATCGCCGTGAATGTGCATCTTGGACGGATGCTCTGCTTTCGATCTGCCGGTACTGTTTGTTGGATAACCAGAGAGACACGGCCCTTTCTTCTTTTATTCTTCTCGGTTGCAACGCTGATGGGGTTCGGGGATTGTCGGTTCGTTGGCTTTCTTTTTTTCGAGGTTGTTGATATTTTCGCGCGGAAAGATTTTAGTTTGCAGGTTTTAGTTAAGTAGAATTAGACAATTTGTGAGGATTAATTCGTTAAAGTTTGTTAATTAAACAGAGTCATGAGTCTTCCTTTTTTTATTTTTCTCGGTTGCAACGATGATGGGGTTTTAGGGGTTGTTGGTTAATTGGAATTAAATTATTTGTGAGAATTAAGTCGTTGGAGTTTGTTAATTAAACAGAGACACGGGGCTTTCTTCTTTTCTTATCGCTGACTCCGTTGACAATGGGGTTTTAGGCTGTAGTATATAATAAAGTGGAAAGTTAGAAGTTTGCAATTCATTTTAGCTAATTAACTTGTGAGAATATAATGATTGAATAATTTTTAAAGTGAAGAGATAACGTTAACTTTGAAAATATAATGAGTAGAATCTAAGGATCAGATTGGGGTACTTTATGGCAGCTTTGGCTAATTAGAGTTCTCATATAGAGAAACATAAGCTGATTTCGAACGAATTGTGGGAAGAGCAATTACGGTGAAAGAAAAATCAGAGAAAGAAAACATTTAGCACAATCAAGAGGCAATACAATGAAAGGGCGCGAGGGAGAAAGAAGGGGGATGCGATCGGGGCAACGTTACCCCAAAATGCGTCTATAATTCGCATATAATGGAGTCAGCTTCCCCTCTTTGAACTTCTCCCCTTCTCCCTCGTTGCCCTGCGTTTGTGTGACGGCAATATTTCCAGGACATAACGCAAGAAAACAGTGAAACAACAATAATAGCCTTTCAGAGAAAACTGTAATTGTAAAAGTAGAAGCCCAACCACCCTGAAAGTCGCACAATATGGCAGAATTTAAACGCAAAGGTCTCTTTGAATATAACTCTGATTTCTTCTTTAAACAATTGAATTGTGTTTCACTGGAAATTCAATAAAAATAAGGTTGTAATAGTAGAATTTCAGAGCAGAATCTCATTGTAAAACCAGAGTTGGAGCAACTTTAAGCATTTGATGAAATAGCAACATTGGGAATGCTATTTGATTGTGAAACAATTAAGAATTTTCTATATCATTACGTTCCATTAACTAAACGGTCTCTTAAGAGTTCCAATTCAACTGAATTTCAACAAACATCAAATGTACGCACCTGATCAACTCTTTCCCTCTCCAAGTCCTCCCTCACTCTAACGTTGATTAAAAAATGTCTCCAATTACCCTACAATTATTATTATCCTCCAAAAATTAATTAGAATCCAATAGGTAGGAATATCTTGCAAAAATCATTTCTATCGCCAAGTGTTAACAAAAAGAGGAATCTGATCCTGGTCCACGTAGATCTGCACGCAAAGGTCGAGGGTTTTATTATTTCGAGAGTATTGTTATTAATTCAGCATGCGACGTGACCGTGCGCTAAGAGCGTAAGCTTGTCACGGCTCTCTAGAAACCACCCCCGACACCCTGAAACGGTGGCACCCTTCGTCCAGAAACCGGCGTCGCGTTGTTCTTTGCAGAATTCATTAAATCATCGGGATTCCGTGCGGCACGCGCCGTTCCCCTTCGCCGAACCAGGATTCGGCTCGCTCTCCTTTATTTCTTTCGTTGGAAAATGTTCCTCCACGTGTACGGTCTCGAGCTGATTGTCCTTCGTCATGATTTGCATCCTTTCAGGAGTTTTTACCTCGAAGAATATGGTTTTAGAGCGATGCTTTGACTTTGAGAGAGGTGGTAGCACGTTAAATGTTAGGGGATGCACCGTCCTCAGGTGCTGAAGACGTTGATAACCGATGAAATAGTTTCTAAAATAAGGGAAGAAATGAAAACTTATCCAGAAATTGTCTTCCAACTCGTCAAACAAACAGCCAAAAGTTCAGCTTCTATTCTTCGATAAAAGAAGAAATATTTGAGAGCCTGAAAAATCCAAGAATCAGTCAGTTTCCGAGTGCACCGACAAAGATACAAATTCTATCGTTAGGGAAAAATCAAAGGAAGAAACAAAGGAGGAAGGCAAGCAAGCAAGCAAGCAAGCAAAGAAGAAAGGGAGGAAAGCCGGATCGTAAAAGAGTGGCTCGACAAAATGGCCTCGAACGGACTCCTAATGGCCGGCACGGGCCGTTTGCGCGGCCATGTTACATAACTCTCCTACGGAGAGCGTAAATACGCTTTCCTAAGGAGCGTTACGAGGCGTGCTGGCTTCGTGCTGCATTACACCATGAGCACCATGCTCACGGTTTTATGGCCGGCGCTAATGCGCCCTTTCTTGGCCGTACTTCTTCCACTGCACCCCCTTGTGCTCTCGATCGCATCGATTCTCCCTCATTTATTCTTCTCTCCTTTTCTTCTTCTTCTAACTCGTCGTTTTCACTTCGAGGGAAAATTTGAACAGTTAGAAGGTTTTGGTGGATGAGACAGTGATTGAGAAGGAGTTCTGGTAGGAAAGAAGCAGCTGAAAGTAGTTTATTCTTCTGTGGTTTTCTTCCTTCTTCCTCCGAGGCTACGTTGGGATTTCAAGGGAAAATTTGAGCAATTAGAGGGTTTTACGATAGCAAGAGGGACTTAGTTAGGTGTAATATAGAACATTTATTTATTACTAATAGTAGATTTGAATAGTATCACTAGGAGGATGAGAAAGATGTTGAAGAAATTTCAAAGTATATAATCTACACAGGATGCGGATGAAACAGTGAGTGCATTCGGTATTTCATCCATGAAACAAAAACTTTGAATCGTCATGCGAAACGCGTAGCATACGTAAATGACTTTAACAGCGGTTTATAATAATTATTGTTACACCGCGACTGTGATTACATCGTTGCAATTTAATTGTAATAAATCAACGTTGGCAATATTCGGCGAGAGAGCCGGATTTATGGCCTCGCAAGAGATATAAATCCTGGAAATGTAACGCGGTTTTAATAATACCATCGGGGAAAGAGAAATAAAAATCCGCAACGCTGGCAACTCGTTCTTCTTGTCCGCGATAATTGATTTCACTGATTGCGAAAACCGATTTTCCGCTTGCCGAACAATTCTGCCCCCTTTCCACTCAACTTTTTCGCTTTTAACTACAATCTCGTATTAGTTTGTCTGCCGAGGCTCTCAGAGACCATGATTAATTTAATTCAATTGTCTTTTACGCTCTTGAAGCCTGTCAGAAGTCAATCGTTTCAGCGATGTTTGAACGAGAATGAACATTCTGCTATAATTCAGATCACTAGGAACCTTTAATCCGCCTTTTCGACCATCTTCGACATTTCTTCATTCTTAGAAGAGCAACAATGAATTGTCATCTACCAAATAACAGATATTGTTGCGGGTAATAACAATCAAGTACCCTCAATTAATCCAGATCCTCAGGAGTCAATTTATTCTGACTTTCGAATATTCTCAGCATTTCTTCACTCCCCAAATGAAGAGATACTGCAGTAGTAACTAAGAATCTGCGTGAAAAGCTGAAGAAAAGACGACAAACAATATTAGTTCTCACGAGATAATCCTCAGAAGTCAATGTATTCTGATTTTCGACTATCCTCAGGATTTCTTCCCTCTTCGAATGAAGAGATACTCGCTACAATAGAAAGAATCTGCGCGAAAAGCTGAAGAAAAGACATCAACGTTAAACCATACACAAGAAACAATAATAGTTATCACGAGATAATCCAGATCCTCAGGAAGCAATTATTATCACCTCGTGAAACAGCGGAGAGCAAAAGTCAGGAAGATTATCGTGCACGATAACGCCTCGAGTAACAAAGAGGAGTCGACTGGCAGGCTAGGGTCGAAACGATTACGTCCTACACATGTTCGGGGTTAATGGTACGCGAATATTAGATTCACACTCTGGAGGGTGACTCCACGACGAGGGATGAAAACCACATGCTTCTTTATGGCCTCCCTCTTTCTACGTCTCTACGAACTTCCTCTGTATACATAATTCACTCGAGTCACTTATCCTCTTCTTCAGATTTTTCGAAAATATAGACTTCCTGTAGAACCTCTTTGTCTACTTTCTTTTTACAGGAAAGATTGGAAAAAATTACTTTGTAGAGTTGTTGTAAACACTTATTATTTGTCTTCGAATATGTAGAAAACAATTTGAGGATTTATTCTCGTAGGAGAATCTTTGATTGAAGAATATTTTTCTTCTTTATTAATAGAGTGCCTTTCTGAACATAGAAGAAAGTGTTCTTTGACGAATATTTTTATTGAACTCTGTACACGTAAAGAGATTTGTAAGAGGTTCTTTGGTGCGCGTACTTTGTTGAAACTTGTCTCTATTTCTCTCACAATTACAATAGAAAATGTTCTTTATATGGTTTCATATTAAGCACTGTTTGTGCACCTTGTTCTTGCGCGGTTCAAGCGACTTCCCCTTTCTGTGAGCCTTTGGCAGCAATTCAGAATGATCTATCGTTGAGCGGAAAGTTAACGAGCCGATACATTACCTCGGATAATGGGAAGACATGGTGGAATTTAATGTCACGTTATATCTCTTTCTTTATGGTACTAATTATTTTCTCGGCCTGCCTTGCCTTCTTCATTTTTTCTCGAAGTCGAAGGAACAATGTCTGAGATCAGACACCATCTCCCGGCAATTTTGCACATCAAATGCCAGAATTCTACTAAATTTGAAACCCTTAAAAGTTCAAAATTCCACATAAAGACAATCAAAAGTGCCAGCAATTATAAAACTTTAATTTCCATCAAATACAATATCCGATGACCACTAGTCTCAAAACTCTGAAGAATCAAAATGAAATGATCGAAATTAAATAGCAGCCATTAATTTTCCAAAGTATAGTGCCGAATAAGAAGTAAAATGACAGAAGATGAAATGAATTCCGACAGGGGACTCAATTAAAATGCAGTAAAAGCTACCAAGTTTTCTCTCGGAGCAATCAAGCGAGATAATTTTATGTTCCGGCTGAAAAGTCGACCCTTGCAACGTATCGTTAAACAAACACGTGGCCGATGGAAGGGAGGCGAATAAATAAATGAAGGAATAAATGATTTCCACTATGCCGGCATTTAGACAGGTAGGGGATGGCTTTTTATTTGTAGGAACCCGGGGCCCGATGGTTCGCCGCCTAGTAATCAAAACCCGCCGAAATTCCCAGGTTTCTCGGGGGTTATTACCGCCTTCGGGCAAAGCCTGCTCGCGCGGATCGTTGATACGATTTTTCCGTCACGGTGCTTTGCCAAATTGCACCCTCCACATTCCATGGGCCTTTCTTTCCTTACACCTTCGCTTTGCCCGCTCATTCTCTTTTTTTCGCTGCCCCTTTTCCTCTTCTTCTTCTTCTTTTGCTACTTCTTTGGCGAATTTCATGGTCCTTTCTTTCCTAGAACTTCGCCTTGCCAGCTCTTTTGGAGAGAACTTCTTCTTCCACCCTTCTCCCCTTCTGGCGATATTTAGACTTCTCCTGATTTCTACGATTCTTCTACTTCTGATTGTTGCACTTCTTCATATATCTTGCTCGTTCTACTTCTGCTTCTTTTTTTGATACTTCTACCAATTTGTTCCTTTTTCTGGTTCTTCGTTTGCTTCTTCCACTTCTTCTTTTGCTTATTCTACTTCTTCTGCTCCTCCCGCTCCTTTGTACGTTCATCTTGCTTCCTCTACTTTTTCTATTTCTTCTTCTACTTCTTTCTCCCATACGTCTTCTTCGATGGTTTCTTGTTGCGCTTCTTCCTCCCCTTCTCCGCTTGTGCTCCACCTTTTTGAGAAACGCCGCCTGAAATTGATTCCAGTCCGAGGGCGCAGAACAATATGATAATCGAAGTAAAACGAACCGACTTGAAAGTGAGTTACGATTGCGTTGCCAGGAAGAATTTATTGCAACTTGTTACTCAGAAACGAAACTCCTGCGTGCAATGGATGGCTTTGAATATGGTCAAATTTGGGGTGAAATTAATTCCAAGGTGAAAACGAAAGATTAATGTGTCACAGAACTTGAGCATTCAACCGACTAATGGGATTAGCATCGTATCGATAAACCTCTCGCATTAATTACACGGAAACAACAGGAAAAATAAGTTACCACGGAAAGCTAATCTTGTTTGCATTTCGATTAACGCACGACACAGTTACACGCATACATAACGCCGCATTTACATACGATTACGATTTGCATGACACATACGAACGCATATATCCGTCGCTCGTTTCTGCCTCTCCTATCGGACTTAGCCACAGCTTTTCCGTTTAATACGCCAGCTATCGTAATCGTTGTGTGCCCCTATTAGCGAGATAAGACCGGTGGAATATATGATGGCAAGAAGAAGGTACACTTTTGAGCAAAACTTTGATAATCTGGAAAAAAAGAAACTCACAAGAAATCTGAAAAAAAAGAAATGAAATCCAAAGGCAGCCTGCTAAAAGCCCCCTAGTAGTCTCCCCTCATCCTCGCAGCAGTCTCGATAAAGAATGATAAAAATAAGCAGAAAAATTGAAGAATACCCATCGAAGATCTATTAGCGTTAGAATTCCAATAAGATAGAATTAGGTCTCGAAAGAGCCTAGTTGATAGTTGAAAGTTGTAGTCAATCGAAAATTCCATATAAGTAACAAAAGGACATCGACGTCGAGAAGAAAATCATCTATCGAAGATCCACGTCGATGATCCCGTAGGAAGGAGCACGGAATAGGTTGGAAGAGGAGGAAGAAGAGAAGGAGGATGATGTTCCCATGATGGTAGGTGCGGGTTCTGGTTCCCTCGGTCGAAGATGAAAAGATGAAAGGCATCCCGGCTGTGGAGCCACCGCTCTGCTTCTGCCTCCCCTAACCCATCGGTTGGACCTAACCATCCTGTCTGGTCATCAACACCTGACCATCTTGCAACACCGTCTACCAGCCTCTTTCTCTCACCTCTTCTCCATGGTCTCTTCTCTTCTTCACGTTTCTTCTCTCTCTCTCTGTGTCTCTCTGTCTCCTTCGATCTCTTCGCTCCTCTTTCTATTACTTTTCTCCGTCTCGTTCTCCTCCTACCGCCGCTAATTTCTTCTATCTGGCTTCTCTCTTGGTGTACAGGCTCGTTTCTCTTGTTACTCCTTTCTTCTCTCTGTTTGTCCGACTCTCATTATTCTTCTGCTCTCTTCTGGCTATGTATTTGTCTTCCTCTCGTCTGTCTGCCTATTTACGTTTCTTTTTCTCCATTTACCGGCCTCTCTTTCCTCCTGATCTCTCGTTCATGCTGTCTCACTCTTTTTCTTCCTCTGTCTTCGTTCATTTCGTGGTTTTCACTCGATAGAAATGGTTGGAATTTTTTTTCTTCAATTTGAGGCTACTCGAGGTAGCTTGAAGTTAAGGAATTGTATTAATTGGGGAAGAAACGAAGAAGAAAGGTGCTGCTTCCGAATGGAATTCTTCTTGGTGGATGCAGAGAGACTTGGAATTTTGAATTTAATTAACAAATTCATCCAAATTCAGGGGCAAAGGAAACAAGGGGATCTCGACTTCTTTCTTCTTCTTCCTCGAGGCTCGGAGAGGTTGAGAGGTATGAAACGAGGGAGAGAAAGAGAAAGACAAAGTGAGCATAGCCTGAAGCTTCGTTTCTCCGCTACAACACGCTCTTCTCTGCTCGCTCGTTTGACGGATGGAATTCCTTCTGCACGATGCAACGAGCAAGCGATGTTTTCGACCTCGGATATTCGGCTTTCTTCTTTGAAAAATCAGTCAGTCTTGCGGAACTGTCTTAAAAATAATTCCAGAGTCTACAAATTTCTATCAAGCTTTGTTATATTAATTTTCAAGCTGAAGAAAGAAAGTTTTATCATTCGGGGTTAGCTTGATTGTTAATGAAATATTTTATTATACAAGTATCTATTTTACCAGAGAAGAAATATAAAAATATGTAAGATGAGGTCTCAATGCCCCTTGATATCTTACGTTTCTCGAAGTCGATGGAAGAAATCGACTTATTCGCGATTTCCTGTTGGTGGCAAAAGTTTTCGGTAGTCCGTACTGCAAGGAGAGAAGAAGAAAGAAAAGAAGAAAAGGATGGAAGGTCGATTAGGCGAATGCAAGTCGCTCGCGTGAGCCCTCAATGGATCCGCATATCCGTTGCGTGCAGAAACTCCGAAAGGATTCCCTTTATTCTGAAATTCAATGGTCCCTGGCAGAACCGGCACTAATTAATACCTCGCAGCATTATTCGGCAACGATTTATTTGTACAATAAACAAATAATAATATGCCAGAGGAAGGTGAAGAAAATTCGGACACTTTTGCCTCGTCAAAATTTCTTCGAAAATCATGAAAATTAAGAAACTAAAGTTTCGACATTAAAAATCGATGGATTGTAAATTAATGATTGCGTAGAATCTCCTATGTCGATAGAAAATAATATTTTAAGGGTAGGAATTTATTCTTGCTACGTGAAAAGCCTTTTTTAACCCCTTGCCGTACCATTTCTTTGCCGAATACGGAATAACTGTGAATTAATTTTCTGAAATAACAATTTATCTCCAATTTTTGATACAGTATGTGACTCAACACCATACGAATAGCATAGAATTCATTTCCTTCTTGATAGTTTTAATTCAATCATTTTTTGGAGCACTTTAAAATTCTATTTATCACGAGTGTCGCTCGTTATTGCACGCCAAGGGATAAATTTATATATTGATAAATAATTTTTGAAGACTTAAAGAAGCTCAAACATATGACGGTAGAAAGAAGTCTTGGATTGTCAGAAAATTATTTAATTTTTACAAAAACCGGTCTCTATAATTGACTCAGTCGTGAACAAGATTTATTACATCATAATGCAAGAAATATCTTAATTAAAATACCGAAGAAAGTGGTACGTTTCTCAGGAAGGAGATTATTTGTTTGCAGAATATTCTGATCACGTTTCTAATTTATATTCTTACAAATAATCCAAGATAAATTGAAGAAACTACAGAGTCAAGATTATTCGATTCAAGATATTAATTTGTATTTTAATAAATAATTATAGTTGTACGCGGATAGTAACTGTAAAAAAACTGAATGAAAGAAATTCACGAGGAAAATGAAGGAGGAATAACATGGTTTTATCTCTCATCGCCGACGCTACTCGATTGAACAGATCATCCGATTAGATTATAATGAGCGCGTGACAGTACGTATGATTTATAAATGGACGATGCTATTTTATAAACACATGCATACACCTTGTGCAAAAAAGAAGAAACAATTTGCAAGGAACATTGCTAATGAATTATTTCTACGTTTCAAGTACCCTTATCTGAGAGTTGTCGATGAAAGAAGCGCATACATTTCTGGAAAGGAATTTTTCTAAGAAACTTTTCTTCAGGATTCTTGAATTCTTGAATACTTGAATACATTCATTTAAAAATGTTTACAGCAGTTCCACATACTAACCAAATTCATTTTCTTCTTTCAGGTCGCCGCTCCCGTAAAGAAGATACTCCAAAAAGAAGAAAACACCGGTGCAAAATTCCTCAATGGTCAAGAGAAATCCTCAAAAACCGCAATCTCGAGCTCGAAGTTACAATTCATACTTCACACAGTAAGACTTCCTCCAAATCAGCCTTCAAACCCCACGATTTTCTCGAATTCAAACTCCAAACTTCAAAATTTCATCCAATTCAACCTCCAAACACAAAGATTTCCTACAATTCAACCTGCGAGTCCCAAAATTTCCCCTAATTCCAACTCCAACTTGCTCAATCATCCAAATTAAGTTTCAAATCTTAAGACTTCTTACGATTCAGACTCCAAGCTGCAAAATTTCTTGCAATTCGAGCTCGAAGCTCGAATTCCTTCCAATTCACGATCATCAGATTTGAAGAAAGAATCGTTGAAGAGCGTGGTGTCTGGAGGAGTTCCAATCTCTCTTTAAATCCCCCAAAAATCCCAATTCCACGCGTCATCTCGAGGGGCCGAGACTTCTCGGCGATCAGATCCTCGTCGGAGGCCTCGGATCGTCGATCTATCCGGCTCTGGAAGTCCGACCTCGACGGATGATTTATCGTCGCCGCCCTTTGTTCCCTCGAAAAGCGACTTGAGGCCCGAGAGCGAGGTGAGAGCCCGAAAACAGGATCGACCTTCCAGACAGCGTGGCTCTTCTTCGCCACAGGTGTGCCACTCTTCTTCCTTCTCTCTTCTTCTAGCGTCTTCGATGAAACCTGGGGGCCTCACCTTCTATCTTCATACCTCACCAGCTTCCTTCCTTCCTCCTGGTGTGCCATTACCGACACCCACACTTGGGAATTCTCTAAACTCCATTACTTTTTCGGCCGCGCCGAATTACTCCTCGACCGGCCTCTTTCTTCTTTTCTTCTTTCTTCTTTTTCTTCGCGGGAAAAGGATTCCTCTTTGTCGCCGTCTCTCTCCCTCTCTCTTGGTCCTTCGCTCTGCGCGTCTTCTTTCTGCACCTTTTCTTCGTTCTCCGTTGGATATCTCTCAAGTAGAGGTGTTGGAGTGTGCTAACTTTCTTATCTAATTTACCGTATCACGAGGGTCACTCGTTTACTGGGCGATAAGGGGTTAAAGGACGAATATTCTGGCTGAGCCTCGATCGAAGGAACTTGAATTGATTAATAGAAAATTGCAAAATTCGAGCACCAATATCGAACCAAATGCAACAATAGAAACTATTAACTTAGAAGCTATTAACATTAGAACTACCGATGTTAAATCTATTATATTTTAATATATTAAATTGGGAAAAGAGAAATCAAGAGGTGGAAAGGATGATCGATTCGATAATCTCTGTTTGATAAAAACAACGTAGAATATCTGCTCAACGATTGTCCTTTGAACTTGGAGAACTTTTGGAAAAAATTAGGAACGAGTCATTTTCACTTGCGTGGTAGTTGTAGCGTTAAGAAATTAGCTATTTACTAAAGAGAAATGACTGAAGTATCTATTTTTCTACAAAGCAGAAGCCCACTCAAAGTGAGCGCAGAATTCATCGAAAATTGAATCAGTCAAAGGTACATACAAAGGAAAAAGAAGAAGCATCGAGTTCTTACCCCATAAAAGGCATATCCTTTCTGCGATTTCTCAGGTCTCTCGGTTTCCGTCGACGATTGCATCCACCGTCGGTTGCACCGTTCGCCAATGTTCTCCGTTGTTCGATGAAAGGAGAATGGCGGACCTCCCGCTTGAGCGAGGAGAGTCGCTTATTGAAAGGAACGGCACGCAATCTTCGTTGCTTCTTAATTGCCTCTTTTTTGCTCCCTTTTGCTGGCCACATCCGCGATAGAGTTCGATGTGATTCAGCAAATACCATGCTGCGCGGGGGGTGAGATTCAGGGTGGGAGAAAAACCGAGAAACGGAGAAGAGACAAAAGATGCTGAGGTCGAAAGATTTTCTCGCACCTACCTTTCTTCCTTCGTGTATCCTCGCCTTTGATTCTCGCCTCCTTTCGACTCACAGTGCCTTTTGGTCTGCTCTTTTCTTTCTCTTTCTTCGATATTTATTTTTTGGTTCGATACGCTATGGTCTTTTTGCCTAGAACTTCCCGCTGGGGTGGTTTCTCTGCCACCGAGGTTGCTACATTAAGTATTTAACTTAGAAAGGAGAGGGGCAATTATTTGGAGATTAATTAATTGGTAAATTGATTAATTAACTTGGAAGGGAGAGTGGCGATTTAAACTGAAGTCCACTGATTTAGGAAGATTCTGAGCTCACACTTTGTAGGACTAACTTTCGGACAAAAAGGGGTGCAGAGAAGAAACATTCGAATCTTCTACCTTAGCAGAAGAGACGTCGATGATTGCCGTTTCTCCTTTCTCGCGAAATATGGTAAGAAGGTTCACGGCTTTCTGTAGCTACGAGAGATGCTTCTCTTTAATTCGCGAATCGATGATTACGAGAAGGATAATCGCGTGTCTGCTCGAAATCAAGGTGAATTGTTCCGTCTTTCACCCTCTCTTTGGTACGTTCGAGGCTCCCGTCGGCACTGCTTCGCACGAATCCCAGGTTTACCGGTGCATTTCGCACTTTTATCGAGGACGATGTTACCCGGGAAATGGATCTTGAGAATTTCTAGGGCTCTGCGATGAAGAGACGTTTGTTGAAAGATTAATAATAAGTTGTCACACGTTACCGACAGGCTATGCGGTTAAAAGGTCAAAGACTCTAAAGACCGTTTAAGCTTTGGATCATATCTTCGATCTCAAATCTGTCCGAGGTATTTTTCTAAATTATCAATAAATTTGTCATGACCTTTAAACTCTGGTAACTTCTTTTAACCTTTGTAGTGGCAATAAAAGTGTCGATTAATGGAAGGAGGAATTTATTTCGACTGTCGTAGATATTTAGGCTAAGATATGTAGATTGAAATTGGCACAAGTGGTGAAGAAAAAATTGAAGAAATAGAGTACAAAGTATCTTTTACTATGACCACTGTACAATATCGAATAAAGGATTCGTTATTATGTCCTGGTAGCTGCTATCGTTGAGGCACGTGCACGCGAGACACCATCTGGGTTGTTGCAAAGCCCTCATGGAAAAAGCCGCCGTATCCCCATGGTGTATCTACCATCCTCTGTACTCTTCCCAGCGTCCATACGAAACGTTTGCCAATATCAATCATCCGAACATAACTGACAACAAAGCCGCAGGAACTTTTGACGCAGAAAACAGAGGAAGACTAATAACGACCAGAGGTGGAAGAATAAGAGAACAAAATCGACGAGGAGGAGGTAGAAAAAGAAGGAGAAAAAGCTACAGCAGGAGAAGAAAAGATGCGGCAGCAAACGAGAAAGAGGCAGCGACAGATCGTCAAGCAGGACGAAAAGAAAGGAGGAGCAACGACAGAACATGTAGAAGAAACAAAAAGGGAGAAGAAGCAGCAACCATAGAACATCAAGAAGGAAGAAAAGAAGAACTAGCAGCAACAGAACGTGAAGAAGAAGCAAGAAGAAAAGAAAAGAGCAGCAGAGGAAGAGGAGGAGCAGCAACAAACGACCAAGAAACAATCATAGAACACGAAGAGGGAAGAAAAGAGAAGAAGCAACCATACAACACGAGGAAAGAAGAAGTAGTAGCAATAGAACACGAAGAAGAAAGAAGAAAAGAAGAAGCAATCGTAGAGCATGAAGAAGAGAGAAAAGAAGAAGCAGCAACAAAAGAGGACGAAGAAGAAGGAAGAAAAGAAGAAAGCAGCAAGAGAAGAACACGAAGATGGAGGAGAAGGAGGACAACGAGGAGAAGAAGAGAAGCAAGAGCAGAAGGAGAGGCGGTCCAAAGGCAGTTCTTTTATCAGAGCCTCGGATGGACTCGAAGGAAGGCTCGTTAAGTCCTGGTGGCTGGGTTCGTCCAGGCGTATGCACGCGCGAGCACAAGCAACCAGCCAGACCGAGCCATAATGGCATAAATAATGACCGGTCTCGGTACTTACGCCCGTTTTCTTCCTGCCACTCGACGCGCGACTACTCGGCCTTCTTCTTCGTCTTCTTCTCCTTCTTCTTCTTCTTCTTCTTCTTCTTCTTACTCCGTTTCTTCTGCCTTATTCGCTCTGTGTTCTGCCTCGGCAGAAGAGACGGATATCGAGCTACTGTCACGACGAAATTTCATTAGTAACGTACCATCTTTCTTTGACAATTTCTGACCTATCATCAGCGACCTTGGAAGATTGTTTCTTCTTCCTTGGAAATGAAGCAAGGTTACTTAATGAATTGGATGATGCAACGAGCACAAATTGAGGCCTCTGTTTCACGAGAATGAATGATCATTATGCTCCAAAGTCTTTGATGCCTTTTTGGAAATATTTTCAAGTTGGGGAGAAACATGAATACTTGGTAGAATCCTTACTTGATAACTATTCAAGTATCTCATTCGACTTGTAATGTGTTTCTACTATTTTTCCTAGCCTCTGCAAATAAATCTTGCGTTGCTCAATGAAAGATTTATTTGAAGAGGCTCGACTGAATGAGCTACTTGATGGGAACAAGTGTTGGAAGAAAGTAGAAGAATTTTAATAGAAGAAGAATACTTTTCGATGTTAACAGAAGGATTGGAGTAACGAGAGGAGCGGGTTCTTAGGATTTTATTACGACGCTCGACGTGCGATTACTCAGCCTTCTCTTTTGTACTGTTATCCTGTCATGGCATAAGATACGAGTACCTGGCTACTGGCAGGGTGAAATATCATTAATTTATTTCATACCAGGCCAGTTTGTACGCATTCTATGGATTTCCAAGCTTTTCAACTACTTCATACAATCTCCTGATACATCTTGATTAGAATAAACCTTCATTGCTTCGTCATAATTACACCAATTGATAAATCTAAGAAATAAATTTACCAAACTCGAATAAACTACTATATTTACAAAGATACAATTCTTTCAAAGTTTCATGCCGTTTCTCGTAGAAAAATGAAACTTTACTAACAACCCACGCCAGTTCAGATTTCAATGGACAATTCTACGTATCTTCAATCAATATTTCTGGACTGCCATAGGAAACTTTCGTTCCCATAAGATTCTTCTTCTATCAAAAGAACTACAATTGTCTCATCCAAGAACAATGCCTTCCTACGCCATAATGAGATCAACGCCTCGATCGGAACACCAAAGAAACTACCCCATCTGTCGCGGAAGAAGAAAATAAAAAATCACGATCCTGTCGCAACATATTAATTCAATTGGGATTAAAAATATGGAGCTTGTATAAAGTAAAAACGTGGCTGCATGAATTGAAAGGTGTGGAAAAGGAATAAAGAGAAAAAGAGAGGACACGAAAGGGTCCAAGGGGGTGAGGCGGAGGAGAGAAGCGCGAGAAACAGGCGTGTCCGTGAATTAAGTGGAAAAACGTGTCGATTTCACGCACGGTACCAAATTAAGGGCACAATGGCAGCGGTTTAAAAGGGGCTTTGTCCTCGCAAATGGGAAACCGTCGGGGACAGGGCACCTAGAGACGAGGATACGGTCCTGTTATCAATACGATTATAACGCAATCTCGATACCTGGAAGATTTAATAACGAATCGAGATCGCTGGTGGTCCCAACCACCTTTCCCATCAGTCCACTCTTTTCTCCCCCTTTTTTTCCCTCCTCGCATTTCTTTATGTCTTTGAAGGCTTTCTTCCTCGTGAACTTCTCTTATTTTCTTCTCCTTTCTTCTCCTTTTTTGTGGATTTGACTTATTGACCGAGGACTCTTGGATCTTCTATGGTACCAAGGAAATTTCGCAATGGTTATAAGTATTCTTGGCAAAGTGAAGAAATAAATTGACAAGTAGAATTGGAGGAAACATTGAAGAGACAGTGAGATAGGCGATAGCAATGTAAAGCTTCCATATCATTGAAAAGTACTTTGAAATCTCTGCAGGGGATTCAAAGATCATAGTTTTTTCCCTCCGATTCGTCTGCTCTGTCGGAACGTCACTCAAATTCTGAAACAGTAGATTTCTTTGATCGAAACCACGTAAAAAAAGTGCTGTCAGACGAAGGGAACAGGCATAAAGGAATTGATCAGACCACCCTGTAGGAAGTTAACAATAGCTCAAATTTTTCTCCTTCCTCGGTGCGACATTTTCTAACGGAGAGCTCCTTTTTTCTTCGGCCTTGCTGCCACGGCTGAGATGACAACGTATTCTCGCCGTTCCACTTGGAAGACGATGCAAACGTGACATGATATTTACAGAAAACCGCGGAGAAGAAGCTGTCACCACAGACACCGTAAAATAATTCTCTTCGTTTTAAACAATCCTGAGGAAGAATACGTTGCTCCCTAATGAAACTATTCTTCTACACGGAGAAGAAGAAGAAACTGCTCCAATTCTTCGTTGAATCTACTCTCTCCATTCTACACAATTTTTAGGAAGAAATGAATTACTATCGAATGGAAAGTGAGTGTTTCTACGTAGAGAAAAGAAGAAGTTATTATTCCTACAAGATTGTTCAAATCTGAGAGAATTGTTTGGATATCTTTGAGAAAGTTAAATATTTCTTCGCGATGCATATTCAATGAAACTATAAAAAGGAAAAATCACTTGTGCAAGGAGAGAGCATCGAGAGAACGAAGTTTCAGAAACACTTCCATGAGTCAACTACACGAAGCAATATTAATAGCAATTGGCCTGCCTCAAAGTACCAGAGAAATGTTGCTATTAAGCGAGGAAGTTGGCGCTCGAAATTTCTTCTAATTTAATATCCCTGGCCGATAAATCATCCGGTGGTTTCTAATTTGCTAGGAAGACCCTTTGGCCTGAGCCAGAATAGGCCCTTTGTCGGATCCTCGCCCGAAGTGCGAAGAATCCCATTAAACGCCATAAAGGAATTTCTTCTTTTTTCTTGCATGTATATCGTTCGCTTTCAGTGCTCTCTATAGTTCTGCTCAACTATTTTATATTAATTATTCTTGCGGTTAAAAGTACCCCATTGAGAGTCCTTTGGAAGAAAGTATCTTCCCGTGGGAATTTCAGAGCCACAGGGTTTCTTCTGCTTTATTACTCACAATCAGTATTATTCCTTATTGACAAGAAAATTAATTCCTTATTGAAATAGATTATTTCTTCCATTTTGTTCAATTATGTGCAATTCTCTTCACTACTCCTATATCTTCAGTTGTGAAGATACTTAAAACAATTGAAATGCCTCACGTAGAATGGGATTTAACGAATCGATTCTACGTTTAGAAAGTTAGTGTATGACTTAATGGGTTATTTATGGAATGACTGATAAAAATTGTCGGCTCTGTGCTTCGTTGCTTAATGAAGAAGTAAATTCTGCATCCACGTTGTCTTCTGTTTCCGTAGAAGTGAATTCTGTTGCATATTCCATAGAGGAGAGAACACAGGAGATCGAAGAAGATCGACGTGCAAATCAATATTCATGAATTATTCACGATCCTAATTATTAAATTTCCATAAATCATTCTTCATTATTCAAAACGTGTTACTAACGATAATAAAAAAAAGTATGGTACACAGATCTCTAATGAGATATATGTACATTGTAAAACAGCAAGAAGAAACATGAAATTCTGCATGGAAATCTCAAATGTTGCAAGCTAAATGATAGCAGAGATTTGTGTTAAAAAAATCAAGTCAAACGATATAAAATTTTACCAATTAAATTACAGTTAGAGAGCACAATTTTACGTAGGATGTATTTAATTACTTTATATTAAAGAAGAAGACTACTTCCTCACTTTTTTTATGGGCATTTGAGGAGAGAGATTAATCGAGGGATCGATGAAGAAGAGTAAAGAACATTTTCCATATATATACAATAATTTATTTATTTATTTATTTAACCACGAAGCAATGTTACATTCGCGAGCATCTTCGTGATAGTACGATCGAGTACATTATTCGCGATGCGCTTATAGATCATTCATAGATCATTTATTGATCGTTCATAGATCATTCACAGATTTCGTGTCTCACGCCATGATTTCAATTCGAAAAACTTCGCTGAGAAAAATGAAGAGATTTTTCGAAAAAAATAGAAAGGTGTTCCTTCAAAAAGTCTTCTTTTCGAAGAAAATCAGGAACGCATCTCATTTTTAAAGGGAAGAAAGAAGAACGTAAAAAATACAGTCCCTTTTGATATTCGAATCGAACAAAATTTCAATTTTCTCGTCGACTCGTCGAAGGAAATTTTCTTCTCTCTCGAATCGACGGAGAATGGAGTGTCTTCTTCTGTTTCTTTCGAAGATTCGTTAATTAGTATCATTAAGTCTACTGTTATTGACTCTGTCCAACTTCGGCTCTCGTTATTTGTCATTTTTCAATCATTCCGCAAAGGCTCACGAACAATGAGACCAAAGAAAACGAAGATACAAATGAATTCTTCATTTCTTCAATTAAAATCCTTATTTCTTCCTCTCAAAATGTACAAAAATTAAAGAATCAATCTCCAAGTAATCTTGCCATGTATCTCAATGTCAAAGCTCGGTAGATCATTGCTTAATAATTAATTTTCCAAGCAAGCTAATTACACAATCGAAATTATTCACAAAAGGAATGGTTGAACGAGAGTACCGAAGGGTTTTAGACTTAACTAGACTCATAATTATTAAGTTTAACGTGACTATTAGGAGCTACGATTATAGGAGCTACAAATTCATCGATTCTCTCGTCTAAGACCCCTCTCTTTCGACTTTTTTTTTCAGTACTTTACAAAGTACAATGTAATATCTCTACACAAGTATCATGAAGCACCTCTCAACAAATTCCCAAAGTACATTAACACGATTATCCTTCATCTTTCTACTTCCATATTGTAAATTCAAACACTCGAACAATTTCCAAGTACACTGAACAATCTCCCTGATTTTTCAAAGTCTCTGAGATTTCTTTCGACTTAAAGTACCGCCAATTATACTTGAGAATATCGAAGTACTTCCTTAAAAATATCTAAAGGATATTTTAGCTCAACTGAAAGTAATTTCTCTCAACTCAGTCGAGAGAAACAAAGGAGAAAACGAATCCGCAAGGAAATGTTTTAATCGGATCATCGATTAGAGCTTTTCAAACGGAGATAAATAATTACAATTCAGTTATTCTGACTTTAATCCTACACCTGTGCAATCGTTCAAAGTCTCCAAGGCCTCGCTGCTCTCTGAACTTTAACAAACGCTATTCTTACCGATCCAAGAACATAGGCGTAGCTCACATCCGTAATTGTTCTCTTCTAACAATCATTGGACACACTTTCAGTCACATTGTTAAGTCCTTCTCCTGTTCTTTCGACATCGGATGAACGATTAACTGAATCGATGCACTTGTTTCTGTAACTTCGATACCATTGCAGGGGTTTGAACATATTGTTGCGTTTATGAAACTGAAGGAAAGGTTCTCCAAAGTGCACTGATTCTTTTGAAAACTGCTGAGATTCTGATTGACAGGGTGACACTTGTTGCTCGAGTTCTTCGAAGGGCACTGATTCTTTTGAGAAATGCTAAAGTTGACAAGGAGGACACTTGTTGCTTGATACGAGTTTGACAGACTTCTAGGCTATCGAGCACGCGAGGATGGTGATTTTTAAGTGAACTGAAGCACCTTCTTGCTCGATGTATCCTTTCGGAGACTGAGGGAGCAGCGAAAAAGAATTCTTCGGCGTGGATGACCCAGATCTTTTCTTGCTTCAGAGTTGCTCTTTCATAGGATCTTCCCACCGATAGGCCGTGGTACCTCCAAGATGTTAAGTGTCGAGTTAATGAGCTTTCCTCCTCTCTAACTTCGAATCGTCTCAGTATCTCAGAACAGTGCACCACCTTGGATATTGAGATCTCGGAAGAGTCCTCCAGCTGAGAGTTGCCCGAGTCGTCTCAGAGCGAACAGTGCACCTCCTTGAATTTTCAGAGACCTCTAAGTCTCAGGGAGACGGTGCTACCAATTTCCTGCCTCTCCAACTTCGAGTCGTCTCAGGGTCTCAGAACAGTATACCTCCTTGAATATTCAGATCTCAGAACAATCCTCCATCTCAGAGTAGCCAGGGTGGATGAACGTTTCTCCTCTCCTGATCTTCAGAGACCTCTAAGTCTCAGCCAGACCATGCTACCAGTTTCCTACCTCTCTAACTTCGAATCGTCTCAGCGTCTCAGAACGAACAGTGCACGTTCTTCCCATCCATTCAAGTCGCAGCCTCGTAAGAGGCTTTCGTCGACAAACCAAAAGAGAATCCTCCGGCATAGAGTGGCCTAGGTGCAAGAAGATGTCCCCTCTTCTCATCTTCCAAGCTCTCAGACATCCTCTCCTCGTCAGGTGCAATAATATTCTCAATGGTAAATGGTTTCTTCTTCTTCTTCTGCTGTTCAGGCTGAAGACTAGTCTGACTCGAAATTCCAGGCTCCAGGTTGACACAAGTCGAACGTATCTTCCCATCAGCCTCCTCTAAGCTAGAACCTCTGCCGATTTCAAGAAAAGCTCTCGAATCACTCTTATCAGCTATCTCGCTACTTCCTGGACACAATTGTCTTCCTTCTGGGATTTCAGTCTGGAAATACGACAACTGAGATACATACGGAGACACTTGGAACCCAGGGAATGTCCAGTTTCCAGTCTGTAAAAGACTATTCTCGTATCCGCGCAATATATCCTCGTTTCCGGCCAGTCTTTGTCGAACTTCCGGTGTAAGGAGGTAATAACTAGACCCTGCTTCTGCTCCGGAGAAACTTGAGGAGCCGTTGCTACTCGAAGTCATCGTTAAACGACGTTCTTGAAGCTCCCAACGAAGAAGATCATCCCGAAGACGATGAAGATTCGCCACTGTTAGACTGCTCGTCTGAGCGTTCGGATTTATCGACAAAACTGGCGATGATTCCGAGTGTGGTGGTGGCATTGCCGATGCTAGAGCTTGAAGCTCGGATTTTAGAAGCTCCTTGTCAGGTTTGTGAAGCTTGAAACGCTTCCGACGACGAAGGAGGGAACCATTTTCGAACATCGAGAGAGCCGCTGGATGAAGAGCCCAGTAGGCTCCCTTTCCTGGTCGATGAGGTCCTCTTGGTACCTGGAAGCGAGAGGGTGCTGATTTTTATTGGTCTGTCTGCTTGTCATGGCCTGATTAACTTGCCCAAAGAGTTTCTACACTTCAGATCTCTCCTCTATGGTATTCTGTATGATAAATATTAGAGGGAATATCGTTATCGTTAGTTTTTCTCATTTTACAGTTGCAAATTAGGGTCTAAAGGAATTTCTGGCAAGTCTATTTGAACTTGTGTCCTTTTTCTTTTCTCCTACACTTCAAATATTACTCTTGGCAGGATTAATGGCAGTTTATTTAGGTCGAAAATTGTAAATTAAATTTTTAAATACTTTCTTCTTTAATACCATTCCCTTTCTCAATTACTCTCTATTAAACACTTATTTAGACACGAAGAAAATTCGGTCATGGCATAGAAATGTGCGTTATTTCTGCAAAACAAGAGGATCTCAGTGGGATTACAATCTCGTATACAATCTCTACAACAAATAATGACAATCCAATCGAGGAATCGCCAATTACGTCAGATATTTACAGTGCACATAGTATTCCTCTATTTCTGTCTCTCGCGTAGCTCCATAATTGCAGGGAAAAAAGGGTGGTACCGACAGCGAAGAAAGTGATTATCAAATCAATCGAAGTAACATGGAATTAGTATCATCAGAGGCAAACAAACAAGGAGGCAAGCTGATCCACGTCTCTTCTCGTAATCTTTACGTAACAGAGGATAGAGAAACGTACGAATGCCAGGTCTCCAAAGAGGAATTCGAGTTGTATGTAGCAAGAGAAAAAGACAAGGAAGAAAAAGTAAAGGAAGAGAGAAAGAGAAGTAGGTAGATAAAATGATAGGTGTATCGATAGAGAGACAGAGATAAAATGATCCATAGAGAAAGGCTTGGAGAGAATGAAAGATAAACAGAGAAAAAAAAAGATGTAAAGAGAAAGACAGAGAAGGAAATCCTCCTTGGTGAGGTTGTCGTATTAGCTCGCCAAGCTGCTCTTGGCTCTTGGTCTTATTATATTCCTCGGCCATCTGTTTCGCACCTGCCAACCTGAATCGCCAAGGAACGCGAATACCTCACTCGAGATCGTTTTGCCTTTTTCTTTCTCTTTAGGAGCTTTTCACGTCACTAACCCTGGAGAAACTGGCCGTTTAATGATTTTTCACTTTTAACTCGACAATTGTATCCTAGCATTTTCGTGCACCGTTTCGACAAATGAGATTCCGATTGGGTTCTTATTATCTTTTCACTGTCTACGTATTTTGCAAGTGATACTTGAAGTATTGGAATAGGGAAATTGATATTGAGAGGTGGGATAGAAATTATTCGACGTTTTTGGTAGATTGAAACTTAGAGTTGGTGTACTGATTAGTTAGAATGTAAAGAATTAATTGAACTTGCGTTTAGATTGGATATTTAAGAGTTAGAAGTCACTTCTGAGTCCTGCACTTCGTTGAAACTTATTTTTGAATGTCTTGCTTGATTTATGTTTTGTCAAATGTCTTGTTTTTCAGTTAAAGTTGATTTTGATTTTTTGGATTTATTTGCAACAATCGTGCTTGCTTAGATGCTTATTTAAAGCTCAAAGTTTAGACTTATTTCCCTACTTGTTGGCAATATTAATGTATGACGATATTATTGAATGGAAAAAATGAGAAAATGTTCCAGTGGAATTGTAAGATCTGTTTCTTGATCAAGTTTGCAGTCTGTGCAGATAGAAATCGAATTTTGAGGGGATAGAATTTGCGGTAGTGAGCACCGTCGATAGAAAAACACGAAGTCTCTTCGCGGATTGATCGAATTAGGAATAATGAAAAGAATTAATACGGTTCACCGTGCATTTTTGATATTCCGTGAAAATCCAACGAACAGCAACAAAGGAAAGAAATTTTACCGATTCTTTTCTTTACTTTTTGCCGATTTGTAATCTATTTGGCCACAATTTGAAGCACAGTTTCGACATCGTATGATTTCTATCGCAAAAGAGAAACATTGAGAAACAGGTTTCTTACAAAATTCATTATTTCATTTTTCATACACAGATAACTAATTCGTTTTGTTGAAAATCTTCGTAGAAATACAGAAACAGACCCCTTTAACAGTATTTTGAACACATTCTACACTTTCTACTTTCAAATCTAAGTAAATCTTGCAAAAATTTGACATTTTATATCGTTCCTAGGGATTTCATGTAAAATAATCAATTTCTTCGGCATCCAGTTTCCAAAAACCAAAGAAAATTCTTCGTTAGCTTTCGAAAACTGAGCCAAAATCTTTAGATATCATTTTCAAATTATTATTCAACACCCTCCTCGACTCGGAAGCCTCCAATTTTTCAGAACCATAGGAAAAACTTGAAACATTCGTTTAAAATTATTATTCAACGTCCCATTAAAGTGAAAAGGTGAAAAAATTCAACTGACCTTAATGAAGCAATCGTTGAAGGACAAATTATGCCTAAGAGAATTCTGCCATCTCCGTGTGTCCTTGCGATAATAGGGAAATCGATCAGCGATAAATTTGTAGATCTCAGCGAGGGGCAACATTTTGTCCCTCGATGACCAAATAGCCATTGCCGTCAACGAGATGTAAGAATAAGGTGGCTTCTGATCGCCATAAGTGTCCCTCGACGGTCGAGGCATTATTCTCGATTGTTACACTACAATTATTCACCACAAATTCCTATCCCTTCAAAGACCCATGCCTAAGTTTGTCTTCTGACTTTTAGCACAAGTCTTCTTCGTCACATCTTCCTCCGTTTCGTCACATCACCAGATTCTTTTTGAGTAGAGGCGATGGATTAGAATGATCGAAGTTCCAATTAATGAAAGAGGAACGTTAATCTCGAGCATCGATCATCATTGTAGGTCTGGAGCTTTCGTTTGGCCGATAAGGTCCCCTGGAAAAAGAAAAAAAAGAATGTTTAACTGGATTTCAGTTATTGTTTTGTTTATTGTGATTGAACTGAGGTATTAGTGGAGAGATGCTTCGAAGAGATAATGTAGAAATGTTTTGATCGTTGTGGAGGGGTCTTTAGATTTGGAAGTGCTATTATTGTAGGGAGAACTATTTATATTAGTTTATGAAAGCTTCGTATACATGAAAGAATACTCAAAATTAATTTTAGAAAGCTATTTCCAAAAGGAAATCCTGAGGAAACCATGTACACTTATTCTTCTTCTCATTCTACTCCATCCTAGCCCTATTGGGACATTAGAAATGTAATTTTTGAATCAAAAACAATTCCAATTTGCTTGCAAAAGTCCCACATACAAGGCAGAAGGTTGTAAATTAGGTACACCGAGCTGTTTCCAAAAGGAAACCCTGAAGAAACCGTGCAAACTTATTCCTCTCATTGTACTAGCATCAGAAATAGAATTCTTGTTGGCAAAGCTGTCTCACCTTGCATGTAATAATATCGCATGTAAGATGGAACACTTGGAACGGATTTCCATGGTATCCTACCCCATGAAACTGTTGAGTGTGTCAGGCCTTTTTGAAAGGAACTCGTAGGAATACATACTCGAAGGGATATATCATTTGGAGGCATCTGTGACGCGGTAATTTCGTAATTGCCTTACTTCACGCACATCACGAAAACAATTTTCCTCGATGCTCTTTATTTTTAAAGAAACACGGAGGAGATAAGTAGCCGGTAGCATTGTTGAATACCATCGGCATCGATAGACCCTCGGTAAACTGTATTTAATTTAAACTCATGTATATCCTGGGGAAATGAAGAACACGTTTGCCCTTTATTTTTTCTTCAATTTTTTTTTCCTCCATTCATTCAGAAGTTTTCGTAGAATAGGGACATTAAAGTATAACAATTTTCATAATGATTAGGTTGAGATTAAAGAAAATAGTCATTTTTAACAGTCCAATTCACAACTATTCATATGGTTTTACAAATTTAATAAAAGAAGAAATGATACTTCCACAATTAGGCACAGTGATATTAAGAAGCCGGAAACAAATGGTTTCAAAGTAGCAGGCAAACAATGCAAGGTGGACAATGAGCATATTGAATCACCGACTCATTAATAACAGTTGTTTAATCAAGTGACCGTGCAGATTGAAGTAACCGAGGAATTATTCAGCTTTGTCTCGCATTACATAGCAGTTCCAGTCGCATATTTAACTTTAGAATCCCTCAACAACCCATTAAAGTCACCTCTTCCATAAACCTCTGCAAACTTCTTCTCTTTGGAAGAAAAGGAAATATTTCTTCCTGTTTCTAAGTTAACAAACCTCATTCTATAAATACCATAGAATTATAAATACTTAGTTAACGTAATAGTCTTCCTAGTCTCATTAATATTCATCATTAATATCAGTCAGTTAAAGAAGAAATGTTAATTGCAAAATTCCAAGGGGACTATTAGGAAAACAGGAAAAGTCTGAGGCTGAAGGAATTGAAAAGATGAGTTTCCTCGTTGGAAAAAACACTTGGAGAAGAATTTCTACGATACCATAAAAAGTATTAATATATATTTCATTGTTCTAGCGTTAAACGTTGCACTGTCTTAATTCTTCCGATTAAAAAAAAACACCTTGGTATTTTATGGTATTTTAGTGTTTAAAAAACACCGTGCTGGTAGTTTTAGCGTGAAAGGAGTTGCAAATAAGTGAAGTTAATGCAAGGCCTGAGCGTTCATTGAAGAAACGGATAAAAAAGATATAGCAGATAAAATGAGAAATGTATCTTAAACATATACATAAATATGCATGCGCATAAATTAGCTGCACGTAAATGTCGAGAATAATTAAAATACCGCTTAGAGATGTAAACGAAGAGAAAGGGAACGTGGTTGAATATTTTCATTGGTTTCTCTATTCTGAATTAATAATTTAACATGACTTATAGATAAGTAATTAAAGAATTGCATTAACTTTCATGATTATTATGGAAGAGATAATTTATTCATTTTTTTTGTGCTCCAATTTCTTCAGGTTTCTGTGTGATTTTCTTCTCTTTTTTTCTACTTGTTTCATTGATTGATAGCTTGCATCTCTAATAATTAAATTATAAGTACCTGTTAGAGCATTCTCCGTTGCATCTTTGGATGCAGCTGAGATGCACAAAGTGCAGGTTCGATTTTAATTAGCCGCGAGACGAAACACTGATGAGTTTCCTCGATATTTCTTCGATACACGGAATTCTTCTTGAGCTAGGTGTTTTTATACAGAGTTTCACGTTCAGTTTTTTCAAAATTCTTGGATCATTGGTCATTCACATCTAAGATTTTTATTAAGATTGTACAAAATTCGGTTCTCTTCATAATGACACTAATTTTTTTTACTTCAAATTCTCAAAGTATCTGTGGAAAATTCTAATTTTCACGTAGTCCACTGTCATACAATTGTCTTTGAAACTTCAAATTCCCTTTGGATCTTAAAGTTTTGCTTTCAACCCCAAATTATTTCTTCAACCACTTCACACACGTAAGAGAATTGCTCCAATTAAAATACTACAGTTCTCCTCTCCAAGCCCTTCAAAATTCCACCAAATTGTCTCCTTTCGAAGTCAATTCTTCTCCAAAGTCAAAGAAATACTTCCAATCTTCCACAAAACATCCCATAAAATGTCCTGACGCTAACATCAATCTTCTTCCATCGACAGGGACCACCATGAAGAAGTACCAACTCCCCTTCAAGTTCCACTGGTCCCCACAATTAAGATATCTCCATGGAAAATAGCGTAGAACTTCCAGATCAATTTTCCATCGTTTCGGTGAGTCCTCCAAGGTTAGTTTTTCCAAAAAATCTTCCACACAGGAACCGGAAGTAACGATAAAACGGAAACAGAAGGTGTATGCGCGCGCGCACAAACAGAACGCGGAAACCGAGGACTGGAAAACCGGAAGAAGATAGGAAAATCCTGCGGCCACCTTCGCGTCTCCAGGGATACTGCGCTCAAACGATACCCACACTCCTGATGCACTTAGTTTCCCCCACCCCTGGGCGGTCCATGGATGGAGACGTATCGATTGGCCCGTATTGATCCCTCCCATCGTTTGTAATTGGCTGGGAGCTCGGTGGGTGGTTCTTTCCCCACCAACCTCCACTTTGTGCAGTGTGCAGTTAAAGACACGCATTCTTTCTTCCACATGCTTCTCTATATCTCTTGATCTCTCTCTTTCTCTGGGCCTCTCAGTCTGTGTGGCTCTCTCTTTCTCTTTGAAACTTTCTTACGTTCTGTGTCGCTCTCTTTGATTTTCATCTCTCTCTCTCTCTCTATTTGGATCTATTTTTCTTTGGGTCCCTATGTCTCTCTGAATCTATTTCTCTGGGTCCGTTTGTCTTTCTGAATTTATCTCTCTGTGGTTTTTTGTTTCTCTGGATCTCATCCTTCTTGGATTCTTCAAATTTTTATTCATTTGCTTATACTGACCTCGAGTGAAGTACAATTACGTTCTGGTTACAAAGTATTTCACTTATGTGTATTGGAAGGAAATAGATGATTCATGCACGAAGGAAAATTGTAAGTTGTCAACTTATCTACTCTAAACGACGGAACTTGTGTTTTAATGTGTCAAGGCATCGAACAAAAAAGGTTTCAGTGGCTGTAAACTAACTGGAAATTATTGGCCTGGCCAACTTTTATCGAGATGTTTTCAAAGTACATATTATTATCTCTGTCACAATTGCAACAAACGTGATATACCTTTTTGCAATCGTTTTTCAAATGCTGCTGACATACCTGTTTTCTTTAGAAAAATAATCAATTGGCTAATCATTCCAAGGCTTCTTCTTTACGTCAATCAAAGGCTGAAATTACCCGGTGATAGAGTTAAAAACGTCTTTCATTTTTTTAAGCAAACCAAAGCAATCTCGATTGTTAAGAGAAAGGAATTTTGATCGTTAGATTATTTGAATATATAATTTCGAGTTAATATAAATTATCCTTTATTGCAATTACTTTATTAATCGTAATTATAATTACTTAAGAACGTGGAGTATCCAATCAACAACAAAATTGTTCATTCCATCATCTGTGAAATCTGCATAAAAGACACTTTGTATCCTCTCCTCTAACGTGTCAGCCTAATTACTAAGTAGTATAACCAGCAGCAGAAATTTATTACCCGGATAATATTATACTCCTCCGGTTGTGCTTATTTATTTCTCCAGAATGCTCCATTCACCAATCTTGTCTTCTTAACGCAATGGGCGTGGCCACCATAAAACGACACACCTTTTTTTTCCCTCTTCAACTGCGTTATGCAGTTAAATCACATCAGACGTTCCGTCTGCCCGTCTCTTTATTGTTTCATCGTTTATTATTTCACCGTTCCCTCGCTCATTTCCCATCCCACTGTCATCCGATCGCTATCCGTAAATCGGTGGGCGTCGCTTACGCATCTGCGTTGATATTTTTTACACTCTATCTCTCTCTTTACCGATCTTCTCAATTCTACGGTGGGCGTGGCTTCCTCGTCGATACTTCCAGCAGAAATTCCACTCGGAGTTCTTGTTTCTTTTTGGGTGTGACCTGACTAAGTCCCACCCACTGACAGCCGATGCTCGTTTCCATTTGCGGCTCGGATATTTTCTTGGTCTCGCTAGGATTATCCGTTAGCCAGTTTATCCGGCTGTTTGCTCACCTATTTATTTCCCACCTAATAGATTTAACGATAGTTTGCCTGGCTCGTTTCTAGCTCCGTATTCTCCCTCTGTCTATTGAATTGTCGGTGAGTGATTTTATGATAAAAATCTCTCCCGTGGAATGCAAACACTCGAGTCTCTCTTCTATTCACTGACAATTTGCTCGCATATTTGAATAATTTCTATAACCTATTCACGACATCTGTCGTATCTCTTCTGGATGAAGTATCGTCACGAAAAACATGATGAATTTCTCTCTACCAATCTCCAAAGAAGTCCATTTCACGGTGAAAGAATGAACGTATTAACGGTGCCGATTATCCGCCGTTCATCTACTCGCCTCTTTGTCCGCTCGGTCATCTATTTATACTTAACAATCAAGCAATTTAAAAAGTCACGTAATTTACGACCTCTCGTCCTCCTCTCCAGCTTCACAATTCTCTGCCGTCACGTGGAACCGCCCGCTGGGCGGGACCACGCCCCTTATTGGCCGCTGGGCGGAGCCAACGGGGGGGATGTATTATTGAGCGAACGGGGCTCGGAGTGGGAGGGAGGGAGGTGGCACTTTATAGGCGGCTCGCGAATAATGTCACGCACGAAAGGACTGGGCTGGCTCAGCAAAACGAGAATGGATCGTTGATCCACGCTTTTGTATTACCCACTATAACAAAGTGGGCTTGACGAATGGCCAGTCACCGAATATTGAATACCGGTCTGCAAGAGCGAGCGACCAGGGATGCAGAATGGGTGGAGATAGAAGAAGAAGGAAAACGCGATACGGTTTTTTGTCGGCTGCTTTTGCGGTTTTGATTCCACGTGCAACGTGATGTTGATTGATTCGCTTCGCTTACAGGGTGATTCGAACGACCAGACTGAGTACGATCGGCTCGAGTATACTCGGAATTGTAGCAAGACCAATTGGAACTTGAGGTTTAGACGGACATTTGGGGTAAAAATAAGATAGGACTGCGGTGGAATCTCGTGAGAATAAAAGTTCAAGGTTTATTAACGATGAAAGATACCAAATAATACAGTAGACAATCTTAATATCATATTTTGCTTGGAGTTCACGGTAAAAAATACTAGGTATTGGAGAATCGATGATCATTCATTTCGGTCGAGCCTCATGGGCTTTAATTGTAGCCTCTGGATTACATCTTCTGGCATACAATACGTTGGATTGATCTTCTTTAGGGAGTAATCGGTATTTAGAAGAGATAGGGCAGTTAATCCAAAGAGAGTGTGAAAGGGATCAGCCATGTCTCCTGGACGATCGCTGAATCCTCCGGAATCTACGTCTTGACAGGCTAGGATAAAGTCCACCTGCAGATTGATAATTGCTATGAATTTAATTGCTACTGCAATGAAACTGCATGGTATTAAAAATAATTGAGGTAGTACCAAACGTTTCTTGTCTATCCAATGCAACCGTCCAAGGATAGTAAGAGCTGATAGCACCCACCATGAATAGCAAACATCTGGTAGTTTTTCTGGCCTCCCATTTAAACCTCCAGAAGGTAATTGCCTTTCGCACAACCACCAACCTAATCTATCAGCATCAACTAGGTGAAGATGTCCTAAAAATAAGAAATATGGCATTCTATCCTTCTTTACTCCTTCACATTTGAACAGAATTTTAAGCCCTGATAATTAACATTCCCCATTGATAAACTAGAAACTTTGGTATATTAAGAATTCTTCTAAAATATAAATAAATTCACCGGTTATAGATAGAAGTCCAACGCAACAATAAATTAAACCAGCATGACTTTCGGATCCTGGTTTTGATCCAAATCCACCATCAAAGTTCATGCACTTTACCACAAACTCGACTGCTTTATCGACATCTATTGCATCCAATCGATTCTAGAAATACATTATTATTTTACTTATACATAATTTAAAATTTTCATTTGCATTCATAATTATAAAATATTATTGACAAATATTCTGTTGTACCGACCACGATTTTTTTACCGACAAATTTCATTTCGTAGTACAAAATCCCGATAGGTCGCGCTAGTTCTCAATTTTCGATATATCGATATCGAATATCGAAACACGATTCTCGACATCTTGAACGCCATAGCTCTCAACGGTGACTTTATACTTGAAATTCTCTCGGCTTTAAACGATAATATTCAAAACGTTTCACGATAAATGTGTTACTAAATTGTTAATTTGCAATGTGAATCGAATGCAACAAAGTGTACAACGTAATTGAACTTGTGAAAAATGAAAATCATTGAATTATACAAAGACTAACCAGAAGTGACAAAGTTGCAACAGCACAGAATGAGAATCTCGTGTCAACTTCGCCCCAAATGTCGCCGGTAAAACTTCCATCGGGTTGCTGCCTCTCTCGTACGTATTTTACAATCTTTTCTACATCTATGGTATCGAGTGCATCATAAATGCAAAGAATCTGCACAGCACTTAGCGTATAAAGTAAATGCGGATCGTGCTGCAAGCTGGCAGATATTCCACCACTCTCTGTTTGACACTGGGCAACAAAGTCGAGGACCTCTTCTCGATTTGTTTGGTCCAACTTCCCCATTAAGTCCAATGCCGTAAGGCCCCAGTACATTCCGGACATTCTCATGTGCTCCATCATGCAGTACGTCTGAAATTTGAGAAAATAGATTGAATTCAATGGATTCCATCAACTCTAATGTCAATATCTATGATGTAATATCTTTTATTCATTTGAATTTCTCATTTATTTCGGAAATATGAAGATATTTAGTAGAAATTATTTTTATACGAATTTATGTTAATAACGAACGATGTATTAGATTTAAATGGTCTACAGTCTTTTAGATCACTCAAATATCTTGAAACTATTTGATAAAAGAAATATTCAAATGATTTTGGCGGTCTTTAAATCGATTACAGCGACATCTATCGTTCGAATTGGCGAACATTAAAAATTAATATCCAATTAACTTACATATTCGTCCTTGTCAGCGCCATAAGAGATTAAATAATTTGCATGTTTCTCCAGCAATAATTCAGGAACTGAGCTAGGCAGCTCGATATCGTGTTTTAACATCGGCTAGAAAATAATTTTCGAATTTTAATGACAATTTAACATGTTCCAAAATATATCACGAGACTCTCTGTCTAATTACAAATCCATCGTATTCCCAGAGTAATTATATCTTCGAGCAATACATTTTCACGATCACAGAGATTACCTCAAATTAATATTTATTCGAATAAATCTAATTTCGAAGGAAAATGAAAACGTCAGTAGGACTAAGGTTAAGAAACTACGCCTCTTTATTGTGGATCGAAATGTTCTTTCAGTTTTGTTAGAATTTATATTAAATTCTGTACTTTGACTCTCAATGAAATAAATGACAGATAAGGAAAACTTTGATTAATGGGAAATAATGTTTGTCGGTACGTTAATTAGGATTTTCTACTTACCATTGCAAGGCTTTTGGAGCACCACGGAGACAAATGAATTTTGTAGAAAGCATGAAATCTTTATTGGCTTTAAATAGTTTACAAAATTAGCAGTAATTAATGTTAATTTTTTAGAGATATACAATTATTCTCAAGCAACGTGTAACATGTCATTGTGTACGTATCTGACATAACCTTAAAATTTTCCGTATTCCGTGAGCACAATGCCCTCTACGAAGATAACGTAAGAGATGCAATTATGAATTGAGTATCGCGCAAAATATAAAGTATATATAAAACTATTAAATTATAATAATTTATCTTGCAATATGGAAGTTACAATTTAATAATTAATTCATCGATTTAGTATTAACTTCTTTATAATTCTTTGGTTAGGTGTGTAACAAAAATGCATTATTTTATAATGTAACAATTCACATTGTAGCTTCGAACATAAGAATTTTAGTTTTGTTAGATTGATAATTCCTTTACGATATTTCAATTAATTTTACTTGGTCGAAGTATTCGCTGGAGTTTTGAAATATTAAAGTCGGTGTAAAATAAACATAATCGAATTTTCATCGTGTATTAACACCATCTAGGAAGCTACTCGTCTTAAAGTAAAAAATTCCAAGAATTTTGATTATTAAAGTACAAAAAATAGTATATATCCTTATTGATCATCGAAACAAGTTGTTTGTGAAAGAAAACGTCATTTATTGTAACATTTCATATTTCTTTTTCGCCGCACCACTCCTTTCCCAGGAACTCGAAGTCTTCGCTGAAATAATTATAGAATAATTAATAGTAATTCTAATTTAAATGAATCATTCGACATTGTTAGGTTGAAAAATCCCTACCTGAATTAATATTCAACTACATATCGATTCATTGTCATCGCTGGACTTCGTACTCCTGATATCCTGATCGTTCTGTTCGTCTTGATCGTCCTGATTCGAAATTTCCTCCCAATTTTCATCAGATTCGCTTTCTAACTCCTCATCGTCAACTGCACCACCTTCATCCGATGAATCTATGCATTCAAATTGATTTTAACACCATATGAATCATAGTTCCCATACTTTTCATTATGTCCTTCCATTAATCATCGTCTAACCTGGATCTTGGTAAACGAGGACGCAGTCCTCGATGATATCTTTGTCATGTTCTTCGGTCGTTTGAGATATTTGACCAGTGATAAGTGAAACACGACCTTTTAGCCTTGACAGCTCTGTGAAGAGTGATAATTTTGCATCGATTAAACTCAAAATTGGACCAAAGGATTCTGTAAGATCAGCCCGCGATAGAAAATGTCCTGCATGAGTCGTTAAAAGGGCTTCCAGCCATCTTACAGCTACTCTGCTCCTAAAATACAATGAGATACCCTTTGTTACTTCATTTCTATTAATAATTCTACTATACTTAAATCGATATTACATTGAATTACAATTATCGAGCTAATGCGTGAAAATCTTACGTGTATGTTTTACCCTGGAGCAAAATCGTTAGCTCCTTCAATAATGGCCCGATTGCTTGGACTGGCAGTCTTGCAATAGTATTTCTAATAACTGACTCGTTTTTGTTAAATAGAACGTTACTTAATATAGTCTTGTCTTTGCTGTTCAAGCCCTGCATCAATAATTGTGCCATATTAGTGCCTTTACTTATTGTTCTTCCCGTTGAACTACTCTCTGCACTTAAACTTAGATTCTCTAGTCTGTCTTTTAACAACAACTGCGATCCCGAATTGCTCCTATTTCTCTTTTGTGTACCAGTAGTAATTCCTACAAGAAAGAGTTACATTTTCAATGATAAATGTTTATATCGTCCTTTATCCAATTTGATTTCTAACTCGTTAACATAATTTCTACCTGGTGCAAGATATTCTACATCGTCTTCCATAATGATAGGTTTGACTTTGAGAGCTTCATCCTTCTTCTCTTTATTCCTCTTAACATCTGAACGTACTAAACACTGTACTTTGTTAGAAAAGTCTGGAGTTACTTTCTCAAATACTGGACTAACGTAAGAACCATACGCTAGTAGAAGCTTCTGATCCTCGGCCAAATTAGCAGCCAATATAGGAATCTGTTGAACAGTGTCTTTCTGGCTTGCATCAGAAGCAACTGCGATATTTAAATTAGGTTTAAGAGGCTTTGTGCGACCGTTCGGCTGATATTTGAATATATGAGCCTGGCCAGACCTAGTTACTGCTAGAACCGTTACTAGAGAATCTTCAGAGACGTTTACAGAAATATTGAGTGGATCGTCTTGCAGGGCTAACGTTATCACTGGCGCTCGATCAGTTTTGTTCTGTTGAAATAGAAATGGTAGTTTCCAGACACATAAAGAAAATCGTGTACAGTAAAGTCCCGTACAATACGGGTAATTTGTTACGCGATATATAAAATCGCCGTGTAGATAAGCTAAAGAAAAAAATCAATATCAACGGAGATAACACATCGTGCCGTGTTTCACGCAAAGTTAAGTATTGTATTTTATTATGCAGAGCACGAGAATTTTATCGCGTGAAATCGTGTTATACAGGAATTTACTGTACTCTCTGTTTCGCAAAAAATATCATACTTCATCCAGTGCCCAAACATTGAGGCAGCTATCACTAAGGGCTCCACTGATCGCATAATTGTTCCCAGAACTCATTCTAACGGTAGACAGACACATTACTTGACTGGCATGACCCGTGAAGGTCCTAATCAGTTGTTTAGTCGACAAATCCCACCATTTGACAACTCTCTCCCCAGACAGCAAGGTTTTCCCATCTCCACAGACTGCTAGAGATGTCGTCTTCCCTTTTCCAGACTTCCATTTACATTTTACACTATTTTCCTGTAAATTCCAATTAATTATGTGATGGTCATCCGCTGCTGTGAATAATCCAAGATCTTCGGACCAAGTCACTGCGGTGACAGAACCAGTATGACTCTCTAATTGTGCATTAAGCGAAGAAGTTGTGGTATCATAAAGCGTGACTCTTCCATTCACTGAACCCATTGCAATTATGCCCTTGCTGCTGGATTCTTCTGAGAATGACTTCTTCCTCCTTTTCTTCCATGGCGATGGCTAAAATATTATAAAAATATTGTAGATTTAAAATCAAATTATAAAATTCTACGTTAATAACAACATTCACGTCGCATTAAACGAAAATAAAATTACGACCAATATAACACGATAATTATTAAAACATAAAATAAAATTACAATAATAAATTATTATATTTAATTATAAAAAAATTTGATTATCCTCAATTTTAATAGTAGCATTTATAAGAAAAATACGAATTCGATAGTCTGTGTACTCCAAAAAAAAAAACTATACGAGTAATTAACATAATGAGGCGAAATAATACAAGGAAAAAGAACGTACATCGACTAATTAAATTTCCAATAATTTATTTTCATTCTTTAAATCAAGTTAACAGCAAAAAATATCGTAAGAATTTATTATTGATATCAGCCGAACATAATGTAACCTCTACAAAATTCGAACGCTCTCGTACGAAAATAATCGAAGAAATAATTAATATAAATGGCATTTTAATTACTAAATCGTACAACTAATCAATGATACTTTATTCCAACGTTTTCCGATGCGTCCTCGTGATGCTATAAAAGAAAAAAATTCATTTAAATAGAAAAGAAGATAAAGGAGCACATGGCTCACCGTGGCATTCGCTGACTGAGTACTGACGTAAATCCATGTTAAAACGCAACACGGTGAGGATAAATGAAAATTCGATGTATATTCTTGTTTTAAACGTCCCGTTGGAGTGTCCCAGATCTTCAACTTTCCGTCATTTCCGCAATGAGCAAAATATTCGCCGTCCGAGGAAAACGCGTAGCAACTCGCGGCAGCCGCCATTTTTTAACTGCCAACAGCTTGGCGTGAAGTTGGTCGCATTTTTCAATTTTATCCCATCAATTTCGGATAACTTCAAGTTGCACTTAGTGAAAAATAGTTGCACAAGTTTTCTGCTTTCTTTTCCGTTCCGTTAATAATCGGTTTTGTTTGTGTATTTCAAAGTAGAAGTAAATTGCAAGTGCCCATACTTTTAAAGTATTGTTATTCTCGTCGAGTTGGTGTGATCCTATGCAATGTAGAATTCACTTGTTTATTCAAATTGAACGTAAGGGATGATGAAGTGGGAAGGCTACAGGGATAAAAGACGAAACAAGTAAGAAATATTCTGTTTTTTTGTTATATTTTTATTAGATTTTAAAGTGAAACATTGTTATGGCACGTAATAGGTAGTTAGCATTATTAATCGTGGCGCGATTTACCAATTAATTGGTAAACGTTATTAATACCGCGTAATATTTGCATTTAGTTATGATTATTAATGAAAATAGACTTCTTTACGTGATTTTATGTTGAATAGTCTAATATCATTATATTTATAAATAAAGCTATAGAATAACAATGGATTTCTATTCCACCGCGGTATTCTGGCCTTCGGTCAAACTTGTTTCGCGCATAGGAATTAGTGTCGCCGTTTAGACGCTTTTAAATTCATGTCCTGCGATCCTTTCGATATTCAATAAGCCTTTTAACATAATTTTGCGCGATTGTTTATTATTTTTAATCGTTGAAAGCTTATTTAATTACTTGTGAACAATATCGCCGCCGAGACGTTTGATCTTCAGATGGCGTTGCAGATTTACCGCGACTTTTAAAAGAATACTTTAATAATAATAGAATGTAAGGTACTAATTTAGATTGTTAATGGATATTTATACAGTTAAAAAAGTGCAATTATGGAAAGCTTATTAATTATTGACAAATGTTTTTACTTAATCTTTGAATATTTGTAACTTAAAGATATGAATTTCAATCCATTCGCTGTTTGACGATTCTGGCGAACTATTTTGCTAAACATTTGCAATAAACGTAATACATGAGGATACAAAGAGTCAAAACAATGTCGAA
This sequence comes from Cerceris rybyensis, assembly GCA_910591515.1. Lineage (NCBI taxonomy): Eukaryota > Metazoa > Arthropoda > Insecta > Hymenoptera > Crabronidae > Cerceris > Cerceris rybyensis. Next base: position 610,294 of record OU342802.1, read on the forward strand.
TGAAAAACAATGATATTTATTACAAAATTATATTATTTCAATAAGAAATGAAGAAGTTTTATACATGGTAAAAAGAAATTATTTAGTAGGGGATGGTCAGATCCATCTCGTCCTTGTGGAAAATGAAAATGTCCTTGAACATCATGTTAGGACCGTCGTACTTGTAGTTGTAAATAAGCCTATCCAGAGGGAAACCGAATGGCTTTGTGTCCATCTTGTAGTTGCCGAAAATTCTAGACGTGTATTCCATCTCTGCGCTGACTGGGCTTACGTAGGCAAACAGCTGGAATGGCATGCCTTCCTTCTTACCCTTAGGTAAGATCAGTCTCTCCGGGAAACCGGTCAGTCTCTGGTTGTAACTGAGAGGTTTGCTACCATCCAGAGCCTTAAGAACCTTCTCATAGTAGACTTCACTGGGTTCTTGATCATTGCTTACAAAGAAGAAGTCTTCGCTCTTGCGTGAGATCTTGTTCAGGCCAGCATTCACTGTTGAAAGATTTCATAATAAGTATACGTAGAACATTGAATTTAAAAGTATCGAAGGAATAGGAATGGTACTTACGGTTGACAAGGTAGTTGTCAATTTCATAGAAGTATTTGAAGTTCTCTGGGAACTCTACTAGTTTGTGGTGAGCATCGTATTTAGGTCCCAGGAAGACTCTGATAGCTGCCTTGGTCTGCTTTTCAGAGTTGATGGTAAAGTGGAAGCTGAATGGTTTGTGGTTCAGACGGTATTGTCTCACTTTAACCAGTTGGCTGTCTGCTTGCTTCTGGTCTTCGGCCATTAAGCCATTGTTAATTGTAGCATCGAACTGGTCGAAGTAAGTGATCAGCTTGTCAATCACGAATGATTCGATCTTCAAGCTTGGGAAGACAATCTCATTCTTGTTGTATTGTTTCTGGTGTGCTTGGTATCTGTAAGAATCGAAGAACGTTAATTCCTTGGCTGCTAGTTCCAAAAATTCTGTAAACTTTCAAAGTTCAATGATTGCAATTCTATTCCTTCTAGCAGAAATATAAAAGTTTCAATTACTTGTAGTAGTAGTTAATTATCCTCTTGTAGAACCGGTAGAAGGCAGGGTCTCTCATAGAAGTAGAGTAGAATTCGAGAGCACTAGGAAGAATCTGATAGCTGTTGGATGGCTCTAAGTTGAAGCCAAGAATCTTCCTACCAAAGATCTCGATGCTACCGTAGAATTCACGGTTGCAGGAGTCACCATTACCCTCCAACATGTTACCAAGCAGATTCAAACCCTCCGGTGTGTAGATGTTGATCCATTTGCCAGTAGCATCCAATGCATATCCAGAGTCAATTGCAGCCGATACTCTCATTTCCATGTCATGAATGTCCTTCAATTGATTTTCATTCATTTAGTAATCATTAATTAGCATTGGAAATAATTCAACACCTCCGATACATCTAAAATAGCTCTTATCAGCAATACTGTCTTAATACCTTGACATAGTTGTTCTTGTAGTATGGGAAGTTGCTCCATTGCTGTCTCTGAGGGAAAGGAAGACCATTGGCGAAGGTCATTGTAGGATAGTATCCAGCATAGAATGGTTTTTGCCAGTCAAAGTCTTCGATTTTTGGCAAATCATTGGAAAGTCTCTCCAAGTAGTATCTGTTGAGCAGCTGTTTGTGCCCATACAAGTAGTCTCCTCCACGGTAGTTTGGCAAGTTGAATTCCTCCTTGGTCATCCATAAGGGCGAGTCCAAACGGAAGAAGAAATAGTAGGCGTTCAGACCGATATCCTCGGTAAAGTAGTTCAGTTTGTTCTCCAAATCGTACTCTCTGTTGAGGTACCAGCCAGAGTAGTTAGCTGGGATTATGTAAGTTTGGTATCCCTCGGATTTCTCCGCATCTGAAAATTCAAGTGAACTGTTACATCATTTAGATTTCTTTTTAGAGACACGATATTTCCTTCACTGCTACGCGAATTATTTTTACGCTATCGTTCATTGATTAATATTATTCAATGAATAAGTCCTGATATCAGAGTAAGCTACGAATAAACAAGTAACTGGTTCCAAAGTCGAAGTTATTTCGGTGGCAAATTAGTTATCTATGGTAATAAGCGAAAAAAATATATGGCAAAGAGATTTACCCATTTTTGCGAAGGTTTTGACGTGGTGAGCCTTCTCGAGGACCTCAGCATTGAAGAACAGGTTGGGGAACAATTCGTATGGGGGTGGAAGTTGAATGTATGCGGTGTCGGGTCTTCTGATGACAGCATTGTACAGAGCAATTACGAATTGGTTCTCGTTGACGTAGACTCGTGCCCATAGAGCGGTCTTGTAGAAGGTTTCAAAGTCTTTAGCATAATAGAAGAGCTTGAAGAGAGCCTGGCATTCTTTGAATAACTTCGGGTAGAAGAACGAGAATATTTCTCCTCGAGGAAGCATTCCCTGTTCATACATGTACAGGAAGTCCTTCACGACTGCCTGAAATTTTAGGAAAACAATCTGTAGATTTCTTATCTGTTTTGAAACAATTTCTTATACTTGTAGTTGATTATTGTGCCCGCTTTATCCACTATTCTAACTCCTCGTCCAGAATCTCAAAGTTTCAGACTCTACCTTGAATCTTCTACATTCTCTTAATTAACAAATCCCCATTAAAATGAATCACACAGAAGTCTGAAATTTCTTAAGCCATCCTATTAAAATATTAGCCCATCAGAGTCCCCAACTAGAATTTCAGAGTTTCATATTCTACATTTTCTTAATTAACAAATCCCCATTAAAATGAATCAAACAGAAGTCTAAAATGTATTTAGCCATATTATTAAAATATTCTAATGCAAAGTCTTGCTTTTTGCAAGCAAAGTACATTGAAACAGAAGATAGAAAAAAAGAACCAACCGGGTTGCTGTAAGAGTCGATGTTCTGGTCGATGTTATATGCTTGCCCCTCTTTGTAAAGGTCAGGATTTATTGTCGTTACTTGCTGGACATGATACAGCAGGTTGTAGACCTTCTTCTGCTTCTGCAAGTAGTCCCCATCGGCGTCCTTAGCTTCGTAGTAAGAACCGTTTACGAAGCACACGGCCAAAAGGCCGAGAAGGCACAGTCGTAGCATCTTTCTGCGTTAATTCTTCTCGCGAAATCCCTTGCGCACAGATTCTTATACCCTCAGTATCAACCCCCTCCTTTAAGACACCGATTCAGATTTCAGCAGCTGCTTGATTCTTCTTCGTTTGAGACTCTGTTAACATCTTCATTTTGTCGGCTTTTTTTTTAGAATCATTCTATTCGGTGATAGGAGATAAGTAAACTTTGTTGTTGATGTTAATGCTTGTTGGAGGCTCTTGGAACTTGTTTACTTGTGGCTGCAGAAATGAGAGTATTAGGATTCCAATTTAAGAAGGTACTCCTGAGGATTGTTACAGTGAACATGTTCATTTTCAAAGTCTACTTTGGAAAATTATATTTGAAGTTTACCACTGATAGATAGTTATCTTAGCAATACCCTTATCAGCAAGAATCCCTCTTATTTTGAAATTAAAGGGCTTTTATTGATAGAATGCAGAGGTAATTTCAGATAGATGTAGCAAAAGTGTAAATACAATTTGCAATTATAATTGTGATTGATTCTTCAATTTCTATTTATGCAAATTCATTTAGTATTTTCTTGAATTGAGTAGAGTCTAGAGTCTTGTCTAGAATTTAGTAGACCTCAAAAATGAGTTATAATGAGAAGTTTTATTATTCAAAGACGTTTCTCTCGTGAAATTTCTTCAAGAATTGACCATACTCTTCTTAAGATGCATGAAGAAAATCCAGAAGGAATATTTCACTAAGTCATTGCAGTTAAATATATTGTAGAATTTGAAAAAACTTGTGTATTCACAGAAATAGAATTTTGGTTGAAGGGCAAAAAGAAAAGACATGTTTATCAACCATATTTTATGGCAGATCCTGTCCTTAATTCTTTGCGTGATTCGTTCGAAGTTCGTGTCATCGCTTTTGACCCCTCAGACTTATCGAATTTCGACAACATTTTTTTTATCGATCGCAAAAAACAGTATCGAAAATTGTAAGAGAAATTTACAATCCCCCTGCAGCATCGAATCTATCAAAGAGATCATTTAATTTCAATGAAATCTTTTGTTCTATTTGTAAAACATAATTAACAATCATGTCGCCAGACTTCTTCAGATATATTCAAATTATTACAATCTGTTATGTGAAGCTGCAGGAAACAATGAGAAATTACAGATCAATTATTGTTGATGTAACTGCTAATTATTGCTTCCGTAATTGTTTAAGGTATAAATGCTACTCGATATACAAAATTAGCTCACAAATAGGTAGGAATTCATTATGAAATTGTGATAGCAAGAAAATATCTTATCTCAATGTTTATTTTGTATGCATCATTTGCGAAAATAGATATCGTTCTGAGTTTAGATTAATTAAAAAATTAATAGAAAGAAAATTAATTCATAGATTGGAAATTTATATCATAAAAAAAGTTGCCCTATTTGTGCACTTTGAAGCAACAACGATCTCTCGGTTTCATAAATTTCGATAATACCTCGATTACGTTGCAACTTTTTTTTTACGAAATATACAATCGTAATTTTAAATCGCGAGCTTCTTTTTCTTCGGTAAGCTTTATTATGTTAAAGTTATTCCCCTTATCTGTATTTTTGCGTACACGCAGCCGATGAAATTGCATACGTTATTTATCGTAATTACCGCGTTATATCGTCTTTTAAACGTGGTATTTAAATCTTTGCGATTGCAACTAAAAGCGAGTAAATAGCCAGAGCTATCGGCGAAGAGTCGAAATCTGCTTGACATTTTGACATCATACTTCTCATTAAACCTAAAAATCTGTCGAATCGACAGAAACCAGAGGAGAGTCTCTGATTTATTAAAATTTCCCTCGATCCCTCCAGGAGAACAATCCAATGCTCTCCTTTATCTGGTAGGATTTTTTTAGGGTATCATTACTATATTTACCATGTAAATTTATTTCTTGAGCTTTTATTAAAAATGTTTATTATATCTCTCAAATATTTTAATTACATAGAAGCTACCTCAGGTGATTAATTTCAAGAACGTAATTGCTAAAGGAAAGAAACAATCTTTTTCTTCAAATATATAATTGACGATGGGAATTAAATAAGATTTTTTCATTAGACAGAGAATTTTTCAAATAGAATAATCTGTCAGCTAGATCGGAGTGATTTTGGGATTCAGAAATTTTGCTTTTTGCGTAGAGTATGCACTTTAACACCTAAGTGTAATAACATTTAAATTTAAAACCATTTAGAACCGTGGGCTTTATTTTTCATAGTTTCTCCCTTCGGGCGGCGTAGCAATGCAAAAAAGGTTCAATTGTCCAAACAAAAGTCACCTTATTATGTTATACTATATAAAAATGTAGATAAATTGATCAATTACAATAATCAGTTTGTTTAAATGTAATCTTTAGCCCGCTTGATAGGAGAGACGTGAATGCACCGCCGATGGTTTAGCCCGTCGTGGACGCATTAAAAAGGACTCTTTCATTAATTACCTTGTTAGAGATGTACTAAAACTTCTGCCCTGTAGTTGCACATAGTTTGGATGTTGATATATGATGATTAATGGATTGACAGTAATTCAAGATGATAATGTCGACTCGGTGATAAGTTGGTTATTTATGCCGGAAACAAAGTCGTAGACAATTAAGAAACGAGATGAAATGTTGTCTAATCGTTGGAAGAGTCATTAAGAAAGATCTATGCTGTCTGGCCGGCATGTTTATCACACGTTGTGGTTAAAAGGTCGCCGTTTTAACGATCACTTACACTATTCTATTACAAATAAACATTTCTTCTTTCTTCGGGGCAAAGGATTGAAACAATGGACTAGAAACTTTTCGATGCTACTTTTAATTACATTATCATTGTAATTTTACTTGAAGAATCTTTCAATCCATTGTATTTTTATTGTGAAATACTTGCAGAACTTTTCTCCGTTTAAGAGAGTCTTGCATCTTTCGAGACGAGAAATTATAATTAAAAATAAATCTAATATGAATTTCAATAGCTAATAGCTTCTATAAACATTTTCTATATTAGTTGTACGTTACATTTCTTAAATACTAGAATCTACTTAACAGAAGTCCCCGCATTGAAGTCTCCAATTTCTAACCAGAGAGACCAGTTAGAATTTCTGTAGCAGACAGTTTTCCTATAATTTCCACTATATTCATAATCTTCGAAATTGAAATTTCAAGGGAATAAAATCATCAAGCACACAATTATCATTAAGAAAACAATTTTATTTGATCTCTTTGTACATCTCTCTTTCTATCTCCCACAAGCTCTCATTAAGACACTCGTTAACATTTAAGCAGTGACATTAAGCTCTTCCATTTCCTTATGGTAAATGACGACGTCCTTGAAGTACATGTTGGGCACAAATACGTGCTCTTGTTTGACAGGCCTGTCCAATGGGTATCCCATGGCACGTCCATCAGCAACCAGACGTCCCCAGACTGGAGATTCAATGTAGAAAATCTTGCTCTCTTCAACTGGAGAAACAACGACGACGAATTGGAAGGTCATACCCTCCTTTTTACCCTTAGGCAACAGAAGCCTGTCTGGGAAACCGTAGTTCTGGGTGGTGTAGGAGAATGTTTCGCTACCCTCCATGGCCTTTACGACCTTCTTGTAGAAGACATTGCTGGGTACTTCATCTGGCATCACGTAGGCGGATTCGTGGCTGCTCCTTTCGATTTGGTTGATGCCAGTCTTCACTGGAAGTGGAATTAAAGAGTTAGTTTAAGTGGCCTCATTCAAATGTAGGATTTGAGCTTTATATGAAAATGATTTAGCTTTGTATCAATTGATTGGAGACTGGGGGTCTAGGATAGTTCCTAGTCCTCCTAGTAATTAGGAGCTATAGTCACAAGGTGACTCTCTATCAGTATCGCTGATTAATTGCTTTAGAATTGATTAGTTTCTCTGATCATTGGTCTCACTGACTATCAGTTTCGCTAATAATTAAACTTACTAATTGCTAGCTTCAGAAGTTACTAGTTTTTCGCGAGTTTCATCATTGATTATTTCCACTGTTCATTAAATATTAGTTGTAGCAATAGCAAGAAGGGAAATTTCATACTAACAGTCAACGAGCCATTGGTCCAGCTCCACGAAGTTCATGTAGTTCTTGGTCAGGTCGATTTCATGTCCATGGACATCGTATTTAGGTCCCAAGAAGACACGGCACATAGCCTTGGTGTTCTTCTCGCTGTTTACGACAATTTGGTAGGTGAAGGGTTTGTGGTTCAGGCGCTGCTGGCGAGCCTTGATAAGGGTGGATGTTGCTTCCTTGTGGTTGCGGATGGAAAGTCCATTGTTCAACATGGTTTCAAAATGATCGAAGTAGGTCATCAACTTGTCTACGTTCACCGAGTCGATCTTGACACCAGGGAAACTGAGCTGTTCCTGCGTGTAGTATGGAAGGTTTTGCTTGTATCTGAAAAAGAATATTTTTCCTCAAAATCCATTCCTCTCACTTACATCTTCCTCTATTATAACTGTTCGATAATCTTGAAGAAATAATTCTAGACAAATGAGATTCAAAGAGAACAAACCTGAGGTAGTAGTTCAAAATGTTCTTGTACACGCTGTAGAAGACAGGGTCTCTCAAGCTGGTGCAGAAGATCTCAAGGGCACTTGGGACAATCTGGTACTTGACGTTGCTTTCAAATCCAAATCCGTACAATTTCCTAATAAGAACGTCCAATTCTCCATAGAATCTCTCGTTGACGGAATCAGCATTACCCTGGACGATATTTCCAAGGATGTTCAATCCTTCTGGGGTGTAAATACCAACATGTTTGCCATCGGCGGTTTCAACGTAGCCAAGATCAATGGCATTGGAGATCCTGGTGTGGAGGTCGTGCACCAACTGTTGTAAATGAGAATTCATTAATTGAAAAATCTTTTCGTAAAGAAATCCTTCGATAGAACAATTAAAAATAATTACAATTGCATGATCCTTCATGTGACTTGGGATAACTGCGTTTACTTCTCTCTGGGGGAAAGGAAGTCCATTGCGGAAGTGCAGGGATGGATAATATCCAGTTACAATTGGCCTGATAATGTCAGCGTTTTCGATTTCACCAAGATCGTTGGACAGTCTCTCGAGGTAGTAACTGTAACAGAATAATTACGTTTTAAATGTCTAAAAAAAAAGACTTTGGCATAAATGGAATATTTCTTCGCGGAGAAAATAGTAGCAACTTACCGAGCCAAGAGTTGCTTGTGTCCGAAGAAGTAGAATTCTCCTCGTGGTTGTTCCATCAGCTTGTAGTCGACGCTCTTCATCCAGTAGGGGTATTCCTGGTTGACGAGGAAGTAGTAGTTGTTCAGACCAATATCTTCGGTATAATAGTTGAGTTTTTGTTCAGGCACGTTGTCTCTGGTCATATACCATCCGCTGTAGTTAGCTGGAATGATGTAGTTGTCGACACCACCAACAGACTTCTTCACTCCTGCGAATTACACACATATTTAAAAATAAAATTTCATTTTCATCCCGAGGAAGTTAGCTTTTCCACCTCTCGGTGCAGCTCAAACCGGGAAATTCGATTTTGAAAGTATTTTTCTAAGAAGAAGAGTGTCAAACTTACCCACATCACCCATGGCGATTTGGTAAGCCTTGTGCATGACCTCTTCGTTGAAGAAGAAGTGAGGAAGGACTTCGTAGAGAGGCGGAAGCTTGACGTGCTGGCAGTCTTGACGATGCATGACAGCAACGCAGAGAGAGTAGATGTACATCTGCTCGTTCACGTTGAATCTAGCCCAAACAGCGGTGTTGTAGAAGGTGTCGAAGTCCTTTGCGCTGTAGAGGACACGGAAAAGGACAACGGCTTGGCGGTGCATATCCTGGTTCATGATGCTGAAGACCTGGCCGCGTGGCAGCATTCCATGCTTCAGGAACTCGAGGAACTCGGTGATTGCTTCCTGCAAAAGGACAACGAATATAGCTCCTATATATCTTATAATTCTTTGAAGACTATGGACTGGGTCAGATTGAAAAAATAGAAATTTTATTAGGCAGATAGCAATTTTTAATATGAATATGTAGACACTCTGAATGATGATCTTTCAATATTCAGAATTTAGTAGAGTAATTTCATTAATTAAAATAAGTTAAAGTTCAAAATGTATGCAACTGCAGGGCCGAAGTTTTAATGTAATGTGTCTAATATGGTAATCAGTGGAAAATGTAATGTTTAAAGTAGATATTTTATGGAAAAGCAAGTCTATTGACTCCTCTTAGAAAGGCTACTCTTAGAAGGTAGCATAGGATCAAAGAAACTACAGTATTATTTGTCAATTAGAAAGAGAATGAGCAAAAACCAGTTAGCCATGTCTAAACTTGTCGGAGGACAATAATCTGGTAGTAACAGCATGTAGTCTATTAATCTAACGATAGTAGGAATAATCACAGATAGTTGTGCATACCTTGTCCAAGAAGTTATCAACATTGTCAAGGAGGTTGAAGGTGCGCGCCTTCTGGTAGAGTTCCGGATGATAAACGGTAGGCTGGTCAACGTGCCAGAAGAGTTCATAGATGCTCTTCTGTTTAATGAGGAAACCCTTATCAGCCACTTGGGTTGGCAGGTGCATAGCCTGCGCCAAAAGGCACAAACTGGCCAAGGCGCACAGAACGAGCTTCATCTTTTCTCTTTCTTGATTCTATGCCTCGAGAAATTAGCGAATCGTCGATTTATATACCCATCTGAGGTATCAGGAGTTATCGATAACGCAAGAGCACATCGAGGTCAATATTAGGGTAAGGTCGACAAGGTGGACGAGTTAATCTCTTATCAGGAATGGGATGACATCGTTATTATTGATATAGTCCTCCGATGATGTCTGAGAATTCTACATTTACACAATTTTGGCTCGCGGTTTTTTTTCTGCCCTGTGCGACAGCAAATCTTCATGCTTACTTTTTTGCAGTTTGTTTGATCTCTGCGTTTATAGAGTTGGTGGGGGAGGATAGAGTGACGTTGATTTGATTTTCAAGTTTAATATTTATTCTGATTTTGGCGGATTTGTATTCTTCTTTTTCATGAAAGCAGACCTAGTTTTTGAGGTTTGCAATCTCTGTAGGAGTGCGGAGTTATTTTTCTTATCAATAGGGAACATTTTTTTATTCAGTCTTTGCTGCAAACTGAACTTGCTAAATTTTCCAATCGAGAAATATTGATTCTTAATTTATAGAATTGCACAACGAATTGTTGGCTAGCTTTAATCATGCTGGAAAATTACCAAATAAATCTACGATTAAATTTATCGTAAATAAATAACAGTTTTAATCGTTAACCACGACGACCTCCAAATGGAACCTTACGTAATCCTTCTTTTGCATTTTTCTTTTTTAATACAACTCATTTAACAGCTTATCGAGAACTAGCGATAAAAAATCCGTGAAAAAAAATTGTGCAATTAGTATTTACAACAAACAAATGATCGTTTAATAACAAAAACATCTGGTGGATGATTAGATAAATGCGATTTTATAAAGAAAACTTTAATTGATTTGAACAGATGTAGAAAGAAAATATCCTTCCAATTACACTGCGCACAGCTTCCTAAATTAGCATTTTAATTGAGTTGTGCCACAGGAAATATTAGTTAGTTCTTCTATCAAATAAAAATGAATAATTAACAGCAGAATACTTCTAAAATCGTTTTTACTTAGCCGATGACAAATTGCAAGGATCATTTGAACTGCAGAGGGTTGATATGCATGGAATTACATAATTGCTATTCAAATTACAATGTAATATCAATAATGTTGCAAAATATCGATGTACAAAGTGCATAGGAAAAAAATGAAGAGAAGACGTGAAGTTTAGCTCGTGCAAATGCGAATCTGGATGTTGGACCCTCACGATAAATCGTTATCAATGAATTTTCGATCCACCGTGGTCGATATTAAGAAACTTTTTGGCCGGAGAAATCAACGATTCGATTGCAGTTCACCTTTGACCCTGAAATTCATGATTGTAGAAGTTCATTAAGCTTCATTTGCATTCTACTACTCGAGATTGCTAATTAATTTGATACATATGCATTTCATTCGTTGATCCATTAATTAATACGATAACGATGGAGGGAAGAACAGTGCAGAATATAATTTATAATTGTTTATATTCTATTTTAAAAAACATATTTTAACAGATAACAAAATTTGAGTATTCGCATGGATTAATTTATTAAAAAATGGATTTAATTGGAGAATGTCTACTTTTTGCTCGTATCTTTAATAGATCTTAGGTAAGGGATACTGGGATAATTAAAACAACATGTTTCTTCACGAAGAAATAAATTTATTGAGTGGAAGTTGAAATAAATTCATTTAATACTACTAGAAGTATTAGAAATTATAATTTATTGAGATGCTTGGTCGAAGAAATAGCCATTTAATGATAGCACTTCTTCATTTCGAATACAAGATAGCGATTTGATATTTTGCCGTTCTTATTTGCTTGATTATTGCTATCATTGCTGATGGAATATTCCTCTTTATATTAGAACAGCTTAATTAACCGTATGTTTGCTCGAGGAAGATTAAGTTTCTAAATCTACTTATAAAAATATTTTCCAAAGTTCCAATGAATTAAGAAACTCTTCAATATTCCTAAATTGCAGTAAAATTATTTACTGCAACGCAACGTTAGTTAACTTCCAAACGTTTAGTAATGAATTTTATAACGATTATCGCTTAAAGTAGCTCATTTCCACCTACATTTTAATACGTTACAGCAAATCAATATATCGGTAAACCCACGAATTGTCATTTTACTACAATCTTTCCCTTAATGCCCTTAATAAAAAAAAATCCCAAAATCACCCAAGGTGTAACCCTCCTTCAAAGTAGACCAGAAAATGCTAAAGAGGTTCGGATAAGTGGAAAAAACACACAATGCGGTATCAGTTCAATTTCTAAAGTTCTTTATTAGAACATCATTTACAGTCTGAAGAATGAAAAAGGCAGGGAAAGTGGTATCCACAGAGACAGAGTGGAAAGTTTACATGTTCATCGTCTGTTTCTCTTCAATGTTGTGGTAGATGTAGAAGTCCTTGAAGAACATGTTGGGGGTGATGAACTTTCTCATGTTCATTGGTCTGTCAAGAGGATAGCCGAAGCATTTTCCATCGAGCATCAGCTTGCCGAACATCGGGAATTCGTAGAGGTTGACCTTGCTCTCATCCAGCTGGCTGACGAAGAAGAAGAACTTGTACTTCATACCCTCTGGTTTACCCATGGGGAGAGTAAGACGTTCGGGGAAGCCCATCTGCTTCTCGTAGTAAGAGAACGGTTCGCTGCCACTGATGGCCTTGTTCAGTTTGGCGTAGAAGCTGTCACTTGACAGTTGGTCGGGCATTGTCAGCATAGATTCGGAGCTGTGACGCTCAATGTTGTTCATTCCGCTGCGGACTGCAAGTAGAAAAAATCGGATGAGACGAGTTTGAAGGTGAAGGAACGAAGTGGACGACTAGGAGGGTAAAGTTTTCAAAAATTGATCACTTGTCCGATTGTTGGAACAGAGGATGAGGGTTTGAGAACTTAATTGCTCGTTAGGCTGACGGGACAGAGGATAAATGATGTTTGGAGGACTGCACAGAGCAGAATGAAAATAACTTTAGCAATTAAAGAAAGAGCCAAAAGATACTAACGGGTCACTACGAATTTGTCGAGTTGAACGAAGTATTTGTAGTATTTCTGGATGTAGCTGAGGTCCTGGTATTCATCGAAGGCAGGTCCAAGGAAGATTCTGAAGACAGCCTTGGTGTCCTTGTCGGAGTTGATGTTGAATCTGTAGGTGAATGGCTTGTAGTTGAGGCAGTAGCGACGTGCCTTCATGCGAAGGGCCAATCCTTCCTTGAAGTTCTCCATGGTGACGGCGTTGTTGATGAAGGTGTCGCAGTTATCCATGAAGGTTACCATCTTGTCGATGTTGACATTTTCGATCTTAACACCTGGGAATTGGAGCTCGTTCTGGGTGTACATTGGCATGTTCTGCTTGTATCTGTTACACAATTCAAGCATTAATTATCATTCTAGAAGAAAAATGCAGATTAGCAATTAAACTAGGACTGTACAGTACCTGAAGAAGTAAGTCATGATTCTCTTGTAGAGCATGTAGAAGGCAGGGTCTCTCAGGTTGCTGCCGTAGCACTGAAGAGCACTTGGGATCATCTTGTTCTTGTTTTGATAGTCGAAGTTGAATCCAAGGATGTCACGGGCAAGAGCATCGTACATTCCATAGAATTTCGTGTTGCAAGAGTCAACGTTGCCTTCGATCAGGTTTCCAAGGTAGTTAAGACCCTCTGGGGTGTAGATGTTGATCTGTTTGCCAGTGTTGTCCATGATGAATCCAGAGTCGATGGCGTTCATGATGCGGGTTTCCAAGACGTCGATTTCCTGCAAGATTTATCAACATTTATTCCTTGTTTCTTTCACTTCAAACATACCGGAGTATCCTTCCCAGTAAACGTACCTTGAGGAACTTGTACTTGTAGTAAGGAACAGAGGTGTAACGTGGTCTCTGAGGCATGAAGACGCCATTTTGGTACATCAGGGTGGAGAAGAAGCCAGGGTAGATGGGTTTGTACCAGTCGAAGTCCTCGATGTCACCGTAACCGTTGGAGAGACGTTCCAAGAAGTAACGAGCAATCATTTGCTGGTGAACGTAGTAGTAGACGTCACCACGGATGTCCTTGGGGAATTGGTAGTCTTTGCCGTTCAACCAGAAGGGCATCATTTGACGGATGTAGTAGTAGTAAGCGTTTAAGCCAACATCTTCGGTGAAGTAGTCCATGGAGTATTCCTGGTTGTAGTATGACTTCTCGTATTTGCTGGAGTAGTTGGAGTAGATCATGAACGTGTCCACGTTTTGGAATGCACTGCCGCTGGTCATTCCCTTCAGACCTGAAAAGAATTATTCAAGTGTATTCATTTCAATAACACAAAGAAACTATCCTCTGACAATTCCGATGGAAGAGAAAGTATTTTTCATGGAGATTTATTGAGAAAGATGTACCAACCACGAGACATCTTGAAGCGTTGAGCCTCCTGGATAACTTGAGAGTCGAAGAACATGTTGGGGTAGATTTCATAGATGGCTGGCAGTCTCATGTATTTGCAGTCGTTTCTGTTGAAGACAGCAACGGTGAAGGCGTTGGTGAAGACTCCATCGTTCAAGTAGAGTCGGGCCCAACAAGCAGTCTTGTAGAAGGTTTGGAAGTCCTTGGCTTGGAAGAAGAGTTTGAAGAGGAGGGCCATCTCACGACGGTGTTCCTCATTGTACACGGAGTAGATAGCTCTACGGTCAAGCATTCCTTGCTTGTACCAGTAAAGGAACTCCTGGACGACATCCTGAAGAGAAGAAAAAAATCTCTCGTTCTTATTCCATTCTCAAATCTACCCCCTCAAGAAATATAGAAATCTTTTTTATATTTTATTTCAGTATATTCTAATAATCGACTGGAAAGAATATTTGCACCTTTCTTTGTTTGCACTCTTCGCCAATGGAAAATGAAGCAACGATATGTTCAAGAATACTTTCAATGATCTTCTAAACGTTCTAATATCAATTGGCAATGATTTTCAAATAACTTCATACAATGGCTCAGACTTGAATGACTGTCAGACATGCTGAACTTAAAAATATCAGGAGAATTGAAGTTTGAAAGTCTCATTTCTATTCACCTTGTTGGCGTACATGTCCATGTTGCTCTGGATGTCATAGTTCCTGCCGACGTCGTAGAATTCAGCATCGATGAGTTCGTTCTGGCTGACGAAGAACAAAAGTTCGTAGATCTTCTTCTGTTTGTGGAGGAAGTCCATGTCAGCGGTGCGACCGGAAGTGAATTTCATGCCTTCGACGGCGAAGACTGACCCGAGGGCCAACAGTAATGCTAGCTTCAACATCTTCTTCTGAGAGGACTCGACTTTCTTGTAAAATCCTCGACGTTTGACACCATTTGTACGAAACACCTCTGCTTTTATACTTATTCGGAATTGGATAATCATCGTGACCTTATGACCCCACCTCATACAGCGCTGAAGAGATATGGGTACATCTTATTTCATTTGTATTTTTCAATTCGATTATATTGGTAGCAAGGATCCTTGCTTTAGAGATTCTCTTGCATGGAAGATAACAGTAGATGTTATCGAGACTCTCTTATCAGCAAAGTGAAAGAGAAGAGTTGTATGAAATTTCTACAAGGAGTAGAACTTAGCCCTTGGAAAACAATGCAAGCTGAAGGGTGTTGAAGTCATTTGAGATTGACTTAATACCTGATAGTATATAAAACAATTAGTATCAATTTAAAGTAATTCAATCCTCTATAAGACATTCCAATTTCGAGATAACACGTAGCCTTGGAAGTCACTCGTTTAACTAGGGATTGTTAATTAATTTTTGAACTTTACAAATTTCCATTGCTGTTAAATACGTTGAAATCTATTTCAATTTGATCTTCAATGTTTGCAAAGGTGTAATTATTTTATTATCAGATTGAAGACTAAATTTAGGCTGTTGAGGATCAAAAAGAGGAGGGGGAGTAGTCTATCGTTCCAGGGGAAGAAAAAAAATCAAACAATAGATGTGAAGAGGAAATTATTTTAATGAAGGCTCGATCAACACCTTATTTTTTATAAGAAGTATAATTTAACGTTACGTTTACAATTCCGTTGTCATAATTATCCTTAATGCAAGTATGTTTCCATGGTTTATCGGAAATAACGATAAGGCGGGTCTTCTCCTCGGTGTTAACCTTATGGGATACAGCTTCGTTAATTGCATAATTAGCCAATCTGTAACTGGTTGTTTGTACCACATCTCGCACAGTTTAATTCTTTTTCTTCGATCAATCAAGAACGTTATGCAAGACTTCTTTGGCGAAATTTTTAATAGAACTTCCAATTAAGTATTGTTAATTACTTGTTCTTCAGCAGCTACTTCTTCTTTTACTTCTTTTCATTCGTATTTTCTCCAAAAAATTCTTTCGTAGGATTTCAACCGTCTATAATCCAAATTTTTTGTGGTATCTGAAGATCAGTTTCACGATAGCACAATTAGAAAATGCTAAGAACATCGAAATCTAAAGGATTTCATGATTTTGACGAGCTAAATTATAATATTTGGTATAGTTACAGATCAAACTTTGAGGAACACAAGCTTAAATGTGTCTTGCGTTACTTCAAAGTTCCAGGTGTCCATAGAGAGTTAATTAGAACTTGGAACTAGGAGAATCAAATGATTTTACAGTCTCTTCTTTATCTTTAGTTAATTCGAAGTTTATTTGAAAAAATTGTTCAGTGGGTTCAGCAGCTCGCCAGTGAAAGATTTTCTAAGTGAAAAATCTCTGTCCCTTTTCCTCCACTTCTAATTGTTAACTTTCCATAGCAAATAAACGGTAAGATCGTCGATGTAAAAAGCTATTTTTGCACGAGATAGAAATAAATGGAACGATACGAAATATAAAATTGTTTGTCACCATAGGTTTATCATGGCCGTATCTAATTAGCGACCAGGGCAACAAAATAATTGGATAATTAAAACGGCACTGTTGGAAACAAAATTGTTCGATTATTTTCAATCTCTCACGGAGAAAATATCGGACTTGTATTCTTCATTTCCAATAATAATAATCATGTTGATGATGAATGAATGAATGAATGACAATAATCGTTTAAAATGCTTTATAAATCATGACCCGCACCTCTAATTCTTTATTAAGATAAGCACGTAAATTAACGCGACTGTTGCAAAACAAAGAGAATATAAATTTCACATTGAATTACAATTCGATTTTCTGTAGATACAATTTTATAATTAATTGTCAACGGATTTTCTAAAAAAATATTTATGTATATGCACGTAAAAGTTTATCGAACGTGGTCTCCTCCGATAACGATAATTACGCAAAATACACGAGAACCTTTAAAATACCGGCGATAATGGGAGAAGCAGATAGAACCAAAATTATTAATGAAGATAATAATTAAGAAGTATGTTGAAATGCTATTCGAGAAACAAATGACGCGATCAGTTAAAAACAGACTCGCTAAACAGTTAATTAACAAAGTAACGATACAATTTTTCCGAACATACAAATGGATGATTTCAAATGAATTTTTAAATTACTATCAAACTTTCCACCTATATTTAGGTGATGCATTAAAAATTTCATGCCACGTAAAATCATGTTATGGAACTTCGATTAGCCAATTACATAAAATTCGCTGATAAACGTAAGACATTAAAAGATATACGTATTTTCCTCGATAATCATTTTTATTGCCAAGACACGTGTTTAGTACATAACAATTTATTTTAATGTTCATACATTCTTTGTAATATGAATTCAAATTAATTCTTCTTTCAAGAATAACTTTGAATCAGCCTCCTTCTTTAATTAATTCCTGTACGGAAATTACATTCAAGATCTATAATTAATAAACTTGAAATTAGCAATATTACGCCATCTAGTATTTTTAAAATCTATGGTATATGAAAAATCACACGTGGAAATTAATTTGAACAAATTGAAGCTAATTGAATCTTACTCTTCGCACACGATCAGACTAATAACCCCATGTATTTAAATTCAAAATGGATATTCCAATTACTAAAAATGATTTTCTTCATGCCACTTCGAAATACGCTGATTTTATGACAATTGCTAAAATGAAATTGGATAAATTGGAGGCTGACATTAATAACTATGATGAAACGTACTCGAAGATGATTTATAATGATGCGTGTACAGATAATACGTGTTATTCGGCGATCGAACTTGCAAAAATGGATTTTAGCGAATTGCAGACGAATTTGAAGATGAAATTAAATGAATTGGAATATTTTGGAAGGGTAGGTGTAATTAAATAAATATTTCTTTATCCAATAATAATAAATTATATGCGAATGATAAAGAAGAGAGGCAATTACGATAAGGTTGGCGAATAGGAGGGTAAAAATATAGAAGATCTTTCCTTTAGCAATTCTTTTTATTAATTTGCTTAATTACATATAGTACAATTGTTGAATATTTATTCTTTGTCTCATTATCAAAGGCCGATACGCTTAAAACCTTTTTCTACGTCAATAATTATCTACAAATCCTTCGAGTACCGACCAGAAGAAAGCAATATTACCAGCGAAAACTTCCGGTTTGTGAAATCGTATTTCCGGAAGCACATTCAAATAGAGATGATACTCTTTATGCATGTAATAAAAAAAAGTCGAAGAACAAATTCTCGAACAAAGAGATGATTGATTGCTGTGGAAATAATTTAAAAGCAGTATAATTAAAATGGAAGTCATTAATTGTATTTCTTCGCTACTAGGATTCCGCAATTATTGAATATATTTAATAAATATTCTGATCGAGTAATCGAATCAAGGTTTTAGTGTTATTTTTTGATAATTTTTATTAATGCTCTAATAATATTATAATTTGTAATGTTACAATTAAGTAATTTATTCAACTGATCGAATAACTTTAAAATATTATTATAATTACAATTGAGCAATTATTTAGTCGATGAAATAACTCGAAGAACTGCTTGATATTGTAATTAATGAACTATTTAAATCGTAAAATAATTCAAAAATTTTTATTAATAGACAAACAACTTATAATAAATTTCTAAATCATATTACAACACGAATATCGGCAACTTGCAATTCGACGATTAAAAAACAATTCCAAAGATAATTCAGTAATAAATTTTATATTGAAAAATCTACCGATATTCTCGTTGACATTAAAATTCACCAATTAAATCGTCAAATATTTAATATTAAACGATTATCAAGTTGTCAATAGAACTATGAAATTTTGACATACGCGGTGATCAGAACAATTATTCGATCGACAAAATAATTTCCGAATATTCCACGAATTCGTGGACCCGTAAAGCAGATCGGAAAAGTCTCTCGCAATACTATTCACGATAAATCGGTCAATGGAACTTCGCTTTAAACGATCGCACCCCGGTCCATCCTTTTGTACAAAGATCTTTTTTTTGATTATAAAAGACAAAGTAAGCCGTCGTGTAAAATTCTGCGCGTCCAATTTCACTTTTCTCAGTCAAACTATCGACCATATGCTCCTCGGAAATAAATATCTCTCTTTCTTTCTGTCTCTCACTCTCTCTCTCTCTCTCTCTCTCTCTTCCTCTGCCAGTAGAAGAATTGTTCTTCTCGTTTGGGATCCGCAACCGTAATGAGAAAATAAACTTTTACGAGATTAGAGTAAAATTCGAATCATGCCGGCAGTCAATGATGGAGGCCAGCTACTTTAAGTTTCTTCGGCTGGCGTACCGTTCTGCCAGATTCGCTGTCCGAGGATTCCGATTCGGTATCGTTATATCCTGGCATAGGTACGCCTTCTGATTTGGCAACTTCACAGCTCTCCGCTGCAAAGTTACCTGTTATCTTTGCCTTCTCCAGGGCACGTACTGCAATCAGATGTTCCAAACTCATCAAGAAATTAATATTTGCGGATTCGGTTATGTGATTTTAAATAACGTTCAACTAAAAACAGTAATATTCAAGGATGGATCTCTGTTTTTGAACTCTTCTTTGCTAAAATTTAACAAGTAACCGAATCAATCTTAGCGATTATTCGAATTCAAAGACTCTCGATAATTCTGAACATTAAGAACGATTGTTAAGCATCTCAGTCATGATTTTACTTTGAGATTCTAGAAGGCTATTCTGGCGCTTTAAGTCATCGATATCCTGTTGGTGGGAGCAATTTTTACGACGCATGAATTGTATGTATTCTGCTGCCTTTTTGAGTATCTGTGCTCTGCTGGCAACCTTCTCTCCCTGTAGCGCAGGTACCGAATCTCTGAGACTGGAGAAGCTATCCTTAATGTGATCCCTACGTTTACGTTCCAATGCATTGTGGTGGGCACGTTTCTCTGCCTACAAAAACAAGTAGTTTATAAGATAAGAAGTACTTTGAAGTACACTTCTTGCGTCACACTTCGTAATATCGATTTCTAAAAGTGAAAGCGTCTACCTAACCTCGTATCAACAACATATATTTACGTTTCATCGTTGAATCGATAACGAATCCATTTTATTCATAGGCATAAGGTGAAAAGAGAAAATTATTGTAAAGAAAATCAGAAAATTCGATCTTACTTGCGAATAATATTGCGTGTTATTCGAATGTCTCTGTCTCGAATCGGAGTCATCACCTTCCTGAAAATGAATGTTGCTTTAACGAGGCCTCCGTTAAATAACATTTCTTATGAAACTTACGTCGCTCTCGATATCGATGTCACGATCATCGTCGCTCATTATAATTCACTCGTTCGCTAAAGATATTAGTAAACAAGAGATTTTCCCGAGTACCCAAATAATGATGGGTACATACGATAACAATTAACGTCTAAACACAAAATGTCCCTAAGTCATGGATTTACAATTTATTTCACGGTCTTGTTGATTCTCAGATAACTAAATATTTATCAGGAAATTTTCATTAATTGATAATTAATCTGTGAAAATTATCTTATCAGGTACATGTGGCAAGTGGTGGCAAGTGTAGATCTGAAATAATCACTTAGCTGATAGATGGCGTCCCCTGGGGGAATTTTCAAACGTGATAAGAAAAGAAGAAATTTCTTTTCTTGATTAATTGACCATTTCTCGATGATTTGTTGATTACTTTCTTATTAATGAAACAGATATATACATTAAAAATATTTGTAAACTTAACAATCGAAAACAAATAATACTTATAAACTCTCTGATCGTGTTTCTCTTTGGTGGAGACAAACTTCGAGAAGAAATTCCTCAAAGTTTCTTTGAGTAAGAAAGATTTTCATATTTTTAGAAATTCAGTGAATTAATTAACAAGACTTTTACGTTCCTCGTCGCTTATTGTTTCTCTGGGCGAAGTAATATTCGAGCTGATATCGCTGAACACGCAGGACGGACTTTTTTCTTCTAGCTTTTCTTCTCCCTCAATTTCCTCGCTATATTCGCAGTCGCATTTAAATATTTCCTCTTCTTCCACATTTTCCTTCGTTTTAACTTCTTTTTCTTCCGATGGAACAAATCCCAGACTTCCTTTTGTATAAAGGCACTCGATAACATCCATCTGAAAGTACATTCTTCATCAGTCACCAACAATTTTAATACAAACTTCTTTCTGTCAGATAATTCAGTAACTTTCAATCACACTTTAATTACTTATGCCCTATCGTTCATTAATTTCACATGATAAATTTGCACCTGCGATGCAGTACATTCGAGGATGCTCGTTATATTTCCTTCTTCCAATATTTCTTGCAGAGAAATTAATAGGTTTCTTTTTAAATGATTCGCACAGTAGTCCTCTGAATCTTCTTGTAACTACAGAATTATAGTAAATAAGTTTGTGAATGTATTGAATTCACTGTAGGAAAAGTAATTTACTTATATTAAACTTCATTTTCATTGTAAAGCTTTGTTTAAAATACCTGTACTGCCTCTTTAATGCAATTTTTCACACGGTGTAAAATGTCCTTCAATTTTTCGAGCTCGTTGTTCTTCTTTTTTAACTCCACGAGAAGTTCTTCTTTATCTTCCTTTGTCTTTGTCAGATGCTGCTTGAAATTGCGAATTTTCTCTCGCAATTGTTCGCACTTCTTTTCACAATTTCTTGATATCTCTTTGTAAGTAGCCAGTCGTGAATTTTCCCTCTCTGCTTTCCCATAAAGTAAAATCGCTCCCTGAAACTCCTGCGTGAAATAATGATGAGAATACAAATTTTATTTAACTCGAAACGTCTCTTTAAATTATATATCTCTATAAAAATCGTTAAATTTTTAAAACAGATCTTACATCCATCAATTTATTTATAACTGCCCGCTGCTTCATCGTTCTGTTCAAAGTTATTTTAGATTCCATTTCGAAAAGTTCACACTGCAGTCTGAGAATTCGATCGGCCTCCTTGCGTTCTTTATTTTCACTTTCCAGTTCTCTACAAATCTCAAGAACATCGTCGAGCTCGTCGTTGAGATGAATATTTTCACGAATCGTGCGATGAGTAGCTTCAGCAATTCGTAAATTGATCGCTTTGCGAAGTGATTCTGCTAGATCGTTCAAACGTTCCTCCATTTCTTTCTTCATCCTTTGAAATAGAAGAAATTTTATAGTTCATAATTCAAGATATTGAATTTAAATATTAGAGAAATGTGTCTTTGATTTTGAATAAATATTATTCGAGACCTACATCGCTTTTCCAATAACCAGAGATTTTTCCGCCTCGTAGAGAGTTTCTCTATGGCGTTCTTCTTGCTCTGCAATTTCCTTCTCTTGATTCTCGAATTTTTGCATTAAATCAAGCCGAGCTAGTCGCCAATCTTCCAACGCATTCAATTTTCCAGCTGTATGAGAATTAGCGCGAGTAATTAACGAGTTTTGTTGCTTCAAATAATTATTTAGTACAATACACTATAGAGTTAATTGTAATATTAAATAATATTTAAACGACACGTCCATTTTCAGTCGATATTCTCAATTTACAGTAGGAAAGTTATGTTTGAACCGTTTGAATTGCTGCGCGCAAGTCAGGGCCGTGTGAAGAGTGATACCGTAGGGTTCTTTAAAGCGAGGTGCCCCGTTAGAAATTGGCAACGATAAATTGAATTATTTTGAAGTATTTTGTTAGAAAAATACAAATTTTGAACTCTAATTACTATATCTTTACCGGCAAGCTTAACTTCAGCACTTAAATTGCTTTCCATCGTGCGATATTCAAGATCCATTGCATCTTCCTTCTTCTTAAAGGCAGCAAGCTCCTCTTTGCGCAATTCTTCCAAAGCTAAAATTCGCTCATTTAGTTCCTTAGATTCTTCCGATTTCTCTTCCAAATTTCTCTTGAGATATGCCACGATATCGGAACGATCTTCCTCCAGTTGCTTGTATCTCTCCTTTGCATTTTCAGCCTCTTCTTCGAGTTCCTTGTTGCTCGTTCGCAATCTGGAAGAATCGTTTCATTTTGCCTACCTTCTTGTAATCGTATTAATATATTACATAATAATTTATGGAAAATGTGCCAGAGACTTTGAATTTTTTAACTGGAATCCTTAAACTATATTTTAGATATATTATAAAAAGAGATGAATAAACGATAAGATAGAAAAGCAATGCAAAGTGCTACGTGCTTTTTTGTTTCATGTATACATATATATTCATTGATACATGTAGATACCGTGCCAATTGCCTATTGTTATCCAGAATCTGTTGCTCGAAAGATAAAGTCTCCCTTTCGTTTAAAGATTTCTTTTTACCCTTCTTCTCTTCGCCGGTACGTTTCTTCTTCTTCTTAACTCGCGGCATTTAAGCGGGATTATTTAATTGTAATTAGAATTTGAAGGATTATCTCAAAAATATGACGACTTCTGTTAAATCGATTTAAGGGCGTCACGGCAACGCTGAAAGTTGAAGTTCATCTACATGAATAAATTCTTTTATGTAGATTATTTTCTTTAAAATGCATATTAAGGTGTTTAATAATTATTTTAGTGGATAATTTTTCATTGATAGACTCCTGGCTTTACTAATTATCCTAATTAGTGTTCGTTGTTTTTCTATCTTTGTTCTTTGGCTGGGAGAGAAGGTGGAGTGTCAAAGGGAATTAATAGGAAAACCTGATTCGCAATAGATAATGAAGTTTTAATTGGTAATACGGTAATTAAAATTGATTAAAGATCCTTAAAACTTTATTAACAAAAGCATTTTGTAAGTGGACGATGCATCAACTCCTTGCACCGTGCTTTTCTGTTACTTCTTGGCCTATTACTTTCGATTAATTCCCACGTAATTTCTGTTAAATACCAATAATAAATAAATAAAAACAGGATGAAACTTTTCCAACATAACAAGCAGATTTAATTTCTGCAAACTTAAAAAAACAAATTGGGTCCCTCACAACTCCGAGACTTGCAAGCCCATCTCGATTCAAACAGAACAATTAGTATTTCTAATTTATTTTACATAAAACAAAATTGTACATAGATAAACTTAAAAAAGAAGGTTTCAATAATATCCTCAAAATTATCCACTTATCCTATCCTAATATGCACACATTCTTATAGACAACTCCAAACAATTTTCCAGTATCCGAATTTCGTCACGCGTTAATCAGGGTCTTTCAATGAATACAACATTGTTCATGGTCACGCAGGCTTGTATTTACGAACCATCAGTAACAAACGCGACTGCGTCTAAAAGAAAAGAAAGGAGGAGAAAGAGAAAGAGAGAAAAAGGAGGGGAGAGAGAAATAAAACAATAAATGACCAGGTCGCGCAAACGATTCGAAGTAAACTAGTTAACCCTAGGCGGTGGTGGCGGTGGCTGAGGTCTGCGGAAGTAGATTATCAAACTAAGCATCCCAGTGAGAAGTCCGATGAGATACAAGTCCCAATTCTGGCCCAATAACTGGTCCCATTTGTCTAGTTGATCCACGAGGCTGAATTCTTGCAAATAATCCAAGCCAAAAAGAATTGAAAGCTTGATCAGTGCAAGTGCAACGGGTATCCTGGCATCTGGACTAGCTTCTGCTGCAAGATCGTAGCATCGTTTGGCCAGATAACGATCTTTGGCTAATCCCAGACCACGCTCGTGCATGTATCCCAGGTTGAACATTGCCTGAGCATTGTATTCTTGCTCAGACGCTAATCTGTAGTGGCTGGCAGCAGCCTCATAGTCGACTTTGGTTCCTCTGCCATAATAATGAGCGTCTCCAACTTTTACCTAGTGTTATTTGCGTAATTATAATTCATTGTCACTATTATGAAATCCCACTGAGACAGTAGACTTACCTGAGCCGCAGAATATCCCTGTGCAGCAGCTCTAGCCCACAGGGCAAGTGCTCTGACCAACCCTTCCTCCTCGGAGAGCAAGGTCATCTCTCCCTTGTCGAGTATAAAAGCTGCGTTACTTTGCGCCACTTCGTAGCCCATCTCAGCGTACAGAGCGTACTTTACGAATGCTTCGTTAATTCTCCCTTCTCTGTAGTCCATATGAGCAGTCATCAATTGACTGCTCCATTTTCCCCTTTCGGCAACGTTTTTTAAAAGCTCCACAGCGTTAGGACAACTTCGTATCATGCCCGTTCCAGTTGCTTGCATTTGCGCAAGATTGTAGTATGCCATTACGTGGCCAGATTGACTGGCAAGGTTGAAGTATTTGTTGGCTAACTTGTAATCGCGTCTTACGCCTGTTCCACCTGTTTAAACGATGAATACTCAAATTGAAAGACTGAATTAACCGAAAGTCATGAAATAAATTTGAGAGGCTTACTTACTGAAATACATATTTCCCAATTGGAGTTGTCCATCGACCCAGCCTTGCTCTGCAGCTTCACTGAAGTATTGCAAAGCTTTAGCAGTATCTCTCTCCACACCTCTTCCGTACAGATACATAAGGCCTAAGCCGCTTTGTCCCACAGGATTTCCAAGGTCCGCGGCTTTCTTGAAATACTTATATGCAGTCTCGTTGTTTTGTTTTACAATATCACTACCCTCCAAGTAAATCTGGAAGATGTACAGAGAAAGGATAATGCTTACGATTGTAAGAAATCTATAGCACGCAACGAAAGCGAGAAATTTAACCATATCATGCTACCTTTCCCAGAAAAGCCATAGCTATGGGATTTCCAGCTTCGGCAGCGTACTGAAAATATTGCAGGGCTCTTTCATGATCCAACTGAACCCCTCTGCCGCCTTGATAATGCAACTGTCCAAGTCCAAGTTGGGCTTGGATGTCCCCTTTCTTCGCCAATAGCTGATAGTATTCTATCAAGTCCTGATCAAAGATTCCAGAGGTATAACCAGGATTCTCCTGCTCGTCCAAGAGCCGCACTCTTTGGACGAGTGGTCCACCGTTAAAGGACACTTCCTCGGCTACTTTGTTCGCCACTTTACGATAGAAGTCCAGAGCTCTTTCGCAAGAGAGAGGGGTGGTGAAACCGGCCCAGTAACGATACCCTATTGCCATCTGAGCACGAGTATCGCCACCGAGAGCCGCTGCTGTGTAATGAAGGAGTGCTTTCGCTTGGGATGCATTTACTCCACCTAAACCTGTTGCGTATAAGAACCCCATGCCCTATGGAAGATTTTTGTGTTTACACTATTGAATTTGAAGATAAAAAAAGCAAGAAATATAGCTTTGATATTCATTAATTACATATTGAAGATCGTTCGTATCTTGCCATGCATCGAAAAATTTTACGCAACTTTGAAAATTTACCGCGGACTTAATATCAGCATTTTTCGGTAAAATGGGCATTTTCATACCATGTGAGCAGATGGTAATCCCCATTCTGAGAGCTCTTTGAACGTTTGATGAACATTTGAAATATCCTGATCGATAGTATGATAGGAAGTTGGACCGAACAATGTTCCTAGCAGTTGAGCCCATGCTAGCATTGCCCTGGCTTCACGGTGACCCATGCTAGCTGCTGTTATTAATAGCCCATATGCTTCTACCTTATTCGAACGTATGCTGTTTAAGAGGTTTTGTGCATTTTTGAATATCTGTTCAGCTATAAAAATGTTTTCTGGTTAGATATTCACAAAGGTTGATTAATGTAGTTTCTTGCCACAGGGAAGTAGTAAATGAGTAATTAATAAATTTAAATATACCTTCTTGCTGCTCAGGAGTCAAGGGCTCCTGCACCTCTTCGACAACAGGTTCCACTTGTTCCTCCCCTTCCCATGTTACTGCCTCCTCCTCCTCCACCCTTAAAGTATCGCTTAAAGAGTCTATTATTCCAGGCTGTGCTATTACCACTGCTTTCATCCATCCATTTCTGGTTGTAGAACTTTCATCTTTACTTTCAGATTCACTCTGTGCCTCTTCTTTTCTTTTGGTAATTTTGTCACTGAGATCAGACTCAGAACCTGGCCCTAAATAATTTAGAACATTGTCTTGAAGCACCTTCGATGCTTGCAGCTCCTCTATTACTTCTTCCTCCAAACTAGCATCATCCTCAGTTTCTTTATCCGAAGCTTTTGATTTTTTTTTCGACACCTCTGGCTCAGATGCAACAGCCATAACTAGTAGAAGTAGAATCAATATCCTTCTTGGTTTCATTCTGTCTATCATTCTTTGTATATTACTTCCACTGACGGACTACCCTAAATAGAAAGACAAAACTAGAATTTTATGTTCTTCTCCAATAATACACTGCATCCAGAAATTAAAAAGGAGAGATTTCAAGAAAAGAAATGAATTGCAAGGAAAGAAATTGCAGAAACTTTAGACTTCATTCAAAATGTGCATTATACCTGAATCCTAACCTTAAAAAGTTGAGTAACAAAAAGTTGTTTTTTCGATCGCAAACAAACCAAAGTTAATTTGCAAAATATAATTAACGAAAGATGAGCCTTCGAAGTGTATCTTTTTCGTAAAAATAAACGAAATCTTTCAGTTTCAACAAACCAAATTGTATCCGTGCATTAGAAATGAGAAGTGAGATAAATAAAAATTATAAAAACATAGATAATAACTTTTTCTTCTTACTACTAATTTGAGCAGTTCCTACAGACGTTGATTAGACGCATTTTTAGGGCATGTTTCCCAAGGGTTTATCTTTGCGTGACAGACAAACGTCGTTACGTCATTGAGACACGTCAACACACATCTTCGATAACGTTACCAACGATTTGTCGCTACCGTTTTTAGAGTCACTGCTGTATTTTTTTATTGACGTACTAGCGTTTAGTGACTTATTCTGATGAACAATAACGATACATTTAACATTAACGCGATATTATCGGCGAATCAGCTGTTGCGTTCGAAAATTGCAGCGCATACGCTCTGAAATTGCAAGAATAACTGAAGTTGGCAACGTAATGTATTAATATCGAGGCATGTTCTGCCAAAACATTAATTAAATTCACGGAGAAATTTTTAAATGTGGCAAATTATAGAATGAGAAGATAACGGCGATAAACTTTGTACATTATTAATTATCGCCAATATTATTTTCTTATATTCTATTAATTTATTTGTTTCTGACATGATGGAATGAAGGAAGCAGAAAGGAACGACTCCATGATAGATACTATTTTCAAACGGGTAAATTAATTTTTTCAGATGAATGTCATTTTACTCTTTCTTTATTACTTCCATCCAGAGTTACTAATATTTAACACTTTATTGTAATAATATCATGCGTTTTTACATATCAAACTCGTCACTATCATCATACCTCATTATCATTTCGGGACACTCGAAGTTTCTCCGATTTGAACCGCTATTTTTCGCGTTTTGTGTTTCTACCTAGTATTTTATTGGGAAATTATTTTCCATAGTGCACGAAATATACAGGAAAAGACATGCTCGGCACAGATCAAACCGCTCGAAGGCATACAACGATAATTTCATATTCGATTGTTACACCATTGTTTATACTGAAACAACTTTACAACGGAAGCATTCCCCTATTGAGCTGCAATTAAGAAGTGAAAGAATTTCATCCTATCAGCCACAATCAGTCAATGAAGTGTAATTCTTCTGCAGCAAGCAGTGTCAACCGCTCAGGAGAATGCAATTATTAATTATATAAGTAATTTTTATGTATTAGAAACACATTGTTGTATTATATGAATATGAACTGTATACTACAAATGATAAATAAAGAATAGATTAAATGGAATATATTGTTTTACAATTCTTTCAACCACCACTTTTATTCCATTCCAAACACTCCATTTTCCTTATCAGATACCAACCCAGCGCATTAGAATAAGACATCTTAGTAAAAAAGAACATTATTAGTCAAAAAATGGTACACTAGTGGACCAGACTATACTTTTATCTTTAAGCAAATCGACAGTTCATACATTGTTGAATCGAACGACACCTGTTTCGTTGGAATTCAATGAAAAATGGGTAAGTTATAAGCGTTCAAAGTTTCAGAAAAATTTCGCAGAATTCCAGGAATTTGATGTTATTTTCTCGGTAATGGATAATTAGAAAATTGTATCAGGAGAACATAACATGCAAAGAGGTATCCGTAATTTCGCAGAATTGAGGCTTTTAGAAATTTTCTCCGAAAATGAGAAATTGTAACAGGAGAACATGATATGCAAAGAGGTATCCGTAATTTCGCAGAAGTGAGACTTTTAGAAATTTCCTCCGAAAATGAGAAATTGTAACAGGAGAACATAACATGTGAGGAGGTATCCGTAATTTTTCAGAATTGAGGCTTTTAGAAATTTTCTCCGAAAAATGAGAAATTGTAACAGGAGAACATAACATGCAAAGAGGTATCCGTAATTTCGCAGAACTGAAGCTTTCCGAAATTTCCTCCGAAAATGAGAAATTGTAACAGGAGAACATAACATGTGAGGAGGTATCCGTAATTTTTCAGAATTGAGGCTTTTAGAAATTTTCTCCGAAAATGAGAAATTGTAACAGGAGAACATAACATGCAAAGAGGTATCCGTAATTTCGCAGAAGTGAAGCTTTCCGAAATTTCCTCCGAAAATGAGAAATTGTAACAGGAGAACATAACATGTGAGGAGGTATCCGTAATTTCTCAGAATTTAGGCTTTTAGAAATTTTCTCCGAAAATGAGAAATTGTAACAGGAGAACATAACATGTAAAGAGGTATCCGTAATTTCGCAGAAGTGAAGCTTTCTGAAATTTCCTCCGAAAATAAGAAATTGTAACAGGAGAACATAACATGTGAGGAGGTATCCGTAATTTCTCAGAACTGAGGCTTTTAGAAATTTTCTCCGAAAATGAGAAATTGTAACAGGAGAACATAACATGCAAAGAGGTATCCGTAATTTCGCAGAATTGAAGCTTTCCGAAATTTCCTCCGAAAATGAGAAATTGTAACAGGAGAACATGACATGCAAAGAGGTATCCCTAATTTCGCAGCAGTGAGACTTTTAGAAATTTCCTCCGAAAATGAGAAATTGTAACAGGAGAACATAACATGCAAAGAGGTATCCGTAATTTCGCAGAATCGAGACTTTTAGAAATTTCCTCCGAAAATGAGAAATTGTAACAGGAGAACATAACATGTGAGGAGGTATTCGAACGTGCCACTTCCGAGAAAATGACGTCACATTCCAGGAATTTAGTACCACTTTGAAAATCGGTTTTTCGCTAATAATAACTAACAATAAAATGTAGATCGTTTGTTGGTATGGCTTATTAATTATTCTTTTTCTCATTCTTTCCTTCTTTTCGCCTTTTTTGTCTTTTTCTGCTCATTTTGCAGTTCTTTTTTTTGTTTGCTTTTTTTTAGTATGGTCATACCATTTTCTTTTGACTAATGATGTTTTTTTTCACTAAGATGACTTATTCTAATGGGCTGAATAAGTATCTAATAAGGAAAATGGGGTGTTTGGAATGGAACAGATGTGGTGGTTGAAAGAATTGTAAAACAGTATATTCCATTTAATCGATTCTTTATTTATCATTTGTAGTATACAGCATAAACAATATATAATATACTATTCATACAATACAATTGTGTGTTTCTAACATATAATTACTTATGTAATTAATAATTGCATTCTCTTGAGAGGTTGACACTGCTTGCTGGATATGAATTCCCCTTCAATGGCTGATCCTGACTAATAGGGTGGGATTCTTTCACTTCCAAATTGCAGATCAATAGGAGAATGCCTTCGTGGTAAAGTTGTATCTGAGACAGACAAGATACTTATTTAGTTTCAGTATAAACAATGGGGCAACAATCGAAACTGAACATCATTTCGTATTCTCAACATTTGTACTGAAATTGTATTATTATACACGAATTTTTAATATTAGAAATAATCAAAGAATTTAACAAACTAAACGATACTTACGTGATTTATTTTCGACGGGAAAAGAAAGTGAATTTTCCTTCGTTTGAGAGATGGACTTTTGTTTCCTCAAGCAGTAAAAAGTAGAAATGTCCGATTTCATAGATGAATTTGAGAGCAGTTATCATCAGCCTTTGCCAATCGTTTCACATGGGCCTCACTTAGTTTTCTGTAATACAGAAAGAAATAAAATAGCTAAATTATCCATTTAGAATTTAAATTTCAAAGGAGCTTCAATATTTCTTTGCTGTAGTGACTAAAATCTTCTTGGCTTGAATTTTTCAAATTGAGTATAAACTCTTGAGTTTAACTCTTCTCCTGTTCTAGATCGATAGTTTAGACTCTAACGAAAATACTGGGATAAACTGCATCGACATCGGTCAAGAAATAAGCAAGATATTAACGTTTACATATATTGTCTTTCATCGAGAGGTTATTTCGCGCCGGAAAAATACAGAAAATTTACTAATGTTAGATGGCGCTGAAAGCAGTCGCTGTGTGGGGTTGTGCCGCGGGAATTGAAGGCAGAACACATATATTTTTTGAAAATATAACTATTTATTAATATCGACAACAAAGAAAGATTATTTAGTTTGGTCAAAGGATTGCAAAAACGTGGCGTGGCGAGGTATGCTATGGCGCCATACTACCAGGGGGAAGAAACTCTTATACGAAGTCGTAGATCAGTTCAGTATAGTCCGGGTTCACCACTAGATTGCGTTTCGTACGTAACGTACGCTTCGGGCCATCTGTGAGGCGCGCTTAGGCGCAAATTTGAAATCAAATTGCAGCTAGGTCAAACAAATGAATAACGAAAAACAATATCTGGCGACCACTTGGACCACTTCTGACCACGTGCAATTGCTGTTGCGGCTTGGAATTGCAGAAAAAAACGATTTTTTCAAATTTGTCAGAAATTCGAATTCTTTTTTCATTTTAAATACTTAAATAATCGAATATATATTGTTCTAATAGTGCTCTCAATTTGAAATTATCAAATTGATTGGGCACTATTTCAACATTTTTCGTTTTGTTTATTACTTTGTTGATTTTGTTAATTTGCTCTCTTAGTTTACTTTTATTTTATAGTTCACGAAGATGCGGAAGCTGTGCTGTGTACCTGGATGTGGTACGGGTGCAGAAACACCCGGACATAAATTCCCGAAGGCTGTAGCAACATCCGAACTATGGGCTAAAGCAATAAGGAATTTTCCTTTATTGTACACAACGGCTGCAGCAAGGCAACAGTTTAAAGTGTGCTACAAGCACTTTCCTCAAAGTGCATACAGATTTGGGTGCAACAGGAGATTGCTAACTGATGCAATTCCATCTTTAAATCTTCCAACTGGAATGGACACCGACAGTATGGAAGAGAGAAATATTGAGGAAAGTGCTGAAGTGGCACACTTCAATATTGAACAAGAAGAAATAAGAGGTAAGAATTAAAACCAAATATAAAAAGAAATGTAATACATTATACGCAGTTTCTATATACAGTACATGCTTGTATTTTTTCAGAAACAGAAGTACATCCACATGAAGAGGAAGAAATGGAAATGGTTGCAAGTGTACCATGCATCATACTGGAAGATGCAAAGAATGTAGCGCATACTTCAAGTAAGTATAATGATTAGAAATATAATATAACTGTTAAAATGAAATCGTTATAAATTTAATTTTTAACTTTGTTTTACAGATAGCCCATTAAACAGACGGTCCCAAGCCCGTTTGAGAAAGGAGGAGGATTTGATAAAATAATTGATATAATGTTTCAGGATAACTAGTTGTAAGTAAATATGTAGTAAAAAAATGTAACTCTTTGCCTTTAATAAATTAAGAAAAAAATGAATTTAAGATTATACCTTTCACCTCACTATTATACGAGTATACTGCGCTCCGTTTCATCATTGTGAAATTAAAGAGTTTCAGAAATTTCACAATGGCGAACTGAGTGGATTATACTCATACTTCTCTATAATTCTATAATTCTCTATAATTCTATATAATTAAAAATAGTATATATATATATATATATATATATATATATATATATATATATATATACTGCTTTCAAGCATGCTATATATAAAACTATTAGTTTCAAGTCCCCGGATAGATGGCAGCACATCTGCGGTCTAAATTTTTAATATAGGAGTTTACACCCCCTGCATACTGCTGAACTGGCGGCACCATAAGATGGCAGCTGGTTAACAGCTTGGCCGCTAGATGGCAGCGTGCAGTTGGCCGGTGGCGCCGCGATGCGGCCAGTAGGCCAATCTTCCTTGACAGCCGCAACTACAGCACTGGCGGCTGGCTAACAGCTTGGCCGCTTTGCCGCTAGATGGCAGCCTGCAATGGGCCGGTGGCGCCGCCATGCGGCCAGTAGGCCAATCTTCCTTGACAGCCGCAACTACAGCACTGGCGGCTGGCTAACAGCTTGGCCGCTTTGCCGCTAGATGGCAGCCTGCAATGGGCCGGTGGCGCCGCCATGCGGCCAGTAGGCCAATCTTCCTTGACAGCCGCAACTACAGCACTGGCGGCTGGCTAACAGCTTGGCCGCTTTGCCGCTAGATGGCAGCCTGCAATGGGCCGGTGGCGCCGCCATGCGGCCAGTAGGCCAATCTTCCTTGACAGCCGCAACTACAGCACTGGCGGCTGGCTAACAGCTTGGCCGCTTTGCCGCTAGATGGCAGCCTGCAATGGGCCAGTGGCGCCGCCATGCGGCCAGTAGGCCAATCTTCCTTGACAGCCGCAACTACAGCATGGCGGCTGGCTAACAGCTTGGCCGGTTTGCCGCTAGATGGCAGCCTGCAATGGGCCGGTGGCGCCGCCATGCGGCCAGTAGGCCAATCTTCCTTGACAGCCGCAACTACTGAACTGGCGGCTGGCTCACAGCTTGCCCGTTTGGCCGATAGATGGCGTCTAGCTAGCAGCTTGGCCGTTTGGCCGCTAGATGGCAGCTGGCTAATAGCTTGCCCGCTTGGACACTAGGTGGCGGCTGGCTAACAGCTTGGCCGTTTGGCCGCTAGATGGCGGCTGGCTAATAGCTTGCCTGCTTAGGCACTAAATGGCGGCTGGATAACAGCTTGGGCGTTTGGCCGCTAGATGGCGTCTTCCTAGCAGCTTGGCTGTTTGGCCGCTAGATGGCGGCTGGGTAATAGCTTGCCTGCTTAGGCACTAAATTGCGGCTGGCAAACAGCTTGGGCGTTTGGCCGCTAGATGGCGTCTGGCAAGCAGTTTGGCCGTTTGGCCGCTAGATGGCGTCTTGCTAGCAGCTTGGCCGTTTGGCCGCTAGATGGCGGCTGGGTAATAGCTTGGGCGTTTGTCCGCTAGATGGCGTTTGGCTAGCAGCTTGGCCGTTTGGCCGCTAGATGGCGGATGGGTAATAGCTTACCTGCTTAGGCACTAAATGGCGGCTGGCTAACAGCTTGGCCGTTTGGCCGCTAGATGGCGTCTGGCTAGCAGCTTGGCCGTTTGGCCGCTAGATGGCGGCTGGGTAATAGCTTGCCTGCTTAGGCACTAAATGGCGGCTGGCAAACAGCTTGGGCGTTTGGCCGCTAGATGGCGTCTGGCAAGCAGTTTGGCCGTTTGGCCGCTAGATGGCGGCTGGGTAATAGCTTGGGCGTTTGTCCGCTAGATGGCGTTTGGCTAGCAGCTTGGCCGTTTGGCCGCTAGATGGCGGATGGGTAATAGCTTACCTGCTTAGGCACTAAATGGCGGCTGGCTAACAGCTTGGCCGTTTGGCCGCTAGATGGCGTCTGGCTAGCAGCTTGGCCGTTTGGCCGCTAGATGGCGGCTGGGTAATAGCTTGCCTGCTTAGGCACTAAATGGCGGCTGGCAAACAGCTTGGGCGTTTGGCCGCTAGATGGCGTCTGGCAAGCAGTTTGGCCGTTTGGCCGCTAGATGGCGTCTTGCTAGCAGCTTGGCCGTTTGGCCGCTAGATGGCGTCTGGCTAGCAGCTTGGCCGTTTGGCCGCTAGATGGCGTTTGGCTAGCAGCTTGGCCGTTTGGCCGCTAGATGGCGGATGGGTAATAGCTTGCCTGCTTAGGCACTAAATGGCGGCTGGCAAACAGCTTGGCCGTTTGGCCGCTAGATGGCGTCTGGCTAGCAGCTTGGCCGTTTGGCCGCTAGATGGCGGCTGGGTAATAGCTTGCCTGCTTCGGCACTAAATGGCGGCTGGCTAACAGCTTGGGCGTTTGGCCGCTAGATGGCGGCTGGGTAATAGCTTGCCTACTTAGGCACTAAATGGCTGCTGGCTAACAGCTTGGGCGTTTGGCCGCTAGATGGCGTCTGGCTAGCAGCTTGGCCGTTTGGCCGCTAGATGGCGGCTGGGTAATAGCTTGCCTGCTTAGGCACTAAATGGCGGCTGGCTAACAGCTTGGGCGTTTGGCCGCTAGATGGCGGCTGGGTAATAGCTTGCCTGCTTAGGCACTAAATGGCGGCTGGCTAACAGCTTGGGCGTTTGGCCGCTAGATGGCGGCTGGGTAATAGCTTGCCTACTTAGGCACTAAATGGCTGCTGGCTAACAGCTTGGGCGTTTGGCCGCTAGATGGCGTCTGGCTAGCAGCTTGGCCGTTTGGCCGCTAGATGGCGGCTGGGTAATAGCTTGCCTGCTTAGGCACTAAATGGCGGCTGGCTAACAGCTTGGGCGTTTGGCCGCTAGATGGCGGCTGGGTAATAGCTTGCCTGCTTAGGCACTAAATGGCGGCTGGCTAACAGCTTGGGCGTTTGGCTAGCAGCTTGGCCGTTTGGCCGCTAGATGGCGGCTGGCTAACAGCTTGCCTGCTTAGACACTAAATGGCGGCTGGCTAACAACTTGGCCGTTTGGCCGCTAGATGACTGCCTGCAATTGATCGGTGGCGCCGCCATGCGGCCAGTTGGCCAATCTTCTGTGACAGCCGCAGCTCCAGAACACCTTGAAAACATCGAGTTTCCACTCTTCTTTGCGATTGCATAGTTTATGGTTTAACAAGGTCGTATAGCCAACACCAGCCAAAACTATGCGAAATATCATTATTTAAATATCCTAGCTTCATTTTCTGACACTTTTCAGACACTCATATCTTACTAAACTTTTTAAATTATGAATTAATATGCGCTATTCTCAATTTCGTACGAAATATTGCAGTGTACGTATCGAACATAGGTTATGATTAAATAAAACTTAGCAACGTTTTTGATCTGATAAATTTGATATTTATCATATGTATTATATAAATTCCATCCTTAAATTTTTGTATTAGAAAGGTAATTGTAGTCAAAATAAAGATTGTTGTAAAAATATAAGTTGTAGAAACTTGGGTAAAACCTTTCCCATCTAAGCTTGAACTCCCTGGTTTGTTATTCTAACTGATTCTAACCTCCGAACTGAATCGTTTTGCTCACGTTTACATTCCGTCCGCATTAAATCTGTGAAATTTGTATTCTTCTTCTTTCTACCTGGTTAAACAAAGCATGGACGCGATGGAATTGACGTTAGAGGATGTTTTGGAAAGTTTAACAGAAACGAAAGCCGACCGTTTAAACGAAATAGAACACTTGAATGGTGTCATTTCCAACAACAAACCAGCTACTTTGAGCGAGGATATTGTTTTAGGTGAAATGCAGATGAAAAGAAACAAATTGTGCACGAGCTTATCGAATCAATTACGACGGGAGGAACCAAAGGATTACCCTCTACCAAAAACAACCGATCTATACATCGAAATCTTGGACAAATTGGACGAAGAAACTCTTAAGTCCCAAGAACTTTTAAGGAAAATGAACGTTCATTTGTCAAATATTAAAGAAAACATTGCTCGGTGAGTGGTACATCCTACGTTTAAGTATTATTATTAGCGCAAAAATTGCGACGAATACTTGTAACACGTTGATTGCAAACTACGAGATAAATCGAAGTTTGCGTTCTTGGATGGGACGCTGACTCCGACTCATCTCGTATTTTGTTGCCTTAAATATAAGTAGATTATTTCTATAATTATAATTGTGTGATAATATAATTTGGCACAATTATAATTTGACTTCTTAGATCGGAATCCTGAAAGGTATCATGGCAGTTAACGTGTTAAGTAGTGGAACATTGAATAAATATCTTGAAATTCCTTTTGGACTATCTGTTTTCCAGCTTGGAACAAAAGAAAGCAGCTTTAGAGAACATGGAGCAAGCCTACTTAGGTATGAACAAAATGGTAGCTAACACTTCTTATGACAGAGAGATTGTTTTATCAAAACGTATATTCCATAAAGCGAAGAAAGATTTGGTAAGGATCAAATAGGAAGTAATTTTTAATTCCCATTGAATCAATGATTGAAATCTATTACTCGCATTTCTAGATCACAGTGGTAGACATTCTTTTCCCGGATAACATTAACATTAAACAGTTATTGCACGTAAGTGCCTCACTGGTTTTACTATAATGCACCCTTTCAACTCCAAACTCGTAAATGAAAATGAACAAGTTTTCAGGAACTTACAGCGGCGTATATAAAAGGAGGCGACGACACTTACATAGATGTCCTGCCAGAATATTTTGACTACGTGAATTTTTTAATCGAAGGTGATATCGTCGTGTATCATAGAAACGATAAAAACAAAATCAAATTGGCAAATATGTAAGGTATACCGAAAATACAAATTTTTATTTTTACGTATTTCGAAAATAGAATTATATGTTCAGCTGCGTAACCTAGATAAAAACATAAGCACGTTCAATGTATCAGTAGAGTGAAACCGATACAAGATTTATTCGAGCCTGTAATGTTTCACCACATGAATGGTGCTCTCTCCCTTAAAATTCTAACTCCGATACGTTCCCATTCCTGTCTACCGATCCATAATTCTTGGGCGGATTCGAGGCAACTCAAAATCGCTGCTCCTTTCCAGGCGGTCATGCCTGGATCCATTTCTTTTGGTTGCGTTATAATATCTAGCTGTTCTGCAAAGAATAGAAAATGCGTGAGCATCAGCGGTAACTGATGCAAATTCTCATATTCGAGAATGTGTACCTGCTCTGTACATGTAAGGGATTTGAAGAGAAATTCGATTGTGCAGCCACATCCCAATACCCTGGAACTTCATTCCAGAGCCAACAACAAGCACGCAGCTGTACATTTTTCTTTTTAAATCTTCCGTAGCTGTAACACCGATAAAGAAAACATTTATTCTTCAATTTCTACTCAAAACTCCCGTATCTATTGGTGACCAGGTAGTTGTACTAACGACAGCGATCGATGCTCTGTAGGACCGCGTGATCCAGACCTAGGAGCTGTTGAGGCCCAACCACGAAATCACGGGGAGCATCCAAATCAC
This sequence comes from Cerceris rybyensis, assembly GCA_910591515.1. NCBI lineage: Eukaryota > Metazoa > Arthropoda > Insecta > Hymenoptera > Crabronidae > Cerceris > Cerceris rybyensis. The sequence goes on from OU342802.1 coordinate 648,486, forward strand.
GATTGGACAAAGCTATCGGCGCAGAATCAACGGCATCGACGACGACTTCCTCTTCCCCCACGGCCGCTGGAGCAACAGCTTCCTCCTGCATCTCTAAAGCTTGCTCCAAGTTTTCTTTCATTCCCCTTCTCTGAAAAGGGTGATCTTAGAAAGAAATCACCACTCGAAACTGCAATGAAATGCCGCTTCTAGTATTCGAAGCAAACTGCTGCATCGCCGGCTCTTACGCTCGTTTCTCTTAAATAATTCTCGTCGTGTGGATCTTCTGGATCTCCCATGGATCTTTTCTGAATGTGCAAGTTATGGGTTCCAGTGACTTTGAATAGTTCCGGTTGAAACAGACTTAAGGGTGCTACCAGACACTCGTCCCCGACCTGTAATTTGTATTTTGGATGTTATGAACTTATGTAATCTACTGTAATACGAAAAACTGTCGGGTTTTACCTGAAGTGTGTATTTTTCCGTTTGCTGTTTAGGTTTACGAACAATAAACGTTTTTTCCTGAGACCCGCATACATTTAAGTCGACGTGACAGAAATCCTTTTTCAGCTGATTCAATAAAAGCGCATCCAATTTGTCGGAAGGATCGCATGATTTATAGGGAAAGGCGCACTTCTGTAGCAGCCAGAAGAACGTCTGAGTGATATCACCACCGCCATAATCCATTCGTACCCTCGTATTTCGATGGGATATTCCGTCTTCCACGCAGGAAACCGATGTTTTTTGATCTCCCACGTCGACTACACAGGCGTATCCTAATCCAGCTCCAAACGTGGCTGCCACATGGTCCTTGCAAGACAAACGATTTAATGAAATAGTTAGTTTCCTATTGCAAGTATTATCGAGGGATTAAATCGAGACTAACTTGCAAGAGGAAACATCCTCCAAAGCCGATCTCGCAGAGCATCAAGGTCGTTAGTTCTTTCAAGTAATGTCTGTTATAAATATCGGGTATGACGAGAACCGCTCGATAGTGCTTCAAATCTCTCAGCGGTATGTTCATTTTCTCTATAAGAACGTACTCCCAGATGGTCTTCAAATCCGCCATCACAGCTCGCAAACTACCGCCGGGACCTGAATGAACGTTCAGTTCTCCTCGTTTGTATGGAAAATGAACGTTGAAGCCTGCCTCAGGATTTAACGACAAGACGTCGTCTCCGACGACGACGTCTCTGTCAGTTTTTATCCATTCGACGTTGCATGGAGAGGATATCTCTGGATTAGATCTACGATTAAAAGCAGCTATTTGCTGAGGAGGAGTGGCATATCGTCTTCGTCCATCCGACTGAAGGCAAGATTGAAGGGTGTGGGACACTTGCAGTCGCGATTCTTCCATGGCTTGCGTCAGCTCCTTCGTCTATCAATGATATTCTTAATTACATTGAGTTCCGCAAATATTCGCAAATCCAATAGTTACCCTAGGAACGGCAGTAGGCAGCAAGCTATCCCTGTATTCCTGCCCTCCGGGCAATCGTTTTCTCGCGACTGCATTTAGTAGAGTGCACGGATTTAAGTCCGAAGCTCGGCCCATTCGAAGGTACATAGAGCCAGGGTGTATAATTATAATCGTCTGCGCCTGAATTTGCTAAAATTTCGGAAAAAATTAACGATCTAGAATGTACCCTTTGGGACATAAAACTACAGGTAAAAAAGGACGATTACCTCGGCGCAGGATTCTTGAAAAACCGGCATCTTTGCAAACCAATCTACAAAGTCTCTCGCTTTTTTAAGTTTCAGTCAGAAATCCAATGATGCAGCGCGATGATGTTACAGGTTAACGGGCAACTTTTATCAACGGCATTTCCCGCTTATTCGAGTATCGAACTTTAGCTGCTTCGACATCGTTCATACGCTTACAAGCAACCTATAATTCTATTCCTTCAACCGTGCATAAGATTGCTCTCACAAAAAGCCCCGAGATGCGTATCCATTCTTGAACGCAGCATGCCATACAGTTGGCGAATGTTTTGCAAAACTTCTGAAACGAAGATACAAGAGGTTAACCCCTTGTCAGATGTCACGACGATCGCTGTGACTGTTGACCAGTAGAGGGATAAGTCAAACACCATTGCATCGTCCACCCTTATCGACAGCCATCAACGTGCAGCGCTATCTGGCATGGAGCACCATAACTATATTGCGCGTCAACCGAGCAAGTAGAACAAGTCGATGATCAGATCTGCGTATAGTCTGATCAGACACTTGGCCCATTGACTCGTCCTACGTGCACTTGCAACGATAAAGGGTACAATGTCCTGAGACAGATATATCTCTAGAATCCGACTGAAAGGAACAATAAGTCGAGAGACTTTGAAAAATGTGGTATTCAGCTTTGCAGGAGGAGTAATCCGACTTTCAATTTTTGAATTACGCGGCCCGCTTCTCGACATCGAGGATTATCGTTAGCCACTCTTAACGGCAATTACGCCGAGAAAAAGTATCGATTAACGCTTAGCCTAGATGCACGCTTCGATATTTATTATCGCCTCGAAAGGACAACCCTCGATATCGGTAGCGGGAACCGTTTTTCCCAGATATCCGTCGCCGTTGATCGATCTTTCGCGGACATCGAGGATTTCGAGGTGATATTTTCGCGCGAAACGAATCGGGGCGAAATGAAAGGGAAACTTATATTTGAAAATAAATAGCGAACGCAAGTAGAAGAAAGCGCGGCAAAGTACAATAACGAGCTGTTACTTAAAATACGTCAGTTACTATTTTTATTTAATAAATATAACATTATCGATATATCGTGACGCAAGGAATATCGCGTGCAATTGCCCTGGTTGCTCGACCGATTGCAAAGTCTCCGCTTCGGAGATCGTTCGAGCAAATATATTTCTACGCGTCCCGTATGCGCGCCTCTGTATTCCATATATATATATATATATTTTTTTTATATATACCATCTTTAATATAGATCTTTCCTTTCTAGAGACAGCACAAACACATAATATATTACAGTATCTTTACAAGGGCAGTCAAGTATCACCGACGATTTTCACGTGACAGCGTCTCGTCGTCGCGGTTCTTGGATTGCTCCAGTCAGGCAGCTCGGCTCCATTCGCTTACGATTCTAACGGAGCGCAGGAAAATTGTATTTGTTTTTTATTTCGGCGTAGTAGAAAATCCGACGTCTCCGAAAGAGTAAGAGAGAAATCGTCGGAAAGTGTGGCGTCGAGATGCATTAAAAGAAAAAAAAGGGAAAACGTCGATCTGTTACGCCAATTGCCGAGGAGGAAAGGGTGGAAAGGGTGCAGAAAGAGGAACCGATCCATCTCCATCGGAATCGCCAGTGGCGATGCGCGCAAAAGTCGCCCGACTTGCTTTCCTAATTAATCTACTATTTACAGAGCTCCGTCGCGCCGACGGTGTTGCGCCTTCTTCGTTTGCGTTTCGCTGAGTTCAGTTCGATTGCTTTCCTCTCGCTGAGAAAACGTCTCGTTCGAGATAAAGTCTGTTTCCTCCGCGAGAACTGGAAGAACGTTGTACCGGAAGAGCATCGCCGCGGGCCATGGCTAAAATATCGTTTCATGGAGGGAATAGGAAAAGAGTGATACCAGGGGATAAAGAAAGTTTGAAAAGGAGAAAAGGAGTAAGAGAGAATCGTTGGAAAAGAGGTTCGACGTACGAAAATAGGTGTATACGATTCGAGTTAGCTCCCTGGCACGATACGCGCTCTGTGCAGACGTCGCTTGATATGTACAATATATTTTATAGTTTCTCCTCCGTTTCTCGCTACTTTCGCCGTCATCCAGCGAAAGAAGAATCGAAGAGAGGTGGGAAAAGTCGCGAGGATGTCCACCCGAGTTCTCTCTCGTTCCTCTTGCCTGGACCTTTGGATCCTCCCGTTCGTCCGCCAAAATTCGAAGTTGAGGGGAATCAATTTCGGGAGGAAAGGGGTAGAAACGGAGAAAAGGAGGATCAGAGGGACGAGAGAGACGAGACGGAGAGGGTTGGAAGCGCCGAGCAGAGAGGTCCTCCACGTTGGAGGGGAAAGGAAAGCGAGAGGAGTCTGAGCGAACAGCAAGGTCCGCCTACGAGGACTGGACGAAGTTGAGGTTGTAAGTCTCCAGCTCCATCGGTTGCAGGGAGATCTCCCGAAGACCCTCCTTCAGGTGGATCTTTGACTGAGTGCCGGTCAATGAAGTCCTCGTGACGTTAACGTCCGGCAGCTTATAGAAGGAGGTTCCCCGGGAGATCCCATCAGCCAGAGGACATCGTTCGAGGAGGACGTCGACGCCGACCGAGCAGCTGTAACCCTGCCGATGCAGCACCATGAGGGCACTGTTGGCTGGAAAGTGGGGCAGCTTTTGGTCATGGTTGGTCCTGAGGTTCAAAAGGTGAAGGTCACAGGGGAAACTCTGGCTGATCAGCCTAGTTTCCGGCGTCATGACGACGTCGGCCTCGCTCCCCTCGACGACGAACACGTTAACGGGGTAGTTGAGGGCGTTGCTGAGATGATTGGCGAACAGGGAGGGTTTCGAGTACTCGTCCCTCTGGCCGGTTACGTCCTCGAGGAGAAGCCAGTGCTTGATGACGGTGCGTCGATTGTCGAGAAGACCCTCCCCCATTCCCCGTGAGTCGTCGTAGAGGGTACGTCGATCTAGCATCACCTCCAGCCAACCTGGCTGATAACTCGCCGCCCCTTGGCAGTGATTCACGAGTAGGGTCAATCTGTGAGCGGAATCCTCGATGTAGGCCATCGTCGTGACGGGGAAGTAGTTGCCCTCTATCCCGATTCTCTCGATCTTCGTCCTCTTGATGGTCTGATGGCCATTGAGATCCGTGTAGAACTCTGGCGGATCGCCGTTCAAGATATCCGTCTGAAGGCGCATAAACATCTCGGTTTCACGATTCTTCGGGGGAGTTTCGAAGTCGACGATGTTCCTCAGGTAAATGGCCTCGGCGAGGGCACCTTCTTTGTGATAAATGGCGACGTGATGCGTCAGCAATTTCCCATACTCGACCGTTAACCGAGAGCTGAGAGGTCCATTGACGATGTAGATCTTCTGATGAGGCGTGTAAGCCTCCAGAACGTCCTTGTCGGTGTCTCGAAGGTTCGGATCGGGCATAAAGAGATACGCCCCGCTGTGAAACTGAGCCGAGGGATACGCGGCAAACTGAATCGCGCACTGGGTTATCTTTCCGGTACTCTTCTTCGTGATTCTCTTGAGAAATCCGGTCTGCCCGTCGAAGAGGAGCTTCATGCGCCGATTCTCCAGCTGAACGTCACCGACCTGCATGGGTTTCACGGGGAAGACCGGGTCCTTGCCGCATCTGCCGCAGTAAACCGTCGAGATTGCCTCGACGGGAACCTTGTCGATTCGTTCGAGATGATACGTCGATATCGAGAGAGGCTTCAGCTCGACGAGGAACAGAAGAACGTACGAGTCGTGGGTGATGCTGGTTGCGTTCATCACCGGAGCTATCTGATACGGTATAGGATTCTTCTTAGGATCGAGGACTCTGATCTTGTACGAGGTAACTTTGAGACTGATCACCTCCTGCCTCGGCTGAGCCAGAGGGTTGAAGAGAACGATCTTCCTCGTCTCCTGGCCATTCACTCCTATTGGGATCTTCTTCGGGAGTTTCTCGTAGCTGTCTCGATCGGACTCTGCCAGGACGAAGACAGAATTCGGCTTGCTGGTCGTCGCCGCGAGAGATTGAATCGCAAAGCTCTGCAGGCTCGTCGTGTCGGAGATGGACTCGAAGAGCTTGAGGGCATAGTCCTTCATGACGAAGGACTTTGAGGTGCCCGTGATAGCGTCGTGATGTTGAAAGAGGCCAAGATTCCGTCGAGCCTTCACCAGCTTCTCGAAATACGTCTCGTAGAGCATGAAGTCCTTGCCGGACTGTTTGGCAACGTTCAGAGCAACCGTGTAGAGAATCTCGGCAGATCTGAGATTCGCCTCGAGCTCTCGATCGAGAATCTTCATGTAGGGCCTCGTGGTGAAGTATCCGCTCCAATATGCCGGCCTACCCTCGCTGAAGATGTCCGAGTAAACGAAGAAGTCTCCCTTCAGGGTTGGAAACTCCTCGACGCGCTTTCGAATCTCTCGAAAGTAGTCCTTGGGTGTTCCAAAAACCACCTCGGCATTGTACTCTTCCTTTCGGCTGTTTATGTAGTCCATGAGGATTTTGTAATTTGTATACTGTTGGTCCCACTCTATCGCATGATCGTATCTGAAAAACAAATCAAAACACCTTGTTTGGACCTTTTGTCCCGGCGACTTGAGCAGTTGCTCGAGTCGCTCGTCAAAGTACGAACCTGAAGTCATCGCCGAGCGGCATCAGGACGACGTTGTGCGTGAAGAGAGATCCCGTCCTGGAGTATTGCTCGAGAAGTAGCTCGGCCATCTGCTTGACGTTGTTTGGCGTGATCTCAACAGCCCTGACGGAATATTCCGTGTACTCCCCTCGGATCTTCCGGAAGTCGAAGTTGAGACAGACGTGAGGATGAGGACCACAGGAATGTTTGATGTTGTATATGTCAAACGGTTGATTATGAGTTAGCATATCAGCCTTTCCAGTCCTATCCCAAGGCTGCATCCAGACAAAGTCACCGTACTGCTTCTTGGCGAACCATTGCTTCCAGGCGTAATGTATTCTCTGAATCACCGTCCCGGAAGCACCGGAAGCTTTCAGGAAATACGGAATGGTACCTCCGTGACCAAACGGATCGACGGACCATCCAGACTCTGGGATCACGTCGAGGTTCGTTTTCAGCCATTGATGACCTGAAACCGCAAATGGCCCTTTGGTTCGTGCGGTCTCTCCGTATTCCCCTTTGCGAAAGTCCTTCTCATCCCTCGAAACGATCGAGGGTTAAAAACTCGGAGGAGGAGGAGGAGGAGGAGGTACGAAAAATTGATCCAAGATATTGAAATCATTCGCGAAAAGCAGCAAGTTCTCGAAACTCTAAAGAAAAGATAGCAAGGGAGTTCGATCCGAAAGACGGTCTAGAAATCGTTTCGGTGCACTTGGACGTTAATGTTCCACGAGTAGGCGGACTAGGTCGGGGTAGATCGTTACCGGTCCGTTAGCCTCCAAGATCCGCATTCACGGAGTCATCGGTGGCTCCGTCCTAGTCTGGAAATTGCATCAATTATTCGAGGAAGCCAGGTTGGCCCGCAAATTGCGCTTTCGCCCTTCCTCTCCGGCCGACGAAGCTGCCGGTATTATCGTCGAAGGTTCGAAGGAGAATGGCGAATGGCTCGACGAGAGGGTGGAAGCGATTTTAGGGAAAGAGAGAGAATTGCACGAAACGAAACCTCGAGAGAGAGAGAGAGAGAGAGAGAGAGAGAGAGAGAGAGAGAGAGAGAGAGAGAGAGAGAGAGGAGTGCAAGAGCATACACTCGAACCGGCAAGGGACGAAGAGAGGAGAAGAGAGAGGCAGAATGGGAGAGAGGCAAGGGTGTGCCGTGGCCTAATACGAGCGAACAAACCATTAAACTACACTCAGCCGGTGCTCGACTGATTATAACTCATTAGACACGACATGTGTGCATTAACCAAGTTATCGCCCTCGCAGCCGAGCCGAGCTTCCAGACGATCGAGGCAGAAGCTCCGACCACCGAGCATGCCGCTCGTTAAATTCGAGAGAAACACGGGAAACCGGCGAGAGCCCTTCCAAATCGCTTCATTTTCGCCGCTGGATTCCAAAGGACGAAAACGTCCAACCAAATTGTCGGGAACGAGGTCGAAACGAGTCCGGGAATGCCAAAAAGACAGGAGCGTTGAAAAACCTACAGCCAATGGTCCGAGGAAGATGAGGAAAGGATGGAAATAAAGCTGGGAAAAAAGTTTTTTCTTCCGGAGAGGTTGTCTTTCCATGGAATTTATCGCGAGAACTCGTTAATATATACTCTTCCCTTCGTAATTGACTATCCTACTTCCGCTCCGGTTCTCCGTCTCCTCTCTTTGGAAGTCACGAGAAGTTTTTGACTCTATGGGGACGGGGAGGAGCAAAGATCGATTTCATCTCCGTTGGTTCGAGGAGATACGAGCTCTTTTCGACGAAAGATCGGATTGGGCCGAAAGAGCACGCGGTTACTTCACTGCGAAATCCCGAATGATCTCGCAGAGGAGAAGCCAAATGCTGGCCCTGACGATCTACGGACAAACGGACAGGCAATAAATATTGCCTGCCACTTGTTGCTCTTATTCCCGAGACACTTCGATTCCTCGATTAACGATACCTCGAGAATATCTCGTACTTCCTTTCTCTCCCTAGCAGAAGTATTAGGTTTTCTCCGGTCGTCGAAGAACTTTGCGATCGGCGAACGATTCCGTCTTCGTTCGATCGTCGGAGGTCGAAGGGAAATATCGAGAGACGGAGGGACGAGAGGGTTGCTCGTCGAGCGCCGTTAATTTCCAGCATGGAATCGAAACGAGCGTGGATTCCAGAACACGCCGGTAATGGACTCGTCCCGGTGCACTTCCGGTTATTATCGTCCTTCCTCCGTGTCGGAAGCGAGACACGGGGGAGTGGATCGCGGTTATCTCGATTCCTCCTATCGTAGGTACTCGATACTCGCGATCGATTCTCCGTTATCTCTCCTCCCGCTGGCCAGAATGCTCGGAATTTTGCAGAACGTTTAATTCGCAGGCTTGGCTTCGATCTTTCGGCTCGATTTCTCCCGACGGAATCGCTCGACGATGCGGTTTATCGTCGACGTCGCTGGTCAGCCCGAAGGTAAGCGTGGGACGGTTTGTCGGCTGGACAAAAAGGAGAGGGCAATTGATCGGTCGAATCGGTATCTCGCAGACTCGAACGGCAAACAATCGAATGCTCCATTATCGCTCGAGCGGGCTATTGTCTTTAGGTCGAATCGGACGAAACGTTGGCCAGCGATAAATCAGTCTTCCATTGATCGAACAGGTGCGATTGGAATTAGATGCATTTGCGACCGCGATCGTAAATTATGCCGATCCGTTTGCTATCCGTGACGTTTGGATTTGCCGTTCGGGGATGCATAATTTCCCCTATCGCTGTACCTCCGTTCCGTTTCGCGAAAATGGAGCATGGAAAACACCCTCGGGCTACGTTCCTACTGGCGCGCGCATCCGTCTCTCTGGATTTTACGAATTTCCATCGACTTCGAATCCAAAGGAGAGAAACTCGCTCTCCAAGACGCATACATCGTGGCGGATTTGATTCCAACTTGGAGAACTTGTCGCTCGTATCGAGAGCATCTCGATTTTGGAATGTACTCCTGTCCGTTTGCGTTTCCTCCAGCTTCGAGGAGAATCTCGTTGATGGAGAAAATTGTATTTAAAAAATGCAGAGTATCTCCTATCTCCGTGTTCTTGCGGTCTACCGCGAACTCGCCGAGAGACTTAATTGCATTTCGCGAAAGTAATCATCGCTCCCCTTTGAACCGTGGCATTTTCTGCGACAGATCGGTGGAAAAGGACGAGCAGGAAATAGAGTCTTTCTCGAGATTCTTTCTTGAAACGAGAGGAGGTAGAATTCTAGGAGTATCCGCAAGTATTTTAAGTAGTCGAAGCATTCGACACGCACGGATAAAATTGGGGCAAAGGAGAGGGTGGATATCGAGGCACAATGAGGGAAAACTGCAAACACTTTTATCCAAAGATATTTGCAGTGGTATCGTATCTCTTCCGGAGAACTCCTTGGGATGAAAGGGATACTTTTCGCAATTATCTTCCTTCTCGAGGAAGACTCAGTCGTCGTTTCTCCTCGTTCGCCGTCGAACGGGAAAAACCGTCGAGATCTTTCTTCCTTAACGGACCGAAGAAAGCCGAGAAACGCAATACCAAATCCTCCTCTCCCTGGTTCTCTCCTCTGCGCGAGTGTAATACGAAATATAATTCGACGAAATAGAGCAACGCGGGAAAATCCTTCAAGAATTTAAAAAAAAAACGACTCGTCGATGCACCAGAGATAAGTCTACTCTTCTCCAGCCTCCTACAAAATGGAACGACGAGGTTTTTGCAATTCGAAGCCAGTGGGAAAAATGTTATTTCACCGTGGTCGGAACGAGCATAAAATCTTGTCGACCCTTTCGGTCCCAATGGCGTTGTTGTCCGTCGTTGGCCGATAACGTGTTGCGCTTTCCTGCCAAACGTGTTTTCCGGTAACGACGTTACATATTCACACGTAGAATATTCCCGGAATATTTGCCGATATATCGTTCTGTAATGCGCACGAACATGCATATTGACTGGCTGGGCCGACATACGCGAATAACCGACCGCCCCTGGAAATTTAACGTTTCGAGCATGGCAAACGGGTCGCATCCATATTCACAACCCTAATAATTGCAAGTTAATATACCTGCTCGACATTATTTCAATTTAACCCGACCATCGGTGAAATCATAGATCTTCCATAGATCGCTATGCCGATACTTCACGGATGGAAAGAGGAACAAATATCGAACGTCTCGGGAATATTTCTCGATCCTCGTGTCTCGATTACGCGTAGATCGGTAAACGGGCTTAAAACGCGTTACTTCGGATAGAGGTAAATTTTCGAGGGTTCCTGTATAGGCAACTGTGCATGAAAACGGAAGTAGGCGAGGCCATTATTCGCGCTCGACTCGCGAATTCGAGGACCCTCGGTGGTCGTGCGAGCGTTGCATTATACATGCATGTATGCATTCCTGCAGGTGCCCAGAGTCGAGGACGTTTTTAGCTACTTCTCGCGACTTCCAGCTACTTCCTGCGACTTCCAGCTACTTCTGGAAAGATCGACCAGCGAAACTTTGCGAAAGACGTTGAATCGGAGAACACCCGGTCTTTTAATTCTACGCTGTTACTTAACGTTCCAACGTTTCGGGTCGTCGTTGGCTTTGCAGCTCGCTCGATGCTCGGAACAAACGCAATTTCCCAGGATTTCGGGGAGAGCACGGACTACGCGTGAGCCCGTGCATTATTCCCGTCGAGTCGGAGGATCCTGATGGAGCGAGAGAGCAGCCGAGGAAGAGTAGATACCGTAAAGTGTAGGAGGAGAGAGAACAAACGAGAGAGAGAGAGAGGGAGATGAACAGGCGGTATGCGGTACACGCATACATGCATGTACTTACAAGCGTGACACGCTGTACGTTTTGGCGTAGCTGTCATTAATGACCGCGCAGAACCCGCGGAAATTTAACGTTCGGTGCAACCTGCATGCATATTTGGTGCTTCGATCGTCCCAGCACAGAGGTGACCCTCTGCACGAGAGCGAATCGCTGGAATTAGGAGCAAGAACCCTTGGACGATTCAGAGGCTAAGATAATTATTGCTGGAAAGATCGTATCTTTTCTGGAGATTACGTCGGCAGGATCTCACGAGGGAGGAGTGGAGACGAAACCCTCGAGGGACTCTCGAGAGGAATTTCAGGACGCGATAAAATCTTTCGCGGTGGAAATGCTGGGGCATCGTGAACCTTTTCTTCTCGTTGCGCCTTCTCCGCGAGGACCTTAAAGGACGAACGAGGATGGACCGAGAGCAATTTTCCCGAGAACCATTGGCCCCCCTTATTGCTCCTGCCATCCGTAACGAGAGAGAAATCCTTTCCATCGACTCGAGGATCTTAACTCCGATCCTCGTTTCTTCCTACCGGTTACGACCTTCTTCGCAAAACGACCAAAAGATTCTCTCCATGGTCGCAAGCTCCGCGAAATACTGGAGAGAGTTTCCAGCGAGAAATCTTCGACCTTCTCTGGAGGAAGGTTTTTCTAGCTGACAACGAAGAACTTACCTTCGATGAGCTGATCCAGCATGGCGTAGATGTGTGACGTTGCCTCGTCGGTCATCACCCAACCTCCGGTGGTCATTTCCAGCCGACCGTCTTTGACCAACCTCTTCACGACCATCTTCTTGGTTGGATGGGCGCTGAAAGAAGAATAAAACGATTCGTCGAGTAATTTTCTCACGTTTGTCTCTCTCGTCTCGCGTGGAAGATTTTCCCGCGTTTTCTCGACAGACACGATCGCACGGCAGGGTGATTTTCCCCGTTGCGTCGTTTGTTTCGGTGGTAAAAGCCACCGTGAATTCCATGGTCTCACCCTTTCGACCAGCGTTCTCCTAGGTGGTCGAAACGTTCGATCGAGATGGTCGAGGTTCGAGTGGTTGCGTTTAACCGGACCAAAATGTCCCGGGTCACCGAGTCCTTTGCACCTCGGTTATCTCGGAAACCTCGTTGGGCAGATTTTCCGGCGAATTTGTAAGTCCAACCGCAAACGAGGCCGCGAGTGAAATTTAGTTTCCTCAGGAACCAATTTATCGCGGCAAAGGGGTTAAACGTCTTGCGGGAAGAGACGATATGCGACTCGCGTAATTCCAGGTTACAACTCCAAGTGGAGAGAAACGAAGGAGAACGGTGCGACTTGTAATTTCGTGCAGGACGATTCGCGATACAAATCATATTTATAGCCGCCACGTTCCATGTTGTCCTGAATTTACGCGATTTGTCCAGCAAAAGGTAGCGCACGACCCCTCCAACCCTTCTGCCCTCAGCCCGGACAAATCTCTCCGTTTCTCCGAGTATTTCCGTGTCCAAGGAACTTCCGCTGATTCTATCGATCTATCGTTCCATCGATTCACCGATTTTCTCCGTGGAATCTCAAGATTTCGTGCCACGAACCGATACAAAAGACGAGGCAAATCCTTCGTCGCAGAAAACGCGCAGGAAAGAAGCTCTCACGGAGGTATAAGTTGCAAGGAAGTTATCTCCTCTCCTTGCAATCTTCCTTTATACCCTGCGACGCTTCCTTCTCCTTATCCCTGGCCTTTTCCCGTGATCGTTTAAGAGAGGAGAAAAGAAAGAGGAGAATAAAGAGAAGAGCTTCACGATTGTCCGGGATATGGTCGTGCCCGCGGAAAAAGGTGTCTTAACTGCTCTTCGGAGGCGCGCCATTTCTGGCTGCTTGCTCGTTGTCTTAATGGCCCATTTTACGAGCGTCTCGTTGGAAAAGCAGCCCGTCGCGTTTCAAGGTGGGCGAGGAAAGACCGATATCCTTTCTCATCGCCCGTACTTTTACCTCCAGTGCAATCGAACGCGAGGTATTTCCATCCCGTCGATTTTTCGCTCCGTTTATCAGCGGGGCGAAGATACTTAATATAATTCCTCTGGTCTTTCCAGGGTGAGCGAGCAGTCTGCTCGATATAAGGGCACCTCCGAGGAGTATCCACGAACGAGATAAAGGAAAAATGAGAGACTCACCTGTCCCACCAGAGAGACAAGAAGGACACTTCGCTCCAAATGAACGTCATGTTCGGCCACTGCTGCAGCTTCGAGACCATGTTGTTCAGGATGCTCCTGGTGGAGCTGTGGAAGTACTGCTCGAACGTCTTCAACCATCCTGGATCGGTGTGACTGTGAGGTACCAGGATCACCTGAAACCCAAAAGAGTCGAGACTTCTTTAATCCTTCCGTCCACCCGTTCCGAGTGGTTGGGGTAGTTTCGGAGTCCTTTGGTTCAGATTTTAGCGCTTGAATTGACTCGTATAGTTTATTTTGACACAAAGACTATATTGCTAGCCATTGAAGTAACGCAGGGTTTTAAACGAAAACGTAGAACAGAGGGAAATTTATTCGAGAGAGGGTCATAGAAGTATGGACGACCTGGTACACGGGTTTAAAGCGAAACCTCGTTAATCGAGGTGTTTCGCGTGAACCCGAAACCGGTTTGCAGACGGCAGGGACTCTCAATCCGCGTCATCGTCGACGACAGGCCGGTCTGGAAATTCGTTAATTAGCCTGCACCGGGCTCACCGCGATAACGACGTTATTTCGTAATTGATACACTGCTACGTCGAGCTAGTAATGCAGCCGCATGCCGGGCAACGTTGCTCGTAAAACAATTTGCGCGACTCGTCTAGATTTCCCCTCGTGCCGGATGCTCGATTCAACGATCAAACGATTCTCCATCGAAAATCTCTCGTTGTTCGAATAATTTGAAAAAATGCGTTAGGAACCTTCCAAGGAATCGTTTCTACGAGAGCTGTACAACCGGAGGGAATCGGAGAGACTGAGGATTTTTGGCGAGATTTCAATGCGGCAGGGCCAATGAAATTCGGCGAGCTTAATTCGATTCTCTCTGGCCGACGCGCGAGCAAATTGGAAAGCCGAACGCCCGAAAGTTATCGTTAATGAAAATTCATACCGGTCGCTGACGGTTCGACTTTTTTTCTCGCTCCGATTTGTTTTGATTTTTTCGCTACCGTTATCGAGCAGTCTATCGGAAGAGCCGCATTTGGAAGGTGAAGGGCGCTCGAGGGGGACACCAAGAAGAGGACGATGAAGGTAGAATCGTTGCAAAGGATCCGAGTAAACTGATATCCATTTGCTCGTAATCTAACCGTGCATAGTTTGCCAACGAATCTCCGTTATGCATCCTCCATTTATTGCACTCACAAGCTTCCAAATTCGAGCTGTAGTTTCTCATTCCATGCGGGCGAATCGTGTGAATTTCATTTCCTCTCTGCAAACTTTTGCCAATTCTCTTCGCTCGATCGAGCAGAATCGTTGCTAGACCGCTCGTCCAAAGTTCTCGCTCAAAGACTGCCAACTCGCGAACGATCATCGATCGTCGATTCGCGAAGAGAAGACGAGAGAGGCGTTAATTACGAGGCGGACATGCGACGCTTAATAAGCCAGATCGAGACGAGTAGCGCGAGCTAGGAAACCCCGAGGAAACAGCCCGAAGGAAAATACACCCGGGAGGGCTCATTGGTATGCATGAGACAACCGCATTCCGGCTCGTAGCGCCCCTTTAATGCACCCTTGGCCCTTCTCTTTGCGCTCGAGACTCTCTCTGTCGAGCATACGATGTCTACGATCCTTGCGAGTCTCGATGGAGGAAGGCGGGGTGCTCCTCTGCAACGTTTCGTCCTCGTTTTTCTGCCTACTTTGCCCCTAGGCCGAGCAAATGGGCCGTGTTGCCCCTTAAGGGCGACTCAGCACCGTCGGTGGTATAGAAAAGGCTGGAAGAGGGTTGTATTTAATCGTTTACGCTGCCTACCAGAGTTTCAGGGAATGTATAAACGAGTAACAAAGTCCTTGCCTCGATTCTCTCGATAATTGCAGCTCGGGGAAATTCGAAGGAAACTGGTCGATTCGATCGGCAAGATTTCTCGGTTGATTCTCTCGAAGGAGAAAATAGGTGGGTCCTGCCTTTGACGGGATTCTACTGACAATGAGAGGGAGAGAGAGGAAGGCGCAAATTTATAGTCGAATTTAAAGGCAAGGTGGATCGGATCTCTCGGCGAGTGCGATTGAAACGAGGTAGAAATTCAAGCACGAAGAATACAATCTCCATTGTGGAGTGCCGAGTTTGTCGGCTATTTCCTATTTCCCGGGGATGCCATTATTGCCACGGACAAAAGGCATAAGCAGTCGAGCTTTCGAATCCAATCCAAGTTGCTCGCGGAGACGAGAAATAACGCTTCGAGGTCCTTTGGTTGGGCTCGATACCTTTCTCCTCAGTTCGCGGCTCGTTAATCGCGAGAATCTCCCGTAAGATGGTATTTTTTCCAAGGAAAATTCACGTCTCTTGTTTCGGTGGTAATTTTCTAAACGTTTCTTCCAAGTTTCTCGCAGAAACGGGAGAGAGAGAGGGGTCAAGGACGAAGAGAAATTATTCTTAGATTCTTAAGAGACCAGAAGAAGCTTCGTTTCGAAGCTAAGGTGGCTTTTCGCGAGGAAGGAGGGTGCTCTTTCAAAGGGCACGTTCCTAATGAAATTTTAAAAAGGCACGTTCCATCCCAGGGAACTGGAATCGCGACAATTTCTCGGAGTTTGCGAATCTCCATCGCGTAACTTTTCGTCCGCCAACTCGGGATTCCGAGGGTTCGGGAACGACCCGAATAAATAACCTCTTTAAGAACTCTCCTCTCTTCTTTCTCGTCCAGGGCGAGACTGCAGGAAAAATTCTCAATCGTGCAGTGGAAACTTGTTCCAAGGTTCGAAATTTCACTGGAAGAGATTCCCGAGATTCCACGGCTGGAATAACTCCTCGAAGATGAAGCACCAAGTCCAAGGATTTGCTGGAAAGTCTGAAAATTTTCTCTCCAACGTGGAGGGAAATTTTGAGAGAACTCGATCGAATCGAGAGAGTAACGAGGCAACGCGAAATCCATCGGCGAAGGGCTTTGCGAAGGTTCGTTGCATTCTAGGGCGGTGCTACGGGGTTTCCTGAAGCCTCAAGGCGGATTTGCGTCGAGAGACGAGGACGAAACTTGGTTAACGAATCTCCGAAATGTTTCGGATGCGTCGGCTTAATTAGCTTGGCGAGGCACGTCGGTGAATCGAGTCTCGTTTCCTGGTGCCGGCAGCATCCACCGTCGAATCGACGCAACTGGAGCTTTCCAATCTTTTTTGCTCGACGGAATCGATACCAGGCAACGAGTCGTGCTCGATCTTTCTCGGTTAATTAAACTACCTACTGTCGAAGGACGGGGAGAAACGACTCCGCCGGTTGGGATTCGTTTATTATTCCAAGCTCCTTGGAAGAAGAGGAAGAGGAACGAGGAGCTTCCTTCCGAGGAAGCACCGCGAGATGCAATAATCGAAGACGACTCCATGGGATGATCGTGGACGAGGAGAACAACGACGTCGGCTACTAAACTTCTTCCTACCTCCTCGTTCTCGTAAACACGCCAATATTCTCCAATCTTCTCTAACAAGGCGATACTACCTTTCTCCTGAATATATCGTCGTTACTCCAGACTTGGAAGATAACGTCCAAGAGAAAAGTTACCCTCGAGAAGCTTGCGGAGAACATTTGCAAAATTTTCTTTCCCGAGATTCAACGAAAGAAGATTTTTTTTCCCTCTGTTCGCGGAATGTAGAGAGAACAGGGATGCTGTGAAAATTCCGGGGGCGAAGAGCTCACATTTTCGACTTTGACGCAAATGCGACCCGGATCCAATATCTGGCTCTGGACAAATATTTCCAGCTGGTCGATGCAAATAAACTGGACGAAATAAAAATTAAGCGTCGTTGGTGGTTAACGAATTGTATTCGAAGGCAAATATTTTCGTTGGCGCAATATTCCGACACTGAGCTGGCTCGGTACGAGCGCTGGCAAATAAATAGACAAATAAATAAATAAATAAATAAATGGAAATCTGCAATCGGTTCGGTACAAGCAGCAAAACGCTGCCTTTTGCGTTCTCGTTTTCGACGAACATCGGGGAAAACAGCACTAAGAACGTTTAAAGCCTGAGATAGGAGAGACAGCCGACGAAAACGAGCGAGATAATTGCAACTGCTTCTCGACGTTGGCGTAGCAACGATGGCGCTAAATAATTGCGCTACGAGACGTTAATAGTCAACTGGAAGAAGCGAGAGAAACGGCAAAGGAAGAAGAGAAGAGATAAAAGCAAAAAAAAAGTATAGGAACGAAGGGAAACGAGTGTGACGCAAGGTGCATAGGATGCACTCCATTTCGAAATCGCGACCGATGGCCATTGTCGGGAGCATTTTCGAAAGGGCCACCACCCACCATTGTGTCCCTCGACGACAATGCCCCGATGAGCCAGTATTGTCGAACTTGTCGAACTCTGTTTGCCAGGATTCGCGGAGGGAGAGCTCCGGAGGAAGAGGAACAGGAAGAGGAAGAGGAGCACGGATGCTCGTATCCGCGTTTGTTCCTCTCGTCGTGTCGAGAAGCGCTACCGACGAGCACGTATCTCCACCTTTGGTCGAAAACCTCGAGGTATTCCCAGAAATCGTTTTCCCTGGGAAATCCTTTCCTCCGAGCTCTTTTGTACCTGTCTTCTCTCGGAATCGCGCGCCTCCTCTTGCTGTCCGAGCGGATATTTTAACCTTTTGCGCTCCACGCTTAAAAAATAGTCGGGAATTCCCTAAAAGTATGTTTAATTGTTCAGATCACGGTGTAGGTGTCAGTGGATTCGTGAAACTTAGGACGTCACCCTATAGGTTTCAGTGGTTGAGAGTAGATGACAGTTAAAAGGTAAAAAAAAACCCTTCGCCGAGGACTTCGATGGTTTTGGATGATTCGCGAAACAAGGGAGAACGTGGATGTCGTCAGAAGATCATCGAAACCAGGATGATCTGCTAGGAGAACGGGAGAGAGAGAGAGAGAGAGGGCGAGAGGAAGGTGGATTTCATCGGGCGAATTCCGATGAGCTGTAATTTGACATACCAGGAATTATCCGATGGGTTATCCGAGAGGATAATTATCCATCTCTGGCTGGATGCCACGGATCAAGGTAATTTTGCGGGAAAAAATGTGGATCGTTCCGAGAGCTTTTTGAGCGGGAATTTCTTTGGGTTTATTAAAAGAAGAGCGAAAGATATCAGGGAGTAGTTGGCGAGTCACCTAAAAATATCAAGAGCGTCGGGGGGAAGAGGTAATTGGAAACGCAGAAGAAAGAGAGAACGATCGTTCTGAAATTAAAACAGGCATCGTTCGCATGGAAAATAAATACGAGTATTGCGCTTCTTTTGAATTCCGAGACTTCTATCTGGCTTAATTAAAATCTTCTTTGCCTGCCTAGAAAACGTGGATTTTGTTCTTTAATTAAAGCTTCTTATTTGCCGTCTCTCGATAAACTTTTTCAAGATAAGTACCACGGAGCTCGAAGCGATCTCTTTGCGTGGGATCGCGCTCCCGATTACTTCTTTTCCCTTTGAAAACGTGTAAACGATTCTTTTCTGATCTCCGAAAAAAAGTAATTCCAACGGAATTTTCGACAGACGGGTCAAACGACGCGCACGATCGGTTTATTAAGCGCTTCCGCCTTTTATGTCCTCGTCGAACAAATAAACGGCGCATCGTCGGACGGTATTCGTTATCGGCCACTTAAATATTGAACGCGCGACTGCATCTCGGTGAAAGGTAGACGAGATTTTTCCTCGTCGTACAAATAAACGAGCGACTAAATATTGAAAACGGTTGAAATAAATGAAAGGTCGTAGCCGGCTGTTTCCAGAACACGAGAACCAGAAAGGAGAAAGAGAGGAACGAGTCACGGGAAGCTTTGACGAAACATTCCCATTAGTGGCCTCGTCAAGGGCCAAGGGACGTTGGTTAAGAGAGAACTGTAGCGGACAGGGCACAAAGCTCCGTTGGAAAGCCGCGATACGCGGGAATTTCAGGGAATCAAATACACCGTAGACTTTTCCCAAACGATCCTACTGCTTGGCAAACTCCCGAGTTGAACGAGTCTTTGCGCAATTAGTTTTTGCACGTTTTACGAGCGTTCGATCTCGACGAGATATCCGCGGAATCGCGAAAAGAGAATCTCCCCTTTCGCCTTCTCCATTTTGACGTTCTCCAAGAAAGCGTGGAAAACTTCAAACTTTTTTTCACCTTCGATTGTATCTTTTATAAAATCAACTAATATAGCGATTTCTAAATTATGAAATAAGCATCCTACCTCCTACAATCATATTACTATAGGTAATCAATTACTTTTTATATATAATTTTATACTTTCGTCTCGATATTGTAACAAAGGGTTTTTTTCCCGTTAAGAAATAAACAAATGAAAAATGAAATAATCGAATTTCTATATATCGATAATCGAAATTCGAGATATCGATAATCGAATTTCGAGATAAATAAATAAATAAAACAAGCTTTTTTGAGCTTTCTTTACCTCGTAAATCTTCGAGCTCACATTAACGTCGACTCGAAAGCATCGAAGGGAGTTCGAGCGGAAGTTCGCGAGGGTTTCTATCCGTCGATTTTTCTTGCGCGATCGAGCGCCTTTTGCGAAACTCAAATGACGAAGCAACGAGACTGAGTTGCCGCGTTAAACTTGTCAATTTATTTGCTAACCGTGCAAATTATAATAACATTTCTCAAGGATAAAGAAAAGAACATATACCTTCAAGGGCGGTCTTGTCGGATCTTTTCTAAGTTCTGCGTAGCGAGCCTCGAAACTGTCGTCCCAGTATTCTCTGCCGCGCATCCAGGAGGGCTGAAACAGAAGGGGAAGAAATTCCATTAACTCCTTCGTCCAGATTCCATCGGTTCGCCGAAATAGAACGAATTTGTGAAATTTTCAGGCTGCCTGGAGCCGCATCGATCGGTCGGTCAATCGTGCCTCGACGAGGCGACAGCAATTGCGCCCTTTTGTCGTTTGCCGAAATGACTGCGAACCCTGACGAAGGGACGCATCGTCGAGAGGAGAGCACCCTCAAAAGGTGTACCGGGGCTGCAAATGCTCGCAGCAAAGTGCGGCTCGATGCGTTTTGACCGCACAGTCATTGTCGCAAAATGGAGAACCCTTTGCAAAAGGACCTGGGTGAAAACGTGTTCGAGACGATAACGATTGGCGGAAATAACGATGATCGACGGGAAAACGTTGAACGTAGAATCAAAAATGTGCCCACGAGGGTCTGATCTTGATTGTCGTCGAAAATGTGCAGAAACGCGGGAAATTGGGTTTGCCAGAACGGAATTCCTAAACGTCTCCCCCAGCCTCGAAGCTGCCTTGTACATTGTTCCAAAATATTTAACATTTCAAGCTCGGCATTAATATTCGTGCATTAATCTCAGCCAGAATTCGCAGGAACGTTCCAACGACAACTATGGCTGCAATTTCAGGAAATACGTCACGATTCTGGCTCCAGAAGGAGGCCACCTCCAGCCGAAATATTTCGGCGGTTTCCTCCTCATCGAGGAGAGATCCTCTCCCTCTTCTCGAAGTAATCGAAGGTGTAAATTTTTCGCGACGATATCACCAGCAGGAAAAACGCTCGGTTGGAAAGTCGTTTGAGGGTGTTTTAATTAATAATTAATCGTCGGTGGAACGTATCGCTGTAACGGCGAGTACCGTTTTTTTTTCTCTCGACGGTGAGTTTTTAGGTCGCAGAAGGGAAAGGTGCAACGGTTGCCTGCACGAACGGCTTCTCCGTCGATGAAATAAGCGATAGAATTTATAGTTGCCAATAAAAAAAGTGCCGCTCGACGCTGAGAGGGTAGTTATTAAGGAGGAAGCGAAGAGGCGGGGGTGGAATTGCCGTTTCCCTGTCCAATAATTCATCCGTTAGCCGGAGATGCGCTCTCGCGAGCAAATGGCCAATTATGTCGCAACGACCGCGAAAAATTTTCTCACCGATGACTCGAGCGAAAAGATCCAACGGTGAAGCATTTTCGTGGGCTCTTCTCTTTCTCCCCGGTTCTTTGGCCACATCGATAAAACCTTTATCGCGAAAATGTCACCCGGAGAGGGCGAAGATGACGGGAACTCCGTCGTGAAATTTTTCTCTTCTTCGAAGGATCGTGTTCCGGATAAGGAGGATAAACGAGCAAGGAAGAGTTCTTATGACCGATGCGCTTCGCGATTTCGAGGCGCCGCTGTTTCTCGAGAAACTTGGACGTTTGTGTAATCGTGTTGCGACTTTGCCAGTGATGTATTAATCACGTAGACGGATATAGCGCCAGTCGACTTTTCCTGGAGATTTGTAGCGGAAAATCGGAGACGCGGGAGTGAGACGAAAAAGGTGGTAGAAAAAGTCAGCGAGTCTTGTGAAAAACATTTTTACCGAAGATGGAGAGAGACTCCTTAAACGAGGATTAAATTTCCCTTTCTTTTCCTCGAATGTACCGTGTAATTGTAAAGAACAGGGGATGAGAGTCGCAGCGAGGAAGTCCACGAAGGAGGGAAAATTGCTGGACTCAATCCTGAACGAAAGGTGAGATGTAATTTTTAATTCTACCCGAGACGAGAGTAGAGAGAGATATAAGGAGGGAAAATTAACGAGAGACGGTAGATGAAATTTCATCTTGGAATTTCCCCCTCGAAATCCCAAGGATAGGGCGAGGCTTGATTACAAAGTTGGAAGATGCGTCCGAAATAAGAGGCGAATCAGGATCAAATTCAATTTCAAGGTTCAATCTCGCAACGGACAGTTTTCGAGGTCGAAGGCCATTCTAAGAGCTTCTTCTCGCGGTCCCGTCGATTATCCATCGATTGCCGGAGCTTTCTTGCGACCAAGTTAATCCCACGGACGTTAATTAAACACTGAAAAGCTTCGGTCCCTAATCCATCGACGGAGACCGTTCTTTCGCTCCGGATTATTTGCCAGAAGGGAGAGAAAAGGTGGAGAAGTAAAATAAGAGAAGACGAAGGAGGAGAGGCCCGACGAGATTCTTCTTTCGAGCCGATCGATCTTGCCTTTACGCGCCTTTAACGAAATTAGAGTCGACCTATCCTATCCGTCGCTGCGCCTCTCTCGAGGGTAAAAGTCTTCTCTCTTATTTTCTCCGACTATCTATCTTCCTGCGTATCCGTCTATCTATCCATTTACCTATCTACCTCGCTGGTTTCGCGCTCAGACCCACCGTTTTACGAACCATCTCGAAACGAGGCTATTTCCTTCGGAGAACAGTTATCTCCGAGGGATATCCTGGCTACTCTTCAGCCCGGGGGAGTCTTAAAAGGATATCGAGTTAATGCCTCCTCATCGACAGGGATTTCTTCATGGATCTTTATCAAATGACCGCTTTTATTTCCGACCTTTCCTTTTCCCTTTCGTTCCTTCCTTCTGCTCTCCTTCGTTGTACTTTCGAACGGTATCATTTATCTTGGGAGAAATCATGTAAACAAACTTGCGGCTTTTTCTTTAGGCTGTCTGTCGTTCGAGTGAAAATCAACGAAGTATTTTCCTCGTTAGTCTCGAAACTGCTCGACGTTCGATAAGACGAGAGGGTTATTAATAACTAGACCCCTTCGTTCCAGCTGCCCGCTTCTAATTACTCGCGCTAATTGTTACCTCCCTTGCGATCTCCAAGGATCTCGAGCTAATTTACGAAATCCTCGAGCGCCTTTTTCGGAAGGACGAAACGAGAGGAAAAATGATAGAAGAAAAAGATCGTAACTTCCTCTCAAGAGGGTAGCTCGTTCTCTCGACTCTCGAGGCGATGAGGCTACAAATAATTGGGACGAATCGACGTTCGCTCTCGACTATCGAAATGCCCTGTTGATCGAAAGTACCCTCGCCACGAAAGTTCAAAGTTCGCGAAGAAAAAGAATTCAAGACACGAGAGCGATATCGGGGTGCTCCTTTCGAGGAGGATCCTCGAAGAACTTTGCGAGCAAACATCCCTCCGTTTCTATTTTTTCACCCTCTCTCTGTCTCTGTCTGAGAGAATCTTTCTTCAAAGATTGTCATACGAAGGTCTCCCGATTCTTCCTCGAATCGTTTGGAAGAGGAGGCACGAAAAGCAGCAAGAGGAGGTTGATATCGAGGTTTTCGCGTTGATTGGCAGGAAAAGGGCGCAATTCCACGATTTATTTTCCTCCATCGTGTCTAATAGGACGTCAAAGGAGACGCCTAAGCGACGACAATTCCTGCGAAGCCGAACTCAACGACGTCGAGAGGAAACGAGCGACGGGTGAACGAAAGGGGATGAAAGGACGAGAGGATGAGAGGGAGCGAGTCTGAGGGTGAAGCCGAGGGCGAGGGTGACGAGAAAGGCAAATGGATGCATCCACTGCGCCGAGCATTCCTTTGTTCTCGACGCGTGATTGACACAGAGTAGTTCATGGTTTCCAGCCACTCTCTCGCTGGAAGATTACCCTCCAATATATCGAGGGTGATCTATTTCGCGCGAGAGGAAATTCTGACCTCTCGAAGGG
This sequence comes from Cerceris rybyensis, assembly GCA_910591515.1. Taxonomy (NCBI): domain Eukaryota; kingdom Metazoa; phylum Arthropoda; class Insecta; order Hymenoptera; family Crabronidae; genus Cerceris; species Cerceris rybyensis. The sequence continues at coordinate 672,060 of OU342802.1, forward strand.
TGAAAGAATCATCCTGAAACGTTCTGTATTTGACGAGTGTTACCAGGGTGGAGGGAGTTTAACGGTGAAACACCGAGCTATGGGAAAAATCGCGCGGAAATCTCGTCGAATTAAAGTCGTATTTTACGGCGACTGGAAGAGGGAAAAAAGTTGGAACCATAGTGCGGGGGAAGTCGGTCTTTCCGGTAAATTTCCAGGCAACGCGGGACGAGCAATTACGTCGACGACGAAGCGCCGTCTAGACGCGCCGCAAATGCAATTTGTTCCTCTTCCGTCAGAGAGATACGTTTCTATTTTCGGCTCTCCCTTTCCCTTGATTTCGAGGAATTGGAGAACGGAAAATTCCCCTTCGATTTTTCGAGAACGATGAGAAATTCTCTCCACCTTCTTCGAGGCAATTTCGACCGCATTCTCGAAGTGAAAGAATCGGTCAAGGTTCGCGGTTGGAATCGTTTAAGCTTCTTATATGTTCTCGGTACCCTCTCGTCCCACGTAGGGATTACCTTGCAACCCAGTTGCCTCGTTACCCTAACCCAGTCGGCGATGAAATCGATGTCTCGATCGAGTGAAACCTCACGATATTCTTTTCCCGTGGAACGACCGACCCAGAAACCCGCGAAAACCGGGCCAACTTGTTCTCCGGAATTCGAAACCCCAAACGTGCTTTTCCAGGGCTCTCGGAGCAAATACGATCGACGTGTCCTCCTCCTCGGGTATTCGGCTAAACGTTCGCATTTAATGCAACCCCGTAACCTCTTGGACTTTGCACCTATCGCGGTGCAACATATTTTTATGGGAGCAATATGGCTGGAACGTGAGAAGGAATGGGATTCGACGATCGTGGCTTACGAGCGCTCCTTTTCACGGGATCTGGAGCACCAACGACGACGACAGCGACGAAGACGACGTCGTCGACACCGAAAACGACGAGCCGAAGAAGAGGAGGAAGAAGAAAGAGGGTTGGTCCTTTCCTCCTCCTGAATTCTAAGGTATCGACTTTTCAATTGGGTCACGTACACCGTAGCTACCCCTTAGGGGTGTGTGTACGTCCATACGTGTACCCAGATGTTGCGCAACGAGAAGAATCGTCGAAGGAAACGCGTCCTCGCGAAAATGGGAAATGTTCTAAGGAAAAGTCGCAGCCTCTGCCCCTAGAATCGAGACTTTCCCTCTGACGTGAAACGCCCACCCTCGTTTGCGATACGATTCCTCGCGAACGAACGTTCCTTCCTCGATAATGCGCGTATTTTTGCGAGGAATCCGTTGCAATGTTTTTTCCAAGCAAATCGTTCGGCCGCTGCTCCACGTAGACGTCGTGAAAAAGATATGAAACGGTTATAGTCGGTATGCTCCGCACCCCTTCACGCTTCGCGGCCTATAAATGCTTTACGAGCAAGATATTGTTGCCTCCCCGTGACTATTTTACGTTTACGATTGAACGATCCTCGCGTATGAGAAGATAGAGCCACCCTCCTCCACCGATCATCCCCCTCGTCCCTGTGATATTTCGTCCTCGTACTTCCTCCTTTGTAATTCCTCGACGAGATAATTCTCGCCGTGGCTCCATCGATCGTCGAAAGAAACTGCTCGAGGGAAGAGACGTGAAAGAGAAGCTCGTCGTCGGAAGGGCGGGAATCGTGGGTGCAGGGCGACCGAAGGGTCGGAGGTCGAGGTGCGTCGGGCCATTCGTCGGAGCGGCGAACCGTGAGTGGTACGACATCGTGAAAGAGAGGAGAAAAGAGGAGGGAAAAGGGAAACTCGGCACGCTGGACGAATAATGCGAGTTGTAACGGAAGGCCATTTACCTTGCGGCCCGGGCGGACTTCCGGCTCGGTTTCTATGCTCCCCTTTCGTCCCCTGGCACAATTACGATTACCACTCCCCCATTGCAATTGCACCTCGACGAGGGAGAATCGTTGGAAATTGCAGCCGAATCGGAAACGTCGAAGAGCAGGTCTCGGAGAGACGAGGAGGAAGAGGTCGAGCAGAGGGTGGCTTCTGGAGGAAACGGAGAAGCCTGGGGCCACGGGAGCAGCCACGAACGCGGTGCGTTGGTCGAGGAACAACGCAAACAGAAGGCACCCCCGCCGGTCAGTTGGCTCGTACCCTCTGTTTTCTTAAGGATAATTTAATATCGCCGACAGCCGCTGTTTGCTCGGTGTAAGCGCTACGGGTGTGTTGCGAATTCCGAATTACCGACGTCCTTGTTATCGTTGTCGTGTACCCTGCTCGTTGTTAACGATTCGTCCTACGCTCGAGAGAATCGATTTCTCCTCGTAGATCTATCGTCTCCACCGAGTTCATTTTCACGGAAATTCGTGCAAGGTATCGTCGCAAAGTAACGCAAGCTTTCAGAGATTGGAGGAGGATTGTAAATCCTTTGTGCAGATCGAAGATTTTCGTCGGTTCTTGGGGGAAAAAAATCGGAGGATCTTCGTCGTCCTCTTGGACGAAATTAAACGGACGGGATTCGTTTCGCTCGCGCCCTGGGAATTTCACGTCCCACCGTATCGCAAAGAGAAATAAGAAATCTTCGAGAGAGGCACGTACGCATCGATACTTGGATAGCTTCGAGGAAAGTTTCCGGAGAAGGTAATAGAAAAACTTTTCTCCCGGTTCCGTATTATGGCTAGGAAGCGAGCACCGTGACGATGTTTCGCGTCGTCGAGGCTATTTCGCTCGTTCGATCCCCGCCCGTTCTTTCGAGAAACTCATGAAAGAGAAGCGACAGGAGAAGGAGCCATGGCATAATAAAAGGAACGATATCCAGATATCTCCGGACGGTAATAAAAATCGGACTCTAGGGAGGAGAACGTATCCCTGCTCGATCCGACAAAGAGCCGAGAGAAGACCTTCTGTTTTTCTCCTTGGGGAAGAATTTTCTTCGCGTGCACCGTGTCCCCTTAACCTACGGTTTACGTTCGAGAATTTTGGGCCGGAAACGTAATGTAATTACATATCAAATATTCCAGAAATATTTATAATTTTAAGAGGCCGTCGTCGCTAATATTTATATTTGACCCGATCATCGTACACGGGCTATGCCCGTAATTGTATGTTAAGGGGTTAATTTCGCGAGAAGAAAGAGCCGCAAAATGTCGATAAATTTGTAAAGTCCAACGATCGAGGATCTCCAAGTCCACAGCAAAAGTACACCCCTAAAAAACTCGTCTTACATTTGCAAATTCCAGGCCTCTTTTTTTTCCTACCTAGGAGAAATCGAAGGGAGAAGTTCTCGACTCGATAAACGCGAGTCTGGGTTTTGGAGCGTAGGAGAAAAAAAAATTCTCAAGAGGCTCTCGCAGGGGGAGATTCCACGAGTCGACACTTTGGCACGTTTAACGCGACGAATTGCACTTTACGGCAGACGATCGGGACACAAGGCGCATGGGACTCAAAGGGACATTTGTGTCGCTTCCTGCGAACAAGAACGAGAACGGGGATGAAAGGGGTGAAATGGAGGAAAGAGAGGGACGTCACTCTCGAAAGCGCACCTTCCGCTTCGTGGTCGAGGAAGAGGCTGCGGGGGAGGGACAGAGGGAACGCTGCAGCCCGAATAAAAGGATGGAAGATGGGGTGGTTTGGCTTTTAACGCGGGGGTTAGATTATCCGACTTTTTTTTCCCCCCTTTTGTCGCTTTTTCCCTTTCTTTTCACTCTTCCCGGTTCGTCCTCTCGTCGATGCACCCGAACCATCGTGCAGCTTCAATGCTACGATTCTGGTTTTAATAAAGTTTGACATCGGCAATTCGCTCGTAACGCGGACTTACTTTTTTTCCGAGGCTTTCACCCTCGTCGTCGATGCTAGCGCGCCTTTTCATTTTGTGCCCCGCGACCGGAATAATCCGATGCGCGTCCCGTTCAGTTTTTCTTCGTTTATTTTGAATATCGATGCACGAGAGAGAACCTGCTGATTTTTCAAACCGGAGATTAGATTGATTCGACTCGTTTTCCCATCCGCGCTCCTCTCTCCGTTCCTCTCCACTCTGTCGAAATTCACCACCCGAAACTCCACGCAACGCGCGATCGGTTTAATCGCGAGCCGTGGCTGCGAGAAATGTTCATCGATATCGAGAATGCGTTGATAATCAATTTTTCGCGCCCCGTTCGATCCGCTCGACGTTGTCGCACCCAACCTGCACGATTCGTCGCTTTGGTAGAATCGTTTGGACTTGGAACAATTGCATTTTTTTTTGCAATTCGACGAAGAATCGAGCCAAAGATACTTGCTGTTGTGGCTGCACGTTTTAGAAATTATACCTGATCGTAGTTTCTGAGAGCCTTGGAGCGAGGGTGTATTAACGGAAGATTTACAAAAATGGCGAATAAACTAATCAGATTTTTTTTTCAGACCACATACATGCGTCCGTCCTCCTCGAAGGGTTAATAAACATTTTTCAAATTTAACAAGGAGAGCTATATATATTGTTTAACATATTGCAGCGTAATAGATTTCGCATCCATGGATCGAAGAAGGGGCCCAATTTTCCCTCTGTACAATTTTTACAGATCATCCGGCTCTTAACATCTGTAAAATTCAGGGGTGTCTTTTTGCTCCGCGACTCTCGCGAAGGGTCACCGAAATGGCCTTGGCGATTCGAAGAAGGAAAAAGAACCAGCGGCGGCCAGCCCTTGCAGGACAAAAGGTCGAGTGCAGAAAGTACGGAGCTTTTAACACCCGGGTTAGGTTATCCTACCGTCCCTTTTTCCTCCCTTTCTCGAGCTGCACCGCGGGCATCGCTGCATAAAGGCGTCTGCGAGCCAGCAACTCCACCGTTGGTCCCCGCTCGTTCAGACCCATTAAGCTACGAAAGTACTGTTCGCGAGAAAGGAGCGATAGCACCCCCGACAAGGTCGATAACCGTCGAGAATTCCTCCGAGTTGCTATCCTAGCTGCGCTAATTGCCCAGTTATTTTGCCGATCGACCCAACTCCGGCCTTGCCCGGCACCGATGCCGATTCATCGAGAAAAACCGGAGAGGGCAAAAAGGGTGGAGAACCCAGGGAACTCGATTAAAAGCCGATAATGCTACTCTCACGCTATCCCGTAGAATTCGCTCGGAGATTTGCCTTCACGGTTCGATGGAGCAGCTTCTTTTGGAGGTAAAGGAGAAGTTGCTCGCAGTGACCCGGTGTTCCGTATTTTCCAAAGGAAATCGGAGGAGACAGCCGCGCCAAATCCGATTCGCCCTTTTTCCCTCCGATTAATCCAATTCTCGCGGCTCTTCCTCGCTGACGAGTTCAAGAGGAATTCTGCATAGAAGGTAAACTTTTTCTACGCCCTATGACGAAATTTGAGCGACTGGAGAGGACCAAGGGACGAATCATTGATCGTAGGAGGACAGGAAACGCGAGGATTCGATCGTACCGAAACGTTTCGCAATGTCGAGCATGTAGAATGTCGAGGGCGGGAAAAAAACTACGACAACCGAGTCTACGACAGGCCGATACGATAAAGCGCTTTAGTCGTGCCGGCGATTGTTAGCCTCTGGCGGTGAAACGCATCCAATTGACATTGCATAGGTAATCCGCGCGTGTTTCCTCCCTCTCCGCTCGGATGCAACAGAGACGCAAGGGGGATGGAAAGAGGGACGCACACTGGATTTCCCGGTGCCCCTCGCTTTCCCTCGTCTGTCCAGCTTTTTTCAGCCTCTTTCCGGGCTGTGTTTTCGTGCGATTAACCACGACTCGGCGTCGTTTAATTCGTCGGACCGAGGCCGAGTATATCGCCGCGTGGTTCGTCCGCGCGTAAAGCTAATCGGCGTATATCCAGCGTCGATATCATCCCTGCAAAATCTCTCCGATTGTTCCACCACTCGAATCCTCGATAATGACGCTAACGTCCTCTTTTTTTATCCTGTCGGATAAAATTCAACCATCCGTTCGATTTCGAGCGCCACGTATTTCCAGGCGCGAACGTTAAGTTAAAAGTTGTCCGATGAGACGACCATTGGATCCAAGTCACGATCGTTCCGATCTCGATTCTAGAGTTTAACTCGATCGGTTCAGGGATGAGAAAATTAGTGGAGTGAATCTCGTCCGATCGGCGATGGAAGAGAGATAGGTAGAGGTGGAATCGGGTTTCGAATCACGCGGAGTCTTTAAACGGGCAAAGAGGGGTAGCAATTAGGGTAACGAGGGGTGGACGTCCAACTCCCTTATTAGGCGGATCGCGAAATTGCCGGTGGGTGAAAAAGTGGCGAAAAGTCTTTTTTTACCTACCCTCCTAATCCGACGGAGTATTCAAAGGGCTCGTTTCCGCGGTGCAAAGGCGGACGGGGTTGTTTCGTCCGTCGGCACGATCGATAGAAGCCCCGTCGCGATAAAGACCGTCCTTTATCGGCGTCGACGATCGTGCCAGAATCACGCCAACTTTCTCGACATTGCGCCCACCACGGGCAAATTGAAATTAAGCTTGCCATTTTTCAAGCTCGCACGAACACCGGCTGCCGAGCGATCGCGAATTCTCCTAAACGGCCTCACGTGCCGACTTTCCTCGACGTCCGATCGTGCAGAGGCCACGAAAACCTCTTTTCGAGTATTTCGTCGAAAGGGCCAACAATATCGTGCCTATTTCACCGCTCTCGGACGATAGATCGTTTCGAAAACGAAACAAAACGACAACCAAAGCGACGACGAGAACGGGGCAATTAACGAAGACCAACGTATTCGATCGGAGCGAAAGGCAGGAGGGAAAATTCGATCGTAATTGAAGTGGACGCGGAAGAATTCGGAGGAGGGTTTCCTAGTGAAAGGGCGCATTGTGAGAAAGCAAAAAGGATGCCGTGCTCTTTGAAACCTTCGACTGGCAAAGCACGAAGAGCCTCTGGTCCACTCCGCAAAGAATGGAACGTCATAATACGGGCATTGTGACTCTTAATACGCGATACGAGAGCCGAACTACGAAAGGAGGATTACAGAAATTCATTTGCCTCTGAATACTCGCTATGCGTGACTCGTCTATGCAAAATAATCAGCGACAATTCTACCCTGACAAAATCTCTGGGGACTCCACCCGGAAAAGGGTTGGTGCAACGGTTAATTTAGAAAGTCAATGTTAGATAATGACCTATACAAATATCACTAGCAATAATACAAATGTAAGTGAAAGTAGCTTAACGACACGTGGGGGTTGTAAAAAAAGAATGATCGAGGAGAATTGCATCTACGAGGGAGAAAAGTGGTTTTTCGGCGAGACTGATCCGTCGATTGGCATCGAGGAGGATGCAATTACCGAGACAGGACGACGGAGGCGACGTAAAAGCCGGGGAGAAGGGAAGCTGCTCGTGTCGCCGATAATCGGTTTATCCGTGGCGAAACGATGACCAAGTTGGAGCCTCATTGAAGTTAATTTTGTCGACCGTGTCCCACGTTTCTGTAGAAAAGTTCTCGTCACGGATACGATATCGATCCACGATCGACAAACGCAAAGTCGAGACGACAAAATCTAGGGGATTGTGTTTGGAGCAATAGCGCGAAACGATATCTCTAGATCGTTGGGTCGGTTTCTCGATGTGGAATCGAGTAAACTATAGTTTCCGGGAGAGAAACCACTGGACAAAAGGGTTCTAGAGCTTCGGCTCGCTGCACCGTGAAACCCTGAAACCGTAAAAGCGTGCGAGGCACGCATCCACCTGCGTGTACGCTCACCCTTCTCTCTCTTTCACGTTTTTCTTTCACCGTTTCTCGTTTCTCCTCATTCCCCTTGGTTCCTGCACCCTTTGGAGGCTTAAACGCCGATCCATTCCCGTTATTCTCGACTCGATTCACCCCGACGCTCCCGTCTCTTTGCGCTTCCACTTTCACCCCTCGCTCCTCTTCCAGACGACTCCTCGGGTCCAGAGGAAGGGTAGTTTTCTTTCAAAATTTCCCTCCATGGACAAAGAGTTCGCGAAATAATTGGAAAAGCGGCTGATACAACGGCAAAGAGACGGAATGAAGATGCTCGTTCGAACATTGCGAAGAAATCGTATCGTTTATCAACGAGAAGGTTGATTCTCTACAAATTTTCGATGATCCAGGAGACAGCTTTTGCTCAATTCAATTCTCATCGAGGGAAGAGGCAAGTTCGTCATTTGGAGAACAAGGACGCGGGTGAGAAGGTCCGATTAATAAAAGTTCTGTCAGAAAAGTGTGCTTTGGGGAACGGCGGTTTTCGAGGAGACGAGCGACAAAGGCCGGGAGGAGGAAACTTATTAAAATCCAGAATCGCGAGGGTCCAACTCCCACCCTTTTGTCGAGAGTGGCAGTCGAATTCGTTCCATCGGCGAGGGATCGGCCACGGAGAGGTAAAACCGACGAGGAGGAGCCAATGGAAGAGCCGTCGACATCCTCCGCCTCCTCCTCGTCTCGTAGATTAATCGTGAGCACAAAGGGCGACCCTTTGGAACGAAATCCATTACCGCGAGACCGGCTCGGACCTCCATTTACCACCGGGAACGTCCTCCGGAGCTTCTGCCGTCGATAACCGCATCGTCGTCTGCCAAGTCGTCAAAACCTCTTGAAATCCTCACAACAATATCTCTCATTTGGCTCTTCCTTCCTGAAATATTCGACTCTTATTTCGAGATTCGTCTCGAAACCTTGCAACTTTTGTTCTCCAATGGAGCGACATCCGTTTTGAAATTTCAATGAAATTTACGAGCACGACGGATGGAGCTTAATTTACAAGTTTGCGAGTATTCGCGGACACGATTACGAGGCAGGACGTTATCCCGTAATATCTCCAGTCTCAACGACGAATTAAGCTCTGGCTTGGCCGGAGGAAAATTTATCTCCATGGACGCTGGAGGATAATTGACTTTTCCCTCTTTTTCTTCGCTCGCTTTTGTTCCCTCGCGCTGCTGCCCTTTCACCTCGCGACTGGTCTTTGCAGACCGATAAGAAGAATTCCGGCTGCACCGGGGAATTCAGGCAGCTCCTACGCCCTTCTTTGGCCTTTCTTCTTCATCCCCTATCCGCTACCCCTGTTCTTCGATTAAGAGGTTTGTCTACTTCTAGCCGTGGCTTATCCACGAGTACTTCCTGCTAGGGAAGTGATCGAAATCTTTTCGAACATCATCCTTTCGAGCATCTCCTCCCGCGTTCCGAGACTTTAGTCTTCTACAAATCTAGCAAATCGAGCTACTCGGATGTATTTATAAAGTGCAAATTGGGACTTTTATTCAATTGTACCAAACACAGGGTGAGTTTCGTACGAGCAGGTAGAACTCGTAAGGCATGCATCTGTAGCAAGGAGAATCTTCGAAGAGGCAGACAGCGAGAAAAAGAATCGACGACCTTGCAGTCGGGGATAAAAAGAATCGAAGGTCGACGAATGGTTCCTCCGAGTCGACCGAAACGATGCATTATGCATCGACCCAAGGGTCAACGACCGGTCTGTGCCTTTTCGCGAGCCCTCGGAGGACCGAGAGGGATCTGCCCTGGGTCAGCTACCTCCTACGCAGCCCTTCTGCGTTATTTTGCAATTTTTCTCCTCGGCTCCATTCTGCGATACTGTACGCGCTACTTTCGAAGCCAGAAGGCGATGGACGAATAATTTTGACATTTTGAGTCACCGAGAATACGGAATCGAAATTCCGGAGAACGTGAGTAGATTTTTAAAGAGTTCGTCTTCATTTCCTGACTCCTCTTTCATCGTTGTACATACGTTTCAAGTGGACTTTGATAAAATTTCAGCTCGCTAGAACAGGTCTGCGTTCGACTCGATTTCATTATCGCGGCAATTTAGTGAAATTCATTACAGATTATGCGGCTGTTATATTATTCCATTAGCGGGAAATAATTAAAGGTGTTCAGCGCGTATCGACGAATTTCAACGTGCTACGGAACGATAGAAATGAACGTGGATATATTGACCCTAGAAGTATCGAGATTATTATATTTCAATAGATCGAATTTGCCTGGTTTTCTCAAAAATTTTGAAACATCTAAAAAATATAAAACCAGTCCTTTCGATCATCGATGCAACGTTAAATTCTTTTCGAGGCTTCCAGATACTTTGTCCACGATTCGAGTCTCGAATCGACGAGGAGAGCATTGAGAAAGGGCACGATTTAGCGCGAATAATCCTTCCCTTTCGTTAGAAGCGAGAGGCACCACTCCCCGATAAAGGGATCATCGTTATAAAGCAACAAAGAGGAGGAGAATAAAACCCTCGGATCCTAGCTTTGATCGTTCTTCGCGTTACTTCGCGGAAAGAACGGAGAGAAATCCGCGGAATAGGAGGAATCTCGAGAGCGGTCTCGGTTTTCGAGATCGCTTCAGCGTGCGGATTTTCCTTCCTTTGACAGAGGCTAAATCATTACGAGCGTAATACTCGCGAGGATGAGAACGACGTTGGCGAGGATCGTCCTCGAATTCTCTCATCCTCCCCCTACCTTCGATCCTCGTGATACTCGTTGATCGTTCGAGAGACACGGCACAATTTACCGACCTTCCAACACGAACCTTCCCCATCAAAATTCCAGAGACTTTGCCGGTTATCCTGGCGGAGGATACGTTTCCCGTGGAAACGGCAAGGAAGACCGGCTTCTCGAGCTCATCGATCAACGTGTCAAAGGCCGGGAGCAACTGCTCCAGACTCTTCTCTCTCCTTTCGATCTGTCTTCGGTCTCCTTCGAGAAATCGACGGTCAAAAAAGACCATTCGTAGACGTTCGAACGGTCTCTGGAAGAAAGCTGGAAGATGGACAAAGAGACGGAGGGGAAAAAAAAGAGCGATATCCAGCACCCTGGAATTTCACGAACGAACGATCGTGGCGAGAAGCGTCGAGGAAGTATGCGGAAGGGAAATTCTACGATGGAGAAAGGGAGAGAAGACGAGATAGGGGTAGAATGTGGATTGAAGATATGCTGGATGGGGGAGAAAATACCAGCTGGTCGCTGCAGCTTTCCTCGTCGAACTTATTGGAAAATTCAGGGGGCGCTCGACGATTATCCGGCAATAATGAACCGATCATTGAACGTTTCTCCGAGCCTTTTGATAATTTAATGCATGAAATTGACGCACATTTCTGAGGAAATCGGCAAGTGTCAAAGAAATTCGTAAGATCGCTAAGAATTGCTTGAAAGAAAATACAACGAGATTGTACGTCGAGGAAGGTAAACGCGTGAAAAATATTATCTGGAAAATCCGAGGGAGTTTTCCCTCGACGTTCAATTGGCTCTTGGGGCGTAAAGCAGAAAATTAATGCACGGCAAACTATCGCCCCGAGTCGGCTGAGTTTTCGCAGGTGGATTCGTGGGGTTAACTTGGACGAAAGGGCAAACAACGCGAGTACCTCCCCTTTTTCTTTTCCCTTCTTCACGCTCCTCCTTAAAGTTCAAACTTTCGACGAGTTTCCTCGGTTTGCACCCAATCGAGAGAAAGCTCGAGGAGAATTCCTTTTATTTATCTTTCCCGCCAGTTCGCGCACGGAAAACCGGCAACTTTGGCTCCGTTTCTTTAATCCTCGCGCGAACTCGCGGCCCAAGGAAAATTCAAGGAAGAAGAACATCACCGTTGGAAAAATCTGCCTTTACTTTGTCCAAAAAAAAAAGAAGAAAGAAAAACGTCGTTCCTCTCAAAGATGATTTCCCTCGATGAACGAGAGAGAACTTTCCATCCTGCAACGAAAGTTCCACGATATTCCCCACGGAACGACGATTTTCCAAGTGAAAGCGGAAAATCGAGGATACTTGACGGAATCGAGGAATAATGAAGAACCACCGTGCACACACGTGTTCCTCGAATGGAATCCACGTGGAAATCCGGAGGCACTTTGTTAAGGAAATGTATGCGCATCGCGCGGACGAATGCACTGGCGGGAATTTCGAGGATTCGATTCCAAGTGGATGCACCACAGAGATTCGACTAGTTTCGGACTGTTTGCGTGTCGCAGGCAAGTCGACGAATCGCCAGGAATCTCCCGTTTGAGCGAAAATCTCCCTCGACTGAGATAAAGTCGGGAAATCGATTCGGAGCGAAAGGGGAAGCCTCGATTTCGCGAGGACCGTTCTCCGATTTATTATCTCGTTCCTCTTTGGAGCACCGTCGGATTCTCGAGGGCGTCTCCTTCGGTAGAGACGTCCTTTCAGTCGAGAATCGATCGAGTTCTTCGAAGAAGACGGAGACGATGGAGAATAGGGGCTAGCTTCGTCTAATTACAGCTCGTGTACTAATTCGACCGGTCCGAGGAACCGCAGCCGGAGTATTGGTTTTCATCGTGGTCCATGAGTAACGAGGCGCACCCTCTAATTGAAATCCGCAGGAATGCTCCTGTGGAAGCCCTCCGACCTCTCTGGAGAGGATCACAATAGCGTGTACGCGTCACGGATGGAATCAACCGCGTGCCTCTGGCGAACCTCGTCGCCGACGTCTCACGACCTGGAGAATCTCTCGATCGATCATCGAGATCCAAGAAACTGTGCACCGTTGACTGGAGCTGCGACGCGCAAGGGTAGTTCCAACTTGTCCAATGATTCCGCAAGGGCAGGGTTTTTTCAAGTTCGCTACACCACCTACGCTGGACGTTCGAGCGAACGACTCTGTCGGGGAGTTACTTTGGCAGGTTGACGGGGCGAATTTAAAAAAAAAAAACTGCGCAAATCGCAGGTCGACGCGAGAAAAACCTCGAGGAGCGGTTCCAGGAACAAGAATGCCCACGGTACCTCCTCCTCAAGGTTTGAGCAGACAGGAAGCCGTAACGAGCCTCTCGCCGAAGGAAATTCGGCCTTGCTTCGCGAAACTATCGTCTTGCGATTGTTCTCCAGCGATGACGCTGGTGCAAGGTCATCTGGACCACATCTGACGGACGGACATCTCTCAAAAGTGACCGATGAGACGTGGAGAACGCAAGGAGAACAAAGGACGAGGGTTGATCCGGCGGATTTGCCGTTCCAATTGAAACGCGCTCGATTAAAGTCGCGGCGCTGAAAATTTTCCACGGCCGATGACGAGAGGACAATCGAGAAAGTTCGCCGACGAGGTACAGAGCTTAATCCAGGAACGAGTCAAATATTGGACTTGCTCGTGTGCTGGGAACGGTGAGGATTATTGAATTTCGCATTGTTTACATCGCGAGCTCCACGGATGGCGTTTAATTGACGTTCGTCACGCCGCGTAAAATTGGAAGTGTCGACCGTAGGCGTCAACGTCCACACCCGTGTCGATGGTCTAGCGAAATTTTCGCAATTTCGACTTCTCCGCTTGCATTTAATTCCAATGAATTTGTGATTCCTCGGTGCTTGGACTTTGTGTGCCGAGGAAAGTAGAAAATTGAGGGAGCCTGGTAGAAATTGCGAGGCACCTGGATCAGAGTCTGGGAAAGTTTGCCGATTTCTGCTAGCGGAAAGAGGATTTAAAAATTGCTCAATTAGGGAGTCGAGAATTTCGCGCAGAAAAATCCGAAAGGCCGGCTTGGTGAAATGGAATCGACTCCGTCCAAAGAAGAAGGGAGAGATGACGGTAATCCCGGAAATGCCTTTGCAAATCAGAGAAGCCCTGCTTCGAGTCTGCTCCACTGTTTCTCTCTTTTCTTCCCTCAGGTTTTTCTCTCTCCTCTTTTCCATATTTTATCCTCTATTTTCCTTCTTCCTTTTTCCGAGAGAAAGCGAGAAGATGGAGAAGAGTAGACCCTTTGAAAAACGTCTTCCGTTCTCCCACGCTCCAAGCACGATGCCCTTTATGCTAGCTCATATAAAATACGTAAGGGCTCCTCGTAATAATCCCAGGTAGACGAGAAAAAGTGAGAAAGAGGGTGGAAGGACGGAGAACAGGGTCGGCTCTCGCAAGCAGCCAGGAATTCATTGTCAACTAATTCTCCATTCGTTTCAATTAAACGGATAAACGATGGACTTGGAATTTCTTTGAAATTTCCGCCTCTATCGTTTAAACTAGAAGCTGAAGGACGAGGAGGGAAAGAAAGGGCGACACTGCGCGAGGGAAATCTTCAGGGAAAATTTCAACCGAGAGGTCTAATAAGTTTTGCACCGAGAATAATTGCAGAGAAGATAAGAAATAAGGAGCTTCCGGGAAAGAGGCGAATTCAGTGGTGCGAAACCAACCCCTAGGAATCTCGCGATTCCAAGGATCGATATTCAATTTCCAGGTATTTCCTCGGAATTTGCCCTTCCGATATTTAATACCGGCGTGTCGTCGATTCCGCGTCTCGTCGTTCTCGCGATTTAATTGCATCGGAGAGCAGAACGAGAATAATATTCTCGATAGGAGGCCTCGATTTCTCCATCGAGAGAGAAAAAGAAATAAAACCACGCGCGAATTCTCTCTCGCTCGATCATCTCCCCTAGGTATTTTTAATTCCAATTATCCCAGACATCGGAACAATCGTGCATCGAGGCGAGGGTGTCTCGTTGTCTCGCGGATTTCCCGCAACTTCGAGATAAACGATCATATCTTCCCCGGGAAGGCTACCGATTACATCGTGGGAAATCCGATAATGAAGTCCTTTCTCCGGGGATTACGTGGAAACGCTTCGTTGCCTTTCACGCGGGGAGGAAGAGGGATGAAAGCTCGAGCTGGACAAGGAGGGAGGAAAATCTCCCGATCGACCCTCCGCGCTTTGCAAAAATACGCCGTTTTACCCCGTGGAATGCATTTTCTTTGCGAGAAAACGTGTATATGCGAGAGAGAGTGAAAGAGGGTTGCGAGAGAAAGTGCCTGCGAGATTACGAGGGTGTATGGCTGCCTTGAATTTTATGAGGCCTTCAAAAAAATCAAAATGCGCAAGAAGACTCGAAATAAGACTCTCGTTCAGGATCTTACCCTTAATTGCAAGCAAATGACGGAAAAAATACTCCAACTACGAGGGTAGCAGAAGGGTTGGATCAGATTCGGTCGATCGCTTTCTCGAGAGACTATTTTTAAAAATAACGCAAGGGCGAGAAATCGGAAAATGGCCTTTGACCTCGTCGAAGGAAGCTTCTCGGGTGCAAGGACGAGTCCAAAGGACACGATGAGAGGTTTCCAAGGACGCGCTTACGGGAGTTTTTAAAAACGAAACTCTTTTTGAAACGGCGCGCCGAGGGGATGACCGTGAGGGAATAAAAATGAAACGTTAATTGCGTCTCCCGCGGCACGTGCGATTAAATTATTCGCAACAGAGTCGTCCAGGGTAAAACCTAACTGCCTTTACCGTGTAAATCGCGGAAAGATTAAAATAGCCCGGGTTTTAAGGGGATCGTCCGTGCTTACGAGCGCCTCTCTCGATCCCTTTATTCTACGGAGAGAAAGGGTTCGAGGCTTCCAACGAAACCTCCCGCCATCCCTTCGAGCACGTTTCACCCTCTCCCTTTCGAGCTCGAGGCTCTTTTTGCTCGAGAATTTGCAGATATGTATTCTCGTGCCTGTACTTCGCTCCTGGGACTTTAAATAACACGCTTCTTTTTTTCCTGGGGGATATTGCCAAAGGAGGAAGGCTGGAAACTCGCTTTCGAGGGTAAAGCCAATTAAAAGAAAGAAAGTATTATCTTTAGAAATTCTGGGACAAAGATCTCTATCCACTTTGTCGCCGTGGAGAACGTGCACGTGGATGAGAAGTACCTGGAAATGGCTACATCTACAGTCCGAGAACTGAAAGATGAAAGAATCACTCATCTTCAATCGCCCATTCCCGCTATTTCGTTTTTGGAATCATTAAACTCGGTTTGCTAAAGTAAATACTCTGCATGATTGTGTAATTCTCGTGTTTCTATTTGTTGACTCGAATCAGATCCGAATTCTTTTGTCTAGCCATCTTTAAGTTGTCGGACTATAGCTCACGCACGAAATTCGACTCGCACGTGGTCCCCTGCAGGAGCATATTTTTCTTATTTTTCCTTACTTTCTTTATTCGCCAAGGCAGACGAGTGAACCGGAAGGAGAATTAGAAATTCGATATAAAATTGTTATAGGGGAAATTACGAGAGTGCACGAGATTCGAAATTTTCCCTCGACAAAGGGGGAGGAAAACGTATGAGCAGGTTGCAATCGGATTTGGCGGGTTTGTCGACGGTGTTGAAGAACAGACAGTGAAATATAATCGCGAAAGAATTCGCTATCGGTATAGCACGACGTAATTTCGATTTAATCGTCTCATTTTCGACGGTGCACGTAACGCGGAGGGTGGAACGGCCTCTACAAAGTGCAGGGTAATACCTGCCGACGTGCAATACCTTCCCGCGATTTAGGATTTAATTATTATTCGCGAATGTAGTTACGGCTCGTAATTGCGAAGTAAAAGCCGGCAAGAGATGCAGCCGGTCCCTTTGTAGGCGCGACTTCCCGCCAGGCCGATCAAACTTGCAAATAATATCGAACGAGAGTCGCGAATTCAAAGGACGAAACAGCTTCTCTGGTAAAATCGAAATGTAATTTCACCAATGCCACCAAGTACCGCACTTTCTGCGAAATCGAGGGAAATTTTTCGATGTCCAGAGGGTTCGAGAGGAAAAGGGCGACGTGGAAGTCGAGTTCGGTATCGAAAAAGCGGAAGAAGGTGGCGTCGAGACGCTCCAAGAAGACGTTACCACCGTCCCTCGAGGGATAGGGGGAGAAAGGGCGAAAGGGAAAACGAAAGGGGGAGGACAGAGTGGCGAGATAGACGAGCCAAGGACGGATATGAATTTCTCGAAAGGTTTGCTTAAGCAAATTGCGAAACGTAGTCTACTAGGAGAAAGAGAAGATCGGGGGAGGAGGAGAACCCTAAATTGCGGAGCCGTGAGCCTTCGTTTCGAGATACTCGAGCCGACATCCCCTTCGGACGGCACCCTCGCGACGCGTCGCGACGTCTACCACCTACCGAGCGAGAAAAATGAATTTCGCCCCGTAGACGACCGTCGGCTTCTCCGTCTGCCTTCCCCAAGTATCCTTTCCTCCCGTAGATAGAAAAATCCTCCAGCAAGAGAAGAAACTACGAATAAAACGCTGGAACACCATCGTCCGAAATATTCCATGGTATTTGTAAATTTCGCGAGAAAACGGGACGTTTTTTAAATCCATTCGGCTCTGCCGTCAACACCGGTCAATATTTGACCAATCGAATGCCAAATTAGTTTTCCCCTTAGAGCCGGTAATACAATTTGTAAAAAAAATCGATAAACACGATTAATCGTAGCAAATATTCGGCTGGATTTTGCACTCGCAAATTCCAGCGAAAATCGGAATCCGTTTTAAAGACACATCGGTAAAAGCGTACCACGGATCCGTGACAAGTGGTACCGCGGAGAGACGTCCATTCGAACATTGACAAACTGGATTCTCCGTTCGGCAAATTACTACGGTGCGTGCACGTCCGTAAAAGTTTCAAGCGAAACGACTCGTTCGTCACGCGAGGACGCAAATAATCGATCAACCTGGTCGAACGCGACGTCCTCGATGCCAAGAGCACGATCAAAAAAGTCTCTTCTCTCGCAACAAGGACGAGATACGATGAGAAAGGAGAGGCTGCGTTGATCTTCGTGAAAATTCAAAATCGACAAACTCTATCGACCTGGCAATTTTCCACGAAATTCTCCACGTATAGAAGAAGCACGGAGGGGGGAGAAAAATTCTCTTATTGCGCGTGTCGTCCATTAAATCAGCCAAGTCCGCAGACTCTCCTGGGAGCGAAGAGAGAAAAGTTTCGCGGCTAATGACTCGAGACTTTTAAAACGATTCTGAGTCATTGCCGGCATGCACTCAGAATCTAAATACTATTCTATTCGTGAGGAAATTTTCGCCGTTCTTCGAACACGGTGAAACTTCTTTCCTACGTCGAGCGATCTGGGAGCTCTGAGTTCCCCAGAAGTTCCAGCGGCTGAGTTACTTTGCGCGGAAAAATTGCGAAAAATGGCACAACGTGCAAAGAACAATTGATAGAAATGACTCACTTGGAAGTCGAACTTCTCAAACTCCTGTTGGGCATCGATGTCGACGTTTCTCGGGACGATGATGGGGCAAGTGGCAAGAGAGATCTTTGCGTCTGGAGACTCGACGTAATCCGGATTGATGGAGGTCGGTCCCCGATCGTATCTGAGCTCTTCGTTGAGGATAGCCGCGGAGGGTCCCGTCGACGGGGCCTGGGCCTGACTGACGTAATAGAGGCACAAAAGGACCGTCAGCAGGATCGCGCAGAAGACGAAAACGCGGCTGGAGCCGCGGCGCAGGATCTTGTACATCTTCCGGGTGCTCGGCTCGCTTCTCGATGATTCGAGAATCGAGAGAGTAATCTCGATTCAGCCGGAATTCGATCGTTCGTTGAGTTTGCTACGATCGCCCGATCTCTCGTCGGTAATTAGGCACGACGATCGCTCCCGGGCTCTGCCGCCGTCGTCCGTCGACTTCATGGAAATCGGAAGCGCTGGAACGACCTGTGAACAAGTAACGAAACATCTGCTTGATTTTTTATCGTTGAGATCTCGTCGTAAAACTGGAAAGAAATTCTACAATTCCAGCTCGACTGGATGACAGGGATTTATTCGATATTCGCGCTTGTATATTATTGGCGAGGATATCGAAGCTGGAATAGAACGAATTTGCTCGAGTGTAGAACGAAGAGGAGAAAGGAGATGGAGAAAAATAGAGAAACGCGAGGAGAAAGGGATCGAGGATAGGTTCGACTATGAATTACGAGAGTACACGGAACGCGGCTTGATTAAACGTCCGTGAAAATTATGACCGACCGTTCCGACGTTAAATCGCCCGCTGTCGAATATTTAACCGATATCCCGGGGCTCGATCGTCGACGGATCGCGTTCGTCTCGCAATTACGAGGGGTTACTTTGGAGGGTTCGTCGTCGGACGAGGGCTCTCGACGAGCCGCGGTCCTCGCGGAATTGCTTGAAAGTAGGATGGAGGAATTTGCCGAGTCTTTCCCCGTTGGTTCGCGTGCCACGATGCGGAATCGCGAGAGCGGAAAGTAGGGCCGAGAGTAATTCGTTTTAAAAAGGGTCGAAAGAGCGGAGGCGAGGTTCGCGAGCGAGTCAAGCGAGTCGAGCTCGCTGTCGACTCTGTAATTGCCGCGATCCAATTCCGAGGAGAACAATAAATACGACCTCGTGAACCAGAGACACCATTTCCTAGAAACCTTCTCCTCCTCCACGACCTAAGGTCGTCTCGCGGGAAACGATCGATCCTACCTGTTCTCGCGATTCCGTGGAAAATCTACACAAACGACAAATCTCGACTGCGCACTCGAAGAGATCCTCACGCCGAAGATTCCCCCTTCGACGAATCGAGGGACAACAAGTATTCGTGAGTTGATAAGATTACGAATTGGGTCGATGAGATAGAACGAGCATCGACAGGGAAGATCGATATTTCGAGGTGTCTTTTTTTCGATCGGGTGGGGAAAGAGACGTCCCCCCGATCCACGTCAGGCTACCATTGTTGCCGCTAATGTTTAATTAATGGCACCAAATCGAGGGGGAGGTGGATCTATAAATTAATTCGTTCCCTGGGTTTTTCGCCGTCCGGTATTTATTGCCGGCAATGAATTTCCCAACGAATAACGAACGATAATTAATATCGGTCGATCGTCGTTAGACCCGGAATTGTCGTTCAAATAATTCGTCGACGTGGAGAACAACGGTGAGCCAGAATTTGCAATAAATCGTAAACAATGGTCGATCAGAGCTCGATCAAGCGACAGAGACGAGCAAAGAGTCAACATTTCATATTTAATACATTACACAATTGTTGATCCTTCCGTTTGTCTTTTAGCCAACTGACTCGTGGAGATGGTGCCAAGAGAACTATCTAATTTCTTTCTTTTACATACAACACCCCGTATAATTATTGCCCTCCTTTCCCTCTACATTGAGATCGATTGTTACTAAAGTGAGATTACACGTTGCTTCCGGAAGGAGCCGCTTCAAAGTTCGATTCGAAGGGGGCCGCTCGAAACGAGAGAGCACCGGGAAAAGCCGGAAAAGTTTGCGAAACGACGATGGAAAGGAAGGAGTCTCGTCGAAACGACGGAGCAAAGACCGAGGAAATAGCACGGCTCTACCCGGTGCAAGTTCCAATTTCGACGGATCGAAAGGAAGCTTCGTGGAAGTTCCCGCGAACCGGATGTTCCCACGCTCCACCAAAATTTCCGTCGATGTCCGTCTACACCCAAGGAAGTCTTATCTTCCCTCGATAGAGGCTATTCAAGCTGGTTTTCGATGAGCGATCGAAACCCATGGAGCGTCTCGTTTGATCGTCAGGATGTTATCTACGATCGAACCCTATCGATTCGTCGATTCGACGGTCCGTTTCGCTTATCTCGAGAGGAAGCGCGTGGAAAAATGAGAATTTCGATGGTGGAGAGGGAGGAGAGTGCGCTCGAAATTCGGGGGATATCGGGCAGGTGATATCAGCCCGGTAAATCTGGCCGCGCGATTCTACGCGGGAAATTGGAAAAGCTGAAAACCCAACGCGATGTTCGCTCGACAGCCTGCCAATTATCGTATGCTAATAAGCGTCAGACCGATCGGCTTACGCGGACCAAGGAAAATCACATTCACGGTCGATTCGTTTCGGTTGGATGCCGTCAACGATCAACATCCATTGGAATTAAAAAAGTATCGATATCGTTCATCTACTATCTTGTTTGCAATTACTAAAACATTGCGGAACGCACCATAAGCGAGAGTAGAGGCGAGGAAGATTACGTTTCAAGGGTTGGATTTCGACGATTCACTCCGACGGTCAAAGGTTTCCCGCTCGATTCGACGATCGACGGTAAACGACGTCGTTCTTGACCTCGTCAGCCGATTCGACGCCTCCACCTTCGCCCGACTGGTTCGCCGATCGATGACACGTCGGCCGACGAGCAAAGTCGTGGCGCGTTCGCGATTTTCCACCCACGAGTCCTCGACGAACGGCTCCACCGAGCCAAGATCAAAAGGTCCGACCTGCCAAAAGGTCGATTCTCTCTCTCCTTCCACCTCCTTCGCCGCGACGACCACCGAAAGTTTGCAGACTCTTCCAGAGGCTCGAAGAAGGCCCTTGTCCTTTGTAGTCCCTGGTTTTCGCGAAGAACAACGTTCGAGCGGACAGTCGCGTCTCGATAAGGGTTGAGAGGGTTGAAAAGCGACCGCTAGCGAGGGAGAACCACGCCGTACTAAACTGGCGGCTCGGCTGGAATGGTTTTGACACGCCGCCGGCTATATCCGCTTTTCCGCCGACGCGACAACCGAAGGCGCATGTGCCGATATAATCCACGCTTGTGCCCGGATGCGGCCGTGTTCGTACACGCGACTCACACGTGCAACTCGTCGAGGGAGAACGAGAGGAAAGTGGAGAGAAGAGGAGAAAAGCCGAGAGGAGAGAAGGGAGCAAGACTTTCCACGGGCCGAGGGTGTTTTGACTCGGACCAGGAGAGGGAAACCGAGAGACCGTTTCACCCTCTGCCTCCTCCTCTCTACCCTGTCTCTTCTTTTATCCTGGAAAATTCGCGAGTCGGAAGCTTCGCGAGGGAAAGCGAAGATAATGGACGTTGTTGCGAATTCGAGAGGACGATTTCGTATCCGATCACGGATAGTCGTGCGATAGTTTCACAAGTCCAGTTGGGGTGAAATTCAATATATTTACCCTTAATGCTACTGTGCAAGGTGCCTGTAGAATTAATAATAGAAATTCGGCTGATTTTCGTCCCGAGGTTAGAACCTAAGCACAGTTTGTGATCGTGCCTACAGTCCGACAACTGAAAGATGGCCATACGTCTCGCTTTCAACCGTCTATTCCCGCCATTTCATTTTTGGAATACCCAAGCTAAGCTTTCTAAACCAAAGGACTATGCGGTGCGTTTATTTCAGAACACTGAGTTTAGGAATTTCGAAAACGGAATAGGCGATTGAAAACGAGAGTCTTCTGGTCCCTGGCCATCCTTCGGTTGTCGAACTATAGGTGCAGGGCTAGAAACTTTCCCCGCTTTAAAGTCTAAATCAGAAATTCTGAGGGCGAAGATCCTGGGGAAAAGCTCGGGTGATTCGTGTTTTCGCGCTGGCAAAGATGTCCTTCGCGTTAATCTTGTTCCACGAAGGCGGAAGTCGTTTTAGGTGAGACGTCTATCTTTGTAGCGTGGAGAATCGTGCCGCACGAGTCGCGAATTATGGTCGATTAGGCGCGAAACGTCGCTCGTGCAGGATTAAATGTCCCGCGAGCAATATCTAGCGATAGAGCCGCGTGGATCGCAGTCGTTACGATTATCTGGTTGCCATTAATATTTACGAATAATACCGATCGAATTTCAATAGCGCGATTAAAGCTCGACGCGTGCCGCACGATGGGCACGATGTCGCGAACCATCGACGTCGGACAATTATCGTCGAAACGACGATCGTGTTTGGAGACGAAACGAGGTCCCAAGGGACAAGGGAGAGCTTCATGGTGGACGATTTAAATCGCATTCTGGAAATCAAATCTAGCCGGAATCTGAACGAGAGCGAATTCGATGGTAGGGAGGAAACTCGCGGACGAAGCGAACGCTTCGGAGAGACGTTAAATAAAACGATGCCACGCTTTCCCGGGAAATTCCGGGGATGTATTTTCCGAGGGACGGTCGAAAACTCGCTGAGAACGAAAGAAAAAGGAAGAGCCGCTTATAAAACCGCCGGGAGATTAATTTTCTCCGGCATTCCCGCGCGAGAAAAGAGTTAATAGCTGGCCGTGGATGGCAGAGTTTTCGAGCGAGCAAGTCCGGAAAAGCGGAAGAAAAATTGTCCAGGTTTCGTTATCTCGAGCAAGATCGTTGCCCGAGATAAAACAATTTCCCTGCCAGCCCTCGGCTTTTTCTGGAGGAAAAAAAAGAAAAATAGTTGTTCCTTCAAAAAATCGCTGGCAACGTCGCGCCTCGGCGATGTTCAAACGCGGGGGTAATTTTCATAAAATCCTCCCTCGTTGAATGGATATTTTTCCAACTTGTTCCGATCGAAGTGTCCGCCCTCCCTGCTGCCCACGAAATCCGCTCGGAAATGCGCCGCGGCTTAACCGCCGAATGGCACGAGAGAAGAATATGCCGGCGGCTGTGCCGCACGGGAAATTGCATTTCCGGGTAATTGGATGGCGGATGTTTATGCGAGGAATTACATCGGTACGGGATCCGTCGTTTCGCCCAGTTATTCCTCGATGTCGCCTTCGACGTTTCGCGTCGCGACGTCGTCGGTCAACGTCGCCGATTTTTCTGCCTCAGACTGTTTAGTCTTGTCGAACGTGGAAACGTTTCGCAGTTCCAACAGTCTGACAATTAAAAGATGACCAGGGATCAGCGAATCCTCTTCAAACGCCTATTCCCGCCACTTTGTTTTTGAAATCCTCAAAACCAACTTCTCAAAGCAAACTACTGTATTGAGTGTTTACTTTGAGAGCTGCTGCTTTGGATTCTGAACCGTGCCTATAGCGTAAATACATTGAATTTCTTTCGAATTTGCAATCTAGTGGAGAGACATCGCGCAATTCTCGCGAATCGCGGCAAGATAACGAGCCAAAAACAGCAAACACGATTCGACCAGCGATATTTCAATCTTATCGAATGACAAGTTTGCGAAATGTAGTGGAGAACGGAAGGCAATCGCCGCGAAATCCGAGGCCTCGACGTCGAACCGCAAAGTCTCCCAGTTTATGGCGGGAACGAGGGAAAGATGTTGGAATTGTTTCTAAATATTGGAAGTTCTCGCCGGTATATAATTGCGATCACTTCGAGAACCACGAGTCGAGAGGAAACAGCGACCGAGAGAAACAATCGTCGGTGGAATTGCTGGTGTATTTTTTTTTTGCAGCCACCGTTCCCACGTAATTCGACCATATATTTCTACCGCGAAAGAAACGAGGCAACGTTGCCTGAAAATAAACGGTATTCGCGAGCTGGAAAATCTAATAACAACGGCTCCTGATAACGTATTTTCCGAGATTAGATTTGGTTTAGAACCAACCTAGCCGGGATTCTGTCAGAGAGCTGAATCATCGAGAACAAAAGCGGTGGGCGACGAAAATTCTGTAAACTCGTAATTAAAATCGGTGAATAATCGGATTTACCGAACACCGAGACCCGTAAAATTGCCTCCGCGAGTATTATACGAGCGTAACCGATGGACGAGAGGAGAGGCTCGGTGTTGGTGAAGCAATATAGATTATATATGGATAAATTTCGCGTGCATTTATCTCGAAACGTGGAGGTGAATCGGCGAAACCGAGAGAACTCTTTGACGTTGCAGCCACGTCGCTATCCGTTTGTTCTTCGATTATTAACAAACGAAAAATGAGAGTTTTTGTCGAGTGTTCATTTCGCGAACAGGTTGGAAAGTCGATGGCGAAAGTCATTCGCGAGAAACAAGTGCGACAGGAAAGTTTAAAGCGACCGGTATAATCGGATCGGTACCGGAAGTGCTTGCACCGTTCCGACTGCAACTCCAAGTCGAATCGAGGGAATTATCGGCGAACGCTTATCCGGGATAAGTCTCGACGATCGAGCAAGGGGAAGTTTTTATCCGACGAAGCTGAATCTTTCGGTTGTTCGCGACAAAACGAAACGATTTTACTCGATCGGACGTACTTTCTTCACACCCTGTATGCCGGAGGGGCCTACCGACGACGACGGCGTATACTTGCTAAGTATGCAGGAAGTCCTTGTTGTCTTCGTTACCCAGTGATTGCGCTCCGTGCGTTCTCCCTCTGGAGTTCTTAACGTTTCTCTCTCGTCTCGTCGTTGACGAGATTCTCGAGCCTAAAGCTTCGTTTGCATCGGCCGGCCGCTCAAAGTCGCCGTTGGAGAGCGCGAAAATTTCCTCCGCGAACTATCGATCCAAAGTTGAATTCCTTTTTTTCGACTTTACGCTTTCCCGATATCCATTAACGTTTCAATTGCCCGCGTCGCGCTTTCCATCGCTCCAAAGATTTTCTCGATGGATTTTTCCCGGCTTTACCCTTCGATCGGCTCGCGCCAATTTTGGCTCGAACGGAGGCAGCTTTTTCTCTCTTTCTCTCTCTCGAGGGAAAACGCGGGGACCGGAGGCTTCGAGGATCGATCCTGACGAATCAATCGGGACCGAAGTGCAGGTAGAAAAAGTACGCAAAGTGGCGGCTCAGAGTCTCGGGAGGATCGTCGACAAATCGACTCGCTTTCGCGGGAAAAAAATGATTATTCTCGCAAAACGAGCGAGCAGGCGAGAATTCGTTTCGGTGGCTAGCTTCCAATAAAGCGAATTTTATTAAGCGACGTGGGCTGAGCGGCAATGAAAAAAAAGGCGGGAGAAGCCGGAGAAGGAGAAGGGGGACCGACACTCCGGATAATGTGCCAGACAAATGTATATTTTTTGGCAAGATTACCGTCGTTTTTCACCAGCTGACCGAAGCGTTCTTGCACGTGGACAAATGTCGTCCCCGATCGACCATTGCCGCCGAAACTGGTCGTTTTGTCTCCAGTTACAAATGCGGCCCGCACTTCGACCACGTGCATCGTTTGGCGCGAGTTTTTCGCGGAGAAAATTGGGAATACGTGGGAGAAAGATTTACCTCTGAACCTTCCTATGACTGTCTCGTGGCAATAATCGATCTCGTTTCGTGGCAGAGAGTGCACTTTGACACCGGCGGTGCAGGCCACTCGGTCGTTGGTGGCGGACGAGTCGAACGAGTCGAACGAACCGAACGAAACTGCACTCGGGTCGAAAGGGCATCGGCCAGACAACCTACCTACGAATCTGGCCAACTAACACGAACTAACACCCGTGCAGCCAGACTGCGCTTAGCTCGCATTTGCGTACACGCACCGCTCTCCCTGTCTTCCTTTCTCTATCGGTGGCCAACTCGCTGCCAGCCACTACGATGACGCACGCACGGACGTTCGACCACGTATTTAATCGAACCTCCTCCTCGAAAGTCGCTCTTTCTCTCCTCGATCTGGTCCCTCTCCTTTCTCTCCTTCCTCCCGACATCGTTATAGAAATCTCCTCCTGTTCTCCGATAGACCACGGTGCCTCCAAGTTCTTTATTTGCCTCTGCTATGTTTCACGACGAGGAACCCAATTTCGCGCGAAAATATCGCGGATGGTAGACTCGATTAGGCCCTACAGCAACAGGAATAGCGAAGGAGGACCGAAATAACGCGCTAGCCGGATGGCTGACGGTGCTTGGCCCGAGGTGCACCAGGCGAACGCATGAATGACCGCGGCAATGACCAGCTGATTCCTTCGGAGAACCCTTCCGGCTCTCTCCTTCACCATCTATCGTTCTCCATCGATCACTGAAATTCATTTTTCGCGAGAAGAAGCAGCTATGAGAAGAAAATCAACCGATGTTTCCAAACCACCGAACATCCATCGTCGATAAACGTTTTCCTTTTGCTCTTGGAAAAAATGTATGGTGGGTTTTCGCGAATCGGTGCTTTCGCGAAGTGCATGACGTTTGGGGGAGGGCCTGGAGAAATCGCGGGAATTGCGATGCACTGGGAGAAATTGGGTCGATTCGAGGTAGCTCGATGGGAGGCTCGAGAGTCGAACGTTTGCTCGAATTAATACTTAGGAGCAAGACGAACTTTGGTTTAATAACGACGGTCGATAGAGTTCTAAAGTACCCTTTAAACGCACCGTAAACCCGACTGGAGAACGGGGTCAAGAGGAAGCAGCCGCGTTCGCGGAAAGACGCTGCAACCACCGATCGATTTTGACCCGTATTTAGGTCAAGGGCCAACGTTCTCCGATGGGTCGCGGGGAGTAAAGTTCAGCTGGATCGTCGTTGGAAAAATCTTTTCGCTCATTCCTCTCATCGGTTTCCCTGGAAGGCGCTTTGACCAAAAACTTGGAATCGTCGGCACAAAAGACGATACCAAAGGGAAACGAGAAGAAGAGGGAGCAATTGGATGAGCGTGGTTTAATCGACGGATCGGAAGATGGGGTGAAATCGAACGGAGGCAATTTCTGACGCGACGTGACCCGACGTTTCGCTAACGATCGTCCCGGGAGCAAAAGACAGCGAGCGCGAAAGCAAATAGCCTTCAAAGAGTCGCGCTTTCGCCTGTAATTCAGCCGACGGGGCAATTTGCGACTGAAAAGCGGAAGCAAGAAAAAAAAAAGAATCTCTCTTCCGAATGAAAATGTCCCGCTTGCTCGATTCTATCGAGTATCCGGTATCGAATATCTGCTATCGAGTATCGAGATCCAAGACCGGTCAGCGTGGCAGCTCCGTTCTGCTCTGAAAGCGCGGGAAAACGACGAACACCTTTCAAAAAGCTTCGAGAAGAAGCAGAGGCTCGTTTCCAACGAGAGATACGACCCATATTGCAATAAGTTGGAAAGTCTCGCGTGAATTTACGGTTCGTCGAGGCCAAAGGAAAACAAGGCCTCGCGAAAGACGATAGAGGCATCGTCTCGATCGATAACCAATATCCATGGAAACTGGATCCTTTCGCGTCGATGAAGACGCTTCCACCATGGTATCCTAGCTGTCTAGCCTCGATATTGCTAGATTCTCGTCGTCCGATCGAATCTCCTGCATTTTTCCTCCTTCGTTGAATGAAATTCAACCTAGTAGTTGTTTCGAGTTCTTCAGAATCGCGAGGAGAAACGGTCGTTGAACGACGAGCGGATAGCGGGGCGTGATTTATCGCGGAGTGGCGCGAAAATGGAAGAAAAATTGTCCCCGATAAGGCTTATTTACGAGGAGGTGCATCGGTTAGTCGCTCCAAGGAAGAGACCCACGGTGCATTATCCGAAAGTGAGTCGAAGGGTGAAGGAGCGTGTCAGAAGGGTTGTTGCGGGGCAAAAATCTGCCCCTGAAACTTGCACATGTAGCTTAGAACTCGTCTTAGATTATCAAAGCGCAGATTTTTCATTATTTCAAGTAGCGATTGCCCATTTTGATTCAAAGATCAATGCGATTTGGGGGTCTATTGTCTTTAGGAAAAGTCTAAGACTTCTTCCTGGCTAGGCAATTAGAAATATTAAAATCTCCGAATTACGGAGCCTCCAAATCAGCTGCTTTCCGGCACGCAACAATGGAGCGAATTTTCCCGCGCTTCCAAGACTTTAGTCTTCTACAAATAGAGGACCAAGAAACATCGAGGGTGAAGTCGAGGGAGCCCGTTTTAATGCACGCTCCCTCCATAGGTGCCGTTAGAAAATTACGAGGAGGTATAACTCGCGAGGCGTGCATCCGTGACAGTAGTTTTGGTATAGAAACGGCTGAAACGGGTGCAACGGGAGAAACGGTGGCTCGTTGGCGTGACTGTCGGTTGTAAATCAGTATCCACACCCTCCTACGACGTAGCCGACATCGTAACAACCCCTACCGGCGACTGCTGCCTCGGCCCCCGTGGCTCGCCACGCTTATACCGCCTCCGAACAACCTGCCGCGATACACAGTTACCTTGTCAACACCAAAGACCTACCCTCCGCGCTTCACCTACCCTCTACTATCCTCCTGTACTCTCTTCTACCCTCTTCTACCCTCGACCGACCGCGGAGACCCTCGGCAACCATCCATTTCTCACCCCCGACGACTAGACCGGTCGGAGGTTTAAACTTTCACCTCGTTATTTGTTCTCTGGCGGGCGGCTCTCTCGGAATTACATCGTTTCGTCCAATTAATAATGTCGTCCTCGCGAAAAGAGTCAAAGGACTGAGAGGGGGGAGCGAGGGAGAATTTTTGAAAACGCTGCCTAGCCCGAGGGGAGAGCGCGAAAAATTGGACATCGCGAGAACCACGATAACGATGTTCTCTCGATGAAAAAAAAGGGGGAAAAAATAACGCGAAAAAAGGCCGAGACAGAGATATTTGTCACGTCTCTTCAATCTGCCTCTTTGGAGGATTAAAAACAAATTTTTTCCCCGCAAAATTCGAGAGGGTGGCTCGCAAAATCGCTAGATTTCCAGGTTAATCTCAGGGTAGTATGGACTCTCCATGGGCTTTTATCTTTGAGACGAAGTTCTCGGGGATGCGTAAAATCTTTCCAAGGGGCGCGAAAGTTTTCGCCACGAGACTCGTCGATGAATTTCAGGATAAACTCTAAATTAAAAAGGAGCGAATAGTTTGGCGTTTAAGGAATCTTGCGCGGAGAAAAATGGCCGTAAAATTGCAACCAGCCGATGAAATCTCGCTGCAGAGAGGGAGAAAAGTGGATAAAGCTTGTCACGCGAACGCGCCTTCCGCTTGGAGAACGACAATGGTTCCGGACGTTGTTTTTCTCTGGTTAAACGCGTCGACTGTGCGCAAAGATAAAATTGCATCCGCGATGTCGCGATAGACCCGCTTTCAAAACGCTACCCGCACGTTTCTCTAGCTCGTCTCCAGTTTGAAAATTTATGGGGAAGAACGAGGACACCGTATCGCCTTGGAGAACGCGGGTCTGATTAATTCCCGCGACAGATTTTGCGCCGTGCTAATTACGCGGAGTGAGCCGAGCAAGTGGCAAGGGCTAAAAGTAGCAACACCGAGGAGAGAACGTTCCGCCAGAGCGAAATGGGATCAAGAAATACGCCGGCAAGTTTCTCCACTGGGTTCGAGATAATTCTGACCACGAAATTCGACGATTATTCGAACGCAAAGTCGATTTCGATTGCGACCTACCTCGAGATGAACTCGAGAAGAGGAATCGAGACAAAATGCGAGATATCTTACTAGCTGCGTTAGTCTAGCACAAACCGAAAACGTTATCAGAACCATCGACGCTTCCGGGGTTCACCTGTATCGCGTTGTTTTTCTTTTATTTCTTTTTTACTTCGCGTTTTATGATCCTCTTGCGACGGTGTCACGAACGTTTTAACGTTCTTCGCTGGAAAGACGAGCTATTCGACGATTATCGGCAACGTTTTCGAAATTTTCGACCTATCGAGCTTATCTAATCGTCGGTACAAAGTCGTAGGAGATACGTGGAGCAAGTGATTCTAATTCCAGGGCGCTCGAAATCGATTATTTACGAGAGTTCCGGAACGACATCGAGCAGGATACCGAGAGGTGAGAGCGCGTACCGCGATATCGGAATTGAAATCGAATTAAGGGTTGGCTCGGAGGGAAAGAGGGTTGCAGGGAAAGAGGGAAAGAGGGTCGAGATGGTCCCGTCGGAGCGCTCGGTTCCGCAAAGTTCCGATACGTTAATTAGCGTAAGCCGTGGCAAACTTATCACCTCCGAGATAATTACTACTCGTGCTCGACGACTCGCTCGCATCCCTCTCTTCTCCTCTCTCCCTCTCTGGCTCTCTTTCGCTCTAGAACGAGGAAAACCAGCGACTAGGAACTTTGGAAATTCGAGGAAGCCTTCCTCGTTAAGATCTGCGAGTCTGCTCGTAGGAAGAACGCAAAGAGGCCTCGGATAATCGCTTTGCGATCGACGGAGCATCGCGAGACCAAGTTCCTTCGCTAAATTGTTGAATTCTCCTTGCTCTTTTGGAGCTCGAAGAAAAAATCCAAGTTAATTGCAAAGGTATCCTGCGAGGAACGAGAGAGAAATCAATTACGATCGGCAGTTCCATCGAGTACCGGAACTTCCAGCTAGATTCGGAGACAATGGAATGGAAATAGAATTAAGGACTCTGTTCGAGTTGTTCGCGAAAAGTTGCCGGTCCATTAACGAATGTAACGCGGAGAACGAAATGGCACGCTCGCTGGAAAGCATATCCAAGGAGACTCCGAATCGGAGGGAAATCTAGAAACGCAAATCTATCAGCTGCGAGCAGAGTTGAGCAATGGACAGAGCTGAGCTACGAACAGAGTTAAATTATGAACAGAGCTGAGCTATGAGCAGAGCAGAGCTATGAGCAGAGTTGAATTATAAAAAGAGTTAAGTCGAGAACAGTGCTGAGAATAATCTTGAGAAGAGAATTCGAGAATTTGTGAGAGGGCAAGTTAGAGAATTTAGAGTTTGTATTGTTTAACACTAAACCAGGCCGGTCATAATGACTGGTTCTCAATTTTTTTAAAAAACTATCTAAACTGACAGGGTAGCCGTGAAGTAAAAATTCTACTTCTATCATATAAGGCCTAAATTAGTTAATTAACTAATCCTTTCGCTTCTTAATTTATCTTTTTCCAGAGTACTTGTTAAATAAATCTCAATTTTAGTAGATATAACGTCGGTAGTTTTAATGTTAATGTGTCTGTTATTTTTGTATAGTTTTACAGAGAGAGATCCTCCACGTTGTTTATTCTCCGTCCGGCGAAGAGGACCGAAGAACCAAATTGCAGAAGCAACGATAAGAGCTTGGATAAAAAAAAGGGTTGTGTGAGAGGAGGACAGAGGAACGAGCGATAATATCGAGAGACGCGCGTGCGAATATAATATATTAAAACGTCGAAGACTACGGTACGGCCGGTAAAAGCTTTTTAATTGCGAACCAGTCTACGATTTATCGAAATTTCCCGGTCGACCGTCCAAGCGCTTTTATTCCGTAAAAGGAGTCGCTATTATCGAGAACAAATTGTTGCCGTCCGACGGCTCGCCGCCTTGTTTTCCGCAGCGAGCGCGCATTAACTCGGCAAAGAGGGAAAATCAATCCTCTCCCCGGAGGATCTACCCCGCGAATCGGACTAAAATTGCGGCAGTTCGAAGGTGGAAAACAAATGAAACGTAACGACTCGACGATTCGATTGTCTCTCGTGTCACGGTAAACGTAAATAATTCCCATTTACGCCGTACACCTCGAGCTACAATTTTCACGGTATAGCGCCGACGATCCGCCAAATTCCCCGGGATTTTCGCGCGTTCAATGCTCGATTACTCTTCCAGAGAAAAAAACTCGAAGCAGAGTAGAAAAATTTGACAAAAACAATTTTGATTCACTGAGAGTCGAATCGCCGGAGAAATCGCAAAGTTTCGGGGCATCGAATGGCATCGCGTTTGACCCCATGGTGCACCGTTAACCTTGCGTAAATATCGCGGCACGATTGCGCGCAAAGCGCAGAAACCACGATCTGCCCGTTTTCGCCTCTCACTCGGGAACGCCTCGACCGCGGAGTCCCTTTTCTCACGATCCTCTATCTATCTGCCTTTAAGGAGAGTCGATTGCACAAGCCAACGACTCGTGGAATCAACGAACCCGCCTACAATTCCAGAACAACTCTAAGAGAATCCTAAGAAAGCGTCGTGTCGATGAACCCGCGGTTTACCATTTCTCGAAATTCGTTGATCCGAGGCTCGAAGCAAGGATCCTCGAAAAAAATCGCAAAAAATCAAGTGGTGTAAATCGCGGACATCCGATTGGAGGTGACCTGGCGAAACTTGCGTGTCCTATATGCAGGCAAAAACGAGTCGTCGAACAAAGGCCGAGCGTCGAGTCTCTCGGGAGAGGAAGGAGGAAATGGGAGGACGGCGATCAAAAGATCTCTCGGAGGACACGATGAGAAATTTCAAAGGAGACCGAGAGAGAATAGGCCGAGGCATTCTTTGGTATCGTCGTGGCGTCAATGCCTCTCCGGGCGTTTCTTCTTGGTGCATAAATTATATTAAAAGCGTCACGCCCTATCGCGAGCTCCGGCGTACCTCGCGGTCTGATTACGAAAGTTTTCAAGTAAATTAATCGGTCCGCTCGCGTTTGTTTCAACCGCACGGCGAGGTTACGCGTTCTCCGCGTATCGCGCGGTGTAACGAGCACCGTCGTTAACGGCCGTTCCTACCAACGAGGTCACGGAACCGTGGAAACCGTGTCTTTCTTTCTCCGTACTTCGCAACGCTCCAAATAAAACGACAAACCCACGATATTCGATTTATCGCAAGGTTCGATCTATTCGCAAAATTCACAGAGGAGAAAAGGCAATCGAGGGAGGAAAGATTTCGATTTTTCTCCCATCTCTGTCCCTGCAATTAGCAAGTTGCGCCTCGTCGGCAGCTCGAGCCCTTCGGGGGGGAAAAGAAAGAAAGTTTTTTTTTCTTAATTAACGAGACACAAGGACGGGGGGCAACGTCGGTCGCGCGTTCCTGGTCGAGCCTCGGTGGAAGGACACAAAGGAAGGCACGGAAAATACGGGAGGCGGCATTGTTGAAATCGTAATTGCACCGGCAACTGCACCAACGATACAGTCGGCATTGTTAGGGAGCGCAATCTCGCTAAGCGGCCCACGCTCGACTCTGCCCGTTCGCGATTAAATGAAATATACAATATTTAAGGGTGAGGAAGTTTGTCGAGAAGGTAAATGCCAAGTCTCTCCAATTAGATCGATCCCCGGGTCGAGGAATTGCTCGTTGGTTCGCTCGCTTCTACGATCGATCTTCAAGAATTTCTCTAGGGCGGCAGCCTCCACTTTCTTTCTTTCTCTCTCGTGAGCAACGTTCGCGTTAACATAATTCCGCGCAGACTTCGATTCGATCGAACGACAGAAGGAAATGGGAGTTCTTTCCTCGGGGGAGTATAATGGAACGAGGTGGAAACGCAACGATCACGATGTAGATGGAGATACGCCGTTCGTTTCTCTGCCACTCCCTTTCTTGCTTTCTTGCCTTTTTGCACTCTCGTCGACGATATCGCGAGGTCAGCCAGGGAAAACACCCTGCGGCTCCATTAGTCGCCTCGCGGAAACTTCATGGGACGGAGTATTTTGCCAGCGGAGCGTTTCGCTAAACGGGACCAAGCAGCGAATTTCCAGGAGACAAAGTGGAGCGGAAAAGCGACGACCCGAGGAACGACTCGAGAGGAACGAAGGCAAAAAAAAAAGAATCTGTAGAGAAAAGACGATTCGACCTGGCTCGAAAAGAGAGCGAAAACGGTGCGGTCGATTTCTTTGAAAATTCACGATCGGAATTAAAGCCCTCGACGCAATTACCGAGGCTTGAGAGCGCGTTTCGCGCGTATCGGGAGGAAAGGGAGTATCGTCGTAATTTCTGCCTCCTCTCCCTACAATTTCTTCGAGATGGAATCTCCCCCGCGAGTCATAAAACTCTCCTGCGATCATTTTCTCTCGAAGCTTTGCCAAAGATGCGAAATTACGGGCAGGATTTGTGCCTGGAGATGCGTAATTTGTCCTATCGTTCCGAGAAGGAAGGTTTCTTCCTTTCGTTTGGATGATTCGACACGTCCAAAGCTAACTGCCAAGGGATATTCTGGAGAAACGAATAAATTCGCTCGATCGTCGAGAAAAACGGGTGGATAGAGAGAAACAGGGGAGTCCGCGTAAATTACCTAGGGCGAAAATCCAGGCGGCTCTTTCTTCGAGCGAACCCAATTAACGGATGCTTTTATCTGTCCTTTTTAAAGTTTCAGCCAACGCCTACCAAAGAGAACTTTCCCTGGTTTCCGTCACAATTTTTTTCCCGCTTCAGCGGCCGTTCTTGCGACGTATTTACTCGGAAAATAATGAGCGGGACGAACTAGCTCGTCGACAACCGAGTCTCGTTATTCCGTCGTTATTTCCCTCCCAGATCTTCTCCAATTTCCCTCTTTTTCCCGAATTTGCGCAAAGATATAATCGATAGGACAAATAGAAAAAAAGAGAAGGTTTTTCTACGACCAAAGACAGAATCTTCCCTTCCGCAAAGGAGACGTTTCCGCGAGACTCGATATACCATGGTTAATGGGCAAATTCCTGATTGGCGAACGATCGGTCGACCTCGATAACCCGACACGGCACAATGGCCGCGTTTCCGGTTCCGGAACGCATTAAACCCGTTATCGCGCTCAGCCAGCACGATCCGCTCGAATTTGCTCGAGAAGGAGAAGGGCTTCGAGGGCAAGCCGAGGCAAAAGAGAAGTCCCAAAGGAACGATGCGAGTCCTTTCCGCGGGATTTCGCGGTGCAGCAAGGAAATCCTGCCATTGCCGGTTCGACGACTGGCGGAAAATGCAGCAGGTCGGAATATCTGAGAGGAAAGTAGCGAAGAAGAAAAAGAAGAAGAGAAGCAGGGGGTAAAAAGAGGTAGACGAGGAGGAGAAAGAAGCAGGATGGGAGGACCAAAGGGAGACAAGAGAAGGGAGAAGAGGGCGGAGGAGAGAGAAGAGAGAGGCGCGCATTAAAATTCAAATATCACAGTCGAGGAAGAGCCCTCGCTTTGAGGTCCGTGGAGCACGGCGGGCCAATATGAATACATTACAACGTGTTTGCATCCAGCTCCGGGCCGGTAATGCCTTCTATTAGAATCATGCTGCCGCATTTTAATACGGGCCAAAAGCACGAACGCGAGAGAGCCGTTGAAACGAGAGACCAAGACGGCCCTTTTTTCTCCTCCGCGTCTCCTCCTCCGGGATGAAAATTAGCACCGTATTCTGGCCAAATATCGATGCTCTCTTTGCCCGCGAGGGAAACGCGATATCCGATATCGAATATCGAGGCCGAGGATACGCCCGAGGTCAATCACCTCGATATTCCGATCGACGTCCATTCGGATAGAATTTATCAAGTTCTCCTCGGATTTGGAAAATCCCTGAAACCCCATGGAATGCGCGGCATGGAGGGAAATTCGCGGATAAGTCCACGCTTCGAGCAAAATAAATAATAACGTTGAACTGTGATCGTATGGGCATCGTTTTCTCCAACACGTGACAATTGGAGGCAAAAAGTTTACGGGAATAAATGCAAAATGAGGAGGAATTGTAATTGGAGTCGAAAAAGGGTAAAGGAATGAATGCAGAATGAGGAGGAATTGTCCTTGGGAAGTCGAGACGGAGACGTTCGTGTCTCGAATCATCGTAGGTGCATCCAGTCATCGGTCACGGTCGGTGCAAGGCCAAAATTGACGGTAGTATCATTAGCGCGAGCGAATTACTCGCTCATAATTGTGCAACCGCGTGGACTACGATTCCCGGCGGGAAATTGCGTCGCGCGAATTCCATGCCGAGTGCAATTCTCTTCCCTGTTTGCGCTTTTAATCGATCCACCCATTAGAACGTCGAATTGACGGGGATTTTCAGTGATTCTGCAATTTCAGCTCACCGTTTTCTCCCCTCTGAGCGCGGGAAAGACGGAGGAAAATTTGAAATTGAGAAGGGATTCAACGAGGTCCGCTTTAAAATCCATGGACAATGGAAATTCCTCGATGGTAGGTAGAACGGTCCGTCGAATGGCCTTTAAAAAATTTTGTCGGCGCTTGTACGCCCCCGAAGCTTCCCCATTATTCTCCATAATGCGTTATTTTAACGTTAAAGCGAGCCGTTCATTATATTAATTACGGGCGAAACGCGCACCGGCCGAGGGTCGCTCGTTAACCCCGCGGCTCATTTGATAATACGAAATCGTGATACCGCTCGCAAAGCAGAAACGGAAAGAGATGCCAAGATAAAGGGATAAAACGAGATCCCGGGAGGACAAAGGGAGACAAAAGGGAAACAGAGAGGAACAAAAGGCCGTTGCTTCCAAACGACCGTCCTTTTTTTCCATACGTGGCAATTATTTTCACACCTCCGAGCGAAATTAGGGAGAAAAAGTTAATTTGGCTTCGAGCAGGAATCGGGTTACGGAGTTAAAAAGTACCCTATCGAACCCTCGCTCCAATTTCGATCGACCGTAGAATTTCTCCTCAGAGTTTCTCGACCGTTTCGACCTCCGCTGTGACTTTCGACTTTTCATTTGCGAAATATCGTCATCTTTTTCAAAGAAGACACACGGTATAGCGTGAATGAAAATATAGACACGATTTCAGAGAATATAATTATTTTTCTGTAGCTACAAATTATCGTACATCTTGGTCGGCAATTTTCCTCCTGTTCTCCGAGCGCGGAAGTTGCGTAAGAATTTTTATCGTTGGAGAACCTCCAGGAAACGTTTCACGGTCGTTGTTAAATCTTTCGCAATGCTCAAAAGTCTCCTAGCGAAGGACATGGACTACGAATTGCGCCATCCCTCCGAAAATTGCTACCACGACGTCTGACCGTCGTAGCCTCGAGGATAGCCGGAAGTTGTACGGTGAAATTGGAGAAACCGAAACCTAAGCTGAGTCGAAACGAACTTACGCAACCTAATGGAATATCGAGAAGATCTAAAGTAAGATATCTCGAACGATATTTCGAATTTTTCGAAGCAGATCGTCTCCGGAGGCGAGTTTCTTCGCGGTATTCCGAGAACGCGAGTTCTCTCGTTCTCGGTCGCTTCAAAGGGATCTCCTAATAAGTCCAAGGTTGCATCACTCGAAGAAAAAGGCGCCCAGCGAGAAAGAAGTCGAGGTTCATCGAGAGAAAACCATAAACGGAAGAGACTACTATCGATCGTCCGCGAGAAAACGTCCTCGACGAGCGAAAGCGATCCGAAGGTCCTCTTTTCGCCTTCCATTCGATCCAACTTAATTAATTACTTTCCCGGAAAGATTCTCATTAACCGCCTTAAACTAGAGTCCACTTTATCCTCAATTTCTCACACGACTCGAAAACCACGGTCACTAATCGCACAGTCTGAATCGGAGCGAAGAAAATCGCTCGATTTTAAAAGCCCGCGCATTTTCCTTTCTCCTCGAGCTCTCTAAACTTAAAAAAACAAAAACAAGTGGAAAAGTCGAGCTCTACGAACCGAATAGAAGTAAAAGCCGCGCGATATCTCGCAATATCTCGCGATATCTCGCGATAACTCGCGAAGGGCACAGTTGGAAAGTCTATTCGGCGATGAAGCTTTCGGAAATCGTTCGACTCTCTCGAAGGACGAATGGAGAAAGGTTCTTCCTGGCGCCTCGCGGGCAAACGTACGAATTTGCATGGGTCCATGGAGAAAGAGGTAGGCGATGGAGTGCGTGTGCACGGGACTAAATGTATTTACTCAAGGGCAGAGGTACACGGACTCTGGAGTGCGCCGAGTAGAGCCGACTCGAGTAGAATAGAGTCAAGAGAACAAGCGAGAGAAAGAGAAAGAGAAAGAGAGAGAAAGCGAAAGGTAAAGGTATAAAGGGAAAGGGAAAAGGAAGAGGGAAATTGGAAGCGGAGAGAAAGAGAGGGCGGACGTGCGCGCATAGGCCGAAGGCCGAGGAGTGCCATCCGATATATTGCATTACAGACTACCTATCGATTCGCTCGGAGCTATCGGCTTTCGTTGCTAGGCGATATCTCGATGATATCCAGCGGCGGCAAGGCGAAAACGAGAGAGAACGGGAAGCCCACCGAACGAGAAAGCCCCACGCCCGAGCGACGCCTAGGAGAAACGGGAGCCTTTCTCCAGTTATCCATTATACATTCTCCATTCTCCAGGACGATTCGCCCGCCTTTCTCCTCTCCAACTCCAAATGAGAGACGA
Source organism: Cerceris rybyensis (assembly GCA_910591515.1). NCBI lineage: Eukaryota > Metazoa > Arthropoda > Insecta > Hymenoptera > Crabronidae > Cerceris > Cerceris rybyensis. The sequence continues at coordinate 710,125 of OU342802.1, forward strand.
TTACGCTTATCCCAATTGCTCATCATCGAGAGAAACTATGCTACGTTAGAGCGCTCGCTCCGATTACTTTTCCCGCGCAAATCGTCCCTCGATGCGTGCTTACGAAATTTTCTTTATTTTGCGGCAAAGATAGGAGAATATCGAGATGAACAAATTCGAGAAGGATCACCGTTCTCGATTTATACATCTACGAGGGGTCCTTAAATCCTTAACGATCCTGGTTTCGGACCCCTGGCGAGAGACTCCCCTTCGACGAAGGAATTCAACGTAGAAAATATGTAGAACCGAAGGGAAGGAAAAAAGGTACAAAAGGCACGTCGCGAGGCTTTTTCGGCTTTAAGAACCGAATTGCCACGATGCTTTGGCTGGAATAGGAGATTTGGAAAAATGAAGCTGCTTGGAGAAATAAATTCGACGAGGGAATGCAATTGCGAGGAACAATAGGTTTGGTTTGAGTTTAGCTAGGTAGAATCTAGTTCTATGTCTTATATCTATAGTAAATTGCAGCGTTATCGGCAATTTACAAGAAATATTGTAGCAATATCGAGAGAAAAAGTCTGTCCTTGTCCTCGAACGAGCTAGTATCTGCTATGGAAAAATATTCTTCGTGAAATATGCCTCGACTGAGGCAACGGATCCAGAGGTCGTTGACCCTAGCCACCTGTCGAGTTGCAAAATAAATCTACTTGCTGCTGGAGAACGCAATATTGCTCAAGATGTTATTATAAACGCGACGTAGATCTGATCGGTGGTTGTCTTGTCCCACGAAGAAACTTCCGGAATACAAGCTGTATCAGAAATCGCAGGTGTCGAGAGTCTCGAAGAGAGAGGAAAACAACTATCGAGATGCCCAGAATTCCAAAGTCCGACGACCACTTTTTCCCAGCTATCGCTCCACTTTTCGTGAGGCCAACGGCCAACGGCTAACGTCTATCCAACCAAATGTTGCTTTTCTCTTTTACGAACGGAGTATATTGAAACATACAAAAATCAACCCTTTGCGGACGGAGACTTTTTTGAATATTGAGAAAGAATCATTTATTTGACGATGAAGAACCATTTTTTATCGGAAAGTCAGACTGTTAATGTATAGAAGTTGAAATTTACCAGTACGATAAATTTACTAATTGAAATTTAATAATATTTTAACGCTGCATTTCAATTCTTCAACTCTAACCGTGCTCAAAGGGTTAATCGGTTGGAACAGAAATTAATAAATTCTTATTCATCATTGCTGTTTACTGTGCCAAGAACTCAGTGACGAGAATTTGTCATTTTCGAGAGGATATCGGTAGGTAGGATATTAAAAAAATACCGGTCAGTGAAGTGTTAAAACCTCACTCTACGACTTTCACTCCTAGATCAAGGACGTACCTTCTTCCTACATTCAGAGCAAAGTCTCAATTCATTTCATTAATAAACAAAGTGTTTTTAAGCCCCAAAAACCAATACCAAAAACGCAAAGAATCTTTGGATGCACCGTTGACAAAACAAACGAGAAGAAACAAAGTCAGAGTATCGCGAGACTTTGTTCCACGGTGAATCGCGATATGTGACTTGGCAACGGCAACCGTGACCTGCTCGTTAAGCCATTCTCCTCGTATCTCTCTCTTTGTCGTTTGACAAAAAAAAAGAAAACAATGCGAATTAGTAGGTACAACGAGACGTATGCTTGCCGCCGCGACAAAGTCGAGGTCGTTTCAGTCGTCGGCGACGATCGAACGTAATTCCCCAAGGATTTTCAACAGGACAATTCGTGGAAGTAGGAGGAAAAGACGATGGAAAGTGTTAATTTTCTACGATCGAGAAGAAGTGACGCTTCGGGGAAAACGTTACGGTGGATATTTCGTAGATGAGGGAGGCACGAGAGGAAGGAACGAAACTTGGAGGTTGAACTTTGCCGTTCTCCTTCCACTCGAAGGTCAAGATCGAAAGGAACCTAGCAGCTTGGCTCGTAAAATACTCGACTCGCCTCGACTGGTCTCGCTGCTTCTCGAGGTACGAGTTAAAAGTCACGCCTAATTTAGCCAAGAAACGAGAGAACCGGCTCTCGTTCGCCTCCGCCTATCGCGCTAATTTCGATCTTCGTCCGACGACCTCCACGATCTCTCGCTAATTGGATTCTCCTCCAAAAAAATTCAAAATACGTCCACTACTTTGCCGGAAACCAACGACTTCTAGGCGCAAAAGTAAACATTTAGGAAGTAGCCGATGGATGAGAAAAAAAATATTATTCGCGTGCTCGTTATCGAGGTAACTAGAGCTCGTGTTGCTCGATAAAACGGCCAGATATTATCAGAGATCTGTTGTAAACCAGAGTTGGGAATCGGGTTAAAGTATGCTCCAGGATTCTCCGATTTCTCGATTCTTGGAAGGCAGGTAGAAGATAATCGGAGGGACCTCGACATCGTCGCCGAAGGGACAACGGGTCACGAGATACATAGTGCGCAAGCCGCATGCCGGGACAGCTATCGACAAAAATGCAGGTATCTCCGACGAAACGCCCCTCTGGAAAACTTTATGTCGGCCAGGACAAAGACCCTGGCAGTCCTTTTCGAGGTGGAAGCGAGATTTACAAAATATAGGGAACAATAATTATATATTGCCGCTCCCGCGCTGAGCTGTCTTGTGACAATTTTTATGGTAAATTGCCAGTGTCGCGTCTATTGTATTTACCAGCGTGAAATCTATTACATTTAAATATGTTAAATATGTAGCTTAAAGCGAGGAAAATTAAGACGTGGAAAAAATTATAGATTCGGTAATTTATGTTTTATACGATGGACGTAGAATATTTATTCTACGGCGCTCTCATAAACCTGTAGAATTTTTGGAAAAAATTATGTACCAGTCATGTTGACTGGCTTGGTAAATCTAGTGTTAAATATCGAACAAGTGGTTTGGAAGAAGGGAAATAGAAACTTTCTATCTTCTATTAACTGCTTGCCTTATCATTTATTTTGTGACCGTGCAATAACTCTGAATTAATTGTTGAAATAATAATTTATCACTGATTTCCGATTAGTTAATGCTATGTAAACTCTCTTGATGCCGGACGACATTCTAAATTGAAATGGAATTAATTCTTTGACTTTCATCCATCTAGATTGACCATTTCGTTTGACCAGTCGAGTCTACGGAGAAACCGGTACCAAGTTTCCATATTTGTCGAGTTATCTCGCTGCCCTTGCTCAACGTTTTAACGTTTAACGCGATCCCTTTCTTTATTTGCCGAGGACGCGAAATTGTTGTTCCTTTTGTCGCAGAAAAAGCTACAATATAGTAGCCGCAACGATCGCGAGCAAGGTCAATCGCCGGAGACGACGAGGAAAATCCGAATGACTTTGCTACACGAGGGTTGAAAATTCCTAGTATCTCGACAAGATCGATACCTAAACTTTAAACTTTAAAGCCGACAGGCTCTGCAAAACGTCGACGAGCATTGCTAATAGAGAATCGCTAATTTCATCGGAAAGATGACCTTCAAGGTGTGCTAAAAATTGCAGATATTCGTTCGATCGTCGCAGGAGCCGTCGGCCGTCGCTCGATTCTTCCACAGGGTTAATTTAACACTAGAACTACCGGCGTCGAATTAACATATTTTAATAAATTAAATAAGTACTTTGAAAAAGGGAGAATCAAGCGGTGGAAAATTTGATCGATTGGGTGATTTACGATTATTGATATAGACGCAGAATATTTATTCTATGACTCTTATATAAACTTGGAGAATTTTTTGAAAAAATTCTGTACCAGTCGTTTTGACTGGTTTGGTAGTTCTAGTGTTAAATAATAAAGCGGAAAGGAAGACTATCGAGAGGAAGGGCAGAGATGTTTCTATCTCCTCGTCGATAATTCAACAGAGAAGTGGATTTCCAGGAAGCTCAGACTTCGAGATGAAAAATACTTCCTTAATATATAAAATATAATAGATTTAATACCGCTAGTTCTAGCCTCAATTATGCAATTTTTATCTCCGTCGGAGAAGAGCGCATTCAGATTGCCAAAAATTGCTGAGCTTTTTGCTCTATTCGACGTTTCTTTTGTCTATTGTTGCGGTTAAATCAGGGGCAACGGACTCAGAGCTACGAGGAGAGCCTTATCGAGAAAGCAGACGCAAGGTCGCGTCCAATTTCTACCAAAACATTGCACGCGATCGTTCAAAGTCAAACACGATTTCGGCGCTGTGTTTACCAACGGCTTCGAGGGCAAAGGTGCAAACGTATCGGACGAGGGAGAACAAAGCGCGTGGCGAGATCATCGAGCAAAAAAATTCTCAAATCTACAAGTACTGTGGATAAATCTCAGTCCGAAATTCACGAACGTAAATTCTAACCTCGATCGAAAACGCAGGAATCCTTTGAACGTCCCAAAATTGCCAACGATCCTTGGACAATTTTGAGTTTTATGAAACGTGAGCGAGGACAGGGACGCATAAAAAATACCCTCCACCAAGAAAACATGCATTGGAACGAAATAAGTACTTACCGAAAGGATCAGGCGTGGTAGCGTCCCTCTTCTTTCCTTCCTCCGCTCCTTCTTCCCTCGGTCCTTCCTTCCAGCGACGAAGGGTACACCGCCATCCAATCTGAAGAATCCTTCGTCTTCTCGCTTCCTGGAACGTTGCACTCGCGATTCACAGTCGGAATGCACTCCCGTTGCACGACTGGTCGAAAACTACCACGGAATTCGTAGATACGCGAGGGGTAAGCGCGAAGACCGAAGCACGCGGCGATGACAGGAACGAACCTAACCTCACAACCGGTACCCACCGGCGGCAATCTCCGACTGACACCGAGGGACGCCGACCAACGCCGATCGACACCGACGATAGAACCCGCGCACCGCCGAAACGACGCAGGTCGGAAGCTGCTTCTCTCGCTCGGAACACCTTCCTCTCCTTGGCTCTCGAGACGAGGCACTCACCGCCACGGAAGGAGACGCCACAGTGGCTCGATTTTCCCTCTCTCTTCTCCCGCCGATGATTCTATCCTCTTCCAGTTTGCTTCCCTGCGCACACGCACTTTCGCCCTAACACAAATGCGCCAACAGGAGTCCCACCACACGAGGATTCCGGACGAGGTTTGCGACGCGATATCCGCAATCCACGGAAGGACTGTCGTCCGGATGCGTTCACTCGCGACCCCTCCATAAAACGGACGACCGATGCAGGAGAGGGAAAGGTGATCGTGGAGGAGACCGTCCGACGAAAGGAGCCTGCGCAGGAACGAGAGAGAGCCGTGTATGGCGCCATGCCGGGCTTAAGGGTAGGAGAAAGGAAGAGGGATGCTACTTACAGGGCCGTGATTCGCGATCGTGTTGCCCCTTCGGTTGAAACTGGGATTTTGCGAGTTTCTCGGCATCGACGATCTGCCGGCACGCTGCTCCTGCCGGTGCACCGCGGTGGTTTGAACAAAATGGCGACAACTGCCAGTCCAGTTCCGGCGTTTCCGATTTTCATGGCGCTGGCGTCACTCGGTAGCCGATGTTCGAATTAAAGCTGAGGAATGAGAGAAAATACGGGATAATACATGATATTAGGTTGGAATTGTACGATTATATGAAGATTCGATGAAAAACTCGTCGACATCGCGCAAGGAATATTGCGAAGAGTGGTTATTTGGAGGTTAAAGAGATATCGATCGAAAGTTCGACCGAGATCGAGTCCCTGGGGGAGACGGACGATTCCATTGATATTTCCAATGTCCGGACAGAATTTCTTCCGGTCATTGTCAAAAATGAAAGTCGACGTGTCTTTCTCTCGAATTGAAACGACAAAATGACTGTGTATACCTTTTTTTCCGGAATTTCGACGAATTTTTCCTTCCGCCACGGTAATGCGCCGCACAGCTTCCGTACAGGATCGTCCACCTGGTGGCGTCAGCTAAACTACCGGTCCGCGCCTGCGCACTAGGACGAAGTCCGCGACTGCGCAGTAGCTCAAGGTTCGCATCAGTTCGTCATCCGGTGTTCGACAAAGCGTGTGGTGGCAATTTTCAGTGATATTCTTGCGAAGAGCACGTGAAAAGTCCTCGGAATCCATCCAGGTAATGCAAATTTCCACCTCAAAGTCATTCACCAAGCTTTGTCTGTCGCGCGGCACAAAAATTCGCGAGACAGCCGATCGCTTGGCCCTTAGTCGAGGTTAAGGACCGATTGTTAACCTGTAATTGGTGTTTTTACAGTGTGTCGCAGATTCTTCTACGCCAAGATGGCGATATTTGCTGAAAATCGACAACGATTCGTGACTTTCGAGGACTCTTGACTTCCGATGACGACTCGTTACTCTCGATGGCAACATTCACAGGCTTCCCATCGAGATCATCAGGATCAAAGTTTGGCGCGCACCGTGAGAATCGCCTAGCAGAAAATTTGCATCGTGCAGGGGCATCTCGAGCATCGTTTCATCAGTTTTCAAGGTAAGTGAGCATGAATTTTTGCAATATAGCATGTGCAGAGGTCGGAAACGATCATTTTTTCGCTCGCCTTCGATCTACGATACCCGCCATTTTGAGGTTATGCGCAGGGCGCCTAACCCTGCGCAGCTGCGAAACTGCGCTTCGAATTTGCAATGACAATTGCGACGCGATATGACAATTACAATAATAGGATGCTCATAAACATCGATATATATTTATTCATTGCCCGATCATCATGAAATTCTGCTTGCACGAAGCACAAAATTTGTGCAAAGTTTACTTGTCCCATGCATGTCTCTGGGGAGCGCCCACGGCCAGAGCTCCGTACTTCTGCAAAGCAAACAAGATATAGTTCATTACAAATTTCCAAACAAAGAAATATTTCAAAATCTCCCAGATAATACGCGAATCTTAACGAATAATTCGATAATCGTACGATATATACAAGCGGTCAGTCTACCCTGTTCGGCCAGCGCTGGTCTGATAAAGAATGGACGATTCAGCGCGCATATATAAATTAACCCTTGCCTCGTAAAACTCCCCGTCTACCTTCGTCGACCGTGGAACCCGTATATCACGAGAGAAACGAAAAACACGTTTTCTGTCGTAAATTGGATTCGTCCTATGCGACAGATATTGCGCCTTATACTCGAACGAAGCCGCGCGCGATAACGTGACGAAGCAACGGAGCAAATTACGGGACAGGTATTTGCTCGTGCCTTGTCGAGAATATTATCCCCGTGCTTCGTCGGCATCTCTGCTTTCCTGTCGTGGAAAGCTTGCCACGTTTCAACGAAAGAAACGGCGGAGAAGAGACGAGAAGAACATGAAAGAACGGCAGGAGGAGGAAAGCCCGGCGAGCATTAAGACCAGATTGAAAATTGAATTATTAACGAGCGAGCCGACGCTCGGCATGTAAATCATACAGAAATATTACTTTTCTTTCCCAGAGAAAAATGCTCGCTTCTCTTCCTCCTCTTCTCTCCAACTACCACCTTCCTTCAGAATCCTCCGCCCTTTCTTAACGAGCCCCGCTTCTCTCGGCACCGACGCCCTTCCTAGCCTATCCTGTGACTTCATTTTACCTTAATCGAATAATAAATAACGACTCTGGAACTCGGTAGTCGTGAAATTAGGCCAGGACATCGTTGAGAGAGAAGTTTCGAGGACGAGTCTCCGCCGGATCGTCTCAGACCGTCCTCGTAGGTCGACTAGGATCGTTGAATTTTAACCCGGTCAAGGGAAAACCGGGATACCGAGATAGCAGGTTTTTTTAATGCCGCGAGCCATTTGGCAGAGACGTCGAGTTTCGTTGGAATATAAAAATAATCGCTGCGAGGCTGATCCAAATGCGGGTGGGGAAAAAAAGTGGGCGACTTTACGCGGGAGAATTACGATCGGGAAAGGAGGAGTCGCTCGTTCAGTTAAAGTTGTCGAACGATAAAAAGGAGGCTCGGGGATGAGTCCGGTCTCTCGGATCGGCAAAAACGGAAGGAAGAAAGGGGGAAAAAAGGAGGAATTAACGACGTATCCGTGCTCTCGATGTCGACGTCGCATGGTAACGTAATAAAGCGTTGTAAAATAGCTTTATACGCGCCATGCAAATGCAGCCGGCCGTGCAGCCTTGCAAAAACACGACGGCGCTCGTTTCCAGGCGCTGAACATTTTGCACCACGCTGCAGCATCGAACTTCGGTTCGATGGACGATAATATCGTTTGCTCGATAACCCAAGTCGCGATCTCTTCGCAGTTCTCCGTTCTCCAACGTTTTTGCGAATATTTCGCCGTCTCCCCTTCTTGCCTTAGGAAGATAGCTAGGAGGATGTTGGGACCAACTTCGAGGGACAATAAACAGGCGGTGTTGTCGTTGTTTCGTGGTTGTAAGTGTATTTAAACGGTGTCCCCTTGAAATTGAAGGAGATGGATAGAAGAGGTTGAAGAACCCGCAGCAATCTTTAGCTCCTGCGTTCTCCAATCGGTTACGACGGGGATGGCGAACCATTTCGATTGATTTAAAAAGAAAAAAACCATAAATAGATAACAAATTCACTTGTCCTATTAGGCAGGATGAAAAGGATGTTTGGATCCAACTCCAAGGGATAATGAATAGTCGGTGTTGTCGTTTTTTCATGGTTGTAAATGTATTTAAACGGTCCCCGATAGAGGGTATAAATAAAGAAAACAACGATCTCCCTTGAAGGAGACAGATAGAGGAGATTGGAGAACACGCAGCGATCTTTAGCTCCTGTGTTCTCCAATCGGTTAGAACGGGGATGGCGAACCTTCTCTATCGTATTAAAAAAAAAAAACAACACATAAGTAGATCGCAAATCATCTATCAGACAGAACGAAAAGAAACGTTGTATGTTTTGCACATGGTACGATATTTCGAGGATGATTGATCGTGAACTATTGAAATCAGATAGAAAAACGTTTCTCCTCGTTTTGCCCAATATAGTGTCAAATTCCTGGATCGATTCGCTCCATCCCTGCTATAATTTCGTACATCGTTTGGCGGGAGTATTGAAAAAAAAATGCAGGACACCGCATCATCCGCGTTTCCATGGTTCGCCGTCCTCGTTGGAATAACTATGTACATTTGAGAAACGGTCGACGTTCAGGTTCGAGCGTATTTTCGGAGAGAATCGTCGATGCAAGAGTATCTTGGCCTTCGTCCTACGGAAGAGTATGATTCCGAAGGTCGATCGGAAAGAAGGACGAACGGAGAGGATCGCGGGCGAACAAGCTGAGCATAATTTCGCAGAGAGCAAAGCTTCATCGCGGATGCGAGTACAGTCTTTCGTTGTTTAATTGGATAATTAATCGTCAGTCGTCGCTCGAAGAGGAGCCAGGTCGAGGTGACGTTGTATGGACGTTTAAACGTGGCTTTTTTTTATCAACGTAGACGCAAAGACGATCTCTCGTTTCACGCCTCGTCTCGACCCGTGCCAATCTCGGACCTTTCCCTTAACCCTTAATCTCTCGCAGTTTCTCGAAGAAAAGAATCCCATTGAATCAAGGCTGCTGAAACACAAAGGTTCGATTAAAGTTACCACTTTCTACGGGTAATCCCGAGAAGGACGTTACGAGTATCCAAGTTTGCCGGTAATTCCTTGCAAAAGGCACTTTTGCCTGACTCTCTCGAGCTGAGGATTTATCGTCGTCCTTTCCTACCGAGTCTCGAGCGATAATCCGCGAAAAAGCGCGATGCATAAGACGCGAGGATGGCGTTTACGCGATAACACCGAGCATGCCTCGTTTCCCGCTTACTTTAAAGGCTCGTTTGGAGTCGAGCGAAGACACGGCTAATCCCGGCGAAAAGGCGTCGTTAACGAGAAATATCGCTGGAACCGGAATAACCGTGTTCCTCTGCAATTTACGCGCAGAGCCTTCATAATAGCTCGACTCGTTTCGGTTATCGAGAACTTTCCCCGCGTAATCGCTTACAAATTCAGTTGAAGTCTCGCGGATTTTCCCTCCTATTTGGAAAACCTATCAAAAGTATTTCTCTCACCTCGGTCTTACGAGACTCGACGCTGTTGAGAGCAACGGCCTCAGGAACAGTCTCTTCCTCCGTGTCTTCCTCCTTCCTTCCGAAAACAGTTCTATACATGAACGAGGATAGAAGAGCTCCACCGATGGGACCGAACCAGTAGATCCAGTGATGGGACCACTGATTATTCCATATAGCTGGAGCCAGAGATCTCGCTGGGTTCATGCTGCAGCCCGTGTAAGGGCCAAAGGTCGTCGCAAGGGCAGCAACCGTTAACCCGAACTTTATCGGAACCGAGTCCATGTTCTTTGCGTTCCTGTAGTCCCAAACGGCACAGACGACCAGAGTTAGAATTCCCGTCGCCATTCCTTCGAGAAGAAGACCCTGAATGGCGGTAAGATCGGCGTGAAGATCCGTCACGCAGAACATGCTGGCATCGTTGATGGATTTGCTGGTCAGCCGATCGCTCGGAGTGACCACCTAAAATTCGATAAATCTGGACTGCAATGATCCTTTTGGTAGGGCGAGGTTAGAATGGGATTTCGACGAACCTTGAGCATTCCATAGCCGAGAATCGCGCCCATCACCTGGGCCGTGATGTAAACCAGACCCTCTGGAATGCTCTTCTTTCCAAGAACGATGGCCGTCACGGTGACCGATGGATTAACGTGAGCATCACTGATGTGAGCTATGCACTGCAAAAAGAACGAACGATGCAAAATCTACCGTCGATGCTGTTAACGAACGCGCTGCATGGAGCACATCGTGGTTAATTGATATTAAAAAATCCACCGATACGAATCGCGCCGAAGGTTACCAGGGTTCGTTAACGAAGTGCGCACGATTTGAGCGGATCATCCCGCGTGATAGTTCGATAAAAAATGGAAAAAATATTCTATATAAATTCTTTCTACAACGTTTCTACGAGATAAAGGGATATTTTGATAGCCAAAGTCAGTTTTTTTTTTTGGAAGAGCTCATACCTGGATGACTATCATTACGGCAAAGCCAAAGGTCAGAGCGATTTGAAAATGCGAGGGGAGAACACCGAGACTTCCGACGCATCCCATGCATCCGACGAAGACCAGGATACCGGTGCCGATCAGCTCGGCGAGACCGGTTAGCAGAGTATTCTTCGTGGCCCCCTCGCCTTGCATCAGCTTCTTGAATCCTGAAAGAATAGGAAGGCCACGTTTATTTGTTAAAACAAAGTTCAGCCGTCAGAAATGTGCGATCGTTTCGAATGAAACGAAACCGGCTGTGGAAACTTAGGTGTTTTCCGCAAACTCGAGAACGTTTAACGTTCCAGAGACACCATCCGCGGTGCCATTCGTCGGAACAAAGTCTGCAGGTGTAAACAAGGACGAGGCAAGGTATGTTGGAACAAGTGTTCCGTCGATCAGCCAATAGCGGATTGTAGCACTTAAAAGATTAAAAATTTATAATAAGATATGAGCCAAACAAATCTCGTTGGAGACGTTTCGCATTCCTTGGCTCGCGTCTAAGAAAAAATCAATTAGCGAGAAATAAGTGTCCCTTTTGCAACGCGGTCTCGAAACGTTGCGCGCCTTTCTCCCTTTGGAAAAAAGAATCTTCTCTCGTATAACGGTTAACCGTGAATTGAAATTCTAGCCTCGTTGCAAAAAAAAAAGTTGCCACTACGATTTCATCGATATCGCAACTGCAGTTGGGAAAATGCAACGCGACACAATACGATCGATCGCAGAGCGACTTGGCGCCATCGGTGAAAGCTCCCGACTCGAAACAGTCGATTGAGTCATAAATATTCATATCGTCTTTAAAACTTGATCTCCGATAAACGAAATAAGTTTACGAGTCGCGAAAGAACGAAAGTAAAAGCGTGGAATCACCTTCTGGAAAAAGATGAAACTATCGAGTAAACTTTTCGTCCTCCAGCCCTGTACGCTTCCGGGCAGGGAAAGTAATCGGGCGTGGAAAACGAATCGAATGATTTTTCAACGAAATACATTCGAGTCGATATTTACATTCGGCAGTTGGATCGAGTTTGTGCAACGTCGAATTCACCTTTCTAACGGGAATGTTTTGCCCGGTCGAATAGGGAAAGTAATCAGAGTGCGTGCTCATTGAACGAGTACACGGTGATTGATGTACCTGCGCTAACCCATGCTCTACTACCTTTCAATGAAAATATCCATATCTCGGAAAATTCGATTTACCTCCCTGCACGTCCAAGTTGCAATTTGCAATTTCGTTATCTCCAATTATTGCCGATTCCAGTCGCGAAATACGATCCCGCGGTAAAACAATCGCGCGCTCGTCCAAACGACGATCTCTGCGAACGTGCCGATCGAGTCTTCATTTATTCTCTCGTCGAACGATTGCGAAAACGTGATGGGATAAGTGCAAAAGACAGAGAGATAGATAGACAAATAGAGAGAGAAAAATTGGATGTATGAGAAAGGGTGAAAGAGGGTTGAAGAAAGTGCGTGCGAGAAGATGAGGGTGTAGGGCCTCAGGAGGCACCCGAACGCGTAAGAAGGCCCAAATTGTGACGTTATAGGGAATAGAGAGGATGTAGTAGAACTGCCGAGTTAATCAAAATGACTGGTAATACTTTTACTTAATGGATCATCTTCTTTGCCGTTAGATCCCCTTTTTCCAAAGTCCTTATTTGATATATTGCGGTGTAACACATTTCACGTACGTAAATCTTAACAGGAGGAAACGTAGCGTAGTTTTTGAATATTTCATTTGTCTAGTGCATTTTTGTTTTCTTTTATATTTTATACTCGTTCTATTGAAATAAACATTTTATTATCGCGTAGTTAAATTACAACTTTGTACATATGTAGCAGCTCGTTCGAAATCTACAAATTTTTTGCGCCATTTTCTCGTTTATCGTTCGAAAGATCTCCCAGATACTTTCGATCGCAATCTGTTTCCCTCGCCCCCGTCGAACTTCCGGCGAAACTTGGCATTTTCTAAGTGACATCGAGATATCTGCACTCTCGCAAGAAGGCGAAAAGTCGAATCATCGCAGAGGACTTAAACATTTCGATAATCTAAGACAGATAATCAAAACGAGCAATCACGCGCAATATCTGAACTCATTCTCCATTAATCGCCGACACGGCTTCGAGTTTTCTCGCATTGTCTACGATATCATCGATATTATCGATGCCCACCTCGATCTCCCCACCGCAATGGTAATTCGCTATCGCCTCGCTTTTGAATATTTAACAAACCGGATAGGAAAGTCCTTGAGACGACTACTCGCTGCAACTTGTTACTCTTCAACGAAATATCGCAACGAGACGTATACACTTACGAGCGAAAAATTCTCTGTAACAATAGAAGAACAAGTGGTTCTCGTTCTCGCAGAGACCAACTGTTACCACCCATTTGAGCCTTCGTAGATGTTTGAATTGAACGACCGGAAGTCGATTAAATTGCCGTTCAAGGAGCGATTCGCGCGACAAAGAGACCTCGATGGAAGATCCGCGGACAATCGGCCCATTTCGGCAAACCAGCGCAGAGAGATTACTCGCCAATTAGTCGGTATAATCTACCTATTAGGGAGATAAACGCGCCTCTATAGAGAGACCTGCGTACGCTTTGGCATTTGAGCGCAAATTGCCTCATCGTCTCCAAAGATCCTGGAACGTTCACCTCCTTCCTCTTGCGCGCTTCATCCTCACGCCCTTTTTCGATTCAAGGGATGCATCTACGAGATTCGTTTCCCGGTGATCCCCCGTTTGACCCTGAGAATTTGAGCGTTTATTATGCTCTTCCTGTATTTTTATTCTCTTCGATGTACTTAACTTTATCTCTACGTTAATTACTCTTTATCTTATGTTTTCTCAGCAAACACGGTGTGCTGGCTCGTCTCGCTTGAAATTAATCCACGGTAGTCATTTTCTCTGGAAGATTCATTGAAATAAATGTCTGATCAGGCGGAACGTCGAGAGGGTAGATGAAGAAGTATTATTTGTTGGCGAGCGTATGATATCTGAGGCATTTGCCTCACGAAATCTCCTCGCGACACCGTCTCGAGTGCAAATGTTATCGTTTAACCCCTCTCGATAACGAGCAATTTCTCTATTTGCTCGACAGAAAGCTATTGGCTCGTATGAAAATAGTTCACTCCGTTTCTCCTCGAGTACGTTCTTCTCTAGCCAAGGAGTTTACCTTCCCGGTGTTATCGTCGGGTCATATTTTACCGAGGCGCTCGCTTCGAAGATTCTATTTGCATGTTACAAGCGGAGTGCTTCCCTTTCGACGATAAAGACCGGCAACCGGCGCGATAAAACCGAGTCGAAGGTCCGATCGATACAGAAACGCGTAAACACAGGCGAAACCAAGCGTTGATATGCCGAGCTTGCGAAATAGATCAATTATATAATTCTCTTTCGACGTTCCACGAATTTTGACGATACTTCGTTCAATCGGTTGACCATCTACGGCGATTGATCCTCGAGAAGTCGATGAAGCTTGGAAAATTTTCTTGCGATAGGCCGATCTCGAGTTTACGGGTCGCTGGCAATGCAACGCAGCTGATATTTCACCAAAGAGGAAAGTCTAGATCTCGTCTCTCCTCGCGATTTCTGTGAGATCGTTCGCAGCAACGTTTGCCAAGAGTTTCGCGTCGATTCGACGACAATATCGGCGTTGAATCGATGCTTTTTTCAGGCGTTTCCCTGCGATTCCGTAATCGAAGGATTTTATTGCCCGGATGCGATAAAACACGCGGCATTTCTGAATCATCCGATGAAATTCTTTCGGACGAGGCAGAAAGTCTGAGTAAAAAGTCATTTCATGAGAATGTTTCTTGTTTACCTTTGGAAACGTGCATTGAAAATGCGCATAGATAGATTACGATGTCAGGTAAGAGAAAAAAATTTGATACAACGTCGATATATGAACGGAAACGGTGACCCAGTTTGCAGAAATACGAGTCGATGTCGCCGGACGTCCTTGATGTATTTCGATTGAAATTCACGCGAAAAATCACGTACTTTGATCAATGAATAATCAAATCCTCCGGAGAAGCGGCGCGATAACGAGCTACGGCGGATTTAAATAGCTTGTCATTTACATTGTATCATCAATGAATATTCATCGGAACGTCAAGCTCCTCGTGGATCTCCCATTTGCATCCACTTTTAGGCGGACCTCGCGCTTTTCCTCAGTCTTGTCAATTTCAATGTCGCCAAAGATCGTTCTCCAAAAGTGGCGTCAAAATCTAGGTCGTTCACTCTACAGCCAGAGGTTACAGAAACGACCTCCAGTTACTCGACAAGTCATCTTCATCGTCTATTCGTCTCTCGTGGATCACAATTTGCATTCACTTTTAGACGGACCTCGCGCTTTTCCTCGGTCTTGTCGATTTCAATGTCGCCAGAAGTGGCGCCAAGTCGAAATCTGGGTCGTTCACTCAGCACCAGAGGTTCGAGATATCAAAAACTATCTCTCGTTACGACGTCAAATGATTTTCCTTCTCTCGAGGATCACGATTTGCGTCCACTTTTAATTTTACTCTCGCCAAGATTGTTCTCCAATAGTGGCGCCAAAAGCTAGGCCGTTCACTCCGCTCCAGAGGTTCAGAAACGATCTCTGATTACGCGACAAAGTATTTTCCTTCTCGTCTATTCGTCTCGCGTAAATCACAGTAGATAGATTTCCCCGGAAGACTGGCGCAAGGTGGAAAAAAGAAGGGTGAAATTTGGCGGGAAAATGTGATCTTACCTGAACGTAGGTCGTGCGAAGACATGATGAGAACACGCGACACTGACGCGACGGTAAAATCGAAACTGACGAGATAAGAAGGTTAAAAGGAAAACGTGAAAAGCCACGAGCAATCGTGCTTGTTCCGCTCGCTTCGGTGGCTCCCTACGCTCTGTATTCTCTGTCTGTTTGTGAACGAGGCCGAGCGTACGCACTTTTATCGCGCGGACACGTGGTCTCTCCGCGATTCAACTTGCGACCCCTCTCTCCTCTTCGCCCCTCCTCCACGGTTCATCAGAGATCCGCGTTCTATAATCGAGTTTATTTTGGATTTTCAAATCTCCGCTCTCGGTCACTCCAACTTTATTTTCGCTCGTGCCGACGAGCGAGAGGATTCAAAGACAACTCGGGTGGCATTGGAAAGTGGAATTTATTGTTTATCGTTAAAATTACATCTTGCAACGAGGACACCCTCGCAAAACCCTCGATATTTTTCTCGCGAGACGAGATTCTTGATCTTTTCGTCCGACGTTGCACTCCGTTTTGGCAAGACTCCCTACAGAAGAATACGAGAGCAAGGTCTCCTCCTCTCGTCTCGATTCTTTACGCGCGAATTACAAATAAATCTGGAATCAAATCTGGAACACCGTTTGTACAAATAACGATAATTTACGATTCGAGCTACTCCTTCCGATCGTTAACAATTTCTCGAGGCTTATCTCGCTCGCTTGTGCGACCACGTTGCGAAATCGGCTCGTTTACGTCGCGAGAGAGAGAGATAGAGAGATAAAAGTAGAGAGTGCGAGCGAGTGAGCCGATCGGAAGTGTCGAAAGAACGTGAAACGAGTGCAACGTGCATCGAACGATTACAATTATCTATTCGTACATTGAATTTTATCGGTCACGACAATAGAAAATTACTTAAAATTCCGCAGGCAATAGGTAGAGTCCTGCTTTGGTTCTACGTGGAATATTTGTACGTTAAAAGTATTTCGAATCAGTCTATCTAATCGAGAAGTCCCTTTCGCGCCATAATGACCAGAGAATTCCTTCTCCTCTTGCATTCTCTAAAAACTAAAAAAAAAAAAAATCCCGCGAGGTTCTCCTCTTCGATGGAACTCCCGCGACTCGTGTCAGGAGGACTCGGAAAACGGCCAACGCGATTAGGATTTCTCGCTGAAATTGCGAACCACCGACTACCGGAATGCAATTTTACTCCCTGAAAGAGAAGGCGCTCGATTAAACTCGAATCTCGAAACGTTTTTCACCGTGCTACGTGACCAGGAGAACAAATCGTTCGTTTTCTTCCGGTCGCGTCTTCCTCCTAGTCTCGATCTTTTCTCTCAATTCGAGCTGAAATACCTACTTGAATTTACTTCTACGCGAATTCACGTCTACGTCTCGACACCGTTCAGAGTTCCGGCGTCCTGCATCGACTCCGTTCGGTTCGTTCTTTTCGATCGAGGAGAGAAGAAGCAGCGATAAAACAAAGAAGCAATCGCTGCTCCAAAAATCGGTCCTAGCCAGTAGATCCAATGATGCGTCCAATATCCATTCCACATCGCTGGACCAAGACTTCTCGCTGGATTCAAGCTACATCCGGTGTAAGGGATGAAAGTAAAGCAGAGAGCGGCGACGCAGAAGGCGAATCTGATTCCCAACGAGTCAGACTTTCTCTCGTTTCTTGCATCCCATGCACCGCAGGCGAAAATCGCGAGAATTCCTGTTGCTATTGCTTCCGCGAAGAATCCTTGAGCAACGTTGATCTCTCGATGAAGATCCGTCGTGCAGAAGGACTCCGTGGTTTCCGGTGAACCGGCGTTCAAGAGCGTCGACGGTGTTAGAGCCTAAAACGAAACGGTTGGAGGTTCAAGAGGTCACGGAAACGTCGATGGCTTCGTTTCCGCCTGCTCGATCGCGCGAGTTCGCTAACCTTGAGCAAACCAAAGCCAAGAATCGCTCCGAAACATTGCGCGACGACGTAGAGAATCGACATGAGAAAAGATTTATCGCCAAGGACCAAAGCTGCAACGGTGATAGCTGGATTTATGTGAGCTCCACTGATGTGTCCTACAGCCTGAAAAAAAACAAAGTATTGCATCCAGAATTTTCAACAGAGCTGTGGAGAATTTTTCAATCGTTCAAACCTGTATGGCGATCATAACTGCGAATCCAAAGGTCAGAGAAATCTGCGTAATTGCTGGAGTATTCCCCATGCTACCCACGCACCCCATGCACCCTAGAAAAACTAGGATCGCAGTTCCAACAGCCTCTCCTAGCCCGATTAAGATGGTGTCCCATACCGTGGTTTCTTCTCTCGATAGATTCTTCAGCCCTGAAACCCATAGAGTATCTCGTGAACGCGGTATATTCTTCCACGTCGTATCTACTTCGTGATTTTGCGGTAAAATCACAGAAAGGGGATGCGATTCGATAGGTGATCCCTCGAATCCGTGGAAACGACGGACAGATAGGGTCTCTCGGTCGGAGAGTTTGCTCGGTACTTCCCCATGAACTTTGACCCCTGCTAACTTGGTCAACCGCGCGTCGAATGCGATTACCACTGGCGTAAACCCACGATGCTAAGGGTCAACGGGGAATTTGCACGAAAGCGACGAGAAAGTTGGGCAAATCGAACGTGCAGGAAGCCGAAGGAACTCTCTACCTTTCGTGGACTTTGAACGTCCCTTTGGACAGATCGATGGTCGACGAATTTCCCTTGTTTTTCCTCGATACTCCTTTATCTACGATCGCAAACAAAGGGGCGACCTTTTGTAATCTCTTGGAAGCTAAGCTCGCTAAATTGTAGGCCGAATAATTGTTACAACTGACTCAGACAGATAGAAAACAAAAACGTCCCTTTGAATAGATCGATGGTTGACGAATTTCCCTTGTTTTTCCTCGATACTCCGTTATCTACGATCGCAAACAAAGGGGCGAACTTTTGTAATCTCTTTCAAGTTAAGCTCGCTGAATTGTAGGCCATATAATTGTTGCAATTGACTCAGACAGATAGAAAACAAAAACGGACACGTAATACTTCTCCCGCGCTTATCTACAAGACGGCAAAACCGCAATCTCGGGTCAGTATCGCGGCCCGGTTCTGCGCGAGAGGAAAAAACAAGAACGATATCGATGACGAGTGGAATCGATGCATCCAGAGGTCGATTCTTTTGCGCGAAAATTAAAATCGTTGAGATTCTATCCATCGAGAAGTAATTTTCTCGCGGGATCAAGCTTGCCGAGTGAAATATCAGTGGAAAAGTCTTTCTCTCGATTGAGATTTTCGATCGTACGTGGAAATAGCCGCGACCAGAGAGATTCGCCCCCGCGGACACGTAATTCCGTAATACGTCGAGATATGCGAGAGCACGTTTGCCCCAGAATTACGCTCGAGTTCTCGCGATTAACCGTGTGTCGGTCGGATATAATTAGAAGCTAACACATGTCACGTACCGTTTCCATTAGCGAGTACGTCATATCGAGAGCGATAGTGATCAGTCATTGACGTTTGCCGATTAAACCGATTCCACGTTGACAAAAGTCCCATCGACTCGATGGGAAATGCGAGAGAAATTAATCTTCTCAGATACATCGAAACGAATCGACCTTCATTCCCGAGAGATCTCAACGATAACGATCGAGAGATCGTGAAAAAAAAAACTCGGCCTTTCGAGCGATACACCGAGTGGAATTCCTAACGGGTGTCCTTAATTGCAGGTAAAACGCAACCATGCTCTCGGTAATTGCTAGGAAAGTTGCACGATGCAATTAGGAATCGGGAAAGTAAGAAGAAACGGATATGAGTTCTCGGTGAAAGGTTGATTCGTTCGCCCTTCGAATTCGATCTCCCTTTTTTTTCTCTATCATCGTTTTCCTCTTCCGATCTACTGTCTCTCGAATCGACCGGCAAATATTAATGCGCCATCTGCGAGGAAGTAAGTGGCAATTAAGCGGAGTGATAACGAGCAATCGTCCAGCGTATACCTACCAGCGAAACGGTGGCTCTTTTGTTATCGTTCCTCGATAAGGAAGCGCTTCTCGGTACCTTTGAATCGAAGGAAATTAATTGTCACGAAGGTAAAGCTTGCCTGGAGAAAGCACAGTACTCGGAAGTGATCGGAAAGATCCAGAGTTCCAGTAGCCTTTAATGGACAACGAAGAATCGGCGCGAAAGGTTTCAAGATCGAGAACTACATTTCAACTTACCAGTTTGTGCTCCGATTTTCACCTCTTGCGAGAACCATTTGAATTCGCGCCACCGCGAACAATTCGAGGAAAGACGAATTTGAAAATTGGCGGGAACGAAAAATGCCGTTGGCTCGCACAGTTGGCAAATATTCCAAGACGATGCGAAAGAGAGCAAAGGAGAATCGGCCGAGGCACAAGTGTGACAGTAGGTCAAGTTACCGGTCAACGTCCGCTCTTCTCCCGTCATGGCAAAACTATCGTCTTTCTTTCGTGAATTGGAATCCCCCCAAGTATTCTCCTGATCTTTGAACCCTCTTTTAATCCGCCAAGAAATCAAAATTCTTTCAAAGAGAAGAGGAACGTCAGAAATTGTCCTCGTTTCCATCGACAAACGAGATCGGCCGAGTGGAACGATCGGCCGCAAAGGACATTGTTTTGCGGCATTTGCCTTCTCGGCGATGATGTTCCACCTGTTACATTACCGAAGTGGAGCACAGTGGCGAGAAAGGGTCAGCAAATTGCTTCGGAGAATTGTCACGATAAATCATTATCGTCCGAAGAAGATGAAACTTGGAATTACTCTCGGTCCATTTTTGAAGAAACGACTAACCACGCTTTGTCTCCGTTGACCGGAAGGTTTCATGGATTCTCTCGATCTCGGAATCTCCGCTACTAATTGGCACTTTACCGTGCTAAACGTTACGAGCTGAAGTTGTTAAGGAGAAATTAGCGTGCTCGATCATCTCCGCTGTTGTTCACCGCGAGGAGGACGTTAACGGTACCTCGACGAGAAAGGAACTCTCGGACGACGATCCTCTTAGAATTTTTTTTTCCCTCGACCATCGACACTCTTCGAGAAATCGTGCAGAGAACTTTAGCTTTGAATGCATACAATTGCAAAAATATAAAAAACGATACACTTTGTCAAAACTTAACCCTTCGCGATCTATCACTTTATTAGCAACTTGCCGGCACTTTGCTACTTGTTATCTTGTGCCAAAAAAAGTTCAGATAAATATACATTTCTTAAAAGGGTTAATAATTTTTCGTAGCGAAAGCGAAATGCCTGTGGGCGAAATAAAATAATAAAAGAGTAACAGATGTCCTAATTTTGCGGTGGCTCTTTGCATTCGATCGACAACAATGAGAAATCGTCTCTCGTTCGACGATCTCTTCCGTTCCTATTTTGCGCGTCGTATTGTCTTTCGTATCGACGATTCGTTAATTCGACGATAATTATCTCACACGATGCAATATCGCTCGAATAGTCTCGGGAAGGAGAGAGAGATTCTTCTTCGAGAGAAGAGACAGCGTTGCATAATAATTAGGCAACGAGACCGAGGATGCTGACCGTGAAGACGAGCCACGATGTATCCTTCTGTTTATCTATCTTATCGCTTATCACTCTCGTGGATTATAGATGCATTATTTTCCCTCCCGTTATCGCGCGTATCACGGTGTCAAGCTTCGACGAGATTTCAAGCGGGCTTAAGATTTGCACAAAAATTCGATCGTGATTCGATAAGACAAAAACAGGATCGAGACGATAAAACAGAGAGAGACATTATTTCCCCTTCGAAACGAATCGTCTCGGACGATGATTTCGGGGCAATTTCTTTGGAGAGATCTCGTCGAGGCGCACTTTCCTTTCCTCCACTTGCCGATGGCTTTCCCGCGGATTTTTCACATTTATTCTCAAAGCTGTGTCTTTATTTGCTCAAACAAAACTGCAAATTAACCCTCTATGGGCCCCCTGTAACTTTGCCAAATATAATAATCCAGTTCGCAAAACTCATAAAATTCTTTGTAATTCAATATTTAAAAATCAATGTTAATCCATCATTTAAAATTGTATTTTTATCATTTTGTTATTGTTCCATCGAGAAGCTAATCTTCAGATACCGCAACAAATTCGTACTATAGAGTCTCAGCCGTAGTCAAAGTCTGCTAAAAAATTACAATGCTAAAAAACGACTGTTTTTCCATCCTATCGAGCAGTTCGGAGGCTGCATCTCGACAATAGCTACAGTTGTCAACGACAAAGAGCCAAGACATCGTCTGTTTTCCAGAGCCATCGTCGATCTTAGCTCGATTCAAAAGCTGTCCGCGTGAAACTCGTCCGGTTAACGAACATCTCACGACGATTTCTCGCGATTGTATTAGCAACCTGATTTTCCACGGTATTTTAAGTCGCAACGCGTCGTCGTACTTTCTTTCTTTCACCGTTGGCAATCGGGGAGGAATCTCTAGCGAAAACGAGCGATCTGAACCACGGAAGAAAGGATCGCTCCCAGCCTTTCCATTCTCGCGATCCCGCTCGATTTCTCGATCGTACATTCAAATCGGAAGTTCGACGCTCGCAGAGACGAGAAATTTTGCAAGTATTATCAAGAAAGAGAAGGAAACAGGTGGTATTTCGTCTCGAACGAGGAAAGAATCAGTTATGGGAATAAACGGATGATACTTACAAGGTCCTTTGAGTCTCTCCTTGACTGCTTGCACACCAGAGGTGGGATTGAACGAAATTCCGATCCTGTTTGACTTGCCGATCGAATTTTCCGCGATTCCTGGCGATGTTATTATCGAGATACCGTTTTGCTCCATTCTAAGACAGATTTCTCAGCGTCGTTTTGTCCAAGCGACTTTTGGCGGCTGCTGAAATTTATTTAAATCGTTGCAACGTCGGAGATCGAAGAACCGTGAGAGACAGATAGAGAGAATAGAGCGAAAGAGGATCCCAAAAATCGTGAAATCGTTGTTTTCGCGATAGCAACGAGAGGAGAACCAATCGGATCCGTCGAGGGAATTCCAAAGGCGACAGATAACGTGCACTCCGATGCTATTTGAATGTGCATCGGTCTTCTGTAAATAGACGAAACGAAGAATACATTCCGTTGACGTTTCACGGTTCTTCTTGTCGTCCGATGAAATACAATTTCGACTACAAATACGACAGCGTCGTGCTTCACAAACAACGTCGATCGACGATGAACATCGCGAACGACTCTTCTCTCCTTCCTCTTCCCACCGATTTCGAAAGTGGAGGACGTATGTTTGTTTATCCATCGCGCAAAACTCCGAGAAATCGGCCCAGTTTGAAAAACCCCCCTTCGTAATTGAAAGTTTCGTAGAAACTGCCTCTCGAATCGGAACGATCGACTTGAATTTCCCTCTTGCCCGTTCCCCGTGACCTTGCGAATTTGCCAAGACGATAATTTTTCTACACCGGCTCTTAAATAATGCGCGACTAGTAAATGTCAAGCTGACAATATTCTCTTTCGCTCCTTCGGTTCTCTCTCTTACCTCGTTTCCAGTCAAATTGCAACCTGTCACCGGCTCTGTATACGAGCCTGGAGACGATTTCGACTTCCTCGATGAATTGGTCGAGTTTTTCCGTAGAAACGCGATCACGAGAACGACTCGCGATGGAAAAATACGTAAAGCTGACCGAGAATCAACGAAACGATCCCCCGCCCCCGTTTACTTTATCCCGTTATCGCGCGTTTATCCGATAGAAAAATCGGCACGTTTGTCGTTGAACACTCCGAATGTCGCGTGGCCTGGACGAGACTGAATCGTTTCGCGAGTTCCAAGCACCTCTATATGTAGAAACCCTCCTCTGTCAGCGTGCCGATCTCCCGTTACACGACTATACAACTATACGACGATGCGCGGTGAAACCTTCGCGAGCTTCCCGAAGATGCGCTCTCTTCTCCCCAACTTGCTCTTACAAACCTAGTCCCAAGCTGTTTCGATTCTATTCTCACTTCGGTGCAACGCTATTCTGACTCTGTCCCGACTGCATTCCGCCTCTATTACAACTGCATTACACCTCTACTTCCTGACTACTCGTACTTCATTCTGATTTCAGCGCATCTCCGATTCTACTTTGACTCCAATGAAACGATATTTCCTCACGATTTCGATTCCATTCTCCCTCCGTTGCAACGCTATTCTTGCTCTATTTCAACTGCATTCCACCTCTACTCCGTGGCTACGCATACTCCATTCTGATTTCAATAAAACCATTTCTGATTCTATTTTGACTCCATTGAAACGATATTTTCTCACGATTTCAATTCCATCCTGACTCGATTTCGAGGCTGTCCAGATTCTACGATTTCTGCGAGGGACTCGTAAACAACGTGGAAATCGGCGTAGCTCGACGACGAGGGGGATCCCCAGCATCGCGGAAAACATCGCCGGGAATAGCTCGAGCGAAAATTGCGACGCATAGTTTCCCGATGCCAAATTTCCCGCCGTTATTTCGAGATTTTCATTGAAAGTGTCTCAAAGCGGAAAGAGAAGAGGGACAGCAGTTTTTCGCGATATACTCGCTGTCGGTCGTGCGAACGGAAACTCCATGTTTTTCGAGACTCTTGGAAACGATAGCGATCACCGAGTGTCGATAAGGAGCTCTCGATACCCGGCGAGTTTGCTAATTCACGCGATAATCCAATTCGCCAATTTCACCAGGTGAGAGCGGTGGATTAAACGAATCCCAGGAGCAAATATGTAAAGTGGAATTACCGCAAAAATCCCACCCGCAAAGCAAGCTTCCGTTTTAGAGATAACATTCAACACCTGTCGAAGCAAGGGGTAGAATTTTTAAAAATTCCCGCGCTTCCTTTGTCCCTCCCGCGAGAATTTGAAGGACGAGGCGGGAAACGAAACGATTCAAACTCCTTTGAGTTTAATTGGAGATACTTGAAATGTTTACACTTCAAAATAAAACCCGGAATGCATAACACGGTGATCGAATCTCCGAGCTTTGAAGTTGTTTTGTGCGATTTTAAGCGCCGCGATAAGATACGGAAGGTAGATTTATTACGAACAAATCTCGGCAATCGTAAAGGTAAAATCAACGTCGAGGAAATTCCTCGCTCGATTCGCGAAGGAACCAAGCCGAGGATACCGCGATTCGCATTGTCATTAGCCTAACCACACTTTGCATAACGTTTTAGCGAGATGCTCGGGTCAACGACCCTGCGTTACGATTCGTCTCCTCGAAAGAAACGCTCGAAAAGTCGTGATTGCTCGTTCTCTTTCCTTTGAGGGTAAAAATAAATCATAGAAATTTAGTAAATCGCACGAGGATCTTTCTAGATCACTCTAGGAGACAGACTTGTGTAGAAGTAGACAAATCGACGATTAGACGGGACTGGGCGTACGTTACAGTGTATATTTTAGATTATTAAATGTATGAGAGAGTAGGGTATATTCTATAATTCACGATATGTTAACACTTTTATATAAAAACGTGTATTTGTTATTGTTCCAGTGCGCTAGGTATTTATAACGGCTGAGACTGAAGAGCTGAAGTTGCAGATGAGAGCCCGTAAGAAGCTGCTCGTAATTGCTGCACTCGGTGACCATCTGCTAACTGACACGACCAGGAAACCGATAACGTTTCAATAGGAAAACAATAAACTCTCCTGCGAGGCCCAAGGAATTCCACGGGCAGGGAGAATGACGAGACAAACGACAAGTAAAAAATGCATCTACGGTAACCGCGAAGAGAGAGGGCAAAACTGCAACGTCTAAGATGTTTACGAGGATCGAGAAACCTATAAAGGAGCAGTAGGTCACCCGATGCGACGAGAAAGACGTCTTTCTCGGCAATAGAACCGTTGAAACGTATAGTCGCCCTGACCTCCTCCAATTCTGTGACGGCCACTGGTACAGATCAGTCGTTAACGACCCTCTTTTCCCCTTTCTTTCGCTCCAAACGCATTCCCGTCGAATTTAATTAAACTGCAATCATTTCCTCTCCAAATTAGCAATTTGAAACAACTTCATTGATAAAGTTACGAGACTTTCTTCGCGGAAGAACAGAGTTTAAAACGCGGAAATGGAATTTGCTGTCTTGGAAAATAGCGATATCTTTTCAACGTCGAGATAGAATCGTCCTCGGCAGGACATCCTTGCCGTTCCTGTCGAAATTTATGGCTGGGAAAATTAATACGACGTAGGTGTAACTGCGCGGGATAAAAACGGCTTCTCCGAGGTCTCGCGATATTCGTTGTTTCTTCGACGTTCTGTCGCGACGTTAAGGCTTAAAAGGACAAAAGGACAAAGAGAGATGAAAATAGTATTTGAAAATTGTCGGAGTGAGATCATCCGAAGAATTCCAATAGCAGGCAGGATTTCACAGCAATCCTCAATTATCCATTGCTATTAAATTCCCCTGTATGGTATAAAACGTTTCAGAATAGATCTTTAATCTTTCGTTGGATCTGTGTCGCTTAGGAGCCCTGTAATTCATCCATATTTGTGTTTCACGTTTTTATACATCTTTTTCTAAGCTTTTCTCATTGAATATAGCAGCTTTAGGTATCCTGCTCAAGGAGGAGCTTACTGCGAACACTCCTCTACCTTGTATTCTCTAATTTTAATATTCTATGCTAATTTATGCTTATATATATATGTGAGAATAATGAAGTATCAATGTGTTAATTAGTTTTCACTGTAGAATCTTGGATATCTTCGTTTGAGCCATGTACAAATAGAATTTAAATTTCTTTTGAAGGTTATGTTACCTCTATTGAGATATTGAGTTACTTCCGACTATAGCACATTTCTTTTTGAACGTTTACCGATTTTTCACTCTTCCCACATATTTAGTATTCTTAAATACTTTATCATTTTGCAGTATTATAAGTATAATTGTGCGAATTTACAGGATTATAGCTGCAAAATGCTTTTTCCTCTGATCCGTTCCAAACAATAACATTTCTCCCAGCGTCATCTCTCGGTGACGCGTAAACCAACAATGAAAAATATCGATAAATTGTAACCTGTAATTTTAATTATTTGCAAATAATCACTAATTACAAGTAATTAGGTGGCAACGGCGTATAAACGTTTGCAAATTGCAAAACTTCAAAGAGCTTGATTTTATCCTCGAATAAATACCTGCGGTGATTAATGTTGGTATAGGAGGAAATGAAAAAAAATCGTAAATCGGTAAAAAGTTGTTAACATTTACATTTTAGAAAGGTAAACCAGAATGTTTCGGTGATTCTGGAGGGAACAACCAAGTATGTTTAACTAGGAGGAAAGGAATAAATAAATTATTTTTATTCGGCCAGCGTGGAATTTTACATCGTGAAAGTTAGCAATGGCTGACAATCGAACACCTCTCAGAGTTCTAGGATCCTGTTACGTTCGATCGACTAGAGTCGTTTGTGTCGTTGGAAACCTCTTTTTCATCGTTAATTATTAATTAATTGGCAATAATCGATTAACTATCTGCACACAGCAATTTAAATTCCATTCGCAGACCGCATAGAAATTTTCCTACTACAAGTACCACCTAAAACTCGGGAGAACCTCTCCATTGAGTAGGACAAAATCATTAAGCTTTACATTTTAGGGAATCGAGTTAATTTTTTAAATCAATTTTTAATTAATGCAAACAAACGAATCTGATAATTTAAGATCAGAGTTCTAAGTACGACAAATTATTGGTTTATTTCACTTTCTTGTACCGATACTGCGGTCGACTCGCCATCTATCGTTGTAGTTGGTCAACCAGTGAAAGAATCCACGAGAATTCATTAAAAATATATAGTTAATTGTTTAAACAATTAACGCAGCAATAATTAAGCGTATGGTTTAATTACAATTAAAAGAAAAGTGCCGAGAGACGGCGAATTGGTTACAGTTCCCTGCAAAAGGTATCGTTGCTTTCCGCTACTCCGCGTCGATATTATAGGTTAAAGTTTATGCAAATTAATCTTACTTTGAGACATTTCCAAGAGAAGTAAATCTTACGAATCGATTATACGTATATTCAAGAGTAATTCAAAGTAATATATAACGAGAATCAAAGTTTCCTAAGAACCCGGCATTTAAAAAAAAATTTGCATGAGACGTGAGTCTATTCCATGCCTCTTTCATGATTGGGAATATGTTACCGAATGAGCAGAGTTAACCGATTCAACGATTACCTAGCCGTTTAAACATATTTACGGTGAAAGAGAGATTGATTAAGTGACAGTATTTCAAAGGACATCGAAAGAAACGTGCGGAAAAAACAATTCTTTATCGATATTTCAGCGAGCAGCATCTGGCTCACGCGGACGCCATTTTCAGTGTCAGAATCGGCCACGTCCCAACTTGATGACAGGAGTTTTGGATACGTTAATGTCGTTTTCTCGTTAAATTGTCCGCCGTCGAGCAAACCGAACGAACGTGGAACATTGAAAAATGGTACGTAGCCAGAAAAAACTGTTAATACAAATTAAGGGCTTATGTTGCCGGTAAACACCTGTGGACATCGTATTGACAATGCTTCTCTGCTTATTGTATTTGACAC
Organism: Cerceris rybyensis; assembly: GCA_910591515.1. Taxonomy (NCBI): domain Eukaryota; kingdom Metazoa; phylum Arthropoda; class Insecta; order Hymenoptera; family Crabronidae; genus Cerceris; species Cerceris rybyensis. The sequence continues at coordinate 738,254 of OU342802.1, forward strand.
GTCAAAACACTTGCATGCACTCATCGAATAAAAAAGAATTCTTAAAAAATAAATGACTCTTCGTGCTGCAAAGGACGAATGCCCTTTTGCCTATAAAATTCATTCTTCATTTCGTTAATTTTCTTTCGCGAACGATCGAATATCTCGTGCCATGCTTATACTTTGCACGAACAATTTTCAAATAAAAATACCACGTATTCACGTACAGAAGAACATATGTATTCAATTTTGCATTAGGTGAAATATAAAGTTTCATTTTTTTCCCCATTAGCCTCTCCGGTTAGATATCAAGCGGAAGTTGACCGGAAGGTCAGACCGAGTAAAGAGCGTTGATCTCCATCCTACGGAGCCATGGATGCTGTGCTCCCTGTATCAAGGCAATGTCAACATATGGAACCATGAAACCCAGACATTGGTCAAGACTTTTGAGGTGTGCGATCTACCTGTTCGCACAGCCAAATTTGTACCCAGGAAGAACTGGGTAGTCACCGGCTCGGATGACATGCAAATCAGAGTATTCAATTACAATACCTTGGAACGTGTTTACTCTTTTGAGGCTCACAGTGATTACGTTAGGTGTATAGCTGTTCACCCTACGCAGCCATTCATATTGACTAGCAGCGGTATGCAGAATCTTTCCTACTTTTGTCAGCATTGCTTTGGAAGGCATTTGATATTCTTCTGTTTTTCATTCAGATGATATGTTGATCAAGCTGTGGAACTGGGAAAAATCTTGGATAGGGCAGCAAGTATTCGAAGGTCACATTCATTATGTCATGCAAATTGTGTTCAATCCAAAGGATAATAATACATTTGCAAGCGCGTCGCTAGACAGAACAGTGAAGGTATGGCAGCTGGGATCATCTACTGCCAATTTCACCCTAGATGGACATGAAAAGGGTGTAAATTGCGTCGATTATTATCACGGTGGCGACAAACCGTATTTGATATCAGGAGCAGACGACAAATACGTTAAAATATGGGATTATCAGAATAAAACATGCGTTCAAACTCTCGAGGGACACACGCAAAACATTTCAGCCGTCTGTTTCCACCCGGAATTGCCCATTATGCTTACCGGTTCTGAGGATGGAACTGTCCGAATATGGCACGCTGGAACGTACAGACTGGAATCGTCCCTCAATTATGGTTTCGAGAGAGTCTGGACAATTGCATGTATGAAAGGTTCGAACAACGTCGCGATCGGCTACGACGAGGGCAGCGTAATGGTTAAAGTCGGTAGAGAAGAACCAGCCGTTTCGATGGATTCTCTCGGTGGTAAAATCGTTTGGGCCAAGCACAGCGAAATACAGCAAGTAAATTTAAAGGCATTGGGAGAAGAAGCACAAGACGGAGAACGACTCCCATTAGCGGTCAAAGATATGGGTGCCTGCGAAATATATCCCCAAACTATTCAACACAATCCAAACGGAAGATTTCTAGTGGTTTGCGGAGATGGAGAATACATTATTTATACGTCTATGGCGTTGAGAAACAAAGCATTCGGACAAGCTTCGGAATTCGTATGGGCCGCCGATTCTAGTCAGTATGCCGTGAGGGAAAGTAATACAACCGTGAAAGTTTTTAAGAACTTTAAGGAAAAGAAGAGCTTCAAGCCCGACTTTGGCGCGGATGGTAAATATCGAAGTCTTTCGTGAATACTTCTACACTTGCAACTTCCATTTCCTGCACCTTCTACCCTCGGATCATCTTCTTCATCCCAGGTATCTTCAGCGGATTTCTCCTTGGCGTTTCTTCCGGATCCGGACTGTCGTTCTTCGATTGGGAGACTTTAAAGTTAGTCCGCCGAATAGATATCCAGCCCACGCACGTATATTGGGCAGAAAACGCTTCTCTCGTTGCTCTAGCCACGTCCGATCAATATTTCATATTAAAATATCGCGCGGAAGCTGTTGCAAATGCCCCAGAAAATGCAGAAGACATCGTGGACGCGTTTGAGGTACGGTACAAACAATATGGCTGATCTTTGAAGTAGAAGCAATTTAATCCTGAATAAAATCAATTTTATAGATGGTTGCCGAAATGAGCGAAGTGGTGAAGACTGGCCTGTGGGTCGGAGACTGCTTTATTTATACAAACAGCGTAAATCGGGTGAATTACTTCGTTGGTGGTGAAGTAGTTACGGTGTCCCATCTGGACAGGCCAATGTATTTGCTTGGATACGTTCCAAGGGACAACAGGTTGTACCTGTGCGACAAGGAACTTTCAGTAGTATCGTATTCGCTCCTGCTCTCAGTTTTGGAGTATCAAACGGCGGTAATGCGAAAAGACTTCGAAACTGCCGACAGAGTCCTGCCAACGGTACCAAAGGAGCATCGAACGAGGGTGGCACATTTCTTGGAGAAACAGGTTTGACTCATATTTGCAGACTGTTCAGTCAGATCGAAACGATCCATCGTTTAATCGGTATAACCAATTCTATTTTAGGGTTTCAAAGAGCAAGCATTGGCCGTTTCGACGGATCCTGAGCACAGGTTTGAATTAGCTTTAGCATTGGGAGACTTGGTCACTGCACACTCTTTGGCAAAGGAGGCCAACAGTCAGCAAAAATGGAGGCAATTGGCGTCTCTAGCCACGCAACAGGGTGAATTGTGTCTCGCACAGGAATGCCTGCATCAGGCACAGGACTTTGGTGGACTTTTGCTGTTGGCTACCAGCACTGGAAACGCGAGCATGATCGAAAAACTTGGCACCGACGCCGATGAGACGGGCAAGAACAACATCTCCTTCCTCTCGTACTTTATCCTCGGAGACTTGGACAAGTGTTTGGATATACTCATTAAAACTGATAGAATTCCGGAGGCAGCATTCTTCGCGAGAACGTACGCTCCCAGTAAAATTTCGTCGATCGTCAAATTATGGAAGGAGAAGCTCTCAGCGGTGAGCGAGAAAGCTGGACAGAGTTTAGCTGATCCTGAACAGTACGAAAATCTATTCCCCGGATACAGAGAAGCTCTGAAGGTCGAGCAGTTCCTTCGCGAGGAAAGCAAACGGAAAATTCCAGCTTCGGCGTTTCCCACTATTCAGGTAAGAGTAATTAATTTTTGGGAACTTATTTCCCTCCCAAATTCCCGCCAACGCGAATCACGTGACAGGCTCCGATATATCGAACATCGATCAAACCGATATATCGATATATCGACCAATCGATAATCCTGCGCGCGCATCCCTGAGTCTCAGTTTCGCGCGCAAATCCGTCGGAGTAGTGTCAGTCGTGAGATCAAAAGTGACAAGTGTTTTCTTTTTTTATTTCTCTACAGCCAAATGTGGAACGAAAACCGCTGGAGGAAATGTTGGCCGCCGAGCAGGCGAACAGATTTACCTATGAACCTGGTCCAAGCACTTCCAGCGAGCAGGATGCATCGACCGGCGACGTCCTGGCGAACAGGTTACAGGAGCTGGACATCCGTGAGTTGGCTTCCACTTCAGGAAAGAAACCTAGTTTCGAAAAGGTAGAAAAAACTTCAAAACCGACGAGTAGTTCGCGGCCTCTCACACTCGACGAGGATGATCTGGATCTTGATCTTGAAATCGACGACACCATCGACACTACCGTAAGTTAACCTCCTTCTTTCATTCCTGCGCCTATCCTGGCCTCCATTTTCTTGCCTTTTGCTTCCAAGTATAGTAGCTTCTTGTATTATGCGATTAACCCCTTGCCCTATGATGAAATTTCCTTAAACTATTGAATCAAAAGTATCTGTAGGTCAGGACACGGTCAAATTAGTCATACGATGTTAATATTGCATTACGATACACTGCATATTCTGATACAAGCGATCAATTTTTACTTTGGCTGCTAATTATGAGTTGTTGCACATTCAGTCACATATGAGATCACGGGCCAAGGGGTTAATGTGCTCTGTGTCGTAAAAAATTGCATTGCAGGAAGTTATACTGAAATTTTTCTCCTATAACGTGCATAGATTATAGCGGCATGTAGGAAATTATTATTGCTACAGTAAATTTGATTTTCTATGTGCTATCGAGCAGGATGGCACTAGAAGTGTAAAGATCATACATAAGAAGTTGATTAATGCTAGAACTATCAAGATGGTCATAGTAATTGATTCATAATTTATTCTAAAATTTCACCCAGCTTTTGAGCAAGTCATAGAGTAGATATTCCAAGTTTATCTTATAAAACGTAAATTATTTAATTCATTTGTTTCAACTCTTAACTCTGTTTAGCCTCTTAAATAATGTTCATTTTGGGTCATACAGACCTGAGCAGAACAGTAGGGTTAAATATAATACACACAAAGCCAGAAGTTGTAGCTTTAAAAAAACATTATTAACGTACGCGAAAGATATTATAACAACGAAAAAAAAAAAACAATTTAATATTCAACCTAAAAGCAAATCTAATTCTTAAATCCGTTAATTTTCGTGTTCAATCATACTGCACGTTGCAAGGACCGCGTTCCTCTAGAGTTTTTTGTATTTGCAAAAATTTCTCGCAATGGCAAGCAAATTTATCACTGCTATCAAGAGAGAAAAAAAGGTAGAGAATTCCTGAAGACATTCCTTCATCAAGAAACGACGAGAACAAAGAAATAAAAAAATGCCGTTCATTTCAAACTTATCCCGCCTCCACCTCTTTCACAAAATCACTGTAAATTTCGCCCCGGATCTCGGAATCATCGAAGTCAGGTCGAGAATGAAATTGAACAGAAGGGAGAAAGAAGAATGAAAGAAAAGTTAGAGGGAGAGAAAGGGTGGTGCAATTAGACGATGCCTCGATACCCTTAAATACGACCAAGTAATTCTAGCCGGGTATAAAGTTTCCAAAACAGTCTGAAAGCGTAATACGCGCGTGTGCTCGTGTATCGATCCCATCGAGCACACGAGACCGTGCCTTTGAATCTGTATTCCCGATATTATCGATATCACGAGGCCCTTAGCCGGACCGAAACGAGGTAATAAATTAATGAAATAATCGAAGGGAACTAAAGCTCGAGCTTCGAATTTCGGCCCGGGCAGGAAGAGGTGTTGTCAATTATCGGGGTTCGCGGCCTCGTAATCGATACCACCGGAGATTTTTCCCCTTCTCCGTTTACCCTCCTCGACCAGCCGGTGGCTCCAAAACTCGTCGACTCGACGCCAGTCACGGTTCGTTCCCTTTACGATCTTGTTGCCAAAACAATGGAAGTCCACGAGCTCCACAGAAGAGAGATCCCTCCTAGAAATATCATTTTCAAGAGTCCCTAGGATCGAGAGGAAGGAGAATTCCAGCGATGCAACGGAATTTATGTCTTGTTTCAGGGGGTGAATATCGATGAAGCTCTCCTCGACGAGGATTAACTCTCCGGCCAGGATGCGAGCGGCGCGTACGTCGTGCGTGCAATTTTCATTCTCTTTCCGTCAGTCATTCCCCGCGAATCGACCAGAGTCGTTTAGATTGAAGTATTAAAAGCTGAACATTTCCTGTTCTCGAGTGCATGCATCAAAAGCGATGCATTCACTTGCGAAGACGCGAGAGACGGTGCGTGCACGTGGATCTTCCCGGTGCACGGAAAATTAAATATATTGTTAATATAACACACAATTAAAAAGACTCAATTCTTTTTTATTCTCCGTCCCTCGCTGCGGCGAGAAGACGGAGCTGGCACGCCGAAAACCTTCTCCAGGAAATCATCTCCCGTTCGAGGAAATTAAATTTGACTCTCCATAAATCCTGTCCATACGTCCGATATATCCGATAGTCGATAAGACGAGAACGCGACGTGACGAAAGCTGGTCATCGGGTGTTCCGGAGTATGCGAGCACGAGAACGCTCGCTCGAACGGCTGCAATCGTGCGTGTCGAGAACCGGCAAGAAAAACAAAGAAACGGGTTACCACGGGCCGTACGTGCTCTTTGGCTCTCCAGCGAGAGAGCTCGTTCGAGCCAAATATCCTCGTTATTAACGCCGTCGAAGCTAAAGAGTCTGAAAGATTGCGCGCGCGATGCAACCGGCTACGATCGACGCTGGAATTACCTGCATTGATATTTTTAAATACGAAGCGAGAAGTACTTGAAAAGTGTCACGATCGATCGAGTAATTGAAATTTCACGAGATAGATAACACTTTAACTTATTAGCCATTGAGAATTTTTTCCAGGTAGCGCAAGACGATGCCGGTCGATTTTTTGTTCCATTTTCGCCTCTCTCGTTCGATCTTGCGCTCCAAGAGGATCGGCGCGAAGAGATACGGGAACGAGAACGGATTAATCGCGCATAAATTCACGGAGGAGAATCGGTGCAACGGTCGACAGGCGAAAAACGACGGACGACAAGAGTAGGCGGCAATGGAGAACGCGAAGAGAAGCGAGGAGACACGGGAGGAGGAGGAGGAGAAAAAGATATCCGTGCGTCGACTCGAAAATAGAAACGGCTTCGTTGACACTCCGCTACAAATTGTCCGCGTCGTTGCGCTTCTTGTAAAAGCCACGAGATCCTCTCTCTCTCCCCGTTGCTCGCTCGCTTTTCAAAAGAGTCTTCGTCGTTCCGACGATTCCGCCTTGCAGAGACTTTTTTTTCAACGATCGTGAAAAAATTGCTTCATAGAGGCGATCGAGGAAACGTTCCTGTCGATTTTCGAATCGCGACGATGTTCGCCACGAGGCTGGACACGCGTCGGCCGCGTCAAGTGGTCGGACTCTGAGTATAATTAACCAGTTTTAGGTGACACCTCGAAGAGGCAAACGAGGCGAGTCCCGCGACGTCTCTTGAAATTTATTGCCCCTCGTTTCGAGGGAGGATTACGGGAAGTCGGTCGAGCGCGATATCCGACACACTCCTTCGTCGTTGAAGACACTCTTTAACGGCGTCCGGCTAAATCCACTCGCGCAAACGAGCCGAATAATTTTCGAGTCGTTCCACCTATCGAACCTCCATGAATTTCTCACCCCTGCCTTCGATTTCCTTGAGAAATTTTCGATACCGATCCAATTCCTTGCGATATAGTAGCCGGACGTCGATAGATAGTCGTCTCGATCGTCCTCGAAGAAATCGAGGATAGATTTGTCAATGGGACGGAAGTAAGAGGACAGTGCGGCCCACTCGACGAGAGGCCTGGGACTTTTTGGAGCTTTCCTGGGACGCACGTGCGCAAGATCGCGGCTCGCTGCTAATAGTCGCCTAAACGGTCGACACGGTTGCCCTGGCTGTCGCTATACGTCACGACCGCCCGCTATTTACACGCTTCGCTACGCGAGATGCACGTGCGGGTGAATCTCGAGCTTCTGGCAGCTCTTCCCCTCGTCTCCGGAGTCCTCGTCGCCTACCACGAGCGAGGAATTCCCCGGCGTCTCTGGTTCGAGCCGTCGCCACGACGGACGTCTTCTCCTCTCGGCTCGATCTCGACGGAATCGATCACCCTCGAGGCGATCGAGGACGATCGAGAAGAGATTTGTCAATGGGGACGGAAATAAGCGGACGATCGTGGGACAAAGCGACTCGTAGGCCGTAAAACTATCGCGACTCGGAGCAGCGCGGACAGCTGTCGCGCGTCATTCAGATCGCATGCTTCTCGCGAGCTCCTCTCCGCCTTAAATTCGTTCTAAATCCGTTTTCTTACGGCCACCGTGCGTCCGCTGGAGATCCTAAAGGAGCCTCGAGAAGATTCCGGCGAAAAATCGAAGAGATACCGAGGAAATATCGACTTTGCTCGTCCTCTTCTGACGCCGAGGGCCTCATCTTCCCATGAATCTTTCCAGCGAGGGAAAATCCAACGGCGAGAGAGAAAAAAAGAAACGATAGGATTCGTTTGTTTATTTTGTAACGTCAAGAGCACGAGGCTTCTTTTTTTTTCTCGTGAAAATAGTGGCGCCTGGTCTTCCATTTCTAACGGAGCGCGTTTTCCCAACGGATGAACCTCGAGAGGGGTTCCAAGGGGAAGAATCCTCCTATAGGAATCGAATTCTCCCTCCCCTATGCCGGTTTCACCTGCCTCTCATCGACCAATCCCGACCGGAGTCCACGGTTTATCCCTCCAAACTGAATTCCTCTCTTCCCTCCGCAAAGGACACGAACGCTTTTACCTGTCTCTTCCGGCCAATGAGAACAACGAAGGATCTCCTTCCATCCTCGAGCTCACTTACCTTTCCACCTTCCATCGATGTTCGTCCCTCGAAAGAGGAACAACCGGAGAGGAATCGTGAAGAAGACGGCAAGCGAGGAGAGACGTCGCGAAGAAAATATTTCTCGCGGGTCTGTATTATTTTTCGGCAATTCCAGTCGTTCCAGGCGCATTCCTCCTCGCGATCGAGCCCGCGAGATTTATTTCTAGCTCGACGTTAAGCCCGAGCGGTGCACCGACGTGCTCCTGCGACCGATTTTCAGGCGAAAAATAAAGTGCACGTGCTATTCCTGCAACGATGCACGCAGCAGTGTTGACGCGACGTACCGCAACGGCTCTCTCTTTTACGGGAAATATCGAAGCCCGGAGGGAGCGGATGGTGTTTCCAAAACATCTCGTTTTCGCAAACATCGCCGTTCACGGTGATATCACGGCAAACCGGTAGCCGCTGGAGCGGAATATTCCGATTTTATGGACGAGCCTAGGTAGATCGGCATCGATGAAGATTTTTAACGCGAAACTCCGGTGAGACGATCGAGGATAATTTCACGTTCTCCCGTGAGCGATAAATAAGAGGAATTTATTTCTGTATTTGCATTCTGAACGTTGTTACAAGAGCATTTAGCTGCCACATTTACAGAGTTCTCGAAGACGGAAATGCGGTGCGACGATCGAAAATATAAGAAGGTACTTTCGCGCTTCCGTAGATTCAGCGCGTTCTTCTCAATCGTCCGACGGTTTGATTACGTTATTAGATGCATATGTACACGAGCTTCTCGACGGAATACGTTTGAATATGATTTAGTACGTTTACTTGTATCTATATATTCTCGAGATGAGCGAGCGATTAATCGCGGCGCGAGAAAAATCTCACCGTACCTCCAAAACTCTCTTTTCAATTTGAATCTCGCGCCACGATAAATCGCCGTTCTTCTTCTCCGTAGACTATCGCAGCCTTAAACTAGATTATCGATAAATCGTAACTACGCCTTCTCGCGATTCTTCTTCAGCGAGGAACGAATTCGTCGGTTAATTCGTTAAAACATCGAATACTGTTTAGCAGTCGAAAGCGCACGAAGACAGAGCAGTTACCGCCTATTATCGTAACGTGGGTGGGACCGCTTTACAGATCGTTTCGGGGTGAAAGAAACTTCGGCCCTAGCCGAGCAAAAAACGTGAGAAAATTCCTTTTTCTCTGACGCGCACGACATGAGGCGATCCAAATGAGAAAAAGAAAGAGGAGACGGAAGGTAGAAATAGAAAAAAGAAACGGAAAGAGAGCAAGAGAAGGGACTGCGCGTTTAGACCTGCGGCGGTCGAACCCAGAGCGACACTCGTCGATCCTTGGATCGACGGAAATCGCACGAAATCGCGAACTCTCCCTTACCGTTTCGTCGAGTCGGCGACGAGGACGGGAGGCCGGATCTGGTGCGACGTTAACGAGACACGATTTCCATGGCAGGTCGAGGGACCGCTCGAACAGCGCGGCTATTTACATGAAGCACTTCGATCGAGGTTGAAATTCCATAGGAGCGAAGCTCGTCGTGGAAACCGCCGTTGGAGTCGTGGATCCCATCATGCCGGAAGGAACTGCGACTCCGGTGACGCTGGTGCTCGATACGGTCGTGCATCCTGGCTCTTCCTTGACGTTCACCACTGCGACACAGAGAACAGGGGAGAGGAGAGAAGGAGAGAATTAGCGGGATACTTGGTAGCACGAATTTTGGAGGCAGAAAGATCAGAGCAGAGGATGAAATTACTTTCCGGCCAGTAGCATCTAGGCGGCATCGTCTCGGTGGGCATCGCGGTTTCGTGTCTTCTCGCGCAAGTTGCGAAGCTACCTCCGAAGGTACCACCGGTCATGGAGCCTGGAGAGGCCGCGGTACCACCTGGAACATCGAGGTAATTGCCTTGAAACGCTTTGCCTGGTCGTCGAACGATTGGAGAACCCGAACGATCGAGAGGATCGAAACAGGAGAGGAAACTCACTCAGCGAGGTGCCCAGTTGACCGTAGCCGTTCATCGTTGGAATCTGCATCGACTGCATTGGCTGCAGCTGCGGCTGAAGCTGCAACGCGAAAGGCTGTTGGGTTGATGCGACGAAAAAACCGCGAGAACACGATAAAATCATGGACTTACGGACTGACAGTGACTGTAGGATAGCTGCGGTTGCTGGAGACCCCATGCACTATGGACAATCGGAGGAAGAATAGCGGATAAGATTGAGATCGAGACTAAACGTTATACCGAATTTTGACAGTATTTCTGAATCGATACCTCGCGTCGTATCGCGTGTACGTGGAGGGCGCATAGGACGGCGGAGAATGACCAAAGAGATTCCTGTGGCCCAGATGAACGTGCGTCGAGGAGAAAGGATCTCCGAAGAGGGGCTTGTGATAGGGCGCGTTTCTATAAGGCCGCTTCATGCGCCTACGTCTTCTGTAGTTTCCATTCTCGAACATGTCCTCGTACTGAGGATCTGCAAGCAAACGATCGTCAGCAAACGACTCGTTTCTCTCTCGTTCCAAGCCCGAAATTCCCAAAGGAACTGACCGAGGGTCCAGAAGTTTCCCTTCCTCTCGCCTCCACCCTCGCGAGGTACCTTCACGAAGCACTCGTTCAAGGAGAGATTGTGCCTTATGGAATTCTGCCAACCCTTCTTGTTCTTCTGGAAATACGGAAACTTGGCGGTGATGTAGGCATAGATCTCGCTCAGGGTCGCCCTCTTCTGCGCGCTGTGCTGAATCGCCATGGCTATCAGGGCGACGTAGCTAAACGGAGGCTTGGTGCTCGCGGAATTTCCGTTGGCAGATCCACCAGTTCCTCCGACGGTGCCGGAAGCCTCTACGGCGGCGGTCGGCGTCGAGGGTGCCGAGGGTGTCGATGGATTGCTATTGCCGGGAAGTCCACCGACGGGCGAGGATCCTTTCTCCTCCAGGTGTCGATGAGTCGAGCCACTCGAGTGAATTGAGACTCCGGAGGAACTCGGACTGTGGAGGCTCGGATGAGAGTGATGATGATGGCTCAGGGTGGCGTGCTGCGACGACAGACCTCTGCCGAGACTTCCGGCGACCGGAGAATCGAGATCCTTGGAGGTTCCTCCGGCCATGCAGCCGCTCGAGAGCTCGGACACGAAGCTACTCGCTGAAACGAGGTGCACCGAACGATCTTTTAGCCCGTCGATGATTAAAACGATTCTCCTCTCGACTCTCCTTCTTCCTCGGCCGTCGAGATCGGCTCGATTCACACCGGATCCCCGTGACTCTGAGTGCCTACGAGGAAGAGGGACAATGGCCGAGGAAACCGATCGATCTCTACGTGGAAGTGCTACCGGGTATTCGATCGTCGACACCGGAGACACCTCTGCAGGCTGTCCCGATTTTTCAGGATTTCTGCAGCCCGGAAATTTCGTTTCGCTTGACTCGAACGGAGAGAGATCCTCGGTCGAGCGGCGGAGACGTCGAGGACGATTCCCTTTCCGGAGAATCGGTGGAAAAAGCGGTGACTCGTCCTCGGAAAGGAGCGCGTACGTGCACGGCGTCGAATGCATCGGTGCCCCGCGGCACGTGTAATCGGAAACGAACGTAACCGGACTCCGATAACTTGTACCGTACGCGCTGCAGCCATGGAAGAAGAGGGAAAAAGAGAGGCGGAAAACGAGTCAAACGGAGGAACAACGGTAGAAACAATGGTTCCCCAAGAACTCTCGGTATCGCTCGAACCACCCACCTCTCCACCTCCGATCGTCGACTCTCTCCTTTGGAAAAATCATGCTCGTTTGTAGTAACATTCAACGACAATGCATCCAACTTCGAAGTCTCTATCGATCGGGAACATTTCCCATTAGCCTTTTGACAGAGAGATGCCAGTTTCTCTGGTTTCTCCGATTAATTTCGTTTAATTTCGCCGACTGAAATCCGATCGGTGACTCGAGGAGAAGCTACCGGAGAGCGAGCGATTTTCCGCGCGACAAAACAAGCGGCAGGTCGAGCTGTGCACGACGGACAGCGTGTTTTGAAAACGAGGATACGGTGCCGCGGTTTGGCATTGTCATAACACGCTAACCGATGCATCATCCTCGATGACGTTGCCGACGAATCGTACAACCCGGAGCAACTCAAACTAGGAGATCCTCGTCCGTTCTCGATTTGAAATCTATGTCGTCGCTCCGAACGAAGATGGACGCGTATTTGATAATGGTCCGAGAAAAGCGTGACACTCGCATTCGTGAAATGCTGCGAGTTCCACGAGGAATCGGCATCCGACGCCGATAAGCGAAATACGATAGCTCGTGACATCAGCCTACGACCGGCAAAGTCGTCGCGAAGGATTTCCTTCTTGGCGCCGTCGACGTAGTCCTCCGATCCTCCCACTTTTCGTACAATTTTTCTTTTCTCTCGAATATTACGTTCTCCGTTTCCAAGAACGGATGACCAACTTTGCCGACGAATCTGCACGCTCGGCGAAACGAGTCTCGATCGGAGCGCGACCCGATTTATCGAAATCTTCGCGAAGGCCGCTTTTCGCAACGTCCTTCCGCGAAAGCTGACAGTCACATTTTTTTTCCCCTCCCTTGCGAAACACCGATCTGGGTCGATGCAAGGGAAAACGAATCGCTCGAGGAGACTCGACTCCTTGTGACTCTTCGACGACGATATCGGCGAGGGTGTTTTCGACCGAGATCGTCGTGCTCGAGTCGAAACAAGGGATCCCATGACGAGAGCAGATGTGGCCTCGCGGGTGTCGCATAGCATGGATCTCGTGTTGCAGTCAGGTGTGTCGGCGACCGGTTGGGACGTTATCGCGATCTCGTCGTTGACTCGCTCGTTCGCTAGTTCGCTCGTGCAACTCTAACTTGTCGAAGGAGGTAGAACGATACACGCGCTCGATCGGTGCAACAGAAGGGATGGTTAACCTTCCCCCGGAGCTTGAAGGATGGCCTCCCTCCGGGCAATTTTTCTAGAAGGGGCAGAAGCACGTGCCTCCTCGAGGAGATACTATTAGCCCGAAAACGTGTCGAGCTCTAATAGGTCTATCGACGTCGGGCACCAACGGAGCTCCTCTCGTAGGATCGTATTCCGTCAACGTCGCTTAATTTTGAGCGGTAGAAAAATTAGCTCGGAAGCTGACCCCGAGAGCACGTTCGAACGCGAGGCAATGCGAAATCTCGACTCGAGAGAACTCACGAGAGAGGAGGAGAGGCTCGGAGGACGCTGCAAAGCTCGTGGCTCGTGTTGGAAATCGGACACCTCGCAATATCCTCCGGTTCTCTCCGTATCTCGATAATATCGAGTATCGTTATACATTAGCGGATATTGCGGGCAAACGATGCCCTGGAAATTTGCGAATCGATTTAACCTCGAGAGCGACGAGTTCTACAGGAGAGAGCGAGAGCTACTCTTCGCGAGAGCGCGAATTTTCAAATCGAAAACGACGAAGCTACTTGTCGTATCTGCGCATGCTCGGGAGAAAAAGAGCGAAACGTCGATCCTGCATCGGATGGCAAAAGCGGCGAGACGGAGAGAAGGCAGGAGGATAAAAGAGAAACTCGAGACAGGGGGCAGAGGGTCATCCGAACGACGATAGCTCATCTCGCGCGGTATCTTCCGCGTGAGCCAATCGTCGGACGGTATCTCGACCTCCTCGACGTCGTTGTCACGCCGCATTATTTCCCGTCCTTCTCCTTTTCGACGTCTTTTTCAACGCCGGAAGAGCGGATGGAATTACCCGCTTATCGAGCCTGTCGCACCTTCGACCGTCGGCTCCAACTCCGACTCCGTCTCCGTCGGCTGGCGATTTCTCTCGGCGAAGACTTCCTTCCGGGGCGAGGAATTTCGTCAAACGGCTCGGAGATAAAACGCGCTCTTCGTTCATCCGCTCTGCTCTTCGTTCGCGAGCTCCGATCGAACCTTATCCTCGAGCAGCTTCGTCGTTATCGTGTTTACTATAGCGAATACGCATCCACCGTGGTGTTTTGCAGAGACATCGTCGAGACTTCGACGATGCGGACTCGTCGTGGGAGGAAAGAGAGACGGAGGGTACGAAAAAAAAACGTGCCGTCCAGCCAGGAGATTAGCTAACGGACTCGCTAAATAGATAATTCGTCGGGGGCCCGACCGATTTCTCGCTCCTCGGTTCGTCGGCTCGAGTTTATCTCGATTCTCGCGAGCCTCCTGTTTTTCGCGTTCTCCTCGAGAATATACCCGTGGATCGTTCCTCGCTCCAACTTCTTATCAATTTATCTCTCGATCCGACGGCGAACTCGAGGAATCGCTGAAACGAGCTGTCGTTCTTCGACGATCGGCAAGGAGAAAAAAGAAACGAACTCTTTGGAGAACTTTTCCTTCTCTCTTTCCGCGGATACTCGGCGATGCGAGGAGCGAAACGAGTGGAAAAACGACGGTGAGGAGGGAAAAGGGAGAAGGCATCGATAAACTCGAGTTCCATAACCGACGACGAAGCGCGAAAGTCGAAGCGCGCGGGAGTTTCAGTAACGTTTCTCGTTCTCTTATCAAGAATTAACGATTAACTCGAAGCTCTGCCCTTGTTTACTACGAGTTTATTTTAATGCGAGTGCGTGCGAAGATTACATCCTCGGCCTGATTTCAAAATAAATAAACAGGGTCACGATATCGCGATTGAAACTCCCTCGGCGCCGTCGATTTCCTTCCTCCTTGGCCCCTTCGGGGATCTCCACCGAGATAGGTAAATTCTCTCAGGAACTCTGTGTAATCGTGCAATTCCATTTTCTCTCCTTCGCTCTTCTCCATCCCACGAAACTATCCGTCGGACGAAAGTTTTCAAAGAGAAGCGAGAATTGCGGCGCGTGGCCCCTCGAGGATAACGTGGCAACAATTAGATCAACGTTTAGCGATAATAGCAACTCTATAATTAAACGCGTCAGCTATTCCGTGCGACTTTATCGTGCGGTCTTTATTGCCACGATAAACTTGGGAACATAATCGAACGCGCTCGTTAATCGAAACGGGAAAGTGTGCCGCAAAAAGGGCTCCGTTCTCGTTAAAAATGCCTTTTCCTTCTACTTTTGCGAACAAATCATCGAGACTTTCGATAGCAGGCTCGTCTTACGATCGTTCCACGTACTTGCTCGCACGTTTGCGAGGCATTCGTGGGCGCAAAAGCCGACGAGAGATAGCGGCGCGACGAGCATCTAAGATTTCAGCTCGGTCGAGGCCGACGGGATTAATCAGCGAGCAGCCCGGGCTAGCCGTTCGGACATCGAGCGATTAACGAATAATGAAACCCGGCAATCCGACACCGAAGTCGCAACGACAACTCCCTTATCGAATTCTATCATACAGTCGAATGTTCCCGCCAGGCCGATATGCGGATACGGAAAGTCGAGACTCGATCGTGCGATAACCAGTGCTCGGATAAAGAGTCCATGGATATTTCTACCCGAAAATCTCACGGAGGATCGGCTCGAATTGGAGAGAGCGTCGAAGACGAGGTAGCGACAATCTCTTGAGAAGCGTAATCGCAGGAGAGAATGTAACTAAACGGCGCGTGGAAAGATCAGGGCGCAGCCTCTCGCGGTATATCATTCTCTCCCTCCCTCTCCTTCCCTCGAAACTCTCTTTTTCCTTCTTTCTCGCTTACCCTCCGATTCTCTCGAACCTCCTCGTCGTCTTTTCCCTCCCTTTCCCTCGCTCCTGGTCCTTCTGGCTGTCAGCCTCCCTCGCGCGACTCTCTCTCTTCGTGCGGAGAGTTTTGTATTATTAGAACTCAGGCCTTTAGCAACCGCGAAGACGAAGGAATCGCTCCGTTCCTCTCTTTCTTTCCCGCCCCGCTTTCGTTCCTTTCGACGGACATCCTGACGAGGCTCGAAGAGCCGGTTGCAAAAAAATTACTTATCGCGGCCTCTGGTCGAAGATCGCGGATCGGACTTTTGACCGCTCCTCCGAGATAGATCTATCGAGACGCGAGAGAGACGAATGAACGCTCACCTTGATGGAGAGACGGAAGCGGCGAAGGAGGAGACAATTGAAACGGCTCCTGTTTGATCTTCAGCGAATGAGATCCATCCTGCATCCCGTTCAGTCCCGCGACGAGGCTTCCATTGCCCTGCTGCAGCTCCTGAAACCCATGGAAGAAAAAGTCTTGGTAGATTTCTTTCCAGAGAAAAGCGTGCGATAATTCCGACGGGTACGATAACGAGAAGATCCCCGGAAAAGCGAACGAACGAGGGAGAGAATCGAGAGCAACGACGACATCCGGCGGGACCGACGAACCAAGCCAAAGTCTTCTGGCTCGGAGCTTGCGATGTTTGAAGTGCCGTCGCCGGAAGCTTACAAACACGGTCACGGTGTTGTGACATCGTATTATGCCAGGCGAAACTTACGATCTCGCTAGATCGTTAATTTGCGATCCGGCTTTACGACGTCTAGTTTGCACGGAGCTCCCGGAGGTTTGCGGAATCGCGAAATTCGTCGGAGGAACGCGCCGTACAGAGGCGAGCCTCCTCTTGGAGAAACAAGCTACATTTTTTTTCGAATCTATTCTCTTCAATTGCCTCTAATCGACGTCGTTGTAGATCCGTCGGAGAACCGACGTAGCGGACGTTGTTTTCAAATTCGAACGGTCGCGCGCCTAGCGCTTCGATCGATCTTCTTGAGATCGATAAGAGGCGCGAAATGCGCCCGCTGTTTGAAACGCGAGTTCCACGAGCAACGTTGACGAAGAGAGTCTTTCGCTACCGTGCAAGTGCATCAGCGGGCTGACAGTGAGAAACGTTCAGGCAAAATGTATCCAACGGAGTCGTTGCAGCCGGGAACGTTTGTAGTCGCTATGCGCGAGCACGTCGTTAATTCGCGAGACAGCCATTAAATTAAGTCCGATCTCGGTCGACGGGCGTGCAAGTAAGCGAACACTTTGAACGCCTGCACCGGCCATCGAAACGCGAGGGGAAATTTTCTTTTTCTCCTCTCCGTTTCACTTTTCGTTTCTCCTCTGGCGACGGAGGCCACCGCGGTTGCACAGTGGAGAACAACGAGACGTACGATAAACCCTCCTCCTTCCCTGCCTTTTGCTATCGCGCGCCCGTTTCTTTTAAAAAACTATTTTCTACGTCCATTCGAGGATCGCCAAGCGATCGATTTAATCCTCGAGAGCGGAGAAGTCCTCCGATCGAGCAAAGAGTCACGGCCTCTTGGTCGTTTCGAGTTAAAGTCTCTCGCAAGGTCGAGACGACGGGTATTTCTCGTTATCTCGATTCGCTCGAGAATCCGATGATTTTGCGCGCGCGCTTGGAAATGGAAACGAGAACGACGACTAAAATGGACACCGAGTCTCCTCGAAGTCGCAGATCGGTTGCGAAATTTTTGAGGTCGAGACCTCCGACGCTTTTTTTTCCTTTTTCTTCCCTCGCTCGAACGATAAGAAACGCGTGTGACGCTAGTCCATCGTCCCGTATCGTTCGCCGAGCAAAGATCTTCGCTAATTCGTATGAATTGAAAACTAGGTAAAATCAAGAAACCTCTCGATTCCTCGTGGTACCTGCACTCAAGGAGACTTACCCCGGAAACAGGAATGACGTGAGAGACCATCCTGCTCTTCTCCGCGGCCGTGTAATTCATCAAGAAGACGTTGGCCGTTGCAGCTGCATTTACGCGAGGCTGCACCGCGAAATCCTCCGAGAAACCTCCTGAACGATCCACACTCGCGCGCTTCTCGTTCCTCTTTTCTTCTCTCGTTCCTCGAATTCCTCTTTCCCGACACTCTCACTGTTAATTGGTAAGTCACTGTTCACTTTTTCGCACGAACAAAGTTACACAATTCGGTAACGATCGCTCGACGTTGCATCTTCTCGCAGGTATCACTGTCGGACGTGCACCAGGTAGCAAGTTCCGCAATGCGGCTGCGCTCGTTGAAATACTGGAAGACCCGAGAAGCCTGGGAGATCTGCAAAAGTCGAGAAAGAGAAGTTTCTCTTGAATCCGTCGAAACTTAGATGCAACGAGAGACAGGAGGAGAGAGGAGTCCTTCGGGAGTTCGATGACGAGCGAGCAACAGCTGAGCACTTAACGCCTCGTGGAGGAAAGAGGACCGAGAGGGAAGAGAGGAAAGGGATCGTGTCCCAGGAGTGTCGTTGCGACTTCCGCCGGCGCGCGACAGAGCCTCCTCGAGATGTCCTCGGTAAAATGCCTCGTAAATTTTGACAACGAGAAGCTAGACCTCCGAGCCCTTCCCTATTTTCACTCCTGCGAGGAAACAATCACCCTTGCGACTCGAACCTCGGCTTCCTTTGATCGTCGTTCACCATGATTCTCGACAATGTTCATCGTTCGATTCGATTAGACGCACCGATTCGTCGTACTGCTCGAAAGCAATCGGGAAAACCACCTTATCTGAAGGAAGGCAGGAAGAGGAAATATTTATCTCCCTGTTTACCAAACATCGCTTCGAGCTCCCACGAATCTTGGCCGATCGCGGAACAGAGTTTACAAACTTTCTGAGATTTCTGCGCGCTTGCGAATAGCTAAATATTGCACGAGATCGCGGCACGCCTCGTTCTTTTTTTTTCATCCTCTTCCATTAATCGACGGTTAACGACTCTACTCGCGTGCCCGACGCAAAGAAGCTACGGATTCGTACGACGCAACACTTATGTATCGGCACGCGCACTTTCCGATCTCGAGCCGCCCGATTGTCTCTCTTTCTCGATACTAGAACTACCTGCGTTAAATCCACTACGTTCAACTGCACCAAATAAATACTTTACAAGGAGAGCAATCGAGAGGAAAAGCAGATAACGTGGAATATCTTTCGTTCTCCAGAAAGCAAGTCGTTTTGATTGCCTCGGTACTTCTAGGATTAGCAAAGTCCTTCTCCGAGAAGAACTTCCCAAACCGTCACCCCTAATTGTCCCCACAGGAGAAAAAATGGGAGAGGCCAAGATGAATCAAACGTCCAAGGTTTTTAATGAAATTTACCTTCTTGCAGGTTCTCCGGATGAGACTGTGCGTCGTTTCCGGTGCGATCCAGTCGTCGATGAGGTGCGGAAACGTCCAGGAGAACGGATCGCGGAGGCTGCACGAAAAACGGACGCGTCGACGAAGGAAACGAAGTCGAGATTGAAACTGGGCTGCCTCGAGCGACTCGAAGCGGGTGGAGGGCCACGGTTCGTTCGACGGTGGTCCGTGGCGGTCCGTGACGGTCCGTGGCAGTCCACCACAGAGGCGGAGTTACGCTCTTCGCGAGCGGAGCAACTTATCGCCGCCCGCCCTCCTACATCACGTTCCGCTTACACCCGCCTATTCCGCCTCCGGCCGAAACTCCTCGCTCGACCGTTTCGAATTCTGCTCTCGAACCCGCGCCCACTCTCCTCTTTTTGCGAGGAATCACTTTTTTTTCTACGGCTCTATCTATCTCTCTCCCCCTAATTCGATTTTCCTAGGCGAAGGAAATCGCTCTACGATTTCGTGCGGCTCCAGACCCTGAAGAAGACTCGGAATACCGATCGCGTTTTTGGAATACCGGTCAACCGTCCACTGGGTCGAGAGAGGAAAAAAAAATCGAGGTCGCTGCAAGAGTCGGTGGAAAACAATCGGTCGCGAGGAGGATTATGTAATTGCGCTTAAGTTGCATTTCTGAATTTGGCTTGAGCAATCGACGTTTTGCAAGGGTAATCGTGCCCCTAGATTGAAATTAAGGTTACCAGATCACAGCAAAAATCGCTGAATTGCCGATAAAGCGTGTCGTGCATAATTTTATCGCGTCCGACCATCGACCGAGCTGTTCCCCTGCGAAGGAGATCGCGGTTTCGACGACTTTCCTCTCTGCTGGCAAACGATTCGATCTTTCTCTGCCTCGCTAACTTGAAAAGGATCTTCCATCTTGCGAAATTTATTTATTCCAGCCGGATATCCGGACGATGGAGGTTCTATTTGAGCGATACCGAGAAAGAAGCGAAAACGAAATCAGTCCGCTTGGTGTTCCTTCGCGAAAAGGTCGAACAGGGTCCTCGAAAATCGAAGGGACAAAGGGATCTGCAAGGAAGAGGGCTTCCGGAAGAAGGAGCAACGGAGGTCGAGGATCGATCGAGTCGGGGGCGCGTGCATGGCCAGGAAGTCCCTCCTTTTTCCACGTTATCGAATATTCGAGAGAGCGACGGATTCGCGAGCCGCGCGTTTGCAGGGAATTGCGCACGATCGTGGGGAAGGAGAAGAGTCGCCATTGCTTTGGGCGGAGACTGCGGAACGTAGAGCGCTTCCATTGGATGGAAGCACGATCCGGTGCATCGGGGCTCACGAGATGCACGAGATGCACGAGATACGAGCATCGTTCCGCTTGAATTTCAGTCGCCCTATCTCCCTTTTTCTTCCCTCGATCATTAGATCCTTGGATCGTCGATCTGTTCTCCCTTTCCGACGATCGAGCGAGAGCGTTTCGACGAATTGGCAATCTGAAAGTGAGCCATAGCGTCGACCGGAAGCCAGTCTTCTGGTACCGTGAAAGTCAAACGGGGCAAACGCCGCCAACGTTGCTTCCGTAAGAGGAACTGTGATACGAAAGAGAGAAAAGAAGGACGGAGGGATTCCATCGAGGCGGCCGGATATTTGTTAGTGGTAGCGGAGAATGTTGATCGAAATCCGGGTCCCGCCGAGCCCGATATTGTCCGTGTATCGACGTGTCGTTAATGCGGCACAATGACCGTGTTTTTGCAACACGGCCGGTCGATCGCTCGATTGTTTCTTCGCCTTCTAACGTTATACCTTATCGTGGACGGCTGGCAAAAACCGATGCCTATCGACTTCGCGCATTCACGTTATCGTTCGACACTGCTGCTTCCAGCTGATCCGATAGTTCATAGATTATCGCGATAAAATTGTACTCTTTTATCGCGTTATCCCCCAGGAAAAACCATCGACTCGCTCTTCTACCAGAATCGGTCCTCGTAAAGTCTCTTTCGTTCCTCGATGCGTCACGGGCACTAGGAAACGATCAATTGTAATTTCCAAGAGGTATTCGTGACGCAAACGAGCGCAAGAAACTTAATCCTTCGAGAGTTCCCGTAAAATTACGACCGGCAGAACGAAACCGAGGCTCTTGAGAAAAAGAGTCCCTGTTATGATTGAGAAATGTCAAAGCAAACGGGACCTTTCGAGTCGAGAGGGCCCTTTCTTTTCCCTTCGACTTTTATTGCCGTTTTATAGCGGTTCGTTTTCTCTCGGTTAACCGAGACCGAACTGATTGCCATGCGATCGCATTCCGTGCCTAGGCATTGTGCCGTTTTTTTCTTTTTCGTGCTTTCTAATTGTAGTTCTTTTAAAGCAGCCATTTTCTGCATATTAACAGGAAAATCAATTACGCAGCTGTTTGCAGTATTTTCGATACAGTCGATACACTTTGACCATCATATTTTTTTTTCCAATTACACTATATTGTTTATATTTTACCGCCTTCGTTGACTTGTCGTCGGTAGGGCAGATCGAAGTAGCACTGAGATTTGATTCCGAGGTATAGAGCGCCATCCGACGACAGTTTTTTTAACTACAAACAACGTCCTCTCTCTGCCGAATCTTTCGTAACCTATGAAAGCAGAAGACCAAGTTCAAAAAATTACTCCTCGCTACTCTTGTATCATTCACAGGCTTCAAAATCCGGAGACATAAAAATGGACGCTAATAACGATAATGAGAATCCAATCGAGGACGACTATTACACATTCTTGAATATACCCAGAAACGTGAGATAATATGACAAATTTATTTTTCATCCTTGCCAATTATTCCCCGGCTAAGGGTTAGCGATTGGGACCAATCTTTCCACGTGACATCTTCCCTTTCGAACCCTGATGTAATCGTGGACCACTCTCCTCCAAAAACTGGCAGTCCTTTTTTTCGAAAATATTTAAAAGCATCTGTAGAAATGTTTTTCCATAATAAACTTTGCGTTTTCATGCTTGTCCTTTTAGCATAACGTATCAACAAGACACGATTGCCTTCTCTATTAGCGCAATAATTATAATTTCTTGCACTTTTAATATTATATGCGGAGATCTACGTTAAAATAAAAGAAACCAGCGATTTGTACCATCCTGCTCGATCTCGATTTTGATTACTTTTATTTTAGGCTGCACCAGAAGAAATTAACAATGCTTATCGCAGACAGAGTAGATTTTACCATCCGGACAAGCATACGGATCCTGTACTTAAGAAAGAAGCAGAAGTTTTATTCAACCGTACCAAGAGAGCGTATGAAGGTTAACTGAAACGAAATGTCGATCAGTGTGATCTCGCTGTGGCATACTAATTATAATTTTTCCTTTGCAATAGTTTTAAGTGATCCACATCAAAGAGCTATCTACGATTCCTTGGGCATTCGTGGACTAGAAACTGAAGGATGGGAAATCGTGCAACGTACAAAAACTCCGCAAGAAATAAGGGAAGAATATGAACGTCTCGCGAGAGAAAGAGAAGAAAGGAGCTTACAACAGAATACCAATCCAAGAGGTAGCGTTACGATGAACGTTAATGCCACAGATTTATTTAATAAATACGACGAAGATTACAGTGAAAGGTAATGGGTCTCATGTATGTTGGATATCCTAGAAATGGTTATAGTATATGTATCCTACAATTGTAGATAATAATTTAACATCTTCTAGAGGAATACTTTCATATATTGAAGTCAGTGGAATGTCATTTACACAGTCCATCGAAGCCCCCCTTACTTTGAGGGACACTGTAACATTGCATGGTCAGCTGGACACACAAAATGGCATCGGTTCCGGATCTATTAACGTATCGGCTAAAAGATTGCTATCCGCAAAGGGTTGGGTCGAGGTCGACGTCGAAGCCGGAAACGGGCCATCGGTATCGGTTAAAGGATTTCGCACATTAACGAAAACATTGTTTTGCGATGGTGCGCTAATTTGCCAGTTTCGACCGGACGATACAAGATCTGGTTTTATAGGAAGTACGTTCAACTGACGCACAAAAAAATGATTAAATCGCAATGTTCAATATTTGCATGAGATTCTATTGCCCACAGCTCTTGCTATGCAGCTGGACAATCATACGGTAGGGTATCTAACGTATAGAGCAGGACTGCAGAGTGCAATGAGTACGATGATCGTTAGAGATACGTCCAGATCTTATACAGCGTGTTCGATACACTTTGGTATCTTGAATTCCTACATTAGCCTTAACTACACTTACAAAATGGAAGAGAAACGGATGAAATTGCGCGGGAGTATAAAGTCAGCAAACAGAAACAAATTGTTTTATGATAAATACTTGGACGTCAGTGCACGGTATATTAATTTTTATGTTTTTCATTTTATAGGGCTGGTACCTTCGGAACATTTTTAGAATACGGAGCGGAGAAAAAGGTTTCCCGACATAGTTCTCTTTCAGCAGCGGTACGAGTTGGTGTACCAATTGGAGTTACTTTAAAAATCAGACTACGTCGAGCCACACAAGCGTATACTCTGTCGATTCTCTTGAGCGACGAAGTTCTTCCAGCTCCTGTCTTCTATGCTACCGTAGCTCCGTTGTTGACGTGGAGTATAATTAAAAAATTCGTAATAGATCCAGTACTAAAAGAACGCGAGGAACGCGAAAAGGAGAAGCAAAGGGAGACGAATAAAACAAGAATGAGAGAGAAACAGAAAGAAGCTAAGGTCGCTGTTGAATTAATGAAAGCGACTGTAAGTAGAATAAGAGCGGAAGAGGAAGCGAAAAGGGGATTGATCATTACGAAAGCCTTGTACGGGCGATTCTATCATCAAGAAGATCGATCGAACTCGGAGGAGCATTCGCACAGGGATGAAGTAGTGGACGTAACGATTCCCTTGCAATGCTTAGTAAAAGACTCGAAATTAGTTCTCCATGATGCATCAAAGGTATTTGTGATTAGTTTTACGTTAGACACGCGAAAGGCATTAATTAAATCTCTTCTTAATTGTTCTTGTTATTTTAAACAGAGCCAGCTACCGGGCTTTTATGACCCGTGCGTTGGAGAAGATAAGCAGTTGTCGGTACAATATCTCTTCCGCACACAAACGCACGAGTGTATCATAAAAGACAATGCACCACTCAGGATACCGCTATCATGTAAGCCTACAAATTCAGAATAGTGATGTCTCTGATACCAATTATTTACCTCGAATATCTGTTCTTTTTTAGCGCATAAAGTTAACACTACCTGATACAAACGGCAAGCTGCGAAAGTAAAATTACATCGTCGCGATTCATGGTGGTAATACGTAACTTTCGTGATTTATAGAAAGATTAAATCTATATAATTGCCATGTTGGGAAAATTGAGTGTTCATTAATCATTTATGCTTTGTACAATAAGTCATTTTCCAACGGATCATTTACACAGATTGCTTTCCATAGTGACTATCATAAGAGTTCGTGCAGAACGTAGAAGAAAGAAATGAATACTGTTTCTCATTTGCTTTATCGGTGTATTGTTTTATCCTATCATACAAAGTACTTTGTAGAATATCACGAGGAAGGCCTTTTACCAAAGAAACTCATAAATTTTTATATTTCGTGTAACAGTCTTTGAGATTGTGTTCCTCCGCAAAGGAATATATCCATTTGTCTGGAACATTTGCGATTACTGCCCATAGGAGAGTAACTATCAACTATATTATATTGTTATTATCGCTGTATCACGGTAAGGAGACGAAAATAGTTCGTTGTTATGTGACCAGCTATGAAACTAAATATTAATTAAAGTACTGAATAGGCTGTTGAATAAATCGATGGGAAAAAACAATAGCTCTTGGCACAATTCTTAATGTAAAGTGTTGAAGTTATATAGGCGTGTATATCTTTTCCATAATAATTACAATGATACAATTTAGCTGAATCTTACAAAAGAACCGTTAATTGTGAGTCGTAATTAAAATGAATAAATTTATTTATTATAAAGAATGTAACACAGTAATTCTTATCGTGCCATCTGCAACATTGCGTTTCATAGTGTATAGTCTACTGATGTAACGATGTAGTTCTTTTAATAGGAAAAATTTATTGTTTCCAAAAGTTAAGTTCTATTTAATCGTGTAGTCCTAATTGAATATTAATCATGAAAATATGTTCAGATAGGGCCCAGCATTAAAGTATACCTTTATTTATATCTAAATGTATACCAAAATATTCATGTTTAATTGGTATACCATTTTATTATATATCATTATATTAAATAATATAAATGATAAATAAGGAATTTGTTATTTCGCGCCGGAAAAATACAAAAAATTTACAAATGTTAGATGGCGCTGAAAGCAATGGCTCCAGAACACCTTGAAAACATCGAGTTTCCATTCTTTCCGCAGTCGCATAGTTTATGGCTTAAGAGTATAAAGTAAATAAAAAAATTTATTATTTACATACTCAACTTATATACTTTAGCACTTTTCAAAGATTCATATCTTACAAAAATTTTTAAACTTTGCACTCTCAAAATTATGATGCATCATTTAGAATTTTGATGGGAATATGGAATTTTAGGAATGGAGAAGAGGTTATGTAACAACAGATTCGATTTATTAAATTATTTATTTATTATTTGTATTATAGAATATAAATATATGGCATATAATATTCATAATTATATGGTCATATTAAATTCATGTACAATAATAGCTACAAATAGGCAGTTTGGAAAATTCACGGCAAGGGGATTTTACTTACTGTAACATGATGTTCATACAATAGAATTTTTATTTGTAACATATAAATTGTATATGTAATTAATAATTGTACTCTCCTGCGAGGTTGGCACTGCTTCCTGCATAACAATTCCGTTTTTCAACTTGTGAGTTAGTTTTAGATCGATCGCAACCAGTCTTTCTAAATCGTTTCATTTAGGTTAGTCTCTGAATAAGTCTAATCCATTCTAACCTATGCGCAGGAGGTTTCTGAAACAATGAAAATTAAATTTCATTTGTTAAATTATTTCGTAATCAGAGGTAGTGGTTACAGAAATTTAAAATATTTCTCTGGTTCTTCCGTAATTTGCAATAAAACTGATGAAAATAAGGAAAACTGGAAGACTGAGCTCTACAAAACTATGCAAATTTTTCCTGATTTTATTAGTACAGAGGAAGAAAATAGTTTAATTGCTGAAGTTGATCCTTATATGAAGAAACTTCGATATGAATTTTCACATTGGGATGATGTTAGTATTGTCTTAAAGTTTATTTGAGTAAATTTCTACGGTTTTCATTAATATAAAAATTATAGGCTATACATGGCTACAGGGAGACTGAAAGAAGGCAATGGAATGAAAAAAACATGGAAATACTTAATAAAGTTCGCGAAAAGGCATTTCCAAAGGGAACTGGTCATCTTCCTTTGATACATGTCTTAGACTTAGCAGCAGAAGGGTGGATAAAGCCACACATTGACAGTATTAGGGTATATATCTTATTTGCAGTTTCAAATGTAAATGGATAGAATATTTTAGACAGTTTTCTTTCAGTTTTGCGGTGAAATTATTGCTGGATTAAGTTTATTATCCGATAGCGTGATGAGACTGACTATGGCTGAAGATGAGAAGAAATACTACCAGGACTTTCTATTACCTCGGAGATCCCTGTACATTATGAGGTTCTGACAAAGAATTTGTGTCTAATTTTATATAATTTAAGTGCAGCATTTTTATATATAATTAACTATTTTTCAGTGGAGAAGCTAGGTACAAATATAATCATGAAATATTAAAGTGTGCAGAATCATATTTCCAAGGACAACATATACCAAAAAGTAGACGTATTTCTATAATATGCAGATGTGAACCAAAGCCTGATATGAAATAGAATCTAATTAAAAAATGTTGTGCCCAAATTTACAGACATATATATATACGGTATATAAATCGTATTATGAAAAAGGTTTTTAGTGTAGTACTTCATTGTAATCATTATGCATGTTAAGATACTCCGTTAAAACAAGCAGAAATAGTGCAAAAAGCAAATGAAAGTTCCTCCGAAGATAATTACAGTAATTTCTCATTTTTTTTTTTTTCTTTTTATAATCAAATTGTAATCGAAATTAATTAGCATTTGGCGCCGATAATATGAATTTCTTTATTGCCATCGCAATATGTCGGAGATTTAATAGGGGAAAGTGCCTTTTACATTTTGATTAATATTGCATTAACAGCGACGTTTCTTTGCTTAAATACATGATAAAATTAAATAAAAATCTCATCATATCCACCGATAAGATTGATTTATCATTTATTGAATCATCTGGCAGAAAAATTATGATAGCTCTAGTGAGGAAGTATGGAAAATTCCTCGGTCTGTTCAATATTACCCTATATATTCTGATATCCCCTATGCTTAAAGCTACCTTCAGCCACATTTTCTTATTTTTATTTCAAAGAAAAGAAAACAAATAGAATTGCCCGCGAAACTGCAAGACGGATCCGATTCGAACATCTTTTCGCGGTTACACTGGGTTACACGCTGCATAATAATCAAGGTAGATCGTGTGAAGAATCAAAGGCCACATGAAGACGTGCAAAGTTTTGTTGGAAAAGGTAAAATATATATGCAGAAAAAATGCAATAATAATTATATTGATTGATAGATAGATTTTATTACTAAGAATTTTTTTATTATTTTAAAGAATGGATTTCGAAAGGTATAGTAAATTTGTACGGTTCATTATATGTTATTATAGATTTCCGTTGAGCAGATCACAGAAAATGGGAAAAAAAAGATATTTTATTACGACAAAGCTGAGAAAGACAAACTTCGTAAAGATAAAGAAAATTTTATGAGTATAGACACAGCCGGTAGTAGTAGGCAAGCAGTAGCAAGCAAGGCTGCCCCGGTTCCTGCACAAGACAAGTCAGAATTATCTGACTATCCAGAATTGGAAATATTACACGTCAATTTTCCTAAAAGTAATAATGGCTCTAAGATATCAGATCAGACGATAAAGACTGAAACACAAAGACCTATTCCTACGTGGAACAATTGTTCAACTGCAGATAGTACAAATACTGTTAAAAATTGTGATAGAAATATTAATCCATTCTGTAAGAGCTTAGACAAGCCTACAGACACAAAAATAAATAATACAGCTATACAGGAAGCAAATATTTATAAGAATCTTTGGGCTGGAACAGGTGAGGTAACACTCACAAAAATTCCAAAAAAAGTAGTAAAGGATCCACATAAGGAAAAATCAATAGAGCCTAACAAACAACTACCTGCAATTGAGAATGAGGCCAAATTTGAGGACTGTGATGATTTTGGAAGTGATATAGAAGGCATTATGGATTGCTTTGACACAGAATTTGAAAACTGGTTTGTGGATGAAGAATTAAATTTGAATTCATTCCAGAGATGCAAAGTCATTGACATTAAAGCAGACCAGAACAGTACATCTCTGAGTTTAGAGCATGAAAAGTTTACAGCTCTTACTACTGTTACATGTTATGATCTTTGGTAATAGCCTTTAATATTATAATGAAATTCTTGTATGAATACAATACTGATATCTTAACATTTCTTATATTTAGGAAACATACCTGGTTAGAGAAAGGAAAATATATCATAGTACAAGCAAAAAAAACAGAAGGCAGATGGATTGTTGATAACAATAATGGTTTTATTATAACTAGTCCTGAAGTACTGGTATCTACTACATCTCTCGTGGGTAACATATTCTGCAAGAGAAAAGCAGTTTTAGCCGAATTTTTTCGGAAATTGGAATTTCTTCCGACTTACAAAACTGATGAATCAGTTATGGTTATTGGCCATTTGGTTCATCAGTTATTGCAGGAGGTGAATATTTATTTAATATTCATGTATTTAAGAAGTGTATTAATTCCGACATTAATGTTGCAGGCTATGCGTAACAAGATTTACGATTTAGAAGGTATTGCCAGGCTAGGAGACGAGATTTTACACCATAATGCAACTGCAAGAATGTTATATGTAAAAAGTGTAAACTCTGATGATTGTAAACATCAAATGGATTCACTTGTGAAGAATGTACACCTATTTTTACAACATTACATGAATGGTAACAGAGGAACTTAAATAATTCTTTTGTATTCTTTGATATAAACTATCCAATGTTAATACTTTCAGGAAAATCACAATCCCAAATACGGAATAAGGCGAACCATTTTGAAGGAAAAATAACTGCTGTTCGAGATATCGAAGAAAATTTCTGGGTACCGAATTTGGGAATGAAAGGAAGAGTCGACGTTACGGTAGAAGTAACGATTCATTCAAAAAGAAAAGTTATGCCTTTAGAGATAAAGACAGGAAAGCCATCTTTTTCCTCGGAGCACAAAGGGCAAATAATTCTTTATATCATGATGATGGGTCTGATGGGCATAAATGTAGAGTCTGGCCTCTTATTGTATCTTAGGTATTCAATTTCAATGATCCATGTTACATCATAAGATACATGCTATCGGAATCCCTTGAGAATTCTTACTGAATTTCTTACATATTCTTGCAGAGACAACAATATGCAAGAAATTAAATCTCGCCATCATGAAACAAGAGATTTGATGATATCAAGAAACTCTTTAATTAAGTATTTGACTGCTATGCCGACCGAAGAGTCATTTTCCAATCCAAAGGGGCCAGTTATGAAGCTGCCAAAGCCCGTTAATCATCACAGTGCTTGCACCACATGTCCTTATCGTACTATATGTTGCGCGTATTTAACCGAAGAGCATAAAATGGCATTGCCAAAGTGGCATCCTTTGGTAGAAGTTTGTAGAATAATGTTTCAGTCCGTCCAACCGCATCACATTGAGTACGTTGCAAATTGGGTTTCATTATTGCAATTAGAAGAAGATGCTAACGGTGGACAGGAAATAATGAAAAACTTGTGTACTCTGAGTCCAGATAAGAGGTAAGAACATCATTTATTTTCTATTGTACGCGATATTTATTCTACTATTTTTCTATCCACAGAGAAGAAAAGGGGACTTGTATAAGTAATTTAAAAGTAGAAGGTGAAATTAAATTATATGAAACAAAGTATCATCATGTCTTTGTCCACACAAATGATAAAGTAACAAAATTAGAAGAACTTCCTGCTTGGGAAAACTTTAGCGTGAATGAATACGTTTTAGTGAGTTCAGACTTTCGATTAAACTTATCGACTGGATACATTGTAGCCATGAGCGATAACAGGATCACCGTGAGCTTGGATAGGTATATAGAGCCAGATTTAAATACCGTAAAATGTTAGATAAAGTTCAAAAAAATATCGTTTCTCTTTTACAATGCGAACAAATTTAATTGGACATTTTTAGGGATATCACCCAGTACAAAGTCAAGGGACCTTTCCACATTGATAAGTACTCTTCTTCCACATTTTTTGCCTCCAATTTGGCAAACGTTGCTGGTTTGTTGGGAGACGATGCAATATGCTCAAGATTGCGTATGATCATCATAGACAAGTTTGTATCTCCGTATTTATAAATAC
The DNA here is from genome assembly GCA_910591515.1 of Cerceris rybyensis. Classification (NCBI taxonomy): domain Eukaryota; kingdom Metazoa; phylum Arthropoda; class Insecta; order Hymenoptera; family Crabronidae; genus Cerceris; species Cerceris rybyensis. Next base: position 768,790 of record OU342802.1, read on the forward strand.
AATGAAACTACGAAACAAATGATCCTCAACGAAGTTTATCTTCCAGAAAACCGGCGACATTCGTAGACAATCCGCCTCGTACAGTACTAATGAATAACTGTCATATACTTTATGACTTGAATCCCTCTCAAGAAGCGGCAGTAATGAGAGCTATCACTACTAACGATTATCTTTTAATAAAAGGAATGCCGGGTACTGGTAAAACGCACACAGTGGTAGCTCTAATTCGTATATTGCACCGCTTGCAACGTACAATATTAATCACTGCCCACACCAACAGTGCATTAGATAATATTTTGATGAAATTAAAGGAGCACAAGTTACATTTTATACGATTAGGCTCGACATCATCGGCTAACCCATCATTGTGGAGCCAAACCGAAGGGAATTTAATTTCAGGTTGCCATTCGCCTAAAGACTTCGAACATATTTACAATCATGTAAGCAAAGAAGGAAATCATTAATGGTTTAATACAGTACCGGCCCTGCAATGAATTTATCATTGTTTTAGGCTATCGTTGGAGTAACGTGTCTCAGTGCACATCATGCAGCACTTAAACGTCGCAATTTCGACGTTTGCATCGTGGACGAAAGTACTCAAGCATGGCAGCCTACGATTTTACGTCCGTTATATAGCGCAGAAAAATTTATTCTCGTTGGAGATCCTGAGCAATTACCACCCATCGTCAGATCAAAACCAGCAAGGTATGCATGCATTTCTTTATGAAATAAAGTAGAAAGATGGCAAAGCATTATGTAATTTTGATGAGTCATTGTGTCTCTCTGCAGAAAACTTGGCGCCGATGAGTCCCTGTTCGTTAGATTAGACAGTCGAAATAATACAATTAATTTAGAACTTCAATATAGGATGAATAAGCCTATTATGCGTTTAGCGAATCATTTAACATACAAAAATCAATTGGTAGCTGCGAATAAAACGGTTGAAAATGAAACTTTAATAATTCCCTATACAGAGGTGATTTAAATTATTATATTATCAATTATTAATTCCCAGCGAATGAAACCATTAATCTTTATTGTGTTGCAGAAATTAGTGGATGAAGAGAGATGGATTAAAAAAATATTATCGACAAATATCAACGAATCTGTTATTGTCGTGAATACAGGAGGCACGTGTAGTTTACTCGAAAGCTTAATACACTCTGCGAAATATCCTAAGAGTGATGGAAGTTATTCTAATATATGCGAAGTTGCTGTAGTTGCACGTTTAGTGCTTGCTCTTGTATTGGTATATTTTTTTTGACAATTCATTTGACTGTACGTGACTGCAAATCTCTCAATATTTGTACTTATTTTCACGTTACATTAAACAGGGTGGCGTAGGTCATGAGAAGATTGGCATTATTGCACCATACAGGGCTCAAATTAATTTATTAAAAATGGTCGTTGAGGATTGTGTCGAAGTTAATACTGTAGATCAGTATCAAGGTCGTGATAAAGAAGTTATAATCTATTCCTGTGCAAGAAGTTTCCTGGATAATACGAGGGAAGCAGGAGTATGTTTTTTTTAATATTAATATTAATCAATTGCACGTGAGATTGTTTCTAACCAATTTAAACATTTTAATCTAGGAGTATGAGATACTTGAGGACAAAAGAAGATTAAACGTGGCTATAACGAGAGCGAAATGTAAATTGATTATTGTTGCAGATAAATATTCGGTATCAAAGTACACGCCATTTAAAAAGTTATTCAATTTGATAGAAGATGAAAATATTTACGACCTGAAAAACGACTGTGATGATTTTGCATGGACCAGAGTATTATCTATTTTGTAAGAGTTACGCCTATTTATAGCTATATATTTTATATTCACGTAGTTACTATGGAAAAGTGTATGTTACAAAACAAGAAGCAATTGTGTCAATTGTTAACACTTAGTCAGCTGACTAGGGCATACTCTTGTTTCTCCCTTCTCTATTTTGTATGTTATTAATCATATTCTTTGTATGTAAGGTTTCTTTTCTTTTTAGCTTTGAGTTGCAATTGTATGAAGTTAAATTAGGCACATGTACTGTATTTGTAAAACGAGATTTTTACCAAGATAACAGAGTGGCTGACTAAGTATTAAGTGTAAGATATATTTTAACATTTACCTTTGTGATGTTTTCTTGAGTAAAAGGGTTTGTACATTTTCAACATTGTTCTGATTTAATTTAATTGTTGCATACGATTTGACCGTGTCACTTGGCGGGCAGAATTGAAAGATCGATTCATCAGACTATCCATTTGAATTCTTCAGCGCGCTACTTCAGCGCCATCAAATCCCTAGTTTTCCTAGTTTCACTTTGGACCGTGGTTGCAAGATGTCGTTGCTGTATGTCGACAGATGGCACTTTATTTTCGATACGAGTATTAACCTCGTAAATATGAAAATGGAGAAAAGAATATGAAGTTACCGATGGAAATAGAAGCGGAAACTTGGGCTTGCAATTAATGCGAGTGAGAACAAATCATCCATTGTTGTCTTTGGATTTTTATGTCTTATTTTGAACCTAAACTATTGATCTATCAACGGAAGATATTACAATTCTATTTGTTTTCCAGGACAGCCAGAGAAAACAGAGGAGAGCCAGGACAGTTAAAGGATAAACAGGACACCCACAGGACAACCAAAACTCTCACTGAACAACGAGGACAGACAGAAGACATATAGGAGAAGTACATGTTATTAAATATATTACTTGTAGTTTTAGAAATACGCAATTTTATTTTATAAAGTGTAATACAAGCAATGCTGTATAATACAGATATTGAATAAGGCATTTGTTAAGTCGGAAACAGTGTTAAACGTGTTTAACCCTATTCTATTCCAAAATTCTACGTCCTATTCATACCACTAACACATAAGAGAGACTTTTGCTCTGTCTGATTGAGCTCTTTAGTTTCAACCATTAAATATAACCTTGCAAGCTCAAATTTGACCTTGAAAAAAAGCTTGCAAGCTCAGACGTCGATGCTCAAACTAAAAAAGCTCAAATTCTTAGAGGAAATTTGAAAATTTTATTGAGCTTTTTAGTTTGAGCGACCAGGTGTGAGCTTGCAAGCTCAGATGTCGATGCTCAAACTAAAAAAGCTCAAATTCTCGGAGTATATTTGAAAATTTTATTGAGCTTTTTAGTTTGAGCCATTAGGTGTGAGCTTGCAAGCTCTTTTCAAGGTCAAATTTGAGCTTGCAAGCTCACACCTTATGGTTCAAACTCAAAAACGCAAGCCGACTTTCGATAAATGTCTCAAACGAATTTTTGAACGAACTGGCTTGCCGTTGAATGATGTTCCCATATTAGAGGACTTATAATTATAATACGCTCGCTGGGACTATGTAGAGAAATGGAATTTCAGGAATGGAATAAAGGTAGCGGTTAAAAAAATATAAGAGTGTTTTTTATTTAAAAAATGGTTTATTCATCATTTGCATTATACAACATAAACGTATGTGATACAGTATTCATCAAATACAAGTTTCTAAGACCACAAATTATTTAATTATAAACGCTGTCCTAGCTGGCGTTTCCCTTTCCTGCTCGTCTTGTGGGTGTCATGTGCTTGTTCTGGTTTTTCACAGTCAGAGGGATGAAATGTTATTCATTTAAAATCATTTGTCGGCTTCTCCAGGTCGTAGACTCTTATTTCGCGCCAAAGAAAGGTGGGGTTGTAAAATGTTAGATGGCATAGGCTTCGGCGACTCCAAGACCTCTTGTAAAATATAGAATTCCCTATGGTGTTTAAGTGACTACATAGTAACTTTTATTTTTAATGGTTTCTATGCTTGAAATTTGTTCAACCAATAACGTTATACTTAGAAATTTCAAACTTGAAAGATAAATAACGTACACGTTAACCGCTTAAAAGCGTTTGCTTCAGATATCGTTCTGGAAACTAGTTGAACATTGTTAAACTAACAGCCTGAGGATAGAAAATATTAAAGAAGAAAATATAAAGGCTTTTCTTCTGTTATATGTCTGTGTTCTAAGTTGGAAAAGAATTTTCTGCACGATCGAAAAATACGTGGTTAAAGAAACACACAAACTTTCTGTTTGCTTCAGACCATTGGAAAAATTAATTACAGGTATGAATTTAACCTTGGATAAATCTTTTAACAAATCATATTAATTATTTGATCATTCCAATTTAATCATTTATCATTTCCAATGATCATTTCAATTTAATAATCACTGTTTACTTTGACACAGATTATGTTTAAATACCATTAGGTCGACAATAAACACCGGGCATTTGATGATTTGAAAGTATTCTGTTGGTGACTGTTCAATCAATATAATGGATGATTATTGTGCTCCACAGTGGGCAGATTTTACCTGCAGTCCTCAATTGTATTCAGATAGCTATTTTGAGATTGAACATGAAGCACATAAACCTCAAAATCTTTTAAAGCCTACTGCATGTAAAGTGATCATACCATCTAAGGTAGACAGTGTCGGTGAAAAAACAATTTATGATACAACTTTTGAATGTAATACTCAAGAAACAAAAACTGCTGGAATAGAAAAAGCATTTTTTGTTCCATTTAATAAGGACCCACCGATTGAAGAAGCAATTATCGATGATGTTTTAAATAATGTAATGACAAAGTTGAAGCTTGGAGAGCAGTCACGGAAATTAGAGGATGCTTGGAATATATCCATAGAGGAATTGACAAAACGTAGAACAAAATTACCGCCCATTGCTGAAAGATTAAAAGCTTCAACTGCTATAAAGGCAAAGAAAACAGCTGCATTGCTTGAATCCAAGAAAACAATTTTGGCAGATTCTGCCAAGGAGAAAAAGCGTGTACAATCATCTAGCTCTACAAAGAATAAAAATGAGTTGCTTGAGAAAAACTTACTTGAGAAATTGGATACTGATGCCAAGGATACTAAAGCTGATCCCATTATCAAAGAATTGTCTTCTGAGATGTTTCCAATTTATCAGAAAATAGACAAAATAATTCCCGAAAAGACATCGAAACAGCCAAAGGTGCTTACATGCCAATATCGCAGAAGAAGTATTATTAAGTATAGACGACGTTCTAATCAGTTTATCAGCTTGGCAGAAGCGATAAACAAATTTCAAAACGAAACTCCGCAAAGATTCCGTACTATTAGCAATAAGGACCTAAAGCCAGGCCCACTTATGAAGCTTAAGAGAGCACCATTGAAATTAACATTTCCGATTTCGCCTGCGTTGAGATGCAAACAAAGGGTGAGAGAGCAAAAACATGGTTTGGAGTCGAACGAAATAAAGGGGAATCAGATAAAAGCCAAACCAGTACCAGTTAATATTTTAAAGGCTCCGTCGTCGCTGAAAAAGGTCCCGAAAAAACCGGCTACTGTTATCGAAGAATTTAATTTGACAAAGTCCACGAAATCGCGTTCTACTATTAATTCGGGTTCACAGCAACACCTAGATAACAAGGAACGCGATGGAAAAGATACCAATACTCATGGAACTGCTGTAAAAATGTCGAATACCAGCTTGAAAAAAGAAAATAACGGAAGCACAGAGCATTTGTCAGGCAACAACGTGAAGCCTACAACTCGTGCTTCATCAGTTGCGTTCGAAATACGTAACAAAGAGTTTCAAACGAAGAAAGATCAGAAATTGAAGAATTTGCAGGGGAATAGTCAAGTCAAGATCGAATTTCATGCAAGGCCAGCGCCTAATTTCTCAAAGACTGTTACATCGGTTAAAGAACCGAATATAAAGAGGGCAATAGTTCCACGTCCCTTCAGCTTCGAGGAAAGGAACAAAAATCTTGCTAAAAAGAAAGAACTTGCTAAGCAAACGCAGGAGGATAATAAAAAGCTGCGTGTATTTCACGCCAATCCTGCACCATCCTTCAAATCCGCTAATGCTAAGGAGGATAATAAAAAATGTAAGGGTCAAGAACTAGACAACGTGAAAGGACTTGGAATAAGAAAGACACGAAGCTTTGTCAATCAAGAAAATAAGGAACCGAATGTGATGAAAAACACTTCTATGTGCCTGGACACAAAGGATAGAAGAGGAAGACGAAGTGTTATGCCTAACAGGTTGGAAACAAAAGAATTTACGGATACTGTGAACAACAGAAAGGAAAATATAAAAACTGATCAGCATAAACTCAATAAATCCAGAACTGTAGTGGTGGAATTGAACACGGATAAGAGAGCAAAGGCACGATCTGAATTTGACGACAGATTAAAGAAGAAAGAAAAAGAGGAAGAAGAGAAACGACAGAGAGAAGAAGAGAATAATTTAGCGAGGGAGAAGATGGAAGTGGCGGAATTACGAAAGCAAGCAGAAGTAAAAGCTAGACCTATGCCGACATACAAACCAATGGTTATTCTAAAATCGACTAAACCTCCAACGAGTCCACGTAGTCCTGCGCTGGGATACAAGCATAAATTCAAATGTGCTCTTTAAGTTCATATATATACCATTAAAACTTAACTACCTGACTATAATGAGTTACTCTAATTGTATTAAATGCATTACCATTTCCTATGAGCTTATATTATTTTTTCAAACAACGAATACTGTATTAGAACGTAGGAAATACTAGAATATTTGCATACACGTTATTGTAATATAAAGTTCTAACACAGATTGGTGCAATTGAGCTTTGGGTTTTACTGTAATTAAACATGATTTTTATAATATAAACTATGAAAATTACTGTGGTATTTCATTTGGAGTCTTCTATGAGAATTACATCTTCACAATTGTATAGGCTTAAGCATATGCATGAAACTGGCTTTTTGATAAAATCTGAACAAGTTTTCTACACGTACAGTACATCAAAGTATGGCCACAGATTTGAAAGAGTGCAAAGGAAATTTTTCTTTGAAATAAAGTTTTCTATTTTATAATGTTTGATTTAGAATAATCATTATTAGTCATTTTATTGGATTAGTTACAACGAATTTCTTTTTTTTTTTGAGTGACCATACCTTTTAAAATCTATCAGTACTCGTAGAGTTAAAGATCATGTTTCATTTAAACAGCTAAGTATTCAACGATTTATTACAAATTTGACAATTGCTTTTCAACTAAATATGAGGTAATATACGTGCGTCTTTCTCAAAAGTGTGTTCTCTACTGACAAGATCATTAAATGGTTACTTCAATATTTATATCACATAAAATATATATATATATATAATCAGTTTCTATACCAAGAATATTACCAAGAATATTACATAGCTTCAACAACATACTTTAATTTATTTCGAATGTACAAAGACCACGCTATTATACATCTACTTTCTTTGCTTCACATCAGTCCAAGGAATAAAAGTCAGTTCTGGAGACAATTCAACTGTAAATGCTATATTAAAATTGAACACTGAATCTCGACAATGTAATTATTAGTACGAAATTACAAACCTCAAGTTTTTCAATAAAATTGCAACTACATCATTCGCCGTACAAATCCTTGTATCAATTTATCTGAAATACGACCAATACGATTTTATAAAATGTAAAATGTCTTTATCAAATTTTATTGTGTTTGCTCCTGTAACGATAGAAAATGAACGTCATAGACGCCGCTTCAGTTCGAAGTCCAGTTTTAACTATGACATGCTCCTCGTGGAAGTTTATAAATACTTTATGTATTTTAGAAGTACATTTATAAATTATTCGACGAAAAAACAAATTATGCTTAGAGATATATATACTATTTCTGCGCTGAAATGTACAAATCAGCCGGTCCCTCTGGATGGTGCACGAATTACGAATCGGCTCCATAACTGCTCATAAATTATGTGAAAAAATTCAGTGCTTGAAATGCGTTAAAAAGTTTTGTTATTTGTAATTGAGACATGTTCGATTATCGGTTAGTGTCAAGAAAAAAACAAAATTCATTGAATGTAAAAGACAGCAATCTCCTTTCGTAGCAGTTCAGGTAGCACGTACATAAAATCAGCTAAAATCGTGTAAAATCTTATAACGGTACTGCATTACACGTTCCATCCTTTTTTTTAAACTATATTCAAAGTGTTAAGTAGTATTTATGTCGAGGCAACATCGGCACACATTTTTTGCAGAATAAAACAAAATGGCAGACTCATTGTACAGACCCAAGAAAATCCTCCCGTCAAAGTTCTTTGAGAAGAGCCGACTTTGCGTTTTTTAATTTGTCCAATCGCCTCTGTAGATGAGAATTTGCTGTCTCTAGTTCTTCTACGCGACTCTGCGTTTCTCTGACCTGAGGCAGACGGAGAAACAAGTAGTAAATATATCATAGCTTTGTACCAATACAAAAAATAACAAGTGATAATTGTCCTTACCTCTCTCTGTAGTTTCCTCTTCTCAACTTTTAATTCGTCTTCTGCTTTTTCAGAGGCTTCTGCAGCCGATTTGTAACGTATCACTTGACTTTCTAGCCTAGCCACTGTAGCTTGTAAAGTAGACATATCTTGCTCTGCTTTTTGCAATTTAAATTTATAATCTGCCAAAAGTTTATTTGCTTCTCGTTGCACATCCTCGGAATCCGACAGACAACCTGTTCGGTAAGAAGGTAGATTTATAAATGATAGAAGAAAGCATCGTTCCAAACAACGCCCCATAAATTGATTGTTTTTCGTGTGATGTTTAAAATAACAATATATTAAGTAAAAATTGACCTAATACTGAACCGGGTGATCTCTCAGACCTAATACGATTTCTGGTCTCTTCTAGTTCCAACCTTAAATGTCGTATTTCATCTTGCAATTCCTTCTTTTCGGAAGCAAATTTTCTCAGCCGAACGTCTGTAATTTTAATGATATAATCTCGTTAATATCTTACAGGAAATTGAGCGTTCTCACACAGGTACGATAGTTGCGTACCTAATGAACCTTTTCCAGCATTCTGCAATAGCTCTGCTGCTTCTGTACTGACTAGTACTCTTCTCCTTGGTCGCGGACCATTTTCAACATCATTATCGTCGCTTCCGCTTCCTTCGTCGTCGACGATAACTAGACCGTTTTCCTGATGATGAAATGCAACTTTTTAATCGAGAAATTCAAAGTCAGAAGCGATGATTTTGTATGGTTCATACCTGTATAAGCGTATCTCTTTCTAACAATTGTGCATGACATAACTCTAACTCATCTTTCAATCTTTGACCAATTCTTTTGAGTTGCTCGGATTCTCGATTCTTCTCTCTAAGTTCTCTACGAAGCTGTGCAGCTGTTTCTTCCAATTCTTCCAATTTATCTTTTAATAGATCAACTTGATAGGCATAAGAAGATTTTTCATTGTCTAACTGAGCATTAGCTATCATTGCTTTTCTAAACTTCTCCTCAAACTCCTTTAATTCTAACTGTGAAAAAAAACGATAAAAAACAGGATATAGATATATTGTATTATCCAGAATACTTGCTTGTTCTGATAACAAAAAAATGTACAAGATGCAATACCCTGAGATCTCTGTTCAATCCAGCATCTTCCAATGAATCTTCTGAAGACCTACGGCTGGACTGAAAATTATTGGAATTTGTGAGAAGACGCGATGTCCTTACAGAATCAGGAGTTACTCTCATGGTTCTGTTAACGTCGGCTAAAACATATGCATGAAAATGCAAAAAAATTATGACTATTGAAACCTGTAATATATTTTCCAGAAATAAATGTACCTGTACACATATCATAAACGCGATCCGCGTTTTCTTCTGCTTCCTTCTGTTGTCTTTCCAACTCACGCATTCGTATTTCTCTAGCCTCGGCTCTTGCTTGTCTTCTAGCAGCTAGTCTAGCTTCTGCCTGAAAGTATGTATGGAAATTCCATCCTGTTACCAAAAACATATTTTCACATTCAATTTATAATTAACAGTGTGATGTGTAAAATAGAAATGTCCTCATTCATTATTAAAATATCAATAAATACTGCAAGTATTCATGGACCAATATAGATATATCTAAATATAAGCATATACAAGTAATGGGATATATTTAATAAATATTAATGATTACATTTAATGACCTTGGAGAAATATTTTATCACTCATATACTTACACTGTTTTTGTTTGTGGTCAAGGTATAATATGTTAATAATTAATTGACAATAAAGTTATATAAATAAATTTTCCCATGATTCTCACCTAGCCATGGAGTATGTGATAGCAATGTTTGGATCTTATATTTTTATTAAAAAACAAATTCAATGTTGCAATAGACCAGGAAATTTCCCACCCAAAATAATCATGCACACATATAAAAAAGAAATGATGGTTAAGCACACATATAGTAGCATTTATGATAAATGACTCTGTCAATTTTATTTATAAGCTGTACATTGTTAAAATATTTCTTTGTAAATTATTTGCACCATACAGGAAAAAAACTTTGCAAGTCTCACCAATTTCAATGTTATCTTATCACCCACAATAAATTAAGCTGTTTCAAAGATATTTTGGAATATGTATTATATAATTTTATATTATTTGAAACTCGTACAGTATCTCAATAAATTTGAAAATCGTATTAAAATAACATTAATGCCCCTTTAATTGCTTAGTTACTTTATTGGTACAAGGAAAGATAAGCAATGCCTTCTGATAAGATTTTGCACACTCATAAAATTATCACATCATACCTCCTTGGCTATCTGATCGAGAGCCTGATCCTCTGCCGAATGTCTAGCAGTAGTTCGTCTCCTTCCAGTTATAGCAGATTCCATCTTTTTTTATATATTTTATTCTATGCCTTTTCTTTTGATACCACCGACTTGTATTAGGCAGTTTCACGTCCGTCACCCAACAAGAAGACAAACCACCACACTAAAGGACAAACGGACATTTGCTAGAAATAGAAACTGGTAAATGTACTTCAAGCATAATTACAATTAATATGGACAATGGACAGGTCATTTAGTACCATTAGACAAATTGCACAAGGACACAATTTACATTTATGCAAAAGCCAAGGCATGTTTAGAACAAGGAACTGGAGAAATCGTACGAACAAGCATTTTTGTGAACAATTTTATCTTTTTCAATGCAAAAGATCTTGATATGCAAGTTTCAACGGCATGGTAGCATGTATACAATGAAGGTATGTTTGTTCAATGTATAAGTCATAATAATTAACATTTCATTAGTTAAATTAATGGCTGTAAATTAGTATGGTTTATTATTTAACAACAGATATTTTTCAGTATAAGATCATAGATATTTAGCAGAGATATCTTCTTCCAAGCAGAATATTACATTTTGATGAAATAAAAAATAATGAAAATTATCAAAATCGTTAAATGATAAATGAAAAGAATCGATAAATGAAAAAAATTAGCGTCATACTTTCGTACGATTTATGGGACAATGATATCACGGATAAACGTGAAAATTACTTTTAACGAGAAACGAGGAAATAATGATTTGTAGAAATAAAAAAGACTTTCGAATGAAGTTCTAACGTTACAACGTTTTCACGCTAAGAATAACATCTTTGTGGCACAGTCTAATTATGCGTTTGCCCACACTCCACGTACAGTACGGAATTAACGTGTTAACAATTCCCAAGCGTTTGTTTTTTTTTCACAATCTCCAATGTAAATTGAAATGAACACAAATGTAAATTGCAAAGAAAAAGAGCGGAACCAATGTTGTATATTTGGTGATATATATTTAATATACTCACACACCCACACATCACAACTGAATACATGCAAATGAGACCTTACTGTACCGTCAGTCTTTTTTTTTTTGTTACTTTTTCGTTTTTTCTTTTAAGACTCTCTCGTCGTGTATTTCTGATAATGCACTTACGATATGAAGATGCTGTCAGCCAGTGGACAGGTGCATCTTTTTTCAAAGAAACCGCATGCAAAAATAAATCGCAGACACTATAAATACAATCAATGGAAATCGGATGAGTTCGCCACGATGACCATCTGTGGTAGAGAATTAACGTTGCAGTTTCCGTTCAGTCAATCACGGTCCATGCGGTTTCCCGGAATGTTTGAAAGTTTTACAAGAACCGTGGAGACAATTCTCTACAGGATGAATTTTGTAAAAACAGTGCGTGAAATCGCACTTGAATATAGCGGAAGACACATTTTCCGATCGAATATACTCCGGACGGTGATGCATGCGAATGCAAAAGTACTCTGTGTGCCGCGCCTCAAATAGCCGAAATTAGTGGAGTCATCTATGTACAGTGGACGTAACTCTGTTTTTAAAATATCGGTAATACCGGTCTTTGCAAATCGTAATTAATCTTTTGTAAAAATTCTGCTAAATCGCTTGTAAATTTTGGTATCGAATTTATCTATATTTAATAGAAACATTTTTCTTTATAGGATTGATCATACGGAGAAGGTTTGACCCTATTTCTTTTGTCTTCGATATTCATCGATTCACATGTATTTAAAGAGTATGTAATTAATTATAATACATAATTGATAGATTATAGTTGTAATTAATTCAATACTGGTTGATATTTAGTCTAGCATTGTATTTCTTAGCGTGAACTTAATCGTTAGAAATTGCAAGAGCAAAAGTTTAAGGTCGGTACTTCATCGGTGATAATAATCGTGCGGTGAACGTGAATCATGAAATATCGTCTTAATAATTAATATGCAGTCGTTAGTTTGATATCAACCTTAAGATTAATGCAACAGACTACTTATGCAAACGTAATTTCTATATTTTCTCGCACCTCCGGTCTGCGATACAGGCATTATACGCGTCTGGCACACTGGCGTGTACGGTTTTCTGTATGTAACCTTCGTGGAAATCTGCGATGTGGCACTTGCCTTTAACATATTCTAATTGTATGTTTTAGAAAGACGAATTATCAGATGTTAATCGGTGATAATCGCATAGACAGTACATCTTAGAGAAATAAGCCCGTCAAATAACGACGTCAACCGATGTAAATTTGTAAACAGCTATGCTTAATATATCTATATATAGTGGATCAAAATGAGAGTGCCATTTATAATCTTTGGAATTTTAAGCTTTTTCGATGTATGTACATTTACGAATGCCTGGGATAATGATGACTTGGAGGTGTTTGATGTCGTCGAGGAAGTTAATCAGAACTTTTACGATGTACTCGGTGTACCACAGGTACGTCTTTCCGAATTTATCATTCTCGATGTTTTCCTCTCTATTTTCATTATTTTACACGATAAAACTTTCCATATGGAAGAATTACAATGAATAGAACGATTGGATATTTATCTAAAAATATTTTTCAGGCTGCAAATGCCTCGGAGATTAAGAAGGCTTTCCGAAGGTTATCCCTTCAATTACATCCGGACAAGAATCCTGCAGAAGATGCGGAACAGCAGTTTAGAAAGGTTTAGAAACTTGCTAATTTTAAAGGTTTAGAATGCTGTCGGGGAAATGAAGCATGTTCTTTAACTATGTTCCTATATATTTCAGCTAGTTGCAGTATATGATATATTGAAGGATCCTGGAAAACGACAACGATATGACAATGTACTTGTTAATGGTTTACCAAATTGGAAGTCAGCTGTGTACTACTATCGTCATGTGCGAAAAATGGGTCTCATTGAATTAAGTGTTATTCTATTTGTGGTCATCACAGTTGGGCAGTATCTAGTTGCATGGGCAGCATACTTTGAAAAAAGATACACATATGTATGTAGAAAATGAACAACATAAGGGAGAAGTTGTAATAAATAATATTAATATTTTGTATCTGTCTGCCTGTCTGTTATAGGAGCAAGTTTTAGGCAGCAAGCTTCAAAAGATGCAGAAGAAGAATAAAAAAGGGAAAATGGATGTACCAGATTTATCTGTTATTCTAGAAAAAATACCTACTCCAAGTATTTGGAATACCCTTCCATTTCAATTTCCAAGGTGGATTATAGCTTTTACATTGGCTGTCCCAGATATTATACGAATTATCAATGGTATATTGGAAGAAAGAAAACGTAGGAAAAAGCAAGAAGAGGAGGAAGCACTGTGAGTTGGCGGACGCGTTCATTTATTACGAAATTTGTATGTAAAATTCTAAAAAAAAATTGTGATTTTAGAGCTCAAGAGAATTTACAACCTGAACCAGAACCTGTTTCTCGCGTGCGTAAACGTAGACCTGGTTTCACACCTCAGGAAAGAAGTGGGAACAACGTTAAAGAAACTTTTAAAAAAGACTGCGATCATGCGAATCACGTTTATCAGAAATCCAACGTATCCGGTGGATTGTGGACGGACGACGATATATTAGAATTAATTAAACTCGTAAAGAAATATCCTGGTGGTACGCCAGAGCGTTGGGATAAAATCGCAGATGCGATGAATCGAACGGTGACAGAAGTCACGCACATGGCTAAAAAGGTTGTTATTTTATCCGAATGACTTTGAAACAATTCTTATCTCTAATTTCTCTGTAATGTGTTTATTAATTAGATAAAGGACGAGGGTTTGAAACTCAGTGAGGCTTCGGAAGAGACTGTAGGAGATGAGAAACCAAAGAAAACAAAGACACGGGGTGAAATTGTAGATAACGTCGCGGAGTGGAGTCAAGAGCAACAGAGAGCTCTTGAAGCAGCACTCGTTAAATATCCCAAAGGAACATCTTTGGATAGGTGGGAAAAAATTGCGAGTTGTGTCGAGGGAAAATCGAAGGTACGGTATCTGTATTTCGTGATGTATTATGTTAACAGAAAGTTATACATTCTTTTAAACTACATTTCAAAGGACGAGTGCCAAGCCCGATATAGACAACTGGTGGAAATCGTGAAAAAGAAGCAGCAGCCTCAATAATATGCAATGTACACAAGGTTCCTTCAGCTTAAGGTATATTCCATTCAATCATGTCCATAAATAGTATTAATACTCTTTATTCCATGGAAAATGAAGCTATTTGATGGCTATTGTATGATAATTGGTTTAATATCGAATAATTAAAGATTTCTTAAGAATTTTCTTATATATGTAAAAACCGAAGATTAATGCAGTATATTAAGCACGGCGAAACTTTATACGCGAACGAGAGTATTTTCTCCAATATCGTTTTATCATTAAATGTTTGTGGAGGATGTATTTATTTAATAAATTTAATAATTAAGTAAGAGAAAAAGACTGAAAGGATGTAATACTTAAACTCTTTCCTGTTCATTGAGACTGATATTCTAATTGAATTAATATCATTTATCTTGTAAAATAATTACGTATTCTAATTTCTTTAAATCAGGAAGAGTAACGTACACGGTAAGAAGAATAATAATTTAAATATAATTGTGTTAAGCCAAAGCACATATTTCATTATATGCTATGAATGTAAAGTATAAACGAATAATATATATATATTCGTACAAACGATTTTGTTAACGAGTTCATGTCGTTATTTGGTGTAAAAAGATGCTATATTACATCTTACACCCGCGTCAATTCTTATTGCACTTGTAAAAACAAGTGTGTAATTCGATGCAAAAAATATTCCGTCTTAATTATGATATTTACAAATTTTGCAAGTCATTTCGTTTGATGCAATATTTTGCTCGAAACAGTTGTTCCTCTTTAATTATTAACATATATATATATATCTCTGTGAATATATATATATATAATCATCTTATGAAAGAATTATTAATGAATTTATTAACTGTCCACAAACTACCGACCATACACCTTATATATGAGATATAACATATGATAATTTGTTTTCTGCACATTGAAAATAATATATACTATTTAAAATTGAAATATACGAATATATTATTACTTCGATACTGAATATGTTTTACAGTTATGAAAAACATTTAACTGTCCTTCTATTAAACGGCAAGTATATATTATTGTAATATGATACTTTGTACAATAGAAGTATGTGTTGAAAAAATTCCTAGTTTATTTATGTATCTATAAAGGACGTACAGTATAAGTGAAACTGATTGTATAGGTCTTTTGCGTTAAAAATAAATTTGCGTGGATCATCGGTGTACGTTGTGGGCTTTATTCGCAATCAATTCCTATTGCTAATACGAAACTCTGTACAAAATTGAAAATGTTCAACAGGATTTTCGTCACAGAGAACATTTGCATTTGTTTTTATTTATTTTGTAACGGTGAATTAGATTTGGTTCTATTCAACGTTACAAAATACGTAAGAATCAGGGTAAATTTTCTGCATACCAAGAGAAATTCCGTTTTAGAGACTAGTGTTATTTACAATATGCGATATTTTGTTTAATTTCGCCTTCTGCGAACTCGGGATATTCGCCAAGCATTTGGTTCCTCGTACTTATTGTACAGTGGTTCCAACCTTTGATTCTTTTTGAATTTACTAAGTTTTGTTGGATCACTAAATTTGAAAAATGCTGGCGCAAATTCTACCAGCCACTTTGGATCTATCGTTGTTACTTCTCTCATATATTCTTTCGTTGTTTGTACTAACTCATGATAGATGACCTGAGAATAAGAAACAAAAATCACACATTTTACGTTCTGTAATTTTCAAGAGAATTATCAATGATACTTCTAAGTTTATAATTACCCATTCAGGTTGCCTGTTAAACAAAGCACTGCTTGGATGAATATAAACAACTTGGCTATCGACCAAAGTCCTGTAACCTTCCTGAGGATCTTTTTTCGCTGCGTTTCTGAAGAAGCCTGAACACACAGCTTTTTGTATCCGAACAGTATTTTTCCCAGCAGATACGACGTCCAATTTGTGCCTGTAAATTATCAAATTGTAATCTCGAACGTTAAGAACCATTTTGTAATATCTTCAATGCAACAATTACCTGTCCATTATACCCAATAATTGTTTGCGAACATCTTGCGCTCGTTTGAGAGTACGTATCTGAACGAAATTCTCATAACACCATGCGTTACTGAACTTGTTATTCCTCCAAGAGTTGTAAACAGCTAATAACGTCAAGTGATCTCCTTCTGGTTGATTGAATTTCGCTTTTTTCTGATCAGCTAAGGCTTGTTTATCTTTTGGCCTAAAAAGAAATCGATATCGGTAACAAAAATCTGTACAGAAGTAAACATGATACGCTTGAAACATTAATTTACCTGTAGAACACGTTTTGAACGGATAACATGCTAACTATAGTGAGAATTTCGTCTGAGCATTGAAGATGCACGCTCATAATAAGCATCTTTGACAAATTCGGTTCCAAAGGAAACTCTGCCATTCTTCTACCTAATCTTGTCAATAGACCTTCATTATCTAAGGCACTCAAACTATGGAGAGATTCTAAGGCCATAATTAGCGATTCGACAGGTGGAGCATCCATGAAATCAAAGTGTAACAAGTCATTTATGCCCATTGTCTTCAACTGTAAGACAGTAGTTGCCAAATTGGTTCGCTGGATTTCAGGAACTGGCGTGGGCAACATTTCATCTCTAAAAGAAGTTATGCAACGATGGATCATTTTAGAATAATTTACGATTAATTATTTAAGACTATTTATTGTGCGTACCTGTAAGCTCTCTCTGTATATAGTCTGTAACATTTTCCTGGGCCGGTTCTACCAGCTCTACCTGCTCTTTGTTTCGCTGCTGCTTGACTAATTGGTGTTACAATAAGACTGTCCATGCCTGTCTTTGAATTGTACACCTTTTGCTTGACAAAGCCAGGATCGACGACGTAATAAATGCCATCGATAGTCAGACTCGTTTCAGCTATATTTGTGGCTATAACTACTTTCCTCGATCCTGGAGGAGCTGGTTCAAATATCCTAGTCTGCATCTCAGAGGGAAGTGCCGAATAGACAGGCAAAATTATTAATTCTGGAACGTCTGGGCCTAACGATTTCATACGTTCATATAAGATTTCACAGGCTGTGTCAATTTCTTCTTGACCTGTTAAAAATAGTAGTATATCGCCAGGAGGTTCTCGTAAATGGATTTGCATCACAGTTATAAGTGCGGCATCAAGGTAATCCGTCTCTGGTTCTTTTGTGTACATCACCTACAAGAATAACAGTTATTTACAATGTGTCAGGGTCAATATATAAGACGCTAAAAATCTTTTTCATACTTCAACTTCGAAGGTTCGTCCAGGAATGGTAAAAATAGGAGCTTCGAAGAAATATTGGGAAAATTTAACGGCATCTAGGGTAGCACTGGTCACGATTAATTTTAAATCAGGTCTTCTACCGACTGCTTGCTTGAGCAGGCCGAAAAGAACGTCGGTGTGAATGGTACGTTCGTGTGCTTCATCCAACATTATTACAGAATATATTTTCAAATCGAGATCCATAAGGCACTCCCGAAGCAACATACCGTCTGTCATGTACCTGTGAATTGTAAAAACATCTATAGATTACATGTTAGTATTGATTAGTATGAATGTCTTCAAGAGATTATACTTTATATTAGTTTCCGGGCCTGTACAATCTTCAAAACGAATCGTGTAGCCCACTTCTTGTCCTAAACGACAACCGAACTCTTCTGCTACCCTTTTAGCAACGGACATGGCAGCTACTCTTCTAGGCTGGGTACATCCAATTTTCCCACGGGCTGTAAATCCAGCTTCTGCTAAATACTGCGTAATTTGAGTAGTTTTTCCGGATCCCGTTTCACCGATAACGATTAAAATTTGATTATCTGTAACAGCTTTCACTAAATCGTCCCTGAGCTTGTATATCGGCAAGCTTTGACGTTGCTCAAGTAAACTCAGATTGGTTTTCTTTCCGAACGATGATTTCTTTCCACCTATTACATGTTTCTTCCATTCGGGTAGATCTTGAGTTTGAAGACCAATTCCACGCATATTTGCCGCCAAAGTTCTACTCTCGGCTGAAAGTGTACAGAGGTTTTATATAGTGCCAATTATTCCACAGATATAGTGGCAAGAATATGTCGAAAGACTGAGGTTTTTACCTTCTGGTAAAGGATCAATCCAATTTTTATTAAGTCCAGTAGGAACAGAGTCCATTTCCTGCTCTCTTTGCAACATTTTCTGCTCTCTCCTTTCTTTTGCCAAGGCACTTTGCATCATGGCAGCTTGAGCCAAAGACCCATCAGGATTTTTTACTATTCGTACAGGACTTAAATCACCGAGTGTCCTGCCATGCCCATGTAGAAAAGGCGGTTCTTCTTCGACCAATTCGATTTCGACATCTTCCTCTTCGTCGTCTTCCCGTGGAAGAATTCCAGTTTCCATATCGAATTCTGGCAATTCACTCCTGTAAAATAAACGATTAATTTGATTAAACAAAGACGACCCAGTAATTTATTATGGATGATCTTTTATGATTAACGATAGGTGTACCTATCGATACACGAAGCAGCAAGCATCTGCTTTATTTCCCATTTCTCAGGAGAAGATAGCCTTTGCACACGTTTCCTAGAATATGGTTCATCCTCGTCCCAATTCCCTTGTAATTCTAGCAGAGAAGTTGGCCTGTCTGGATTACGTAAATGCTTTTCATCTTCCTCAGTTTTTATAACAGCTACAACCGGATTTAGATCTCTGCCAGTCTCCTGATCTACGTCTTTCATGCTTAAAGAAACCTGAAATTAATTAATAAATTTCAACAGAACGAAATAATCACGTTTTGATAGAGATGAGGTCCTTACTTTCTGTCCTCCAACACTGAGAACCTTTACAAGAACTTTTTGACCTCTGGATACGACGTCGCTTGCACTAGCAACTCGTCCTTCCCTCCTTAATTGCGAGATATGAACTAATCCTTCCCATCTACGTTTTAAACCTTCCAATTGAACAAAACAGCCAAATGGGACAATGTTGGCGACTTTGCCTGTATAAATTTTTCCTACTTCTGGTTCCATTGAGAGTTCCTCTACGGATCTTGATCTAGATCTGTCTGATCCGTATTTATTGTATCTTGTATCTTTATAATCCCGTGATTTCGTCGATCTATCGCGGGACCGTGATCGTCTGTGTTCTCGCGACCTGTGATGTTTACGGTCGTATGTTCTATCTTTGGACCTTGAATGATTACGGGATCTGGATCTCGATCTCGATTTATGCTTCCTATCTTTTCGAGTAGACGAACGCGATCTGTGTCTTCTTCTTTCTTTCGATCTGCTCCTTCTGGGATGCCTACTCTTTTTCTCAGTACTATCCGACAATTGTTCAATCTTTTTATCATTTTTTTTATTGGATGGTGCTAGCTCCTCCAAGCTTGCCATGGCATTGTTAACAATATCTTCATCTTTATCATCTTTTGTAGCATAGATTTTTGGTTCCTCATTTGGTAATGCTAAACCTGGAAATTTCTGTGCCAATTCGTCTTGTTTAGTCATCGATTTTATTGACCTTTCTTGCGTCTCTTTTAGTGGTTTCATGTGCTGTATTATTCTTAAGAGATTGGCCATAAATGATTCCTAATAAGGTAACATTGTCACTGATTAATTATTGCTCCAGAAATCTAAGGAAACAATTAAATTTCAATAGCAAAGAACTTACCGAAAATTCTGCTCCATTTTCAATCAAAACTCTCTTGAATGTTTCCAAGGTATTATTTTTTTCAGCCAAATGGATTATGAATTCAGCTGTAAAAACATTAGAATTAGATAACACCGATAAGCGATGCATGGCAAATACAAATGCACTTTGATGCAATTCTAACACTTCCTCTGAGAGAAAGTAAATGGTTATCTTAATTTATATTGTTCCTTAAATTAAATATAAATGTAGAGCTTACCTAAATCTTTATCGTTTAGCCCAAGGTGGTTTTCTAATTCTGTACAAATCTTAGAAACTAATGACAAATGTTCAAGCTTTGTAACCTCATCCATACTTGATTCTTTAGTCAAAGAATATTAAGATTCTTTAACTGAGATTTTGGCCAGTTCCTCCAATGGAAATGTGTACGAGCATTATTTTATAAAGTTCTTATAATGAAATAAGGAAACAAATGTGCTTTAACGGATTTAATATTTGCAGTAAACATGTACACAAACTGTAAAAGGAGCTACAATAGCGACATGAGAATAATAGTGGAATACTATTTGCGAAAAACAGTAGGTTATAGTACGCTTAAGGAGACATCCTTATCAATCATCGATATTGAAGCTACCTAATATTTATTAAACCAAAAACTGCAATAAAAGTTCATTGTTTCATTTTTATCAAAATTTCTGGCAGCTCGAAATGCTGTCCAGAGTCAGTGCTTGTATCGTATATTAATTATATATTTCTATTTTTTTAATAACTTGTAACAAATTTCCGCGAAAGTAGAGCCAGTCCACATCTGTCCTACAACTTTAACGTTACGTTTCAAACGATCAGAACTTTTCTGTTAAAGTTCATTAGATTTAATATTATGGAGGTAGAATTAAAATATATAATATAGAATTTAAATTTAATTGATAGAATATTTCATAATCGTTTAAAATTGCCGCCGCCAGAGCGCGCATGCTCGTGGCACTCCGCCGAACTAGTGGCGTTACAGTCGTTGTCGACAATTTCCCTTGCTTGCATGTAAGAACGTGTGCTCCTCCGTTTAACTCATTTTTTGTAGTGAAATTGTTACAAGTTGTGTTCGAATTGTACTTTCAGTTGCTCATAGATGTGCCTTGTGTCCAAATGCAACCATGGAGGCATTGATTATTCCTTATTTGCGACGAAATCTGGATAAATAGTGGTCGGATCCCTCTCCTCTTGCCGCCAGGAATGCCCACTCAACTACTTCCGAACATGTAAGTCTTATTTCTCATATTGACACGTAATACGAGCAATTCGTGGAACAACGATTCGATATATCGCTGTTCTGTTATTGCGTCTAACGATATAGAAGGAAAATTAGTACATAATTTTTATTGTTTCGAATTTCTCTTTGCCCATTGTTAGTTCCTATTTAACTCGCTGCCGTAATGGCGTCTGCGCAGAAGTCGTGCGCGCATACTTTTCACTGCGCAAAAGCAGAAGTGTCCGCCATTTTGGGTAGCTTCCCTCGTTCAGTCGTGAAAATTTGTGCTCCTCCAACAGATTCATTTTTTGGTGAGAAATTTGCGATAACTGTGCTTAAATTCTATTCTCAGTTGTTCATTGGTGTGCCAGTGACAAAATGTGATAATAGGTTGTTGGTTTCTTCTTTTTTTAAGACGACACGAAGGAGATTCCGATCCGGCTTATCCTCTCTTGCCAACGGGACGCCGCCGTGCCACATTTTCTACATATTTTGGAATATGTAAGTAGTATTTCCCTAAATTGTTGCCAGAAATGCTAAATTCAGAGTCAATGACAAATGAAATGCTTAACTTTGAAGTGACAGTTGAAATGACAAAACTTGTTTTTTCCATTTTTGGCCTTCAGCATACCCCCCCCCCCCCCCCCCCTCACCATTCCACCGATCACCACAATGCCAACTTTTATTTTCAGAAACTAGAGGCCGCGTGCAATGCGGTATTAGAGTCAGTGTTTATTACGCATTAGTTGTAACAATTTAATTTTTACAGAGCACCTGTCTCTGACTTTATCTTATTTCATTATTAAAAATAATTAGTGGGCACCGTTGCCTTTGAATTTCATCGGGAGTGTAAAGTCAGTGTTTGCATCGTAATTTAAGAGATAGGATATATTAATTCCAGAGCGTCGCGGCTCTCATTGCAATATTTTTATCGCGAAGAAACTAGAGTCACTTTTTCGCCGGCTATAAAGGAAACGGTCGCTTTTTTTTTATTTTATTTTTCGTCACGGTATTAGAGTCAAGAAGATTCCAGTTGGCAGATGTACCATCGCGGGAAACGCACATTTTATTTCGTAAGTTGAATTTCTTGAAATATATAAACCTCTGTATTTTTTTTCCAATAATTATGTTAGGTTGATCATTTTTAATGTCTCATTTTCCTTCCTTTTACAGAACACTTTACTGAGGAGGATTGCGGAACTCTGAGCGGCGCTTATGGTGTTTCAGGGGGCATCCTGTTGATTATTTTCTGCGTTCGGTGAGTCGCATGGACTTAGATTCCTCCGGGACCCCGATCCATGCCGTAGGACGATTGGTCCGAATCGGCAAGGGGAACTGGTTGTATTATTTCTTGTTGCGAGCACCGTGACCATGGGTTAGATAAATAGTATCCTACTCATGTACAATTGTATATTTAGGGTGTCTATTAGCTCAGGATAGGTCTTCTTGCACTCGCGATTGTTCAATGAATGAATGTAGATGAACGATAGGCTCAAATAGCGAATGAATTTCGCGAAATTAACTTTGCGCGGGTAGATTTTGAAGACGGATCACCGATCCGACTTCGTGTTTTCCATTATATTTGCTCGAACTATCGAGTAATGAGAATTGTAACCCACGTTTTTCCACTTTCGTTGATCTAAAGAGCCGCAAAACTTTGCCATCTATAACGTGCAAGAAGACACTTCGCGACGGGCAGATTCTAGAATCGAAGTATCAATTTGCAAAGTCCATTCTGTATCCTTTAAATCATTTACTTCGATGGCAGAATCTCCCGAGGATAATGCATGCCAGTATTTCACTAATTTAATATAAATATTTTCAATATAAAGTTCAATATAATATTCACATTAAAGTTCAATATGATATTCAATTTAACGTAAAGTTTTTGATCTTTGAAGATATTATAAATATTCTTAGTAGAGTCTTTACTCATATTGCCATTTATCTTTCAATATTGATCTATATCTTGCTAGAATAATGAAATATTTTTGAGAAAGAAAACTAGATCGTCAGATATCACTAATCATTTTTCAAGCTCAGGATTTTCAGCACTAATCTTTAGCTAACATTTGCTCGTGCTCGCTTTTCAGCTGAGACATATTGGCATGCCCAGGTGCTATGCTGATAAGTCTGAGCGGCGAGCTGAGTTCTGGTAGGACTAATCATTTTTAGCGACTGACAATGTCAAGGCGAGTCGTGCACGACGTAATTTCCACGTTTGTGTGTTTGGCTAGGCCGTGGATCTTGCGTCGTACTTGAAACTCATAGAAACAAACAATAATTTGCCCTTCATTCTTGCTCGAATCCATTCAATTGAAGGAACCCTCCGCGGTTATAACTTAAACTCGCTTTCACAGTTTGGTGAAAAAATTAACGCATATGGCATTTCATATTAAATTCCAAAGTAAAATTCAATTCCATATTTATTATAAACACATGCCATATGCGTTACCGTTTTTCTTAAAAATATATTCAATTGACTCGTACGGTGTTACAAAGATAAACGATACCATGGTTCCCTTGTGCGCGAAGTAGAAGATAAATTCACTTTACATATTACGCAATGTCCGCTTTGCTTGTCAGTCGATTTCAGGAAATGGTACGTACCTTTAGAGAGTGAATGTTGAGTATAGAGTTCGGGTGTCGGAGTCACCCCGGGGTGGCTCTCCAGTGTAGGCCCTTGCGCCCGGGCTCTTGAATGATGATCGTGAGCGAATGTTTTGTGATGATTGATTCGCGATTTGCCATTTTAAATATAGGTGATAGGTAGGTAGGTAGCATACCATCTCGTCTGTGTGTTTTTGTTTCACTAATTTAAGTAGGTAGGGCCGGGTGGTCAGGCTATCACAATCGCGCGCGAGTAGGGTGAGACGTCTGCCCCTGGGATCAATCGTGGTCGAACGGATCCGGATCTTGTTCGGTCGCGATTCTTAGGATTATTTTTTCAGCTTGCTCGAATATCATGCCCAAATTTGAAGCAACGCGAGCAACGGTGCAGACACGGGGAGCGATTTCTGAAATCGCTCCTCGTCCTAGCATCGCTCGCGCTGTTTCCTCGTAAAAGCTCCTCGGGGTAGCTGACAATTTCACGCGCACTGGCGAGATATTTGAGCAACGTTCCTGGGGCAGGAGCCCGAAAAAAGAAGAGGCTTCCGCCGAAGAGGCCCCGAACAAACTGTCGCAAGAAGGGGTCACAACGAATGGTTGACCATTTTCGAATCCTCGGGTTCTAAAATGGGGCGCCATTGCCATCTTTTTTAATATTCTGTCACTGTGCTCGCTTAGTGCATGTAGTAGTAGTCAGTAGTTAGTAAACCGCGATTTTGTTCGTATTAGCACCCGCGAAATTAGAGTTGCGAATAAAAATAAGCGCGTTGAATTGATTTATTAGATTCGCCAAAGTAACTTTTCGAGAGCACAGAAATTGTGCCCAGGACTTTGCTCGGTTTAGGTTTTCACTTAACGTAGAGTCTCGAAGCTGTCGACCCTTGAGAAGGGTCCTCGGGAGTTCTCTCAATTTGGATGTAAAGTAGCGTTGCGACAAAAGAAACAGCACCGGAAACTGGTGCACGGATTTGCCACGCATTAGGTTTGTAAAATGTAGAGTTGCGAGATTAATAGCATCCCAAGTGGATGCTCGGGAGTTTGTAGCAATAACTACCAGTTAAAGTAGCGTTGCGACACTAAAAGAAGCACCATAGGGTGCACGGGTTTTGCTCGTAATAGGATTGTAGGTAAAGTAACGTTGCGGAGCAAAGAGTACCTCAAAATGGTGCACGGGAGTTTGCCAAAGTCAGGGCTTTTCAGGATTCATCTTTACTTAGCTTTCGCGATATTAGCGTTGCGATAAGAACTTACAAACGGGTTTTTCTTTGCTCGGTACGCGGTGAATTAGAGTCGCGAACAACTCAACAGCATGAGATCTATTGGTACCGGATGTGGTACCAGATGAGGTACCAGATGAGGTACCAGATGAGGACTTGGTACCCTGGATTCGCAAAGGGACGATTCCTTTATGAGCGGCTTCAATGCCCGCTCCCTTCAACCGCGAATCAGCGTTGCGACGATTCACCTCCGCGATTTGTCCGCAAATTCGACTAATTAGAGTTTGCGGAACACATTAGCGCCCACAGTGGCTGCTCGCGGCTTTTTTCGCGATTTCGTCAAAGTGGTGTTGTGATTGAATTTTGCTCGCTGTAAAAGATCAAGAAGACACGATAAAGCGAAATAATAGATGCTCAATTGAGCTTCTCGGTTTGTTTTTTCATGTCTAATTATTTTTCCTTTTCAGCTGTCCCCTAGTCCCTTGTTTTTTATTAGTCCTTGTCTGTTGTAGATTGAAGAAATGCAATTTGCAAGTTTCAATCATGGATGTTTATTGAAAATGGAATGAACTATACACATGGACAGTGAGGGACCTGGATATTTCGAGAAGTTAAAGGAACCCACACTGTTATTTAATTTTAATTACAAATATATTTTTTTTACAGGGAATTCATGGATAAACTTCGAAAGCTGATCGATAGACATTTTTCTGTAGTATCTTGTTATAAATTTTGCGTTATTTTTCTAGCTATCGTTTTGGAGATTTTTTTAAACTCCACTATCGCTTTCTTAAATTTTGAATTTAAAATATCTATCTGTCGTTATTGTAGGATAACGTAGCGATTTTACCATCGCCCATCCTGTAGCAAATAGAGGCAGGCGACACCTTGCGAAGTTCCACAGCAACGTTTACTTCTCATCGGAGCCGCAAGGTAATTTCAAATACAGCGTGGCAATCGTTCCCGCTTTTTTCCGTTCTCCGTTTGAACTCCGGAACTTTTAATTTCCATAACGCGTCTCATTGCGCGTTCATTTTCCTTGAAGAATTAGTCAATTTTAAAGCTATAACTCTTTCCATTTATTCTTCTAATCGTGTCGACTCAGTTTTCGGCAGAAGGTTGAACTCATCTCATTCGTGAATTTTATCCCGCAGTATTTAATTGAGGAAATAAAAGGAACTCGTGTTTTTGTTGTGGCGAGGCGAAGGAACAGTTTCATTCGCGTCAATTATTTCATCCATTATGTCATTCGTTCGGAGGTCGCGAGCTAATAAACGGGTTATTCGCAAATGAATTCACGCTTAATAAGAGCAAACGATGCATAATGTATCCCCGTCGACCTCTTTAATATCTGTAGGCTTTTAACTCATCCAAGAATATCCGCATAGTTTTTCCCAAAATAAATAATCGATTCAACGTTCCTCTGAGGATATACGTCTTGCATCTTCATAATTGCAATTCATCGCTAAATTTTCAGGAGATTCGAACTTTTATTTTTATACTATCATTTGACTTTCGGGTTTAACAGGATTCGAATCGACCGTTGCACAGTGGTCGATTTGGCCGAAATCCTGGCCAAAAGTCAAAAAATTTTTTTAACGATATTCAAAATCTAGCAATTGCGGTTAATTCATAACATATCAGAGCATCTTTTCTCAGCAATAAAAATTTTTATTGCCCATTATTGTTAGAGATATTCAACGTCAAAGTTGACACTTAGATAACGTAACGTTTTTACGTCGGAATTGAGAGTACATTTTCAATGTGATATCAAAGTACAATCCTCATTTTCAGTATTGGTAACTATTTATCATACTTTTAACTTATAAATATCTTGGTTTTATTTTTTTATTTAATTTTTTACAACTGTAACAGTACAAAATATAAAACCTATACATTTCTTTCCTTCAGGTAGGGAAATAGTTGTGAGGAACCCAAAATACCTCCGTGTTTTTTTTTTTAAATTAAAGTTTAAAGCTTCCGGAAGGAAGCCTCGTTGATGTTTTTTGCTACTTTTTGCTACTCCACGAGTTATTGTTATTTGTTTGTCGCGCGCGCCATACTGTAGGAAGAGCGTTTACGACCTAGGGCCAAGATATCATGCTTTTCTCTATGGATACTGTTAATCCTGCACTAAGTTCACCCTGGCAATTAACGAAATAATGTATATGTTTCATGGGCTTAAAAATCGAAATAAGTTTAAACAGACTGGTGGTCTTTTGTTTTGTGGTAACAATAGCTAGTCGAGGGTACCCCGACCGCTTGCCGTCATAAACTGGAATATCTTTGAGGATTCGACTTTTACGTGGCTGGTAGCAGGTATGGAGATGATATTTGTTTCTTATAATATTCCGTTTCTCTCCTTTCACCGAGATTTTTATTAAAAAAAGGGAAATTCGGAGGTGGAGAAGCAGAAATATGTTGGTTTCAAGATACAGTGACTGTTTCAATAAATATCGTTATAACTTCGCAAAGAATAGAAATAACTCATCATTTTTTTTTTAAATTAATCTTTGAAGTTTCCCAAAGGAGGCCCCGTAGCCCTTTTTTGCTACTTTTTGCTACTCCACGAGTTATTGTTATTTGTTTGTCGCGCGCGCCATGTTCGGGGAAGTGCATTTATGACATAGAGCCGGGCTATCGTGCTTTACCTAATGAATACTGCTAATCCTTCTCTAAGATCAACCTGGCAATTAACGAAATAATATGTTTATTTCATGGGGTTAAAAATCGGAATGAGTTTAAACAAGCTGGTGGCCTATTGTTTCGAGGCAACAATAGATAGCCGCGGCTACCTCGACCGCTTACCGTCATAAACGGAAAGATCTTTGACGATTCTAATGAAAATCTGGCTAGTTGCAGGTATGACGGAAATATTTGTTCCTTACAATGTTTCATCTTTCTCCTTCGACCGAAATTTTTATTAAACAAAGGGAAATTCTGAGATGGAACAGCAATGACATGCTTGTATTAGGATACAGGGACTGCTGCAATAAATATCATTAAAACTGCAGAAGTCCGTGGAATAACATAATATATTTTTTTTTAAATTAAACTTTGAAGCTTCCCGAAGAAGACCTCGTTGAGTTTTCTTGCGACTTTTTGCGATTCTTCGAGTTATTGTTATTTGTTTGTCGCGCGCGCCATGCTTGGAGAAGAGCATTTATGACATAGGGCCGGGCTATCATAAGACTACTAATTTTCGAGCCGATCCGACAATTTTTCGATACTCGCACCCGCCATATTTGAGCTGCCATTTTGTTTTTGGAAATTCTGAGTTTGGATTCTTAATCAGCGACCAGAAAAACATAAGACTACTGATTTTCGTGCCGATCCGACAATTTTTCGATACTCGCACCCACCATATTAAAGCCGCCATTTTGTTTTTGAAAATTCTGAGTTTGGATTCTTAATCAGCGACCGGAAAAACATAAGACTACTGATTTTCGTGCCGATCCGACAATTTTTCGATATTCGCACCCGCCATATTAGAGCCGCCATTTTGTTTTTGGAAATTCTGAGTTCGGATTCTTAATCAGCGACCAAAATAATACTAATATACCAATTTTCAGCTAAATTGAAAAACTCCTTATAGTTTTGGCCAGGATTTCGGCGAAATCGACCACTGTGCGTTGGTTAAGTTGCAAATACGGAAACGGTTGGAAATACGATTAGTTGGATCTATAGAAATATCTCCTTTCTATCTTCATCATTTTACGATCTTTTATTTAATTATTTGCCAAAGTATTACGTAACATTTATTTAGATATCGATAGATATTTTTGCCTCCCTAAATAATAAAGATTCTTCCTCGTTGTTCTTTTTCTCGTTATTTGATTTAAATGGGTCATCCCACGTGGCGCATATCTTTTTTTCGCTGTCTTTGGGAATCTTTTTTGACGAACCATTAAAATGTACAGTCTTGAAATTTTTTCCACTCGTTCATTGACACTTTTGTAATCAATTGGAATTTTTCCAAGCAAAAATAACGATTTTACCTGACTTTACGGCATTTGGAAGACACTCATGTATTCCTGACAGTTACTATGATTTCAGAAATTTCGTTCATTTGAGATAAAAAGTTCAAATGGCACTTTAACTTGTCTCTGACTCTGTCGGACACTCGAATGCAACTTTGTCCTACGTTTGAAACTTCGAATATCAAAATATCCTTTTACCTACATATTCTAGAAACCTGTTTTCGATTTTTTCGACCTGCCAGGTGGGATAACATTCTTAAGAATGTTCCATCAGACTTTTAGCTTCCATTAATTATAACATTTATCATCAATAACGCTATACCATTGGCCAAAACTATCCTCGTACATTTTAACTTTCCCTTCTCCCCCAAAAAGTCCACGGTGCATTTTCCAGCGACCATTCGATGTCTACTTTTTTTCTCTCGTACTTTTTCATGGACGAATCGTTCGATGGAAGCAAAGCTTCGAACTTAAACATGCCGTTATTCGAGGGAGGCTTCGACAAAGCCCGCAAACGAGTATCATTGAGAACGCACCTCTCTGCGATACTTTTTCCCGTATTTTATTCCGATATTCTCGATGAGGAGTTCGAAGTCTGGAAATAGACGATCTTCGGTACGGTGGAAAAGGAACTCGACGCGGCCTAAAATTCCGAAGGGCACAACACGATCAGAGAATCCAGCTGTCAGCTCGTAAATCGTTTAACGGTTTGCTTGCTATTCCGTAGAATTTATTTTGACACGGCGAGGATCATTCGCTGCCATTGGTTTATATTCGCAGCTCTAACCCCTTCGAACGCGAATTTCGATCTGACGCGTTACACGTGTCCTATGTCGATTAATTTTCCATGGTTTATTCTCTACCTTTCTTTCGACGTGTTAACGATTAGTTTGAATATTTTTGGCAAAGATCTTCTATCCTCTGACACGATTACTTAGCGAAACTGAACTTGCTTGACCGATTTAGTAGATTCTGTTTGGGAAATTCTGATCAAGTTTTCCATCATTTAACCATTTTCACTTTCTGACAATTTAATATCGAATTTCACGATCATTTTGTAATATTACCTAAATGTCCCTCAACACCTATAGTTATTGATATTATTTCAGAAAATTAATAACCAATGATAGAAAGTATTGTAAAATTAATTTTATTTAGATCACTATCAAAATTAACGAAATAATTTTGCAAAGAGTGAAGTGGTAGATAACGATTGCGAGGTAAGACGAAGATACACGCATATGTGTATTTTTAGAATGAAATTATTTATTTAAGATTCCTACTTGTCAGACTTTAGTAACTTGATTAGGTAATTCGATGAATTTTTTACAAATCTGCTAATATATTCGGTGTTAAAATACTGTGGTAAAATATGGTAAAATCTACTGAATATATCATTGTTTTGATCTTGGACGACTCGACTTCGCAAAAGGTGTAATTTATTGGCGCTTAAACCTTTGAATTTTTCAAAATAACACGTATTCGTGGCAATTAGTGCCGCATTCAATTACATCTATCGAAGGAAACTCTATTTCTGTGTCTCACCATCGAGTCAATACCCACCTAGTCTTCAGATACAGCAAAATATTTGTTCCACGTGGGACGAAGATGGTATAACATATGCATCTTCGATTTCAATTTTTCCATACGATATTTGACTCCGGAGAATATCATCGTTACGATAACGACAAGAGAGAAGGTTGAAAGGGTAGAGTGAAGATTTTTCGAGGATAATAGGTGGCATGATTTCTCCTCATCCTCTCCGTCGCGGATCCGGCCTAAATTTATATCGCGACTCTGTTCGCGAATATCTCGTTCAGACGAACAGATGCATCTCGTTCCTCGGTTGTTGGTTGGATGAAAGAGAGGAGGAAAGACGAAAAAATACGCATTCGGGCTGCGTGACGCGGTTGACCCGTTTAAAAAAGATCACCCTAGCATCTGTTGCCGAGCGCAACAGACGGACGACCCTTTCGCCCGGAGGGACAGCTAAAAGAGGGAGAGGGACACCGATTCTACGTCTTTGCAAGTGCACTCGTTCAGGCAATTTTTATTTCCCCTTTGCCACTCGAATCTGTTGTCTCAAGGATACCCCTTGATTTCGGTGGCATTTGCCCGTCCTCCCCCTTTCTTTCTTACGCCTCTTGATTGCGAACGTTAGAAGATCAGGGACAAACTTAGTTAATTAGACACCCTTATTGCGACTGGTATTGTAGCTCATTTCGATCTTTCTTTCTCTCTGGCCACATATTCGATGCTATTTAACCCCATTCGTCTGCTCGATATTCCGTGTCCTCAATTGAATCTCTCTCGCCGTATAAATATGTATTGTAATTTATATATTTCCCGCATTTCCTGCGCCGATCTTCATTCTCCTATTAATACATTTCCTTCGGATTTTAACGATGAAATATTCTTATTAGATCGTATCGATCTGCGAGATATAATAAATAGTATAATAGAAAGAGACCGGGGGTTGATGCTCCGGTCCCGGATGCATCTCGAACACGTTAAAGCGACACGCGTCGTTGAGATTTCTCGCGATCAATCGAACCTACTTGCCGGTCGGAAGATACAAAAAATCATTTGAGTCCTGGAGGCTGCGGGGGTGAAAGGGTAGAGTCGCGATTCCTCGTCGTCGTCGCGGTCTTCGCCTCCTTCCGCTCGTAGGGCGATTTCGATCGAGGAGAGGGGTCGCGAAACCGTGGGTGTAGAAGGTGAAACAGGAGGATCGAGAAGAGGAGAGTAGTATCGCGAAATCGAGAAGGACATCGCGAAAGAGACGACGATAGGAGTCTGGCCTCCCGGTGGGGACGAACCACGAGATCGCGCCAGTTGTGCACGTTTTAGAGGGACAGAGAGGGACCTTCGTGGAGGTGGCGAAAGAGAGAGAGAGATCTAAAGTGAGAGAGAGGGAAGTCGGGAAGCGTGCGGGAGAACCAGGAGAGAAGGGATCACCGGGAGAAAACGAGAGAAGGGATAACTGTCCAACGAGGTAGGAGAAAGAGAATGAGAGTCCGCGAGGTAGGGGAGATCCGCGGTAGAGAAAGAGGAAACGAGGGACCGTGGGAGGAAATCGTGAGTAGAAGAGAGGACGGAGTATACGGGCTCAAACTCGACGCATGGAGAGGGAAAAGCACGGGGCTTTTGAAAAAGTTTTATCTTGCCGGCGCGCTCGCTCTCTCAGACGCTACCGAACGCCGGTACGGTCTTGTACGGTTTTGTGCGTCGCGATTTTCGGTACGACGGAATCGCGAGATTTATCGTTACAGTCAAGTTTTTGCCGCGTCTCTTATTCCACGGAACATTTTTGCCGATTTTTGAGAATCTTTTTTTCTCTCCTTCGGTGGAATTCTCTTCCCTTTGGATCGGAAACCGGGACTCCCGGCTGCAACGACTCGAGAAACTCGTTCCTCAAAGCCACACACGGACGGCTAAAGGAAGAAAGAGAGACGAAGAGAAAGAGATATTGCCCTTGGAAGGGCCCGTTCTTTCGTCTCGTCCTTCTCTTTCCTCCCACGGCCGTCATGCGTTGTCGCTGAGGGCTCCGGAGGAAAGATCCTGAGAGCCAGAGAAAAATATAGAAAGAGCCAGGGTGAAGGGAGAGGAAAGGGTCGCGGAAAAGGGCCAAGAGGTCGAAGGAATACAGTTTGCCGATCGGCGACCGGCAAAATGAGGAACCGTGTCTTGGCGAAGAGTGCGTTGCTCCTTCTGCTGATCGCAGTGGGCAGCCTCGTGGATGCATCCGAGGTGAGTCTGCGACTGAATTTTCCAACTTTGCATTTATCAAAGTATTTGTATCTTGCTGAAACTGCGAATTGCCTCGATTATTCGAAGCATGGAAATTGAAAGTAACTCAAGGTAGAGCCAGTGACCCTCTTTAGCGTTGGTAATAATAGATTTCGAGATTTCTTCCTCGTTGTCCTTCCTGGGAGATGGTCCTACGTTTGAACTTTGACTCTCGATGTCAAGAAGCCCTCACGATAGATCCGTGAAACTTTATTAATCGTAGCTCCGCGATTTTCCCTCCGCAAGTCCCATTTGCGAAAGAAGCCTCCAAAATACTTGGGAATCTCTCCCGCGAGCAATTTCATTTCTCGGGGACAAACTTTCGGAAGATTGGAATTACAATAGTGGAATTAAAAATATCTCGTTGGTTTGCCGCAATTGGCAAAGATTAAGTCAAGTGTCGATGTTTATTCGCACTTTGGCTCTCGCGAAGAAGAGGAAGGTTGAGTAATCGGCCGGAAAGAGTAGTCGTATCTTTTTAAAGCGTAAGCACGAAATTGTAAATCGTAGAGAGGAATTTTTGGCAGATTTCTCTTGCAAAGTTCACTCACCGAGCTTTTGATTGCTCGCGTGAGCCTGTCTTACGTGTCGCGTGATAAGAATCTATGGATTCTTTGGCTCTTTCTCGATGGAGTTGCCGTGTTATCTAGCATCTGATAGGATTGCTAGATTTGTTCTCCGTTTGCTCCGGCGAACGGTGCTTCTCTCTCTCTCACTCTTGCTATTTTTAGAGGACTAACTTCGAGACGATCAACAAGTATTCCCTCGTCGATCTACGTGCCGGTGGAAACTTGCTCGAAAATTTCCTCCGATTGTTATTCGCAACGGTGCCGATAGTTGTTTCGCTCTCGTAGACTAATTTGCGAACGTGTAATATGCGTATTCCAATCGCGTCGAGAAGTTGGACGAGAAATGGACACCCTTCCGAGTCGGTTTCTCGTCAGCAAAGCGGATACCGTCAGAGAAACTGCTAATCCATCGAAATATCATTCCTCTAGCTCAATTTTTCCAATTACTCGGCGTTTATTCCATCAAACGAGAATATTCAGCGTGCACTTCTTATCGTTTGATATTTTAATAGGAGAATCCAAAGAGACACTTCCTGCCGAAAATATTTATCACGGTGGGACTTAAATTTAGTGTTCTCACGACGGACAACTTCGTTTTTCTATTTTCTCCCATCTGGAGGCGTAATAATGCGAAAAAGGCGTTGGGTTAAATTACAGTAATCAGTTGTTTAACGCTACATCTACGAAAGTCGTTGAATTGGCGGATTCTTGCTTTTTTAGAAACAGTTTGCAAATTTATAGGGTCGTAGGACAGTAGAGATTTTATATGTACTTGATAATATGTAAGTTATTTAATTGGACATTTATATTTTTGGTTGGTCTCTCTTTTTTTAAAGTACTTATTTAATATATTTAAATGTGGCAGATTTAGCGCTCGCAAATCTAGCGTTAAATGTGTCATTCGATGGGAGCGATATGAATGCACCATCAATGGTTCAGCCCGCCGTGAATGTGTCAAAGGTTGTCTCCTCTTCGTTGCAAATATTCCTGGAGAAATGTGACAATGACGTTTATGCAAAGTCAATCGTATCGATTTATCGTGAGATAATTAGGAGGTGATTACGTTATCTCCCTTTCGTTGGAATTCAATTCAGCGATATCGTTGCCGGCTAGACGAGTGGCACACAAAAAGGTTCACCAGAAGAATTTCAACGTGGAAGAAAATTGCACGGTGATTTAATCGGGCAAATTAAAATATAGATATCAATTGAAAAGGGACGACAAGAGGTCACTCCTTGGAGAACGAGGTCTTGGAAGTTCTACGGTTGCAAGGAGAATGCAATTGCAAATTGTACGAATTCTCGCTCCATTTTTTTCCCCTTTTTAAGTTTCTCTGCTCAATTTTGTAACGATAAAACGACGATAAATTGACGGATGTTGAATTAGAATCGCGCGAATTCTTTCATCGGCGAGGGAATTAATATATCCTATTTTCGAATATTCCACTGATTTAATTTTGATAATAATTTTTCGTTAATTCGTCACCGTCTTCCCGCGTCAACCGAGGAAAATTGTATTAGCTTGACGTATTGGAAATTTGGTAGATTCGTTAAAATTCTTCGAAAGAAATTGCAAGGAGGAATTCTAGAATTGTACTCACGGTGTCCCACGGACGTGCACAGTGACCGAAGTTATCCGGATGGAATTGCGAGATTTGAAAAAAGAGGCACGACGAACTTTGTTATCCTTATCAACGGTAGTCGTATCGATAATGATCGGGGAAGGTTATCACTGTCGAAGCGCTATCGAAATTAACGAGGTGATCCACTGATCCACATTCCTCGAGGCTAAAAGGGTTACTCTTCTTTATTGTGAAACAGCATCGTTCGTTGATACTTGGAAGGTCCATTAATTCATTAATATTCCTATAAAAATTAACCTATGCAAATAAAGAATTAATTGGTACTTCTCAAGCCTGAGCTCTGAAGAGTGAACTGTTGATTGAAACTCTACAGTATAATTATTTGTCATATTTCTTATCGGAGTAATCGATATAAACAGAGTTTCAAATAATTAGCCCATGCTCCATTCCACGTCTTTTGATCGAACATCCAAAAGTTGTTAAATTTGTACCCATACGAGCGCACAGTGGAAAAAAAATCAAGTTAGGGAATTGATTTTTAATAATTTTATCATAAGCAAGAATATTGAACATTGAAGAAATCTTAAAGATTAAAAAATTAGTATTGCACCGATATTATGAAACTTTTGTCTACAACATTTTTCTCTAAATTAAAGGATTCTCCTTTAACACTAGAATTACCAAGCGAGTCAAAATGACTGGTACACAACTTTTTCAAAAAATTCTCCAAGTTTACATAAGAGTAATAGAATAAATATTCTACGTCTATATCAATAAACATAAATCAGCCAATCGATCAAATTTTCCGGCGCTTTATTCCCTCTTTTTCAAAGTACTTATTTCATTTATTAAAATATGATAGATTTGAGGCCGGTAGTTCTAGTGTTAAAGGTAAAAACGCGAATCGTATCGGAGACGACGTGTGTCCTCCGCTTTATATCGTATCTCTTTTTCTCGGCTCACGGCCGAGCATTGCTGACCATTCCGGCCTGAATTGCGAGGGATTCGCGGTAGAAAAAGGTCGAAAGATTTGTACCTTATGAAAAATATGGTAATGCACGTAGACGGCGAGGAGGCACGTTCGATACGACGAGAGAAAGAGAGAAATAAAAGACGAGAGAGACGGGAACGGTTGTTCATTCTTCTCTATACGCACGTTGTACGGTGAAAATTTATCCTCGAATGCGATGCCCACGGTCGAAAGAGGAGGCCAAGATTTTTCGAGCTTCCTGAAGATCCAATAGAATATTTTTCAACCGGTAGGTTTTCATTTGAAGAGTTGAAAGTTGGATGGCATCTGGTGAGCTTCCTTCTTTCGTTCCGAAGGAAGTTTGAGGTTTTTTTCAATTTTTTAAATTAACAGGGACAGGTACGGCTGTGTATCGAGTATCTCGAGCGATGTTAATTAATCGTGACTCGTCTCGCGCAAACCGGTCAAACGAATCTTACGCAAATCGTCAGGGTCGTCGATGAGGCTTCGCCGTTGCGAAGTAATCGAAAAGATGGAAGAAAATAAAGAGAAAAATCCTACCTCTCTTCTCTCATTCTTGATATCTCTTTTTATAACTTGCAAAAAATTCGAACCATTTACGATAGCCTGTCCGTTTCTAGCGACTCTATCGATTCTTATCGGCAGCCTCGTTTCACGAAAAGACCGCGAATCGAGGGGGGTGGCACGAATTCACCCGCTAGTGCTCCTTGTCCTTGAGTACCGCCACTAGAAAATCCGGCAAGTGCAAGTTTGAGTGACTCGTTGTCAAAGGAGATCCGCTTCTTGCAGAAGACGATCACTCGACTGACCACTTTTCTACGTTTTTTCCTCGCGAAATGTCTCATGGAAATGGACATTGGAAATACGGTTTAAGTGGTAGTCTCAGGGAGGATATAGAGACGTTGCTAAATCGAATGGGCGTTCAACCGTTGTAAATAGATGCCGTATGAAGAGCATCTCGAGGAGCGGCGCCTAAACGGCCGACTCGTCTCGGTGAAAGAAACGGCGAGTTGCGTGCCTCTAATTAACTCGTGTCAGACGCTCCGACGAAACAATTAAACGACAACTTTTATAGCTTTCATTGCGACGAAGATGAAGGCGAGCTCCCTTTTTTATCGGGCATCTTACACTTTGTCCTTTCATTTACACCGTTCTGAATATTTGCGATACAATTATAAAACAAGAATTGTACAGTCGCGCTGATAAATGACTAGATGAAGAAATCGCCCCGTTCGATCGACTACTTTTACGTTACGCGAGTCAAAGAATTGAATTTGCGGTCAGCTGAGTTGTCTTTTCAAAATACGCGCCTACGCGTGGCGGGAGAATCAAACGATTGACGTATAGCCATCGAACGCAGAGGAATTGTCACAGCGGAGGACGGATATAGTCGTCAGATACCCTAAACTGGATAATATTTAAAATAGCAGCTTCGATTGCTCGCTAGAAATCAGAAATAATTAGAAATCCACCCGCAGAGTTAATCAAAGGCGAAGGCTTTCCTCCTGCCATTAACCGAGGCGACTGTACGTCTCGGCGGCATATTAACCGCACTGTTTTCTCGCTTTTTGCTCCAAGGAGGAACCCGTTCTCTCGATGGAAAGTGTTTCTTCCTTTTACGTTGACTCTACGTCAGAGAATCTCGGTCTCGTCTCGTCCAAAATTTCTCAGGTGTTTCGTAACGCGTCATTAAAGCCGATAGTGGTTCTCGTTCCGAGATTCGTCTTGCTGGTAGCAGTGGGTGGATCGATTAGGTTTATGCAAACGATCGTCTAGCCGATTTCTTCCACGGTCCGTTGAACCGTCTATCGATGCGAGCACGATGGACTTGTACCTCGAACAATACTCAATTATTTAAAGCCAAAGTGACACGTTTTCGCGACTATCTTCGACGTTGCATCCTTTCAATATCCAGCATCTTCTCCGAGGTTCTCGGTGTCGATAATTACTGTTTTCACGACGCAAAGAATTTACAACCTGAGTGCATAGAGGAGCAAGAGGTCAGGATCGTTTTTTTCAGGGACGAGGAGGACGCACGAGTCAAGGTAGCCGCAAGTGTCTTGCTCGTTTCTCTGCAATTTCACAATTCCACGAGGCAACGTGGGGGGATTCCGAATATATCGCGGCCCGAAATGTCAAAGCGATCGGCGGAGATGTCGCCGAAAGTCTCTGAAATATTTAAAATGTTTCCTCTTGCATGGAGATTGAAAAAAAAAATCTTGGTGAAGGTGTTCTTTCGCATTTTGTCCAGCAATAATTGAGATTCGATTGCAAGTACCGTTACTCGTGTCCGAAATAAGGGAGAAGAGGGAGAAGAGATCAGAGGAAGAGCGAGAATCTAAAGAGCGATCTCGATTCGCGGGTTTTAATCGATTTTTCACGTAATCCTTCTCCGCGCTATTAACTCCGAGCTCTCGTTCCTCCGGTAATCGCCGGTTTATTAACACCCCCCGGGCCGTTTGGGAGAGGGATGCCAGATTAAATCGGACCATCCGGTCGACTTTGTCGGTCGAGCGTAAAATTGCAGCTCGCTCAAACAAATTGCATTCGCGGGCAAGACGATGGTCGTAGGTCGGCATATATCTGGGTAGGTGGATGGGTACAATGGGTGGATAGGTGCTCCGTAGCGCTGGGACTATTGCCCTCGAATAAAGTAACTTCGACGCCCGGACAGGTAGGATCCTCTGTCGAGACTTTGGTGCATCTCTACGCATGCACTGCTAAATAACGTGTTTGCGCGTTTCCTCTTCACCGGCCCACCACGATCGATTCGGCGAGGCATTGGTCCTCCTTTTCTTCGCCGCTCTTTAACCCTTACATTCGCGATTTTATTATTTAATCAGAAAAAATGTTTTTAATATCCATAATATAGTTTAGATTATAGGAAGAATATTTAAAAAATTCTTTTGAAAGAATTCAGCTTCTAGATTACCTGAAAATCCTTTGTTGCATTTATGCAACACTGCGGTTTCCTCGGTAAGCAAATGTATGGGGAATTATTGACTCATGTAAATAGAATAAAAACATATTGTAGTACTTAATTATAGTTCTATTTATTGTGATAGTTATAAAAACAGTTATTTTCTCTATTATATATATCACTTTTTTTCCGCGCCGATGAAAACCCTCTAAAATGACAAATAATTAAAACATTTGAAAGTTGCTGCCACTGCACCTGTCACAAAATTTACAAAGTATACTATAGTCTATGACAAAGTTCGTTCAGAAACCGTAATCCGTTCAGATTTTTTTTTTTAGTCTCGTAGAATTAAGGGTTAAACGTTCTCCAAGAGCGTTCTCCAAGAATGTTCTCCAAGAACGTTCTCCAAGAACGTTCTCCAGCGGCTCCGCAAAAAGAGTCCGCCTGGTTTCACGATCGAAAGGAAGGAATCCTTCCTGCTCCGGTTGAAAATCGCGAGAAACCAGGGGAAAGAGGACGAAGGGACAGGGAGAGGGCAGACGTCAGAATAGCCTGTGATAGGTGTGGGCGGTAAAACTGGTTTTCAGCATCGCGTGCCCGACGAAACGAACGGGACAGAGCTGTTCTCGAACGAAAAGGAAGAGCGAAGGTGAACCTTTGAGAATGGTCGCGCGCGTGTCCCCTTCGAGGCGAGACATGGACGTGGAGGACCTCTCTTCTCCTCTGCCCTCTGCCCTCTGTCTGCGTTCGCGGTCCCCGAGCTCTGGGCCCATAGCAACATCGAGATATCGAGCTATCGAGTTATCGAGCTCCCACCGAATCCTCCGACGACGGTGACTCACTGTCGCCTGACACATACTCCTCCACGTCTTCCTCCTCTTCTCTTGCTTCTCCTCTTTTTTATTCCT
The DNA here is from genome assembly GCA_910591515.1 of Cerceris rybyensis. Lineage (NCBI taxonomy): Eukaryota > Metazoa > Arthropoda > Insecta > Hymenoptera > Crabronidae > Cerceris > Cerceris rybyensis. Next base: position 808,932 of record OU342802.1, read on the forward strand.
CGCAGCTTTCTCGAGAGGGAGGTCCACTCGCGATTTTCTCTCGGCGAGGACATCGACGAGGCTCTTCTTCGACAAAAAAAGAGCACACTGTGTTCCGTTGGGAATAGTATTAATGATCAAATAAAGATGATGTTTATGGCGACTCATCCCTTGCGGAAAACTTTTTAGGACAACATCGTTAAAAGGGATGTATTCGAATTCGAATGCAGATTTTCTTCTGGTGCAGAAATTAATGGCATTTCGCGAACGAACAGCAATAAAATATGTATCGTGCTTTGAGTCTGACGTTCGAATATCGCGAGCAGGACGTATCAATAAAGACGAGCGATAATAAGTACATCGAAATTAGCGGTAATTAGCACTTGTCCCAATTCGGACACGTGTACGTACATTGTTAATGGCTCGTTGGGCCAATAACTCCTCGAACAACGTTGACAATCATCGCCCGGATACTTTTTGCTCCAAGGAAGTCTCATTTAATGTCGTTTACTCAAACGAATTTACATTTCGCATCATTCGAGCTCTATTCTTTCATGGAATCCACTTGTAATCGCACGTAGGTCGATTTTTGAGGAATTATGGCAAGAGTGAGGGAGAGGATGACGGAAATGCATGAGAAATTAGAGGACCAGGTGGCAGAGACTACCCTTCGACGAGTTTACTGCGATTCTTCCGACCTTATTGTCGGAATGAATTTCCTTGCAAGGCGAAAGTGCGCGCACGGAATTGTCGAAAGGGCTAAGAGCGTCTCGTGATGCGAATCGAAAGAAATTTCGAATTCATAGAGCTTGAATAATGCACGCTCGGAAATATTCCAGCGTAGAATTCTCCGCGTTGTTCCGTGGCATTCTAGTCACCCCTATTCTCACCCCGTATTTAGGGGATGCGACGGAGCTCTTCGTCTCTTTTGTATTTTTCAGATTTAACCTTTTGCACTCCACCGACCTCAATATGATGACTTACTGACAATTTTCAGTGGTCCTGTTATCCACAGTCCTGGAATCACAGTTTTAATGAATTTTCAAACCATTTTTGAAATTCCTTCATTTAGGAATTGCCCAGAGTTTGATTCCACGAGCTGACAGCAAAGTCGGTGGAAACGGAATCGCATTCGTCGGACGTTATCCGATTATCGAATGCAGGATATCCGGTTTTTATCGACGAAAGCGTAACCCGACGATGTCTCGCAGTGAGCATCAATTATCGAATGAAATTCTTCGCTCGTGGTTCGCCGGAGGTGCCTGTCTTCGTCTCCTTGCCTCTGATATGTCGACGAAGTCTCCCTATCGTTCGTTTCTCTCTCTTTCTTTTTTCCTATCGCTCTTCACCTCTCTTTCTCTCTCTCTCTCTCTCGTATCTCCTTGCAAAAAGAGAGACGGCCTATTCGTTTCTCGGAACGACGATAACATTTGCGCGGCCCGACGGCCGATCAAACTCGTCGGACGTAAAATTAAACGATCCCCCGTCGACGTCCTCGTGTTTCGCTCTTTTCGTATGGGAATAATCTCTGCGAGTAATTATCCACGTTACGGGACGTGTCTGCGTTTTACGGGAGACGAGGAGGAAAAATATGGGGTGGAAATTTGCCTCTAAAGGGTTGCGGATGATAGACACCCGGAGTTACGTGGGGGTAGGACTAAACGGTGATATCTTTTTTTTCAAATTGCTGTTTCTCAATTTGTTCTGAATAATTCTACTAATTGATAGGGAAGCAGCGCAGCAAATATTCCACCCCTGTTTTATAAAATCGAGATTACTTAAACGAAAATTAATTTTCACGCATTTAACACGTTCACGACGGTGGCTGAATTTAGTGTTTTGCAAAGGATTAAACGTGGTACCACCGGTGGCTCAGACCGTCCGTTAGCTTGAAAGCTGCCAATCATTTTGTATCTTTGAGCAGATATTTACAGAGTCCATATTCAATTAGTATCAGGAAATCCTTCGACTGTCCGCAGGAAAATCAACGGGGAATTGATGACGTTTAAAAAATCAAGCGTGACAAAATTGCAAATTGATTTTCAATCGAGCGAATAAACACGAAGGAGAATAATGCAAAAGCGGCGGGACTTAATGTGACGGAGGTATAAATTTCCTCTGAATGCCCTTCGTTATTCCCGCATAACTCGTCACGGTTTAAGACCGTTCAGGAGGCGTATTACAAACGTCAGTTTCTTCGTAACGCGTTCGTTTGCCTTGCCCGTAAATGCACGAGATGTATACTTAACGGGTTGCTGGGAGGCTGCGTGGTCCATGGTGTTTGTAACTTACACGTACACCTTCTGCGAACCCGTAAAACGTCGGATTTTCTTTGCATTTGCTGCAAGGATGTCCGAATAATTCTGTCCTCTCTCAAGTCCGCCTCGGAGATTTTTTATTTTACTGCAATTGCGCTTTAATTGCCCTGCATTCTAAGGGCTAATTTGAAAGTCTAGGGACTGTGGTAATTAATCCTACATTTACTTTGAATCGGGTATACTTCAATAAATTAAATACGTAGTTTGAAAAAAGAGGGATCGATAGGCACAGAAGATGATCGGTTAAGTCGTCTGTATATTACAGGACGTTATGAATTTCAAAACCGTTTTGAAAAAAATTCGTCAATTTGAGGGCTTTCGTAAATCTACGGTTAACTGCTAAATTAAAAGATGTCTCAGAAGTTTCTAAATTATTAGGCTGGATTTAAGAAACTAGTCGAAGCTCTGACTACTGATTTTTCAATTCTGGACAATACATGTAAATAGATAATAGATCGAATAGATTCTTGCGTAAAGAGTAGTCCAAAGTTGTCGAATTTCCATCGACCTACATTTTTCCATGCAAAATTTCGTCAGAAAAAATTCAAAGCCTTGGACTTTGTCACCACACCCTCCATTCAATAGATTCTTCGGAGAGCCGCATTATTTCGATCGACCTACATTTTTTCCACGTGAAATTTCGTCACAGGAAGTTCCGTGTTGCGAGAGGCGTTGATGCATGCTGGCTCAATGAAATGAAACGTCCAGACGAGACGTCGCATATAATCGTAGGGTGTGCGAGGCATTCGCGTGCTAACTAGTCCGATGTTGTCCACTTGAAGCGAGCATCCCCTCTTTGATTCTAATCAGCCGGCATTCAGGTTCGAAAGTGCTCGAGTTTCGATCCTCGTTCGAAGCCTTGGCCGATTCTTTTGCGATAGTTCTTTCCGAGCTGAGAGACGACGGATTGATTCGCGATTGGGTGGAGAATTGTCGCGGAAATTGCAACGTAATCGCGAACGATGTCGTAAAGATAATTCGAGGGAACAGCGATCACGAGGGACTCGAGTTATCGTTGGCTTATCGTTTCTGTTTCCGCGTTACACGACGTCTTTTATTCCTAAGTTGGATTTCTTACGATTTTTTTTTTGAGAATTCGAAGGTGGGTTCATCGTTAAGATTGTAGAAATTGAGAGATATATTTTTCAATGGATAGACTTGAGAAGCAAAAGGGGGAAAATGTCGAGTTGTCTTCCAAAGTCCTCTGGAGTCTTTTAACAAAAGACCTTGTAGTTTTGTAAATAGTCTGACCAGTCGAAAAATGTGGACTTAAGAATGAAAGAGGAAATTCGCCGGGAGACTCGTAATATCGACAATCCCATCGCGAATGTAGGGTTCTACATGCACGCAGAAACGTCTGGCATGGAAAAAAAGTATGGTTTCAATAAATTTCGCGTTATCTAGTGCCATAAATCCGCCCTGGAACCTTTGAGGCTCGATGGAGCATGCAAGTCGAGGTTAAAGGCTGCGGGCGATTTTTGGTGTACACCCTCGCCAATGGGATTGGCTCCGTAGGATCTTTTCTCTCTCCTTGGATCGACATTTCTTCTATGCACAATAGAAACCATGGATCGTGATTATACCTTATTAAATTCTAACCGCGATAATGCGATGCTGGAGCTTCAAGGTCGACGTCTCGAAGGAGACGAAGTATCGTCGTTCCGTGAATATTTACAAAGATCTTTGCAAAGATCGTTTGCGATCGTTGAAACTAATGAACTTGACGGATTCAGGACGGGGCTTGAATTTAGTATCTCCACTGTGGGGCGATTTTGAGAATTGTAGATTCTCTCATTTGCCTAATAATGCAAAGAAGGATTCGTCCGAATTTTGTTCGCGTTAAATGCAAACTTTTCGACGGGTATTTTGGGAAAATTCGTCTTCGATGGGCCAAAGGAAGAGGTGGAAAGGAAATTTGGTATGGTATCTAATTCTGGTACCAAAATAGGACGTTTTCCGGGGCCTATTTGGAGAACGGACCCACTTTTAGAGATCGGGCGTAAATGGAATGAATTTTTGGAGTATAATACGACCCAATAGGTCGCCAATAATGTCTAGAATATTTTAGATCGAGTCTTCTCTCCTCGAACGTCTCGTGCGAACATTAATTTGCATATTCATCGATTGCGCAACATTGACAATGCGGTTACGATAATTTATACAATTGTCCAGCATAAAGGAGCGACTTAACCGATGATTCTTGAGCTGGACCACAAATATTTGGCACATGATGTCAGAATGAGAGAGAGAGAGAACGAAATTAATTCGAGAAAGAGACCACGAAGACGAAGAAACCGAGACCTTCCTCTCTTTCGCGACTTTTTCGAAGATTTCTTTGCGAGAAACGGGGTACTAATGAACGATGATTAACAGAGACGTCGATAAGACGGAACGTCGAGCAAGGCTCGCGTTAATTATCGCTAATTTGGAGGTTCGTTTGAACGACGAGACAGATGGAAACAGACTGCGCTCCACGCAATTATCATGAAGATTGCTAATCGGAAACGTCGGCTAGGATTTTCTTTCTTTTCTCCAAAATACGTTCTTTTTACCCTCGTTTTTTTTAACCTTTAACCGCAACGATCTTTAACTCTCTGCGAACGCATATATGCGGTCTGAGAATAAATTGAGTCGTCGTCACGTGTATACACGATTAGAATTGATAAATTGAAATCCAACCGATGAAATATGATTAAAAATATAGTAAGATGATGGAACGATTCAACTTTCTGACAGAAAGATGGTTTTGCATGAAACAAATGATTATCTGTTAATGTTGAAAAATGTCTACCGAAAAGGATGAAGTCTGAAACCCTTTGTTCAGTTGTTTTGCTCGCGCGACCCTGATGTATCTCGGATGTCGAAAGATCGGAAGTATCGATACGTGCGAAGACTCGCAACCATAAACTGAGACGATATTGCGTGCGAAAATAATCGGTGATGTCACTGCGTCCAGCTGCTTCCCAAGAATCGCGGTCGTTTACTTTCGTAATTAACTCGATTTGCGTAATTTATCCGTCTCCCAGACGTACGAAGATCACGATCTACCTGAATAAATTCGAACGTTCTTCGGCAGTCGCCGCGTTCCGCGAATTCGTTCTGCTCCAAGGGAAATTGCTATTCTCGTTTTTCCAACCGATAACTCAAACCGATTGCTTTATCGAGAATCGAGCTCGCACGACGGCTAATTCCGTGGAATGACATCAGACGGAAGAGTAATTAGCGATACACTTAAGCATCACGAGAAGGCACACTTTTGCACAATTATTTTACTATCGTTGACAGCGGTTTCTCTCTAATCATTCCACTTTTTTTTTATAATCTTCTGTCGTTTACATACGATCGCAAGAAATCGCGCCAAATGAGCTACGATATGATCTCGGGGTTGGGTAAAGACGACGATTGGATATTCGAGATTGACTCGTTTAATGCACAGTTTTATATCTCGGTGATTTATTGACGATTAAACTAGACACGAGAAACACTATTTTTATCGACTTTTTTTGCCGTTACGTCGAGCCGCAGTTCAGTTCAACTGCAGTTAAGAATCAGACGGATAAATGATTTTTATTAACGTGTTAAACGACCCTGGCATTTCGTTAGTTTTGTCATTCCAACGGAAGTGAAACTTTTTCTATTAACACGTTGAACACCATCAGTATTTTTCTATTTTCATCATTTCTACTACAATGAAACTTTTTCTATTAAATTCACATCTTTACACAGCAGAATCTTTAAACATACAGATAGACAGATACTCGTTAGATCTTGATCTTTTTAACGTCGATATTTAAATATTCAGTATGTCCGAGAATTTATAAATATTACGTTTGGAAAGTTACACGAAGTTTCACTAAATTCAATAGCGTCGGTCATCGGTGACACCCATGGCAGTTAATATTGCAATTTCAAAGTTACATGAAATTAGCGGCGTGTTAATCCCTCTGAACTTTTCCCGTGAGATCTTTCTCTAAGCTGTCCTCTCTTCAGAGCATGCACCAATGTGTGTCACGAGAATGCAGCAACGACGTATATATTCGTCAAAGACAGCTGGTTAAGGATACTTTGTAAAAAGGCGGGAGAACAAGTTGTTCTATTATTCACCCACTATTATCTTTCCTACCGCGAACGTAGGTGAGCAGAATTTAAAAGAGTATTGCGCGATCCTCTTCTCAATTGATACCTGCGACAGGTGACAATCGACTCTACTTGTAGCTACATTAAACAGTACCTCGACTCCAAACAGCCTCGATATTCTACGATCGTTTCATGGAGAATTCTCGATAAAAGGAGAGTCGATAATCCACGGTAGCAATTATCGTAAACACAGCAATCCAACGGATCGATGATGATGTCATAATTTGCATTAGTTTCCCAGGCGTCCCGATAGCAAACACGAGGAAATACAAATTACTGTTATAAATCCGTCAGCGTGCTCGTTTCTTTGCGAGTCGCATTATCGCGTGACATAATCGCCGCTTGTGCATAAATGTGCGACCGGTCGACGTAGCTAATCGGAGGAGAGCTCGCAAGGTTGATTTCTCGTTGAAACGCTGAACGCGGTTGGCATATTTAAACCGTCCCTACGCGAGTGCGTGCCGTCGCACATTTATTCGCGGGACAATTCGCGTCTCGGACGCACCGGCATTGCTGCGAGAGACGAACGCGAGTTAACAGACCAACGGAGGCTTCGCATAATTCGTTCCAAGTATAGAAAGACCCCTCTGGGAGCTAGCAACATTTCCTCCTTTTCGTTTCACAAATCTACGCATGCGTGCTCGATTCTTCCCATCAGATTTTTCGAATATTTTTCATATTTCTTTTGAAATATTTTTTTCATAGATTGAACGTGTTTGTTTCTGTAGACGATTTGGCAGGAAAATGTGTCGTTTTTGTGGAATTACGATTAGAAATGCGAGAGATACTTTGGGGACCGTGTTCTCCAAAATGGCGGAGGTTGGAGAACCGGTAGAAAAGGTTTTCTCGGGTGCTGAGATATTACGTGTTTCATCGATACGCAGAGAATAACGTTACCTAAGTGGAGAGAAGCTTTCGTCGTTTGTTTGACAACTCGTTCGCGTGTTTTCACTTTTCTTTGAGTGTTTTTTTTAAGTTTCTCCCCGAAGCAGTAGCTTGGTATTCGACGGTCGAAGTCGACCGAGATTTCATCGCGATTATTTATAGCAAAAGGAACTTTTGAGGAGAAATTAACTCGACGATGGAGGAAGCAGGGTTGTCGCTTTGAATTACGAAAGAATCTTCAAAGAAATTCGAATGTAGAATGAAAATGTGAAACGGAGAGAGAATCATCGGTGATTAGAACGCACGGGCGATTCTGCCGTTGGGTGTAGTTGGCTCTCGCGTGTCTCTCGTTTCTATCTTTAGTCCGTTCTCCGCATTCCCTCGCTGTCTGCGACCAACATCTTCCTTTCTCCGGCCTTTCCACGTAATTCCCTAAGACCCATCGATCTTTCGATCGTCAAGTCGACGTCTCTATGATCTTCCGTGCAATTAAAGGGAATAGATCGACCCACTTGTCTCCACTTCTCTCAGGAAAATCAAGAAAAGTTCATCCAAAAGTGCGCGCGAAGTATGCGGAAAAATCTCACCTTTGAATTTCAACCTAATTGGACTTTCGAAATCGATCGAGCATCCGCGATCTTCTCATCGACTTCACGGTCAAATCGAACGAAATGAAAAGAAGTACCGACGACCCAGAAGTGTCGAAAGAGCGAGGAAAAAAAGAAGGGACACAATGGCAGTCGGCGAGGTCTTCGAACAATTGAACGTCCGTGAAGAGGCGCCAGGTCGTTGCGTGGGAGGAACGAGCGTGTTTCTCTTGTCGGGTAGTGAAAAGAGAAAATCCGCGAACTCTCCGGTGTTTTCCGCCTGGAAAATTCTTTTTTTCTCTCTCTCCTCCCTCGGTATTTGGGTCGCACGACCCACATTCTACCCACGTCAAAGTTAATTGCAGGTGTTAACGACGATTAAGCGGGGAGTCTCTGTCTACGACGGTGTATATTTACGACCCCTCCATTTCCTGGGGTTGCAGCGTATCGACGTTTTTTTTTACGAATGCTGATGCTCCTCCGCTCGAAGCGAGATGAATCAAATTTTTCCCTCTTTGTTTCCTCGACATCCCTTTCCGCAACCCCTCTGCACGATAATTTGCCCGGACGCGAGCCAGGAAAATGACGGATCATCGACCCGATACACCTACTTGACAATTTCACCGAATTAAAAACGAGGCAGATATCAGAAATCTTCCTCGACTGCGCGCATTGAGCGAGTTGTTTCAATTTCTCCCCGATTTCGAATTTCAACACGCGTAGCCTTCCTCTTTATGTCGTTTCTCTCGCTTCCCAGCCTGTGTCATATTTTATCCGCTGTTTTCAAATTGAAGTTAATACATCCGCGATATTGCAACGGATAAACAACTTGACTTTACGTTCTCGCAATCCTATACCATGTAAATTCGTAACTTTGTTCCGTGGAGGCTGAATAGTAAGTTTATACTTTGGACGTCTCTGGAATTAAGATCGAGCCGTTCTGAGAACTTTAGGGGGATCTAGGGTTAAGAGGAACAGTTGGTAGGACAATGAGGTAAATTGCGATGTAGAAAGATATCTGGGAAGACGGAGGAGATCATGGAAATTGGAGCGATCGGAGAAAAGGGAGGGAGCGTGAGAAAAGTAAGTCGATCCGGGGTGGGTTTAGCTATTTCCAGCAATTTCGTCACGCAGCCGACGAAAAAGTTTTCTTCGCCATGGAGAGGAAGGATCTATAAATACGCGCTTACGGCGAGTGAGCGAGTAAGCGAGTACGCGTATGCAACGACGGTCTTTTCATTCGGAGAAAGAAACGTGGTGGTTTCCTTCTTGAAACCTCGAGAATCCCCTCCTTTCGTCGATCGAATCGAAAGGGTTCGCTAAGAACGATTAGTCTCCTGGAAAATCGTCGATAATCGACGACACTTAGTCACTTGGATCGTCTCATAGATACTAGACTGATAAGAGATTTTTTTCACCTTCTTTTTCCACAAAGTCGGTCGCGCGATATCGCGATAAGGAGCCACTTCGAGAGCAACGATGGACGATGGAAAAGTGGCGGGAATTTTTGAAGCTACACGGTGACTGTATATCCACGATGACAGTTTTTTTTTTTGCGATTACGAGAACACCGGCATCTCGCTTCTCTTTATCCAAGTGCAATTCTTTATCTCGTGCTACGATTCTTGAGAAAAGAAAACATGTTTTGCCGAGACTTGACCCCTTTTCGAGCACTGGTTAATGAAGATTACTTCGACACGTTCGAAACGACAGGATTTCTAGGTGAAGGAGATTTTTTTTTGAATTTCCTTTCACGAAAATGAGCAGGGATATTCGAGAAGCGAAATTTGATCGGGAATTTCGCTGTCCATTTCGCGCAACGGTTCTTCTTCGTTGAGGCTGTAAAATCGTAATTCCTCGAAGCGTTTTCCGAAATCGTAAACGAGAACGAGTAAAGGGAGGTATTCAAATCTAAAATTAATTTGGTTGCTAGTACGTCGATTCGCTCGATAATAAAGCTGACCTCAGATTTCCGAGAAAGTTGCGAAAACTTCCACCCGCGGTTTCGCGCTTATCTTTAGGTTCGTTTGCTCTTATGCAGATAGCTTTTTTTTCGCTCGTACTCTCTCTCTTTCTCCTTTCCAGCAATTGCGCAATCGTGAAACCACGGTGATACCGTTTTGCTCGATGCGAAGAGAGCGTTCTGTTTCATAATACCTTTTACCGAGGCAACCTTCGACCGCTCGTCGCGTCCTTCGGGGCTTTCGACGGAGCTGCCTCGCTCGTTAAACCTGCTTGACCCTCTTGCTTCTCAGATTCTGGATAAAGTCTCTGTGCAAGTAACGTATTCTTCCCATGGCTCGCACGTTTTTTCACTATTTTCACCGAGAAATATGTACGAGCTCGTTCCTCGATCGTTTTCCTCCCCCCAAATTCTGCAACGATTTCTATCCGGAAGCGACGATCTTTCGCTTCGTAGATTTTACAATTTTTCAACACTTGCCAGCCAGGAGAATTAACTGAGAATTAAGTCGATCAGTCAGCCGTGCTTTTTTTCAAAGTGCACGTCTATATGCGTTGCGAGAATCGGGCGGTGACGGGTATAGTCGTCATACGTAGAGTAATTGTTGGATATAGTCGTTTTGACAGAAAATTCTGCCATTTAGATGAGACGAATATAGCCGCCGTGACCCAAAATTCTCCCAACTATAAACGATAAAATCCAAATGATACAAAACTCTGCCATTTACTCCTGACGAATAAACTCGCCGCGAAAGAAAATTCTGCCATTTAGATGCGACGAATATAGTCGCCGTGACCCAAAATTCTCCCAACTACAAACAATAAAGTCGACATGATACAAAATTCTGCCATTTACTTCTGACGAATAAACTCATCGCGGAAGAAAATTCTGCCATTTACGCCTGGCGGATAAAATCGTCGTGACAGAAAATTCTGCCATTTAGGCCTAACGGATAAATTCGTCAAGCACGCTGAACCGGTTAACGACGAAGCAGCAAAATATTGGGCAAAAGCCGGGTGCGATATTTGACGATGATGCGCGTTACGCCACGTATCCGTTCTCTTTTTATTTCGCGAATATCTTGTCTAACACGGACGCGGTTAGATAAGTTTCCCACTCCCGGTATGATTCGCCTTGTCTCTCAGATACGCGAAACATACGTAGGAATCGCAATTCCCGAGAAAAACTAGGTTGGACCGTGCATACTCGATCGCAGGAAGGAAACGCGCTTTGCCCCTTTGCAAGTTTCTCACTTTGCTCATCTCCATTCTCTCAATTTCAAAGACACCCCTTCGATTTTAATCGGTAGATATTTTCTCCAACGATCTTACCTTCTTTTTTTCAATTATGAAATTATGGTACATTTTCATCGCGAATCGCAGGCTCGATCGTGAAACTGACAATGAGCGGAGGCACGAGATAATATTGCGAGGAAACGACCACGCGTGACCCTGGCATTACACGTTGCTCGCGGTGGCGAACTAATTCCCTCGATTTATCATTCGATACAAGGAATCGCTCTTATTTGCAGTCTTCTGCGGTAACACGTGTCCGACATATCCGTCGCTTCCTCTAAAATTAGCACGACTATCGCGTTCACGTTTAATGTCCTACTCTGGAGCATTACAATTCCCGTCTCTCTTTGCGGCTTTAATCGCTTTTCCCTGTTTCAATTACGCGCCTCAGTGTCAGCACGTTTACTGGCTTAATCGATCTGTCTATTGGCTTTTTTAATAATGCTAATTTCAAACCGTTGTTTGTATTCATGTATTCTCTTTCGATATTAAATTTGCACAGTTACTTTTTAATATTGTACCAGTGGATACGATTGATATTTAGAGTTTGTGAAACGTGTGGAAGAACTTTTAGTTAGTTTAGTTTGGAGCATAGGGAGACAGAGGATGGAATCGAGCCTAACGAACCATAGGTCGATGGACGTGCCGTTTGTTCTCGACTTTGATCGGGCAATCGAGAGAAAAATCGACCCCCTCACCTGATAGTTCTCTCATTTTGTGTTACCTTTGCTCCAAATTTAGGCTTCGACCTGTTAAAGACAATATTTCTGGCATCTCTCTCTTGCAATTCTTGCACAAATTCATCGAAGTGACTTGAGAAACGGAGGCGCAAACGATTGTCCATGATTCTAGCAACTTGCAGCCTCAGGAAAGGAGTTAACTTTTTTTCGAAAAAATATTTTATCATCCAAGGCATGGCCCGTGTCTGAGATTCGCCGATGTATTTCTCTCGCGATTATTCGCATATTCTATTGTCGGAGCCGTGTCAGTGGACCGGTGATGTCATTCTTGGCTGACGTAAGAAACAAACTGTCTCTGTAAATACTATCGCGAAAGGCTGAAAGTCTCCAGGTCAGCCGGTATTCCAATGAGACTTGCTCGAGAGATGGACTGAAATTGTGCCTCTTTTTTGCGGGAAATCGTCTCCGTGATAACGAATGCGGCAGGAATCGAGACGATTACGATAAAGTCGTCGGTAAATTGCCGTAGCAACCGGGCGTGTCGAAATGTTGCAGAGATAATGGTACTTGCAGTTGCACATGCAGTCTCGTGCAGAGCTAAGGCTCGCGGCTCTGCTTTCAGCTTTTTTTTTACGGGATAAAGATAGAGGCGAAGAATAAAGATAAAATGAATGGCACATTTTGTCTTGGAAATTGATTTATACATTCAACGTTGAAGGCACTCCGATTTGCAAGATATATGAATCTATTGAATTACTAAATAAAATAGCAACAGGATAGAAGATTAAGAGAATACACAAAGTTTTTTCTCGTATTCGCAAAGCAACAACGTAATCGTCGAGAAAATTTCTATGATCGTGCGTTGCAGTAATTTCCGGAATGTCGGTACAGGCTAAAAAGGAGGTCGGTTTTCGCGGGCAAGTATTCCTCGTAATCAATCTCTGATGAGCCTGGTAATGACGATGGTCGGAGAGGAAGTGTTGCGCTGAAAACGTTGGAATAATTGGCGCTTAATTGGAAACCTGATAACCCCCGAGGGTATTAGGTTCGTTTGGAGGATCCGCGGGTATCCGCGGGTATCCGCGCGGTGAGAGTTACTTAATTATACCTGTGCCGACCTCCACGGCCACCGACGTGCACGCGAATCGGATATTCGAATATTCCCCAGGATACTTGGACCAGATCGTCGTCAGATTAGGAAATCGGGATCGATGATTCGCAGGAATCGAACGGGAGAGGGATTATTCGAAAGCAGAGACGATCCTTTTCCAGGCGCTTAGAATTTCGAAGCGTAATTCACCAATTCTTATAAATAGACTGTGGATGTTTATGCAAATTTCGAGTTTCACAAATGCAGGTGAGACAGGAAAATCTATTTAAGGATTTATTGCACTTAATAAATATTACAACAAATACCATACTTTGGATATTTTAGATATATTTTTATATTATGTCCTTTTTGTATATTTTAGCCGTATTTAATTTGTCATAAATGCATAAAAATCCGCAGTCTACTTATGAATCTATAGAATAATATGGTTTTTGTGAAAATATTAGACACCTATTTTATTTTATTGACAATGGTCGACGGTAGAGGGGTGAAGATCACCCTTAAACTTGGGAGATGAAACTTATTATTCTGGATGTAGCTAGGCCTGCAGAAAATGATGTATTATCAACCCTTTGCCCTACGATAAAGAGTGACACTCTTGCCCAGATAATTGGGACAGGATATTTTCAAGTTTTCCAAAATTTATTACTCATTAATTTTTACTTTAGTAATTAAATTCTGAATTGTAACGGAGGCAGTTCCGAAATAAATCGTCGAGCAAGGAGTTCGTATCAAAATTTCAATTTTAATTGTTAAAAGCGAACTGACGAACCTCAAACTTAAAAAGAAAAAGATTTCCGATGAAAGGCACGCGCAAAAGCGTGTCGGCGCGTAAGAGGTCGATCCTCGTCGAGGGACGCGACTCCCATGCGTCGCGACGCCTCACAATTAACGTCAATTGCCGTAGGGTCGGGGCAAACGTATGTTTCTTCGTTGACTCGCAGCACCGAGTGAAAGAGCCAGACGGTCTTTTCTTCCTTGGCGCGATCACGATCGCGAATTCGTTTCCGCTCGCTCTTTGGCGCCTCTGTGTTCCTCGTGTCCTTGCTCGCGTTTCTCTATGCACGCGAAGAACTTTTAGCTACGGAATTTCAAGAGTTCACGGGGACAACGGCTTTTACAACGAACGGTAGCGCGTCTCGTGCGTTGAATCGCGAGCGATTTTCCCGCGCTCTTTCGAACCTTTTTTGCGATTTATCGCGCACCCAGATTGAAACTGCGGGATCTCTCGAAATAACGAGTCGTGGAGTTCGTAGGGCCACGAATTCGATTAAACGACGTGCAACGAGACACCCGGAGGAATTGTTCTCGCGCGTGCAACTCCGAGAGGGAAGAGGGTGGAGGATTTGTAGCTCGGATGTTAGACAATGGACTATTAGGGCAGTTTTGCAGTAAGCCGCTCTACAGGCTCGGTCCCCTCTCGTCCTCTCTTCTCCTTCTTTTTCTCCCGCTTCTCCGCTTTCTCGGTGTTCCTCTTGGACGTTCTCTCTTTGTACGAATTGCGGGAAAGCGCGAGCAGAGGAGGATTCGGAGGGCGAAGAGGCCCTCGAGAGTCCTCGAGGGCGCCAGCATCCCCCAACCCTACCTAGTCGCTCTTTTTTTACGCCTATTTGCTCGCTCGCTCAGTCTCCCTCGAGTCGAAAGACTGTCCGATTCCTTTGTACGTCGTTTCGATGCCACTTCCTCTTTTTCGCCTCTTTTTGGAAGACCTTTCGGGCGACCTTTTAAGTCTGTCAGAGTGTCTTCACCGTTCATTGGGAATTATCGTCGCGGTGGAGGCGAGATGATTCATTAATCGGTTCTCCGCTTGCTTTCAACGAATTGCGTTAGGGAAAAGACTGTGGAGATCGAAGGGACGAGGAGTTGAGAGGTCGAAATGAACTATTCAACTGGAAATGTCGCGCTTGCCATTCGCAACTGAGTTTGGATCACGTTTCACGATCGTAATGACTCGGTAATTTTGTCCGTCAAGGTAAAACACGAATCGGACCTTCATCCTTTGACTGCAAAGTGTAAATACGAGGTCGTAGGTCAGCCTCTGAGGACGTTTGTCACGGATCATAAGATGACTTAAGATTTAGACGAAAGTTACGTCTTGTTTGAATCAAGACTCGTTTTGGAGTAGAGGAGAGGTTAAAATTGAAATTAGTTACGCGACAGACTCAAAGTGGGTTACCATACGTTTAAACGTAGGTCCATATATGGCGTTGAAATGGGCCGCAGGGAGTCTGACGAGAATTTCTTTTTCTCCTTGACGTGCCGTGGCCGTCGAGAGTACTCGGGGCAAGAGTCGTTGAGGAACGAGTCACCATCGTCTCGCCTCACCTTAATCTCATTTGATATTCCGAGAGTTATTCGTTTTCTTTCGCCCAAGAACTCACTCCGCTCTTTAACCCCACCGAGTCGATGGGAATCGTTGAACGTCTGAGATTAATTGCTCGATGAAATCACCTCGATTTCGTCTACGAAACGATCAAAGAACGAGTCGTTGATCTATTCTCGATGGAGAGCCGCCGGAAATGGCTTCACCATTGAACTGTTTGCTTTTGCCAAACAAGCAGACCTGCCCTCCTTTCTGCCGATACGTTCCAGCCGAGAAACAGGGCCCCTTTTGTTATTGCCACGTGCCTCTGCGCTTGGAAATCACGAGGCCTGGTTTATTCTTCTTCTCCAGGTGTCTCATTCGACTCTTCTCTCCTCTTCCAAACGTTCTCGCTTTAATCTATAGTCCGACGATCTTAACTTGGATAGGTAGAAGAATGCGGTTCTAATTCGCTAGGCTTCGAGGGCCTTCTGTCACTCTTACGTAGCAATATTTGACACTAGATTTACACGTTTGAATCGAATTAACCAGCTTAATGTGGCGACTTTCTTTGAGAAGGCGCACTTACGGGTGTCACGGAAATCGAGAGGAGTATACTCGTCAATCACTGCAATGGTTATATAACAAATGGTAACTAAGTTTCCCACGTAGCGTATATAGTCGTCAAACACAGCTGACCTGTTAAAGGCCAAGAGATTCTGCCACTTGCTAGCAAATTTAAAGATGTCGAACTATACCAAGTCGGCTCCAAGTTTTCTCTAAAAATCATCTACATTGATAGCAGAGTTATGAAGTAAATATTCTACTTCTATCTCCTAAAACCTAAATTAATTAATAAACTATCTATTTTACCATCTTGATTTCAATTCTTTCAAAGTACTTATTTGGTGTATCTGAGTTTCAGTAGATACAAAGCTTGGTGTTTTAGGGTTAAACGCGCTTCTTCGATGATCGCGCGAGTTCTTTTTTTATTTGAAAAAATACCTGGAGATCGGGGCATACAGGGAAACTCACTCGCGGCCTCGCCGGAGGTCCATTTTTGTGGGTTTTCGGAACTTGCCCCGAACACGACTCGTCTTTTACGACGAACGACAGCTGCGATCTCTCCGATCGTCCGGACTTGTTTTCAATGAAAACATATTGAACGCCCGTGAAAACACGAACGATACAATAGAGATACCAAGTACATTCTCGACCACCTCGCTAAATTGGACCGTATTACGATTGCTGGGATTTCTGCGAAAATATCTCCCCGTTTGAGGCAATCTCGAATAAAGTTATGACAAAAATTTCACCCCTTTGAAGCCTACCGAAGCAACGAAGCAAGTCTTTGCATCGATATCAATTGTTACGATCGATTCGTGAAGTTCTGGAGCAAAAGCGATCGAATTCTAGATGAATTAATAACAGATTAAAAACAGTATTCTTCCGTGGATTCCCACGAACGATTGAGCAATCGTGAAGGGTAGTTTAGGGCAAATCACGAGTCAAGGGGTAGTCCCATTGGGGTCGTAAAGTGAGTTTCGTAATTCCTCGAGTCTGCCTCTCGTCGCTTCGGGTTTCATGGCTCGTGTCGTGGGAAAAATGGGGTAAACGAAGGAAAATCCGGTGTTTACGACAGCTCGAAAGTCTATCAAAAAGAACAAAATTGAGAATTTTGTTTAAACATCCCTCCACCTTCTTTGATTTTCCAACCGTTGAAAAAGGATTCGAAAAAAGAGTCGTGCTTTCAGCTTCGCTTTATCCCTGATTTCTCCTCGAAAACTCTACACGAGGAATTTTTTTGGACGATGGAAGAAAGTTTCTACAAAAGTACGAGGGAAATTTCTCCTCGTCGATCGATGAACGAAGAAACGAGGCGAATCAAGAGGGCGATTGAAACGCGGGAAAAAAAAGTTGCCTCGAAATAAACTCTCGATTCTCTATCGATCAGATCACGTCCGTCCTCGAGTTCCTCTTTCCCTTAATATTCGCTAATTCGGCCGAAAGTCGAGACACATCTCCGCGATACACGATATTCGATTCTCCTCTGAGTTAGGTCTGGTCGAATCGTTCGGACGGATCGACAGGTCGCAGCCCGAGGGCTATCTCTGCAAACGAGTGGGTATCTCTTTCCCAGGAAGTCACTGGCAACGTGATTTCCGCAATTTCGAGGCTATCCCAGCCTCGTCGAGGATTGTCGCGGTATTTCGTCCCCGTTTCTCTCCTCGCCGTCGGCCGAAGGATATGAAAGTTCATATAAGATGATCCGGCTGGAAATTCTCCTTGGTCGAAGCTAGTTTCTTCCTCCATGGGAATCGGCACGTGGCGTTTCCCCGTGGTTCTTTCCTCGTGAGAGAAATTTGACACTGCTTGGAGGACGTATCGATAAAGTTTCTCACCGGAGAAAAATCGCGAGCCGATGGTCTCTCTATCTTCGAGGAGCGAACGAGTCGCTTCTCCCCTGAGAGCCTGTTAAAATGCAAAGGCGCGGTTAAACGGAAGATTCGGCGGGCGTGTGTGTAGAGAAAGAGAGACAAAGGTAAAGAGAAAAGGAGAAGGAGAGTGGTTTGGCAGAGCTGTTTAGTATTCCGCGCGAGAACGGCCCTCTTTTCCACGCCTGGCCCTCCCGCAGCTCCTCTCTAACCCTCTCGCGGTCTAGCCCCTCTTCTGACATGTTCGTCGCATTAATATACTACGGCTTAAGACAAAGGACGATCGGGCAGCAGGAGCGCTACCTCCACCCTTTTTCCACCCTCTTCTTTCTCTTCCGAGCTCGTTCTCCTCGACGTATATTTTCGTTAGTCGAAGCCGACCGAGAAGTCCCTCAAATTGGGGGATTTCTTCTTTCGACGTGCCGGATCTTGACCTTTGAGGAGCCACTTCCGTTGGAATTTCGAGGAAACAACGAAATATTCTGGAGGAATCGTAACGAGTTTTTGGAATTCTTTTTTTTTTTTTAATACACTCGTATATATACTCTTTCTCGATCTTCGAACGTTCGAGGATTATCTGCGAGTAACTTTGACCCGTAGATTTGAAATTGCGCGACTCGTGCAAGGGGTAAGCGTCGTTTCTTTTTTATTCTCTCGTGCGATAATAACGCGAGAGAGCATTACGCAATTTTCGAATCGTAGAAACGTTAGGTCGAGCAATGCACTCTGGATGATCGTTAGACGCGAGGTTAATTTAGGAATTCATAGGTGAATTGAATATATCAGAAAGCTCCTTTCTCGCGCCCCAAAGATCTATTTAGCACGTTCAACCCACAATAGCCCAGCTTTCAGCTTTCGAGACGAATTAAGACGAGAAGCGGAATGGACTTCCAAAAATGTCTTCTTATCTCGAGCACTTTCGTAGCGATCCGTCGAGTTTTATCGTCCCCGAATAAACCAAGTATCTTGCATTAGTCATTTCTCGAGAATTACGCAATCGAATCGCTTACACGGTGCGTTCTCCACTCTGTTTGACCAGACGGTACCACGGGAAAGGAGTGGATTTTTCGGGACCAGTTCTCGCACCGGTGAGTCATCCGGCGCGTACTCATTTTTGCTCAGAGTTTAACGACCCCATTTGCTCACCTTTTTCTCTCATTAATCGACCTCTTTCTCCTCCAATTTTTCGACTCTATCGAGATATTACTCTCTTTCGCCGTAGAAATAGCCCCTCGGAGTCGAAGGAGCGGCGATCTTTTGGCGAACGCTGGTCCGCTGTGCTCTCGCGTCTCTCTATTTCGCGATAATTATTATCTCTTGACGAAAGAGCGAACGCAGGCAGTTTATGGTGGCGATGGAACGTCGCTGGAACGTTCTGCAAGGATCTCCTGCTCGCAGGAAGCTCATTTAACGGTGGCAAGATTTATGACCGATTTATTGCCGAGTCAAGGACTCGGAGGGAAAATTGGCGGGATCGATCGCGATCTTTTTTACTATCGATTAACACGTTGACTGCCATGGGGGTCACCGATGACCGGCGCCTATTGAATTCAATGAAATTTCATATCACTTTTAAATTGCAATATTTAAGTATTTTTCCAACATATTGAATATATAAATGTGAAAAAGTCAAAGGTCTGCCGAATATTTATCTATCTATAACTTTAAAGTTTCTACTTTACAAAGATGTGAATTTAATAGAAAAATTGTCACTCCAGTAGAAATAATGAAACTGGCGAAATACCGCTGGCGTTTAACCTGTTAACGATCAAATTTGATATAAATTTGATCTAGACTGTTAGGAATACTGACTTTTGTCCGGTTAGGTCGACCAAATGTATAATACACTGTGCGGTGTACAGAAATAGAGGAAAGATGGTCTTAATAGAGGTAAAGGAGACAGAGACCGACGTCCGATGCAAGTTTGCCGTCGAAAATCTGTAAAGTTGGTGGAAGGTATCATGTCGGAGCGAGGACGAATTTCCTTGTACCACTTAACCTGCCCCGACACGTATTTCCCATGCATTTTAAGGATTTCGGACTGTAGGGGCGGTGTTTTGTCGAAGTATGAGCACGTAGTTGCCGTGAAAGGATCATAGAGTGGACTTAGCTGGGAAATCCCGTGTAAAACTTGCCTGGAATAACAAAGTTCTCGTCTCGAAGCTCCTACGGAGCGGGGCGATTCTTTATTTTTCCTCCCGGTGCTCCATTATGACGTAACTGGACGCGATTTATGCCCTCGAGGCTACTTCTACCCAATGACGATTCTTCGATGGTCCATTTCTCGGAGACGAAAATTAACGGATCGATCTCGAAGCGTGCGCTCGTTTCCCGACAGGATGCACTGCGCCTGAAAGATACGCGTTATCTCTCACCATAACGATCCGAAACAGTATCACGTTGTGCAGTTTTATCTCTGCTCCTCGTTAAGACTCGTGCTTCCGCAATTTTCGAGCCAACAGTTGAGAAGCACCTTTTTTAGGCTCACTTAATTGGCCCTCCTTCGAGGTTCGCTTCTTCCGATAAGCGATCATCTAGGTGACCCGAGTTTAACTCGATACCTGCCGCATCTGTTCGATGAATCGCCCGCTTGTTTCCTATTAATAGACTCTTGTCATCGACGGAGAGTATGTTTGATTTAATAAGAGTTACGACGTGTCGTTGGACACTGCAGGAGACCTGGTTTAGAAGTTACGCAAGAGGAAGTCTCTTCTCGCGATGTAACGCCTCGAGCTCTGATACTATTCTCTAATTGCAATTTTAATCGTTAAAGGATCAACTTTAGGTTAGAGTTTTAAACTAGAATCTTTTTGTCGAGGTGAGAATTTACAGAGAGGATCGTATCTTTCGTTAGACACGATTTAAGTAATTAAAACGAGGCGCGAGTAAAAACCGCGACGGGACTTCCGGTTCATTCGCGTCCCCGCGTGAATTGTTTCCGGTGAAATGGGATATCTGTCGTTGGTGTCTATTAGCGAGATCCGGCAGATGTTTCGCGACATTTTTTCCGGCTTTGATTCGACCGTTGGATCGATGGAGGTACTGGGAAAAGGAGAATAAGAATGGATATAAAAGTTCTCTACTTTTTATTCCACTTAGATTTTATCCATAAAAATGGTGACATAGATTCTCATAGGCGATCTTTTAGATTATTATTCATACGTTGCGGCATCGATGCAACCGAAGAAACATCCTCTCCGGTTATCTCCTCCGTAACGATACGTTATTTCGTCCAGATTCAGCCTCTTCTCGAAAGTAGAGACGTTGTTCTCTCAATTTTCATCGTCGAGGAGAAACGTCGTTGACCCGGCTTGTCGTTGAATCCTGGCCAGTTTGCTGGCCAGGTTGCTCTCTTGCGAATCACGACGCCGCGTAGAATGGCCCGCCGATCCTGAATTTATATCGTGTGTTTAGGTGAGAATTGGTTCTTTATGAGGAGCACGTGAGGATACTCGCCGATATAGATCCGACATCATCCCTCCCGGTTACGGAGCACCCTCTTTCCTGTCCCTTGCACATACCTGTTCCTTCGTAACGCCTTCGTATTCCTCGAATCGCATAAAACTGCATCGCTGATGCATCCTACCGTGGGGTAGCTGGAATTCGAAAGGGATCATTATTAGGGACGTTGGAGGGAGAGATCTTCGAGATGTACATATATGTACACATAATATGTAATAGCTGTTTCTGCAAAATATTCGCCAAAGTTTTGTTACATATGTAAGGGTTGTACTTGAGACTTTTTCCTCTCTCAGATTTGAGGCAATGGGGGTGGTTTTGGAGGTGAATCAAGGTACGACGGGTAGGAGGAATTTGTCGAAAGGAAACAAACACGTTGGGACCAAGTGAAAGAGTTACCCTTCGTTTAAATTGACCTGCTCCATTATTTTCTAGAATGACGACCTAGTTTTCGACCAAGATGGCAAGCAACCCGCCGGAGAAACTCTGCAAATAGAAACGCACCACGAACAGTCCATCTTTCACAGAATAAAGAGGGGATTCTTCGATTTCTTCAGCTCGGCGGATCCACCGACGACGAAACCTCCTCCAGGTACGTTTTCCATGGGTAATTACATCTCTGATTTAATTCTTAATCGGAGCTTCATTCATTCTTTCGATGAAACAGACCCCGTGGAACCGGAGGACGAAGAAGACACTGAAAATGTCACCCCAGACTATCTTCCGCCGGCTCATTTCGGCGCAGAGAAAGAACCGGAAGCCTCGAATCTCAAGAAACCCGGCAATCCTGAGAAGCCGATGCGCGACAGCGGAGAAGACGAGGAAGAAGACACCGAGGTACTTAATTTTCCCTCGATTCTTTCAAGATCCTTGGAACAATCTCTCAAAGTAAGCCCTCTTTCAGCGCGACAATGACATCGGTAACGTGGCGGAAGGGCGAAAGGAATCGGCAAAGTATAGACTTTCCGACGACGAGGACCTGGCTGGTTCCGGAGAGGTCGAAGGTAGCGCGACCAATGGCCACAAGATTGGAGATAAAAAACGTAAGAATCTTTTTAGCAAATGGAATAGAAATAACCTTGCATTCTTTCGTCCTTACGTTCCTCCTTACGTTCCTCCTCGCTTCGCGATAGAAATGAATCTCCTTGAAACGCTCGAGTTCGGAAGTCAAGGCTCGAGCGCCGCAAGTTTCCACGTGGAAACGCTTTGATTAATGTAAATACCTTTTTTGCAGGTTTCTACCGCGTCATTTTGACGATCGGCGAGCCGTTCAAGCGCGAATACGCCGACAGGAACAGCAGGGAGTACAAGGAACTGAGCGGAAACTTGACTCGATCTATAGAAGATCTCTACGATCGACATCTCCCGGAATACAAGCATTTCGCCAACTTGGTTAAGATATCGTACGTTCGAAATTAACGATCATTTTTGATAAAAATGTCGGAGCTGGAATTAAAGATGTAATTTTTCTTTAGGCCCACCAGCGATGCATTCAGGTCTCAAGTGACCCTGGATATCGGGTCGACGTTCACGGATGAACTCGAAGTTCGAGCTATTCTCGAACAACAACTGCAGTACCATTCGCTGGGCAGCATCCAAGTGTTTCCCGAGGGATTCACCTTCAGAATATTCCAAGGTAATTCCATTCGTACTGTCACGGAGATGATCGATTCTCCGTCGAAGCTCTCCAAACCGAAGTTCGAACGGAGTTTGCCAACGTTGTTTCTCCGGAGAATCGTGCACCGTTACGGGAAGAGATTTTACGGAAAGAGAGGGAAAGAAACGGAGTCGACTTATATTACCTTTAATCGGATTAAACTCGAGAGCCGATACGGAGAATTGAACGTGATTTCCGATCATACAATGTAAATTGCAAATCGACCTCCAAGTATTTTGCACGAGGAATGCTCCTTGATGTACGTTGCTAGAGTCGTGCGACCTTAATGACGGTTTTTCTCTCCTTATGTTATCCAATGTTTTCTTATTTATTCGAGTCGCTCTATCGTATCGTTTTTTTCTGCGTTTCCTTTACGTTGCATTCTTTTTCTGTTCTTAACCATGGTTTATTTACAACGACGATGCCACGTTGGGCGGGATCCGTTTTACACGAGTAGCAGGACTCGATGATAACGAGCAGGAGTGCGATCAATCGACGGAGTTGAGATGCAGAAACGGTGCATGCGTTTCGTTAGATGCAAGATGCGACGGAGTAGCTCAGTGCGAGGATGGATCCGACGAAGTCGATTGCCCAGAATTTCCGACTCGTAAGTAGAAGATGGAATTTTTTCAGGACTTGACGCGATCTTCGAGAATCTCTCGAAGGAATCGAGGATGCAGCGATCTATTCGTCCAGGCTATTTGCTCGGTTCAACCTGCTTCTCGACGTCGAAATTCATTGTATTATAATCTCATTTCTCAATTCGATTAATTTACTGTAGACGAGCTCGCATGTACTCATCCGACTGTAATTCTCAACCGGTTAACCCTTTGCGCTCCGAATTATTTTATTAACTTTTTGTCAGATAAGGAAATATAATCTCGGAAAATTGTCTACTGTTGATTATTCGTTTTTATTTAATACTAGGAAGAATTGTAGATACTGCGGTGTATTCCTGTTAAAATGCAAAATTATTACAAAACGCTGTGTCGAGTGTAGCTCGACATAGGAGTGCAAAGGGTTAATTCCTAACAAGTCAAATAGCAAATTGTAACTAAATTTATTTACGGATCTATTCGTCGTGATACTGAATATTGTTATTTCTCCATGACGGATATACTCGTCGAACATAGCTGACTGGTTCAAATCTTGTAATTAACATCTCTCGAGTTCGAAATGTTTCTAATCGTTTCCTCCACTTTGCTTTCATCCTTCGCCACGATTTCTTTCGTTAATTTTTGTTGAATTTTTTTTTTATCTCTGCCATCATCGTTTCCCTAACTCGAAATCCGATGCGCTACCACGAACGAAACGATAGATACGACGCAAGAGATCAGTGAGCCTACCATCCACGAGGAAAGACCGAAGACCGTGGAATCGGTGACGACGGGAGACGAAGTGACGGAATCTGACGAGGATTATTACGATCATACCTCGGTACCGGCGACGAATAAGTGTCGTGCCGACGACACGGTTCGTTGTCACGATGGAAGTCGTTACATTTGTTCGGTACAAGAATGCGACGGGGTTCCTGACTGTGACGACGGCGGTGACGAGGAAGGATGCCCTCATCCAGGTACAGGTCGTCTTGCCTGCGATTCACGGAGGAATATGGAAAATCTGCCGATGTTTGCGCTCTGTTCTGTCGTCTTCCTCTCGGTGTTGCCTCTCGCTATGATACCGTTGACTCGCAAACGCTGCAACTTTATTTACTAACTTGGCTCTCTCTTTGCAAGAAGGCTTCGTGTTCGGATGCTGGAGAACTGGAAGGCTGCGCTGTAGATATTTTTGGGAATTTTCAGCCAATTTGTTCCAGGGTGTGCAGGTGTCTGCTGGGAAATTCGTGAAAATGGGCTCCCGTTTGCGCTTCGATGCACGTAAAGGGTGTTTTTTGAGGGGTGTAGAACTTTAATACTTTGTCGATCATCGAGAAAAAACGAAAAACTGCGCACATTTCAAAATTAAGGCGAATTCGTGAGATACCAATGAGAGATCTCCTCATTCGATCGACTAAGTTTTAAAATAAAATGATATTTAAAAAAGAACACCCTCTATATATGCACAGTCCATTAATGAAATTGCAAGCTCTATTTTTCTGCTTCTTCCAATTTTTTTGTTGCTGCATATTGCACGTTTTTTGGTCGGGGGTATTTACCGTAGATGGGGTAGGTGCGAGCTAATAAGGGCGATTGGTGATGTCTTAGGGTGCAGTGCCGGAGAATTCGCCTGCGACGTGTCCAGGTGCATTTTAGAATCTCAAAGGTGCGACTTCGTGGAGGACTGTCAGGATGGAACGGACGAGCACGACTGCAGCTATCCTGGTGAGCGGTATTTCCAGTATTTCTTAACTGCAACTTTAACTTCTTAGGAGTTAGCGCCTTTAACACGTTGCCGCACACTTTTAATTTGACGACAGTGCTCAGAAACACACATGAAAATATTTCGAATTATTAAAGCATGAAAAATCGCACAAAAAAAACAGTTATCTGGAATGTTACATCTTTTTTTCGATGTATTACTGAGTAATTAAGAAATAAATGCATTAGTACAAAAATGTGCAGGACGGCTATAGCCGTCATTTGCGGCAACGTGTTAACTGTATCTCTACGGTAGAATTCAAAATTTTCGCGCCCTATCAGCGATCGTCGCTCTTATCGCCAGCTGCTATCGAATCCATAGAAAGTCCACCCCTCAGCTACCCTCGTTACCTACTGTTCGACCCTCGACCAAGTCGAGTTCTGCGTTTCAAGCGTGGGAAACGAAGGGCTCGTTTTACCGATACGCAAAATCGATTCACCCCCTGGTAACATTTCATTCCAGAAAGTCGAGCACCCCCAAGGAAGGGCGCTCTTCTTTCCCCTCTCTTTCTTCGTGGTATCCTTCGCCACAGGAAGATTCTTTGGTACCAATTAAATATCCTGCCGAATTAACCGACGTGTTCCGACAAATTCGCGTAGACGTGTTTTCTCCCTCTCGAAGGTTTTATCGGGAGAAAAGAGGGTCAGGTGGAAAGCCAAGGAACCGGGACGTACCTACTGAATATTCAAATCTCGAGAGCTTTTTCTCTCCTGTTTTACTCCGCTCGACTTTCTTCGTTGTACTTTAACATCGACAGGATGATGATCGTGGTCAACAACGTGGAAGCGGGGGTGGAAGTCGGTCAATGTGCCCCCTATTGCGAGCACACGTTCGTCTCTTCGTTTCTTAAACGGAACTATCGAGATTTCTTCTCAGAAATCTCGTTTCGACTTTCTTTCGCGCCTCTTCGAGGTTTGAAATTACAATTCGTTGGAATCGCTTCTCAGTCCCCACGGAGGAATAATTTTTTTCAAGGATACATTATTCTTCGAAACGGCCGCAAATTGCGCCAGCGGATTACTAGCCTTCGCGAGGTGGATTCGAGGGGTGCGAGCTTCCGTCGAACAATCTGCAATCAGAGATCGTCGGTGGTAGCGATTCTCCACTTTCTCGATCACTTCTTGCCAACATGAACGCACTTGGGTTCTTTTTAACCCACTTATCGTCAACGAGCTCATTGTCCCTCGAGAAACGTTCAAACTACATTTCGATCCTTCTCCATTTTAGTCACCCTAGCTGACAGATATTTCGGCGAGCGCATTAAAATGTTATTTTCTTTAACTCGTAGAATCCGCAGGATGGTGCGCGAGGTTGGGTAAAAATGGTAAAACTGGTAGAATGTAATGAAAAGAAAACACGAGCCTTCTACTCGCTTCCATTCGTAACACCCTTATGGTGAAAGAAAAGCCGAGGAAAAGGATGAAGCTGGAGCGTTTCTCGCAACGACTCTATGGGGGTGTATCGCGAGGAATCGAAGCTATATCGTAAATCAAAGGGTCGAAACGTTCACCGCGTCGATTAAACGTCTCGTGGCTACGGGAGGTCCGGAATTTTTCCGGCTCTTCTCCTGGCTGTAGAGAGAGAGAGGGAAAAGAGAAAAAGGGAAAGATAGGGAGGAAGACAGAGGGAGGAGGTTTGGTATAAATATCCGCAGACACGCAGCCCGGGCAGGAGCGCTTTTACCTGCTCCCAGTAATCGCGATGTGCATGCTTAATCAATATTCAAGTATTCAGCCGTGAGGCACAGGGGGACGATATCTGGCTTACCCCTTGCCCTCTTTCGAATCCTCCTCTCTCTCCTCCCTCGTTATGCCCCTTTCTCTCTCTCTGTCTTTGCACTTTCACCTATCTCTTTCCCTCTCGTTTCGTTTTCTCTCTCTCTCGTTCCATGGCTCTCTCGTTGACTCCTGGTGCTTCTCCAGTGGATAGGAATGCGCATAACCACTTTCGTGCCCCTCGTTGCTTTCGCGTCCGCGATATGCCAGCTCGGACGAGGACAATTATGAGTCCTGGTGGGCCGAGGGGTCGAAAGGGGTCGAACCGCGATGGAAGTTGGAGCCACGGGGTGAAAGAGACCGAGAAGGAGAAACAGAAATGGAGAAAGGGTGAAAGAGGATGGGGGTATAGGGTAACCGTGACACGCTAGGCACCGCCACGACAAACGTCAACCCCCACTGTCTTGGAACATTATTCAGGTGCGTCCTCTTGGTATCCGTGTAGCTTAAACCCTCGCCACGATATTCATCCCCTTAATCAGGATAGATGCGTCGACCCACGACGAAATTTCGAACACGAGAGATCGCGTTTCGATCCCAATTTTCCATTCGCTCCACTTTTCTCCCTCCTTTTTACCTTCGTTCAGCGTTTCCGGGTCTTCTCTCGAGGATCCAACCCTCCCGGAGGGAGACAACCCTCGGTACGATGGTTTACTTTTGTCGTTACTCTTCCTCGATAGTCGGAGTGAAAAATTAGCGAGAAGTTGGTCGGGTTTGTCAAACTGGAGAGAATATTTTCGAAGAATGTCGAGGATTCGTTGGCGATAATAATGGGAAATCAGCGCGACCAACGAATGGCAGGATGTGCTATTGATAAAACAAGCAAATGCAAATGTAGAAAGAGTTCTAGCATTTGAATCGTGGAATCTCTTTTTCCGTAAAATCCACATAGTCTCGGTTACGACGAGTTTACAGGGTAAAACTTTATTATCCATCTCTGCAACTTTCAATGACTCCTCGGTGGAACCACAATTTGATTTTAAGTCTCACGAAAATTCGCCGTCTACTAGGGCGTTTTTTTTTCACGAATGGAAAAAGCATCGATCACTGGGACGTATGTTTTAACGGACCATAGAGCGTCGAGAATCGTTGGATCCTATCGATGGTGTATCGATGTCGCGGGGGTGGTTTCCGTGCGCGTTCGGTCACCCTTTCGGTATTCGTGGCTGCGCCGGGAGAATGTTTTGTCTCTGCGATTGCATCGCGGACACGCGCCGATCAGGCGAGCTCGTTCCTCGTTTAACAGGACTCTTTTGCAACGCGAACGAATCGTTAGGTG
Organism: Cerceris rybyensis; assembly: GCA_910591515.1. NCBI lineage: Eukaryota > Metazoa > Arthropoda > Insecta > Hymenoptera > Crabronidae > Cerceris > Cerceris rybyensis. Next base: position 837,152 of record OU342802.1, read on the forward strand.
ACTCGTTCCCGAGTAGAGGGGATGTTTGACCGACACACTTTTTCTCGACGTTTACTAGTTTTTGCGTCAACTGCAACGCAGTGGATGACGGAGACGTCGAAAGGACGAGCGAGCAATTCGTTTCGACCCTTTCGTTTCACTTTGCATTCGTTTGTAATTGCCGACAATAAACTCGGAAGTACATTAACACGATTTGAATATCCATGACCCAGTCAACCAGCCTGTGCTCGAGGCGTCATGAAATTTCGATATGGATTGAAGTTTTCGCGAGTAGACCTCGCACGGCTGGAGAACATTTCTTAAATACTTAATATCTCCCTTAATGGTTCGGTCGACGAGGGGCTCGATCGAACGAAAGCGACCTAACGCTGCTCATCAAACTATAATCCTATCAGGTAGATTTTCTTCCGATATATATCTGCCGTCTTTTTCGAGCCATAAGTATCTAACAAATTGCTCCATAGAACCTCCCAATTGCAAAATGAAAACTTTCAATTCTTAACGCTTTAACGACCGGTATTTTTTTTAACATTCTATCCACTTTCGACCGAAACTATTAAATTAACAATATCAGTCCGTCTTATTATTTCTATACTATCAATGAAGTTATACAAATTATCAGAAATCGATGAAAACTTTTGATTTGAGGAATGAATTTCGAGTCTTTGTGTGTCAGAAAAGAAATCGTAGGTCAAGGGGTTAATAGCATAGAACTAATTTTAGCGTCTCCTGACCTACTGATATTTTCAAATTAATACTTTTTGGAAAACTTGAAACTTTTTTGTTCCATCTATCGCGTCACGCGTACCACACGTTATTGTTTGGCAAGGAGTTAACATATTGCGATTTAATAGTTTAACTAGCCCCATAAATTGAGCGTTAAGACAACATCAGACTTTCTACGACTCTCAGAAGTCGATTAATCACCTATGCTATTCGTTGCCTCGAACAACGATTTATATCGTATTCTTTTCTCGAATTTATACCTCGAGAATCGGTTTCTCCGCAACCCCCGCTGCTGAAAGGGGTGGGAGTTGTCGCGGGTGTCCTTGCTGCGGTGGAAACCTCAACGTTTTCATCAGCGCTCTCGAGCGAGCGTGGCTCTCCGGCTTTTTAGAATTCATTTTCGGGTTTAAGCTTCATCTCCCCGGGCGGAGAATTAAGCACAGAGCTGCTGGAGCAGCGGGTGGCTCGTTCGAGGACAAACGGCAGATTGGTAGGCGGGTACCCTGGCACCTCGTACACTTAAGGTCCACTCGTAACCAACGAACGGCAACGCACCCCCAGTTTGCCACCCCCTGTTCGCCCCCTTTTCGTTTCATGAACGTTGGTGAGGTGCATTCGCGATATCAGTCCACCTTCCACCCTCTGCACACGCGGATAGACGCACACGGTTACCGTTATTTCGTGGCGGTCGCGTGTACGCGCCGTTTCCCGGAGCAATTCAGACCCTTTTTTGTAATTTACGACAATACGTACGCGGCCACGAGAATTACGATTTGCCTCCTGCTCTCCCGTTTAATCGTGCCGGGATGGAACGAAAATTCTAACCATCGGATGGAAACCGTGCCGCTTCTGCAACCGCGAGTCACCATCCGTTGCTCTTTCTAAAAATGGGATTTTCTTTTACTCGGAAAATTCTCCGACGAGAATATTAGAGAATATGATGGTTATGGGAAGAAATTATCGAAGGTAATTACAATTAAATGGGGGAGAATTTGAAGAATAGGGGTGATAGGGGAAGGGTCGAGGAATTAATGACTGTTGCGTGTAATATTGAAACGGAGACGTCGATGGGACGTGATTTCGAATACTCTCTGCAATTATCAGAGATGGTATTCAAATCAAGGTCGAATTAGAATATCCTATCGAAATAACCGTTTTGATTGCATTTGAATGGACGGGCAATAATGGAGATTGCGCGCGATTTACTTTGCGAGAGCGCATCCCCGCAAAGCACACATCCCTTAGTTTTTTCAACCGCCGGGAAAATTGTTTTTCTTCCCTCCATCGAATAGTAATTTTTTTCCCGCGCATTTTGTTCGAACATATTCGATCTTTTCCCTTCGATTTTAGACTTTCTGGACAAAATTCTTTCAAATTATTCCAACTCGCGTTAGCGGCTGTTACGCGATGATCTCGGGGTAATTAACTAGCCCTCGGTAATTACCGTGGCGTTAGATCTGAAAACGCGACTCACGACTCGTCCAAGGAAGAAGCTCGAGTCGGACAAGTTGAAAAAGTCCATTAGTATGAAAATGTGATATAAGACGGCTTTGAATAAACATACAACCCTCATCCCCCTTCCGAGATTCGCTAAGATTCGAGAAGGACGTAGATTTACCCTGTCCTTCCTTTTTTTCCCCCCTTCTTCCGCTTCTTCTTTGCCGTCTTTCGCCGCGTTTTCTACCCTCGCCGAACAGCCGTCGCGAACTCGCGCCAGCCTCGGCACGGATCGCGATTCTAAACTTATTTTATTTAAAGTTTTATAATCTACGCGGCCGAACGTGTTGTTACGGCAGAGCGGGACTCGTACTTTATCTGTATGCACGTAACGGCTGAGTTTCCCGGCGATCCTTGCCGTGGAAATGCGAAAGAAAATCGTCCTGTAAAGGAGGGAATCGACGCACCTCGGGAGAAAGGGAAGGAGAATGGATGAGAAAGAGAGAGGGAGGTATAGTTTGACATTACATCGCGGAGAAAACGCAACGGCACGTTCTCGTCGGGCTTCTCGAAAGAAGAGAAGACCGAAGGGGCAACTTCAGCGGCCCTAATCAGCTCTTCTCTGATAATTAAACGCGCGCTGGCGCATATTCTCGGGCAAACGATCTCCTCTGGTTTCTTTCTCTCTCCTTCCCCATAGTTTTTCCCGGTACTAGAAAAAGTATCTTTCATAGTGAAAAATTCTATGGTATTTCCTCTCCAAGAGCAACGATAGAAAAATATTTTCCTCCCTTTCGAGCGAGCTTTCTTCTCTAGTCGCTGAAAAAAATAATCCCACTCGGGAAAGTTCTTTCAATTTTCCTGCCGTTCCATCCTCTTGGTTACGGGGGTGCGCATCGAGAACCGAGCTGCTCCGAATCCTGGCGAATTTTCGCGAGCAAACGCGAAGTCTGGTCGCGAATCGGGCGGGAACGACCGAGGAGTCGAAGCGCGGCAAAGGTTCGCGGTACGCGCGATTCCCATTACGCCAGGGAGCCGCGGTACCTGCAAGACCTCCCACGTTTCTCTCGGCCGACAGTTCCTCGCTCGAAACACGACGGGTCGGTCGTTCGCTCGTTCGCTCGTTAGACTCCGTTTTCATTTGCTCACGAGAGTCCCCGGAGGCTAACCGCGCCGTTGCTCGATCGCGAAGAATGCGCCAGTTTCGAGGCTTACCTTTCAATCGCTCGAATTAGAGCCTTGCCGAGAGATAAAACTGATCGTGAATGAACTTTGAAACATTTTGGGAGCTTGGTACTTTCGGTACGGTAGAGTTTGATTTTTGAGCCTAAAAAATTCCTCGTTCTTCGCCCTCGGACGGACCTTGCATTCGCAATTGCCAGCGAGTGAGTCAAAAGAGAAGTCACTCGAGACGATATCTTACCTCGTGCGTCGAGAATTCGCTGTTTGGCGATTCGATAAAAAGAAATCCATCGCGTTCTTCAGTCTGCTCGTAAATCGTCACGTCCCTAGGAGGGCAATGTTCTCGGCTCTTTACGGCCAAGAAAGGGAGCCCCGAATGGCCCTCGGGCGCTTCTCGCATTCGCCATAGGGGACTCGCTTAATCCTCGGGATAAGTCCGAGATACGGTCCTACGTACCTCTCGAATTTATCCCTTTCTTCGACTCTTCCCTCCTTCGAGCGTGTCTCGGAATTTTCCAACGATTTCCCTGAAAGAGGAGTCGAAGGAGCGGAGAGTTCGCGGGGGTTGTCGGAGGGGGTTGAATTCCTCTCGAGGCGGTAGAATCGAAAGGAAGCGGCACCGGTAGGTTGTCAGTCGCGCGGTGACGTACCGTGGCATCGAGGGAGCCGAGGAGAAAAAAAATCTAAAGTAGCTTAGTGCCTCCCACGCTCGCCTCGTTGACAGGAGAGGTGGGGTGGCCCGTAGTCGGACGCGGTTCTTGGTTCGGTTGACGGTGACTCCTAGTTCGTCAGTCTGCCAGGTTCGGCCGACGCGGAATCTGCCTTCTTCTCTCGTCGTTTCGGATCAGGTCTTCGAAGCAGGTTTGTCCGAGGGACGTCGTATCGCCTCTTTTTTTCTCCCGAAAGAGACAAGCGCGCCTTTTATCTCCGTCAGCCCGGATCTTCGGGTTTATCCCGGTGTTTCCGGGATTACGAGGCGAATGGGTCTCCCGTCTAAACCGATTTCGAGAGAAAGCGTCCTCGAGAGAGGCGAGATTTGAAAACGTTCGAGGAATCGTCAAGTCGAGTCGGAGAATCTGCGTGGAAACGCGGGAAAAACGGCACGCGACTCGGTTTCTCGCAATGACACTCGGGTAAACGGTCTTTTAAATTGGACGAGATATTGAACCTAGGGTTGGAAAAACGATCGCGGGGGGTGAGACGAGGGCGTGGGTGAATGGAAGAGAGGAACGGGCGAATATTGTGTGCATCAAACGGGACCGCGTCATTTAGAAAATAATTAAAAATAATTGAAAAACACAACGTGTCACGGCAGACCTCGTCGGCCTGCATTGTGTCTCGCTGCACAATTTCCTTCCTTTATCCGTGTTTCTCTCTCTCCTTCTCGCACCTTCTTCTCGTCTCGTGTTCTCCACCCTGTCGTTCCTTTTCGTATTTTCCGCCTTTTCCCTTTGCTTTTTCGCACCCCTCCCTTTTTCCCCGGCGTGGCTGCAATCTCTCGTAATCCCGTGGAACAAAAACCGAATTGTCGTCCGGTAAAGATGGAAAAAGGTTCCGCGGTTAACGAGAACCCCGCGCAAAGGTACGGAAAAAGGGAATACTCGAGGACGACGTCGTCGAGGGTGGCCCTCGGCGAAGAAACCGTCGAAATCTTGCTCGAACGCGCTCCGTTCAAAGAGCCAACGAGAATAGGAAGGTTTTCACGAGAGCTAGAAGCATCTTCGATACGCTCGAACGATAACCGGTACAGTGCCAGCGGGGAAACGATCTCTCGGATCGTTTCTCTCCTCTCTTTCACGATTTTTCTTCGCGTTGGAAAATTGAAAGGAACACCTTGCGATCTCTGCTTCCTCGAGCGTGCCACTCGAAATCGGAACATCGGTTTTGAACGGAGATAAATGGCGACTATGGGAGAGATTTCTCGTGGAATCGCGTAAACGGCCTCGCATTTTAGGAACTCGAGGCACTCGGAAGTAATTCGAGGCGCGTTTCTGTGCGCGTAGACGTTCGTTTGAAATTCGTCGGCCACAAATGAGAGGCTGTTGCGCGATCGGAAAGTGAAATGGGACATCCATCGAGGGGATTCCTCGTGATCCTTGCGATCCTACTGGCTCTGGCAGAATTTAGTCTCGCGGAGAGACAGAGAAGACCGCATCGACCACGCACCAGAGGTAAATATGTCCATCAATGTCACTTCTTCGTTTCCCTCTCTTCTTTCTATCTTGGAAAATTCTACTTTGGAATTAATCACGCAAAAATTCCACGTTTCAATGTTTTTTCAAGAGAGATAGAGAGAACGAGGGATGATGCACGGAGAGATCGGACGATTCCGAGGGAATTTTCGGTCTTCCGGAGCTAAATAATCCCAGCGCGCGTTTCGCATCGCATTTCAATTGAATCCTCATGCTTGTTTTCACGCGATGTTAACTCCATAGGGCAATTCTCCCTTCGTGCTCGTTCAGAATATCTTGGAAATAATTCCTGCAACGAGCATTTTGGCCTGCAGGACGTTTAAACGTACAAAACGGCCGGACGATGCGCGAATAATAGCGAAACGCGAACGAACCACGATCTTTCCACTCCTCTCTCCGTGAATTTCGCGCACGTCAACGAACGACGATTGTTCTCCAAACGACGAAAGGCGAGAGGGAGAAAAATAATTCGTCGAGGCGATTACAATTGGAAGCAGTTCGCGGGTGTTAATCGTTGGTCGGGAATTGTCGCGTTTCGCCGTTCCGAGGAGCGTCGATTTACGTAGCCTCGCCGACAAAGCAGTCGCTCCTTTCGCTCGTTTTCTCGCGACAATAGATTTTTTTCACCTGCCAACCCCCGCTTCACCCCTATCTCAACCTTTTTCAGCTCTTTCTCCGTCCGCGCGCCGCCCCTTTCTCTCCATCCGGCTTGCGTACTCGCGTTTAATTGCACGATGCCCGGGCAGGATGTATTTTCATGGTAAACCTTACGGTGTTTCCGCCGCTGAAAAATACGGGAGCACGCCGAGTGGCAAAAGGGAGGAGAAGGCTCGTTGCTTGGACGGAGAAAGACGCCGAGTCGCTTTACACCGCGGCGTGCCAGCTCCTGAATATCATTTTCGGAATGAAACAATCCCGTTGCTCGAATAAACCTCGTTTCACCTTGAGACACACGTTTCTCGGGCAAAGATACCTTCTCGGAGGGTTACTCGCCCCTTGGCCCCACCCTCGAGTCTCCCTGCTCAAACCCTAAATTATTATATCTCTTTTCTCCTTGGCTACTTTGTCGAACGAAGCTATCGATAACCTCGTTACAGATTCCAGTAGATCAAGTCAGCTCGACCACTGCGTTCTCTTCTTTCTCTTCGTTCGAGGCACAATTGAGAGATTGACTTTTAAAAAAATCCACGCTGGAAATATTCGAGAGTCGTGGTCGTAGGTCCTTTTTGTTCCTCGTTGCGCACATTTTCCACAGTTTTCTATTGTTTTCCGGTGTTTCCCTTTTGGTCGCAAGTGCTCGCAGTCCGCGAGCATTTCGAGGAGCTCGACGGAACGCGCCGGAAGTCGCAAGGGGTTGGTGAAGAAGGCGAGGGTGGTGGAGGGGTTGTGGCGAGGCAGTTGTTATTTATTAATACATTTACGATTGTGCGATAAAGCGAGACGAAGTTGCCGGAGCAGCCATGACGAGCCTAATGGCCGAAGAAACTAGGAAGTTCCATAAGCCCCGTCGTTAACGACGTGGTTGCGTTAACGCGTCCTCGTCGTTGCGTTCGAACTTGTTCTTCGCGAAGCTTCCATCCCCCTCGATGAGGGAGAATGATTTTTCCTCGCGATATGGAATTAAGAATTCGCCAAAGATCGATGGAAATGTGTCGATGACAAGAGAAGAAACACGGAGAAGGAGACGATTTAACCGTGGAAACTGTCGATCGAGAATCGAGTCGGGGAGAATTTACGATATCTCTTGATACTCCGATCTTCCACGATTTCAATGAATCGAGTCGATAAAGTTGGAGGAGCTCCCGAGGTTACGCTCGAACGATACAAACCGAGGCTCGTCGTCGAGGAGAAATGACGAGTGTCATTAATTATCGAGGAGAATGCATCGAGAAGATCGGTCGGAGGAGATTTATCGTTGGAGAATAATCGCAATTGTAAGACAAGCTCGCGGACGAATGCCGCTGTGGTCTCGCAGGACGCGTTCTTTTCGCGTTTGATTGTAAAGTTGCTCAGTTTCCACCCTCTCTCGTCCGCAACCACCGCTTCCACTTCCTCCCTTCTACCTCTCGTCCTTCGCAACGACACGGGGAGAGAACTCTCGGTCGTGTGGATGGAAGCGCAAATTTACCGCGGCTCGGTCTTTGCATTTTTCATAGCTGTAAAACTGCAGGGTTTTTGTGTGTCGCGTTTCTCGCACTAACATATTCACCAGGTTCTCTCCTCTCGAGTTCTCACTCGTTGCACTCTCCGGTTGCTCTCTCTATCCATCTTTCTCTCTCGTACCTCTCTCGGCAAGACCCACGGATTGGCCACGGTAATTTGTGTTAAAGTCATACGCGCAAACCCCTACCGCCCACCTTTCGGCCCCCTTTTTCTCTCTACACGCTTGTTTTTTGCCCTCTCCCTCGTCCTTTCTTCTTTTGTCTGAAAACTGGCAGCGTGCAAGGGTGAAGGAAAGGGAGAAAGAGAGAGAACGGGTCGACGGACGCGGACCCTCTGAAATCTGGGTTACAGGCGCCCCGGAATAATTAACATCGAATGATCGTTTTTATTAGCTCGTAAATTTTTTAAACTCCAATGAAAAAACTGGCGATCTAAGGTTGCTTATTATTCCGCGATTCGACGACTAATCCCGCATACGCTGCACCCGTGGCGGACTGCACTTCCGGCGCCGGCTATCGCCCGGTGACGGAGCAACTATTGCAAATACGATAGACATTGGTCGTTTCGTTCGTGCCAGAGATACCTTCCTCCGTGATTTCTTAACTTTCATCGAGAGTCTTCGTCTCTTTCGTCGAGGAAAACCGGAAAGAGAAGTATCGATCTCTAGGAGTCACCGGAAGTCCAGCGTTCTCCACTCGATTTTTCTCCTACTCTCTCTATTTCTTTTTTTCCAAATTCAACTTGTCATTTTTACCGTCAACTGTTTCAGTCATGGAAGACAATTTCTGCGTTTCAATTTGCCATTCTTAAAATATTCTTTGTGGCCCAATTTGCCAAAGAGATTCTTCCACGTTTTCTTTTCCTTCGCAGTTTGGATTTATCTCGATTATTCCTCCAAATCTAGCTGCAAGTTTTGCACGGATGAAATTGGACACAGGTCGAAAATATACGTAATTGGAAACCAGGCGGTGAAGAAACGGCGGTTCGATGAATTTGATCGGCAAGATAATCGACGTCTACGCGGAGACCGCGGAAAGGTGGCAAGCGGAGGGAAATTCATTGCAGAAACCGTAACTCGAGGTTTACATTGAAATTCTATGAAATTTTATGCGACGTTATTCGAGGTAGCCGCGGCCCGCAAGAAAAAAAGCCATTCTTTCTTTCCGCCTCGTGAGAAAAAAATCTCTACTCATGCATATTGCACGGGGGGTAGAATCGGCAAAGGATTTAATTACTACGGCAGAGTACGATTAAAGTCCTCGAGATCCCTGAATATTTCGTACGTTTCTGTAAAATTATTCTTCCATTCAGGTTCCTTTTCTTTCTCCGATTTTTTCCACTTCTTCGTTCTCCATCTCGCGAGACCGCCTCGTATTCGTCGATCGATTTGCCCGATTTCCTTGGCTGATAATTTGCAAACTTGGAAGCACCGGGAGCCGATGCTTCCGCGCGAACGATCCTCCGAATATGGCGAGGAAATTTGCAAAGATTCGTCTTCTTATCCATGGAGAAAAGGAGGTAGCCTCGATAGAGTCGCACGATTGAGCACCGGCATGGAATGCGTGGGCTTTGTTGAGCGAAAAACAGAAGATCCAACGTTCGGTAGAAGTTAAATGGTTTTCAGAGTCGTTAATACTGTTTCGTGGTAGAATAGACGAGAGGCTGGGTTGGAGGAAGTCTGTCAGATCGAAGTCCTTCCTGTTGAATGCCTCTCACAATTCAACGCATTGCGACAAGTTGGCCCGCTTAACAGTTGACACTTCCGTCTCGAGATTCCCTCTTAACGTTTAATTCGCTGCATCGTCTCTCTCGCCGTTAAACGTCGACTGAATTTCTGCGACGAAAGGAGAAAGACATTTTCAATGGTCGAAAGAAGATTCAATGTACGACACGCACTTTAGCGAGCAATAGCCATCGCGTAAATCCTCGGCCCTAATCGATTTACGAGCCGGTCGATTCTCGCCCCGCCTTTCGAGAGCTCGTTAATGCTCCAGAAAAGAAGAGCAAAGAAGCGATAATTAATGCCATAAATTCGTTGGCAACTCGTCGAGTTCGACGGTATCTTTCCAACGTATCGATTCCACGGCGATCCAATGACGAACGATTTTTCTACGGCGCGTTCTCGCGTTCTCCGGAAACGCGGGACGGCCGTAACGTACCACTTCCGGTCCCTCGGTGGATGCGCGAGATATCGCCGCAGTTGGCGGGAAATTCACCATCGAAACGATCACTTCCGCGGCATCTTTTCGCGAAACGAGATATTTCATCGGACGAGAGTCTTCCCTTTGCACCCTTCCGCTCTTATCGACGACTTCCCCTTGGACGAAGTTGCTCCACTGATTTTTCCTCGATACACGACGAAGCTCTTTCGAGTTTTCTCTCTCTCTCTCTCGGTGAAAAACGATCCCTTCCGATGCCGTAAACTCTTCTCATTCGCGCTCGAACGAGTCGCGAAGACATCGACAGCGCCCTTGAAGAACACCCTTAGAGAACGCCCTTGGAGAACGCGGAGAGATTCACGGGGGAAAAAAGTTGCTTAAGAATATATCTATCGCGATAAAAGGACGTTTTCCTTCTTTCGAGATATTTGCCATGGGGTTATTAGATTTGTGGCTGGCTTTCGCGTCCCTCGGAGTAAACATACTTTTAGGGAGACACACGTGAGCTCTCGGCGTACGTCGCGACGTCAGCCTTCCACGGTTTATATCGAATTTCGTTCCTTCCCATCCCCTTCTGACTCGACCCCGTCGGAGGACGAAACGACGTCAAAATCCAAGGCGGATGGAACGATAAGAAAAATACTGTGGTATCGAGTTAAGGATTAATCGCGTTTACCACCCCTCCACCTCCCTCACATTCGATTCTCCCGAGGGACCAGCAATCCTAGAGTATTTTCGTGGCTCAAAATCGTGGATCGGGTGAAATTAATGGTCCAAACTTTGGACCACGGTAATGAGCAAAAAGTCTGCCGCTTTTGGAATAGCGAGAACTGGAAATTGGAGAACAAAGATGTAAACTGTATCTCTAGTCGTCTCTCTGTCTTGTTTTTTTTCACTGTGTAGGATGATTTTTGTCGAGAGGTTGAATTTTTATCCATCCGTCTGAACGGTGAGAGGTCGACGTGAGGGAGAAAATGAAGGATCGTTCCGAAAATTTGGGGTAAACTCGATCGAACCGCATGGCCTATCGCGGTAATTCGCCGATTCGCTGATTCACGGCTCTCGAGCCGCGAATTCTTGGCGATTTGACCCGAATGTCGCCTATGATACGCTCGTTAAGCGATTTTAAATTGGCTCGAGAGGGCAGAGCCCCTGCGTGAACGGCGCTCTGCTTCTCTTCCTTCGTCCCTCTCCTCCACGACCCCCTTGCTTTTCATCGAACTCCTCCGTTGGGACACGCAGACCCCGCGAGATCATTTAAATTGCGATATTTACGAGCCGACTGACCGACGACTCGGATAACTTATCCATTGAACGTTCACTTGGAGCTTCATCCTCGATACTAGTACAGAAATACGGTTGCAAATTAACTAGGCGTTAATTGACACTCGTATGATCGCGGAAAAATGTCATCGAGGGAGTAATTCGTAAAATGAAATTAGCTTAAAATCCTTGCAAACTCAAAGATCGCTTAAAGTACGGTTCGATGGAAAGAGGAGTGACTTGGTGAGATTGTTCGATTTTTTTCAAGTAATCCAACTCTCAACCCTTTTCGGACGGGGATATTTTTGAATATTGAGAGATAACCATTTTTTGGGCGATTCAAAACTGCCTCTTAATCAAAAACTTAGATTATTAATGTGTAGAAATGATAAATTAGGATTTGTGTAATCATATTTCAACGTTTGTATTTCAATTATTAAACTTTAATCGTACACACCTTCTAGACCTCAAAGGGTTAAGTTTTGGTAAAAGCTGTTCCTTAATCAGTAGTTTGAATGATATTTCATGGATTTTATTCGCTCTGTCAGATGGTTCGAGCATCTCGTATTCCTTTTCTCCGAGTTTGCTTAACGGTCCAAGGAGAAGTGTTTTGACTTGAATAAAAGAAATTTGCTGGAATTTTCACATCGTTCAAAGCTCCTTGAAAAGAAACGGAGAAACGGATTCCCGTTGTTATTTTCAGGCGAACCATGATCGACGGGTTAAATTGACGGGGAAAGAGGGTTGCGAAAATTCCGCGAACTATTGAACGCGATAGAAATAGAAATTACAGAACTCGAAATGTCGCGGAATGCAATATCAGCGACACTGGGATGAATTATTCGTTCGACTTCACCTTGACGTCTAACGGCACATCGATGCACACCTGAATAATTATCGCCGTGGGTGTAGAACGTCGAGATAAGGCTACTTGTAACGTGTCTCCTTTTATTTTATTTACTTATTTATATTCAAAGATTATAGAGCACTTTGGTATGCAGAACAGTCGACGAACCGTCCACGGTGCAAGTTTAGACTTTAAAAGATTAAAGAGAATCGCCGAAAGGCTTTCCAAAGAATGTTCCAAACTTTTCGACGATAGAGAATACTTGTAACAAGTATACACATATAAAAATAAACCCCCAATCGGATCGTTAACTCGAACACCGATGTGGATTTTCTCCAAGAATAGAAGACATATGGAAGATTACATTTTCCGGAAAATTAAGATCTCTATGGATAATGAAATTGAACTCTCAAATCGAAATCTCGATTGTTACTACAGGGAGGAGTTACGAGATGCTTCTAGAATTTTTCTGATTAACGAGAAATTATTTGGAGCACCTTGAGTTATTATTAACCAACTCCTTCGGTTGTTCAGCTTTCGCAAATGCGTGTAAAACTCCTGACGTTTATGGCTCGTTCATTATACACGCGTTCTTGGGATGCTCGATATCGCCAGACCGAGAGCTCGCGTAAAAGCCTCGGAAACTTTTTTGCCTCCCAAACAATGCCAAACCCCGCGGCAATCGATTCGATTCGACCTTCTTCGCCGAACACTCAAGATATCGAGACTCTTTTAACCATTTCACTCCCAGAACTCATTGAAACAATCTTAACCCCCTTGAGTACTTAATTATTTGAAGATTTTTATGCCTACAGAACGGATTTAATTTGATGCTATATCGATTAATGTGTAAAAGTAATACATTTTATTTGGAATACAGGTATACTTATAGTGGTGATATAAGTATATTTTTGTACCAACATTTAAATTACAAAATAGAAATAATTATATAGAACAAGAACCAACTTAAAGTCTAATAACTTTGTGCCGTGTGGCATTTTTCAAAACATGTCGGTAAATGTAAAGTTACCTGGCATTGTTTGCATTTCCAAGTGGTTTCTTTTCTTATTTTATGTTCATAACATACGATTTTCATCATTTTCACTATTTAATTCACTGTTATCATACAGCTCTAACTTTACTTCATTGGAACTATCATTTGGTTGTCATATAATGAATTTTTTATATCAGACATCTTAGGATTGCGTATCAATAAAACAGGGGTAACAATTAACCCGGCGTGTGTATACTCAATTTTTAAGGGCACGGTGTGTACACTGGGCCTTTCAGGGAACAGTCGGGTTTCCAAGGTTTTCTCGACTTCAGAAAAATCTGCAAAAATTCTGAGATACTTATTGGAGTGTCTACCATGTGGCCCAGCAGTTGCTAAAGTCAGGAATTTAAAACTGTTAGTTTTAAAAATGCAGAATGTTGAAAAATGTTAGAGAGAAATTTGAAGTACAAATTTTGACTGTTCCTTAAAAGACCCAGTATACACACGCCGGGTTGAGATAAGTGGATTTCCTTATTCGCAACTGTAAGATGTCTTAAACAAACGTCAATCAATTGTTTGCGATCAATGCCTGCTTCTTAAATTCAGATGACGAGTCTCACTCGTCAAATGTGCCCAAAGGGTTAACTAAACGAGCAGAGCCTCGATCTTCCTCATTTCCTAACAGAGATGAAATAAAGTGGCCTCTTTTGTGGAATCTCATCACTAGACTCCGGATGTTTATGCTAATTTCAAATTCAACAAATGCAGTTAAGACAAGAGAACCTATTTAGGGATTTGTTGCACTCGATAAATGTTACAACGAATACCATACTTTGGATATTTCGGATATATTTTTACATTATGTTCGTTTTGTGTATTTTAGCCGTATTCATTTTGTCATAAATCCATAAACATCCGGAGTCTACTCATCACGAATCTCAGGGCGTGATACCAGGATTTCCTCGCAAGAATCCAAAGGGAAAATTAAGAGTAATCGGCAGGATAGTTGGTCCTCGATAAATGCCACTCGAGTGGACAGTTTGAAGTGTCTGGGCATTTCGCGAACGGCTTTTTAACGTTGCGATTACACGATCGCTAATCCGGCAGCGATTCGAGTCGCTGGATCTGGGCCAACAACTTTTATCGGCCTAACTTTAGCGCGCGAACTCCAACGTTTAAACCATACACGATTGCCGCCAGTTACGCTCGCGTCTTCGCGCGTTTCATTCACCGAAACGGGGTCGTTTCTATTTATTGGTCGCGTAACAATTACCGCTCGAGTATAAACTCCATGACGGGATGCCAAATGAGCGAGAATCTTGCGTGATTTTCATCGACGATCCCTTTTTTTCCGGGTCATTTGGGAAAAAATTTAGGAAGAGGATTCAACCACGGAAGTGGCAATTGGAAGTCTGAGCGTTTCACTTCGTATTCGTTGAAGTCTTTTATGAAAATTTCCCGTTTCCTCGCTCGTTCTTGAAGGAATCGTTACAAGGACGACGACGATTCTCGACTTATCCCTGAAAAAATGGAGGAGAGGCCTCGGGACGGTAGAGACGAGCTCGAGGAAGAATCCGTGGGTGTTTGATACTTCCGCTCCCAACGAATGAGAATAGAATTCGCAACCTTACCGCGAATAGAGAAGGCCGACCGAAATACTCGGCGTTGTTGCGATTTTCCAACGACTTCCGCCTTCCTGCTGTATCGTAGATTCGCTATTTTACCAATCTTTCGACTTTCCGTTTGCTCGATCGGTTTCTTAATCGAATCAAGTGAATTTTAAGTGAAAAATACTTGAAGTTCGATGTACAAAAATGTTGCATCGACTAATAGATCGATTGATAGAGAGAAACTAGAGAAATCTTTGACAAGACCAGTACACAGTGGGACGAATCGACAAGCTAGGTAGAGAAAAATCAGCAAAGATTCTAGATTATGAGAAAACTATTGAAAGTCAATTTCCTCAGTTGATTTTTTATCCACCTAGATTATCCATTCGATTTATTCTGCGAATCGGTGAAGGCGCGTCTCGTTAGAAGGTGAAACGTGGGATCTCGAAGTTCAATAGCGTGGACTTCATCTACGGAAAGAAGCTATCGGCTTGCGACTGCAAATAGTAATGACTCGTCGTCATTGCACAAGCATAATTAACGTTTCTTCGCGAGTAGCGCGTTCAACGAGTCGATTTGTCCCGTTTGCGATGCAAAATACGAGGAGAATAACGTTCAAAGAGCGTCACGAGATCAATGAAAGTGACCCACGGAATCAGCGAGAGTTCTCGTCGTCCCAACTGCCTCCAATTTCAATTGTCAACTCGCAATTGCCGAGGATTTCTCAAATTTAAACAAATTTCTCAGTCATACTTTCGAAGGAGTCGCGAAAAACGAAGGAAGTATCGTGCAAAGTCGTAGATTCTCCTCTTTAACCTCGACTCGTGGCTCGAAACGAAGAAGAGAAGCCAGATGCCTCGACCGAGATAGAAATCCTGAGCTCGTAACGAGCTTCAGGCGAGCGAGTGAATTTTTACGCTTCGTCTTTCCTCGTAGGTTTGCACGAGAGCCTCGATAGGTGGAAAGTGCGAGGGAATATTTCGTTGGAAAATGGACGGTGGTCTGTCGATTAATTATGCATCGGCCAGGAGCCCTCGAATCGACGCTCGTCCGAGTAATTAACGGAATCTACATCCTATCCGTCCTCCAGTCGCTTCTATCCGGGAAGAATTTTTCTCCTCGGCCGATCGAGAGAATTCAGAGGCTCGTAACCGACACGATTACGCGCTAATTAAAACGCCACTCGAGCGTTGATGTCAGGCTGACCGTAGGTGTCATCCGATCGCCGGAAAGAATGAGCGGTTTGCGCTGATGTCATCGCGAGATAGGGATAAAAATGGAGAAGGGAACAAAGTGTAATTAGTTAGAGTTGGAATTAGAATACGAATTGGCCCGTTGTTCTCGCGACGAGCACCAAAGACGGATGGAAACGTGGAGGGAGCGTGCGCCGAAGGAATCGTTTCCTCGGAGTTTCGTAATCTACTTTGCATCCGCATTTTCTCGTAACTCCTCTTTTTTTTTCTTTTTTCTTCCACTCCCTCGAAACCGTAGGTTGTACACTAAATATCCTCCGACAGTTATCACCCACGCTTCTCGGACAGTCCGTCGGAATTCCTTCTCGGGTTTTACCGAATTTCGTGGAGTACTTTTGCGCCCACTTTGCTCCGATAACGAGAATTCGGATTATTTATTTCCTAACATTCGTTCACCCACGATGCTCGAGTTGGATGACAGAGGCGCGAGGAATTATGACTTTTTACGACCTCCAATGAAGATGGGATGTAGGCGAGGCTGAATTAAATGGCGGCTCGAAATTAGTAGCTCTCTCGTCTGTGCACGATGCTCCATGTTCTTCCTCGGACAAAGGACGCCTTCCTTTCTCGCCGACAAAGAGATCGTGTCTTCGACATTGACGCGGAATTTTTCTGGCGATGCTCCCACACGACTTTTTTTTTCTTTCTCCCACGTCGAGAAAATATGTCGGGGAAGAAGATGACGCTTTTCGATTGACAGCCGACAAATCGCTTTCAAGGAAACGAAACGGTTAATTAATCGTTAACCCAGTAAATCGTCGGAGGCACGTTTGTTAATAGCCGGTCACTCGACACTTCTCGTTCATTGGAAACGTCACTTTTTTAAGGCAATTTGAGAATAGATTTTGAGACGAATATTTTCGAGGCGTTCACGGAAACGTCACGGTTCGATTACGTGATGAGAGAAGACTGGATTTAGATACGTCACGAGATTGTTGATTCATTATCCATGGTATTTCTGTAAACGCGAGGAAACCGCGCAACGTCATTGAAGCTAAAACGGTGGTTTTGCGATCGGATCGTCAGGATGCAGCAGGCACGACATGATGTCACTGTTTTCCGTCCGATGCGTCTCGATTCCTCGCGATGAACTCATCGGGGTAGTGACATAATTGGCAACGTATGCAGCCTCCCCTTTACTTTACTTATTTACATTGCGAATCGAGAGAGAGAGAGACAGGGGGAGAGGAAGAAAAAGGGGGACGAAAGAATGCACTCTGCGCTAATGCGTTGCTGCACTTACGCAAAGTCGCCTGTGTAGACTTTGGATCGTTCGTTCCAACGCGGAGACGACTGCATCGGTCACCCAGGTTGCACTTTGCACATTGAATTACATTTTGGGAAAAAATCTTGCAATTTTCTGTCACGCGAGTAGAAACGAGTTGGCCGCAAAGCGCGAAAGCTCCCTTCGAGAGATCGTTACGGAAAAAAGGCTGATCTCATCGACGAATAGAGATTACGAAACGCACAAAATAATTTGTATGCGCTCGGAGAAAAGTGTTGCAGAACGTTCGTAGAATTGAGCGTAATTAACGAACAAAACTCGTCCGATTGACGGATGAATAATTTATGACGATGGCGCGTGCATTTTTCAAGGCTCCGGGATTGTGTTCGCTCTTAACCGATCGTATAATACCGTTTAATTTTTATTCAACGTTCCGCAATACCCTGGGAGGCTCGTACTCGTCGAATCTCGACGCGATAGTCGATAATCGAGTTCGGCTCGGTGTCAATGGCTTCTCCCGAAATCGGAAGTGTACGGAAGATCCTACATGTCGCAGGGTTGATCATTGATCTCATCGAAAATAGCCTGTCCCTTTTATAATTCAACTCCATTTTCGGAATACGGGTCAACCATTATCTTGACGCGATTCGATATCAAAGTTGCATAACGAACTCTCATTGTAATTACAATCGCATCGTTCGCGAGGATTCCTGCGTAAGGCGCGTGAGATCATTCGGATGATACTTTTAATATTTCCATGACTCATTCGCATTAGACGTGGAACGAAGTACTTCTTGAAAAAAAAAATGTCAACGATAATACAGTAGAAGTGGCAGAGAAATTTGTAGAACGCGGAGACCTTTCGACGATAGAGTTTTGACGCAGCGATGATGTCGGATAATCGAAGCGCGTTTCGGTAACGATACGATAACCGATGCATCCTCTTCCCGCCCTCGAGTGCCGTAAATAACGTCCAGGTAAAACGAATTGTCGATAAATAAACGTTCGGTCCGCGGATACGTGTCACGTACCGGCAGAAAGCTCCGGCGATCGTTATTTCATAACAGTCCTATCGGTTTTACAGCCGGTCTCTTTCTCCTCTACCTACGCTCTGTCGTTTTTCTTGTCTCGGAACTTCATTTGCACGCTGACTGCTCCGCTTTTGTCTCTTTGGGACGCGTCTGTTCGAAATACACGAGAATAATAGGCAAAAGTACAAGAATAATTGAACCGTGCGGTTGAATGTTGACGAAGGCCGAGTTTCGCGACTTCGAAGAGCTTCTCGTCGACGGAGTTCCGGTTGATTCTAGACACAACCGGCAACCTGATATCTTTTTATCTGCGTTCCTTGAATTCTTAGCTACATGTTTTGCCCGACGCATCATGTTATAACGAGTCCCCTGGGATTCGCTCGTAACCGCGACTTTCTCGCGCTTATTTCACAGAGTGGCGGGAATTGGAAAATAACTTTTTTTGTGCAAATTCGTGGACGTTCTTGGAAACGATAAGATAGTTTGGTCAAAGAAGGACATCTCCTCTCGAGAATTGTACTTGAGAATTAGAAGGTGCAGCGAGTTGCGTTCCCCTTACCTCGACACATTCTCGTCGCGTTATCGCAGGATCGTCGCGCGACATAATTCGCATTCCTGCGATCTGCCAACTCGGGCGAAGTACAACGGACCCATTCTACTCGCAAAGTGTCTCTGAAACGACGTCTCTCGTAAACCAGACGCGCATTCCGAATCCGAAGTCAGGTAAATCTTCCAGGGATCCTCGCGCATGGCGTGCGTTAAATCTCTGTCGGAAGTTGCCACCGCATGGGCACGAATTTTGTTAAATACTTCGTATCCGTGATAGCATGAACTGCGACTTTGCCCTCGATACAATCGATAGGGTCTGTAGAAATAAACTTCGAAAGCAATCCTCGAATCGTTGAGTAGTCTGGTCTTGAAACGTCCAAGAAGTCCGGCGTTACTCCACGCGCTATTTTCATTCACGCGACTTACGATTGCGAATCTTCTCTCCAAGGAGACGTTAATCGATTCTCCTAATCTCGCATCGACGTTCACGTGCGTCGAACAGGTTCCTGACGAACAAATTTTTCGTTTTAGTTTCGCAAAACTCGACGAAGGGCAATCGAGAGTCACTGTCGCATCGAGCGGATGAGAGCGATAAGCGGAGAGTCGCGCTCGAGGAGGGTTATCGGATAGTTTACGCATGCAGTCGGCCGTAGATTATTTGGTCGATTTTGCACGTACGAGGTGCTGAATATTTAACGCGCCTCGAACATAATAGACGCTCCATATCTGTCTCCGTGGCTCTTGAAAGCTGCGCGATATCGTGGATTGAAAGGTCGCGTGGAAATACATTCGGCTGTTCACGTCGCGAATTCTTCGAACGATGTAATTGTTACGGTAAATTGCCAACAGATCGGACACCGAAAAGGCATTTGTCACTCTTGAACGATCAATTGCAATCTTGGAGTTATCGATTGCGGCACTCGGCGCGCGGGTCGATTGTGCGGATAAGTTCCCTTGAACGTCGATGGCATTTGCCGAGGTGAAAAGAATCGTGTAACGGAAGGTCTATTACTTAGCGTTTGCTTCGTAAATGTTGTAAAACGTTGAATCTATCGATGTTTCGATGCTATCGTTAATCGATTGCACGAAGATTACATTAGGAGAGAATACCGCATCGACGATCCTGCCAGGTGACGCACGATTACGTGCCTCATCGTGTAATCTTGCCACGAAGCGACGAAATGAATAAAATAAAGATAAATAAAAAGGGGAAAAAAGGAAATTGTCGCAATATCGTCCAACGAAACGCCAAAAGTCTAAACGTAGTCTACCGCCTTTCCTCGCGTTTGGCACGTCCCGTCAGAGCAGTCGAGCCGGCATTAATTATGACGTTTAAATTGCAAATCGGCAGGTAAAATTCGCCACGAATCCCTGGCGTACGTCTCGGGCAATATGGCTCGAACGATGCATGACAGAGATATATTTTATAGTCGAACGAGCGGATGCATCCGAACGAGAGGAGGACGCGTGTGCTCGTGCACGTGCACATACGTGGCATTTAAAAAGCGCGAACCCGCGACTCCGCGTGCTCGTTTATCGACGAACGTGTCGCGTACGCGAACTCCCCTCGCGGCAGCCTGCCGGGGCTCGGGGATTTTTCATGCAAATTCGCTTATAAAATCGACGTTAATTTTTATAAAACGATTACCGGGACCATTTAAGCGACAACGACGTTAACCAAACTGGGCCTTCGTTGCGGCAGTTGCATCGTCGAACGGCTCGAAAATCACGTCTCTCCCGTTTCCTCGTCTGCCTTCTATTCCCACTTTTCTCCACTATCCCGGGGATATTTCGAGAGATTCTCAATCCCGTTGCGTTTTCGCGCTCTCCGAAGAGCAAATCTAAAGCTCGAATCTGACAGCGTGTAGCAAAGTTCCAAGGGCGGTTCTTGCGCGAGTGAAAAATCGCTGGAGCAACGGCGATACTGGCGGGTCGACGAGGTAAGAGGCTGGAACGACGAGGAATAGACGAGAGTAAACTTCTCCCGCAGTCCATTAGAAGCTCACGGACGATTTAGCAGAAGGCTGCTCTCGGTCTTCCGGGGGCCGGCTTTTAGGACCGCAATTTGATGTCGCTGGTCGCTTGTCATGCTAATATCCTCCGCTCTATATCGTCCAGAGTTTTTCCTACGGTCTGACGTATGGTTTCGCGCGTAAAGCAACCGGCGAACGCGTCGTTGAGCACCGAGCAGAGGGAGAAAACGTTCGCCTCTTACATTTTACTCGAGGGCTTTCGCTCGAACCACCCCTGCGGGAAGTCCTTCTGCTCTCACGTGAATTAGACGTTCGCTCGGTTTAAAGAGCCGACGAAGTTTCGACGAAAAACGAGTCCTTTTTGGAAAACTATTTTCTAATTTTTTCCCCTCGCTCAGGGTGCAACCCTTGGAGAGATCGAGTTCCATCCTGTTCACTGCGATAACCGAAAGCAATATCGGCAAGAATGATAATGACGGTAATAACTGGATGCATCAGTCGCGGCTGCAGCAATCTTGCACATTATGTCGCGTTAATTTAATGAAACCACGGTCGTCGCTTATCGCAGCTCGTTTAATTGCCCTTTCTTCCGCTTAAAGAGATTTACACGGAGCGCACGCGCTCTTCGTCTTTCATCAGGGGGTTGTTTTTCGTAGCTTGGGATTTTTTTACGATGTTTCTCAATGTTCCTCGGTACTGGAGTTTCACGAAAGACGAAGCGACTCGGAGAAGCGACGGTTTTTCGTTCCGGGGATTCCGAACGATCGAGCAGTTTGGCGGGAAACTTGCCATTAACATTTTTATTGGCTGAGAAACGAGATGATAATCCGGGAGGGTGAAATATTGAGGAAGGAACGCGCGCACCGCCTGTCGGAAGTGCAAAGTAGGTGGATGGAAAAGTTTGCATAGCTTTTTGTCTCGAAAAGACACAGCCGTTGTACGCCAGGGTCCTTCGGCGTTACGCTAACGGCTCCTCGAGAACCCATGTTTAC
The DNA here is from genome assembly GCA_910591515.1 of Cerceris rybyensis. NCBI lineage: Eukaryota > Metazoa > Arthropoda > Insecta > Hymenoptera > Crabronidae > Cerceris > Cerceris rybyensis. The sequence goes on from OU342802.1 coordinate 858,748, forward strand.
AATATACATTTTTATAGCCTCGATTCCTTTATCACTCTCGCTCTTAACTATTTAACGTGTAGAAAAGTTTCCAAAAATTCACGCTTCTCTCGCTTCCACCTCCTCCGTCGAGAGTGACTTTAACGATTCAAAAAGACCGCCGAATCGTTCGCGGGAAAATTTGAACCTTCTCTTCTCGTCCATCGAAGTTCGATCGAAGTCTTCGAAAGACGACAAAATAAAGATGCTATTCTTGGCGAGTCGCAAGTAAAATCCGCTCGTTTCTTTTCGCAAGACTATCCACTTTTTAGACGCACTCTAACGAGGACATTAGTATCGCGTGCAACGGTCCGTGCACCGCTGCAAACCTTGGTTGCACTTTTCATCGTGTTTTTGCCCGCTTTAACGCGACCAGAAACAAAGAAACTGTGATGCTCCGCAGAAACACGACGAACGTCTCGATGTAGAAACGAAAATAAATCCTGTAACTCCAAAAAGTCACCTTCAAAATGGAGAACACAAGTTGGAGAATGTAAACGATTATCGCAAACAAGCTAGCCGACAAAAGGCTGTGAATTAATTTAACGTGGAAAGTCTCGAGAACGATCTCGGCCATCTCGCGGGGTAAGTTTGAGAGGGTTGCTTTATGGTGCGAGTGTCTGCGTTGGAAACGGGAGACGTGAAACGAGAGGGAGCCCGTGTAATACGCTTCGATGGGGATTAAGAGGAATTCCTGTCGTTCCGGGAGTTTGGTTTTGCGCACGATGCAGCGGGAAATGACGGTGCCGGGTGTCGAGTGGCGAGTGGCGAGTGGGATGATTGAATGTCGTTCTCTCGTGTCAAAGCATACCTAATTCTCGCCTCTGTCGTCCACAACCCGATCGCTCGATACTTTCATTCTTTATCCTCGAGCAAACGATTCTCTCGTATCGTTTACCACCATAGAAATTCTCTCGACCCACCGTTAACCATATTTCCCACCTACAATTCTCTCGGTTGACCGATACTGTCTGCACAAATTGGAGAATACGCATTTATTGTTCATTTTACCTTGCAATTTGAGAGACGACGAGAGTTTATATCAAATAGATTTATAATTGAGCTACTTTCGAGGCTAAATACACAATGTTGGAACACGTTCGCTCAGCCTGAACGATCTTGGAGAGTGGTGCAGAAATTTTGCACGCCAGGGCCGTCCTTGGCGAAGCACTGGCTCCTTCATCTCTCGACGACGGGAGTTCGTATCAAATAGATTTTTAATCCAGTTACTTTCGTGGCCAAGAACACAATGTTGCAACACGGTCACTCTGAATGAACAAGTTAGGAGAGGCGTGCAGGAATTTTGCACGCTAGAGCGGTCCTTGGAGAAACACTGGATCCTTCCTCCCTCGGCGACCTTCTGATACTAACTTGAGGTGACATTTCAGTTGGCAGTGTACAAAAACATTTGTACCGTTTTTGTCCTGCTGTTTCCTCGCGCAATGTTTACGAAAATTATCGTTGATCTCTGATGCGGAATTGTCAGTTTTACAGTGAAATACATGGTGCCGAATGTACCTGACGTAATTGCAAAAGAGGGAGAAGATTTTGCCCTCTCCGCAGCGATCCAATAGTCAAAATGACGCTGTCGATTTTGCACGAATCGATCAGCGAAACTGAACTATCCTGAATCGGACCACTGAAACCGGAAGCTGCAGTTGCCGTTTGTCTGTAATACAATATTTACTCTCCGGTGCTCTCTACTTTTCACACTTTTTCCGTCGCTTGACACTGAATCCTGGCAGGAGGAGAAAACAGGAGGCTGGTTTCAGTGACAAAATCACGTTGATACCGAGAATTTCCACTTTTTTCTCGAGTTTCGCCATTTCGACGGAACTGTCGGCTTTTAACGATTATTAAATTTGATATTCAAGAAATCTCTCTAGGGAGTAGATTTTTTTTAATCGTTGGAACGAGGAGAATCGTATTTTTAATCGGAGATCGAGAAGAATTTGAGAATCAGAGAGGAAAAACCTATCGTCGAGACGTTGGTCCATGTAGAAAGTCGAAACCGACTCGCTAGGGGGAAGTACTTTCTATGGAATCTACGGTGTCGCCTTTGAAATCTCATCCCTCGTTGCAGTTGCTCCGAATTTATATTAAATACCAAAGGTGCGCTATTATTGGATCGTTTCTCGCTCTTCCTCTTGAGCCACGATGCCTCCCGGTGTCCTCGAGAAGTCGGCTCACACCGTAAAATCGATTCGTCCTCAAGTTCATAATGTTTTCTATAGAATTATATTTCCCATCGTGAATTCCGAGAAGCTGGATCACATTTACGTCAAATTTTCTACTTCTCGAAAACGCATCCCACAGTTTCTCGATGCCGAGAACTCGAAGCTTCAACTCCCTTTTTTTTAGCTCTGAACTACTTCCGATTGATCGTACATATTTATTTTTATCTCAATTAACACGAGGTTCTGTGTAAAATATATTTCCAATTCGTCAAAAGAAGACGGGAATATTTAAAAAAAATAAATAAATAAGAATATTTCCTTTTTTTTCACCGTTCCAATCGAAATTTTGCATTCGTCGCGCGTGAAAACGTCTCACGACCCGCATTCGTGCAATTTGTAGAGATAAATTGAAATCTCTCGGCGGGTGGGAATTTTTAATAAACTCCCCGGCTTTCTTTTCTGCGCAGCGTGCACTTTGACACAATTCAAATGCAGAAACGGGGAGTGCATCGAGAGCAACGCTCGCTGTGACGGCCTGAAGGACTGCCACGACGGTTCCGATGAACTCAGCTGCCGTGAGTATATTCCTTTTACATCGAGCAAATTAAAAAGAGAGAGAAGGAAAAGGAGGCTTCTCTTTAATTTGCTTTCGCTTGTGTGCCAGTGTTCGCGTTCGTGTGGCTGCAGACGTTAATCATCGTGCGCGCAACGAATACGCGGATCGCATTCGCACAGCCGCGAGCGAATTTTATCGAAAAACGTCGGGCATCGAGGTCCTTCCTTTTTTTTTACAAATTAATGCCTCAGAACGGCATCGTTTCTCTCGTTCGAGCTCGATATCCAGCTTCGATCGTGGCTGCGCGACCGATTTTGCTTTCGTTTTCACCTCTGTTGCATCCTGTTCTTCTTATTCTTCTTCCTATTTTTCTTTTTTTCTTTACGGACGATGCCGGAAAATATGTAAGAGTTTCCTCGAGGAAACTAAACGATAGAATTTAATCCCATAACAAATAACCTGCTTAATACGATGAAAATAACCTGGCAATAGTTTCTCCCGGAATCGTTGGTTAAAAAGTCCGCCAATATTTGTACATATCGATTTACTCTCACGCTCGGTTTCGTAAATGAATTTCATTCGAGCCGGTCGGAGAACCGGGCAAACTCAACGTTTCGGACAAACAATTGCGCTCCTGTCGTGAATTAATTATAGTAAACAGAAGTTTGACACGCGATCGCGCCGCGTTTATCGACTTTTCGATATTTCCGAATCTCCCCGCAACCGGACGTTTGTTCATGATATCGTATTCTCCCGCGAATCTCGGCAATTGAACGAGGAAAATACCGATTTTCCTCGATCCTACGCGAGCTCAGCTCCAAAAGCCTCTTGAACGGCTGTCTGTCTTCCTGTTGCTGGCCTATTCTACTGACGAGTGTTGCAACTCTCCGAAACGTCGCTGCTCGTTTCTACCGTTTCACGTATTTCCGCGCAAAATGCTCCAGTCGACCGCGTCATGCTTTCCTCGCAAAATCCCTTCATTTTGATCCCATTCGGTGCTCGTACGGCAGGTGTTTTTGCGATGGAACACGACAAACGAGCTTTAAATTCTTCTCAGCAAATTTTTCCCACGTATCGTTTGTATCACGGTCTCGAAATCCACCTGAAATAGTTGATCTTAACATTCTCTCAACCGGTAGTCTATTAGCCCTGTTGCTCGGCTCATTTATACCTCACATTTGTTTTCCTTCCAGTCATAGGGATCAGGCGAACGAAGGTTCGCATTTGAGGAAAAATAAAATGTAGAAACAGGTAGACGTAAATGTTAGATACATTGAATATCACAAAGTAATACTTAGAAACATAGTATTTATTAAAATATCTCCATTTCGAGTCGTATAGACCCGAGGAAAACAGCAGGGTTAATACGCTTTTCGGACCGAGCGCTTTTGGAGTTTGACATATTAACCCTTTGCGCTCCAAATTATTTTATTAACTTTTTGAACAGATAAGCAAATATAATCTCGGAAAATTGTCTACTGTTGATTATTCGTTTTTATTTAATACTAGGAACAATTGTACATACTGCGGTGTATTCCTGTTAAAGTGCAAAATTATTGTTGATTTTGAAAAGTCGATAATTAGTATATGAAACGTTAAGTGTCACAGAAAGCTGTGTCGAGTGTAGCTCGACATAGGAGTGCAAAGGGTTAATCGTTTGCCACGGCAATTAATAAATTCTTATTTATCATTTACTGTGCCAAGGACTCAGCGATGAGAATTTGTAACTTTCAAAGAGATATCGGTATCAGAAAAGTATTTGCGATCTAGTGACCGGTCACAAGGGGTTAGGATGTTTAAAAAAAACTGTCGAGTGAAATCATCATTGCGATACAAGTCGAAAAACCGTGAAGCAAGGAAAGGGAAGAAGTGCAGCTCGCGAAAAAGGGGTTGTCCCGACTCCCTCGGTGCGTTTGTAACGTAGATACGCAAATGAGAAATTATTGGAAGGCGTCGGAGAATGATAGACCCGCGGGAGGTTTTGACGGTACTGGAGAAAAATCGTTGGCGATATCAGCAACAAGAGAAAGCACACGGGGGTTGCGTTATTTATCTTGGGTTGACGTAGCACGTTATGCGCGTCGTTTGCACGCGACTGCGCTGGAACTAATCGCGAATGGGCCACGACGTATTACGATGAGCTCAATAATTATAATAGCTGTGACAATAACAATAGCGTGCTCACGGAGGTGAACATTCAGGGAGAGAAGGGAAAGGGAGAAAAAGAAAGGTAGAAAGAGAACGATAAACCGTAGTCGCCCCCCATGGTCGAGGCCGTTGCACTCTGCATCCCACCCTTTCTGGCAGAAACCAACCCTTCGATCCACTTCGTCTCCCTTCTCGATGATTATTCTCGATGATCCTGATTATTTCCATCGTCTTGGACTTTTCCCGCGGAAAATGAATCTCTTTCGGCATCGACGTTTTCTCGATCGCGAGATTCTTGCAAATTGCGGCTCGATTCCAGCCGCCTCTCGTGTCCTGGAAAATTGTGAAATTCAGCGTGGGAGATTTTTGCGAAATCCGCAAGATTACATCGACAGAGTTTGCCGCCGCGTGAAATATTGCGTTCAATCAGAGCACAACTTTTGCGAGCAACCCTCTCTCACTCTTGCACTCTCCTTCTCTTCGTCCACCCTTGTTTTTAATTCGTCGCAGTCTTCATTAGCGGCGTTAATATCGGTGCAACGCGGTGAAAAAAAAACATTCCCTGCCAAATTCAAGATAGCCCCTTGCCGAACGAGATTTAGCGGCGTTTATTAAGCCGCCCTAATAACCGGGCGCAATTTTAATCCGACGTTAATCTCCCCGGGCCCGTCGCCGAACGTTGCTCCCTTCGTCCTCCGCCCTTTGCATCGGCTCAGCCCCAGGAATTTCGCATTTTCCCTCGTATAATCCAATTTTGATTCATGACGAACGTTCTGCCTCGAGTTTCTCCCCGTAAAATCGGCCTGCCGCGAAACTACCGAGGGATTTTCCTCGCGACGATGGATGTTTACCTCATTAGCCGCAAAACTCTCCCGCGTTTCTAGTCATTTTTATCTCGATTTCCCCTCTAGCTTCGACTAAATGACAAAAATTACATTTACTTATCTCAAACTGTCAATTTTAACACGGTGTTTCGATTTTCGAAGACTTTCCATTCAGATCGGGTTCCTTTGCGATTCTACGAGCAGATAGGCCTCAAAGGTGAAAAAGTCGCGGATTTTCTTTGCCTCTCACGTATCACGATGCAATCGAGCATTTGCCAATTTCGATCGAAACGATTTATATTCCTCGATCGAGTCCCGTTTGTTCTCCGTTCACGCAGCTGACCCGGCAAATCGATTTAAATCGTAACTCGATTTCAACGCGTGCCACAGCGCGCGATTCATTCGAATCGAATTAATTCCCTCCTCGCGCTTATGAAATTTTTCCTCCTTCGTTGTTCGATTTTCCCTACACTTTTCCCCTATTCGCCAAAGGATAAAGGAAACGTGAAAGATTCCTCGTGGTCCTCGAAGAATCGGCTGTTGGACTCGTGCAGGATCAATCGTATCGATAAGGCCCGATTATTTGCGTATCCGCGAGTCCGCAGGAGCAAAATAGAGCAGGGCGTGGATTGGTATGGTACTTACAAACAATGCATTCCATTCACTCGAAGCGTGCATTGTAACTCGTACCGTGTATCGCCGGGACCATAGTTTTGTTCCCCGACAGATCGATTGTTCCAGCCGATTCCCCATAAAAATCATACCAATCGGAGCCGAAACGATAACCGCTTTCAATGTTGTATCTTGTTAATAATTCGGCAGCTTTCAATTTTTAGTCGACCATGCTTGGAAATACTCATGAAAGAACGTACATAGTTTAATCCTAAACGATACATTTTCCTTTATCAACGTTCACGATGAAATTGTAAACGATTCGGTTTTCCTCTCGAAAATTTCCATATTTTGTCATTTCGATCGGCAGCCACTTTGACGATAATTGTACGACTATCGCGGACGTACTGAAAGTAATTACAGCCGTTGAACGTTACGAGCGGGTCTCTTCGTGTTTCCATTAACCGTTGATGTTTCCTCGAACGTCCACTATTTCCCGCCGTCGATATCTTCGTTTTGCGACACGCGAAAAAGGGTTGCACACGCGAGCCCCGGAAATGTTCGAACAGCTGGACGGAAGTGTCGATGAAAAGATTCTATATAATGCACCTTCATTTCGGGGATAATTTTCAACTTAGAAGAGTCTTTAACGTGTTTCGATGCTGCAAAATCTCTCTTTGTCGCTTTCTCTGTGTCCTCTTTTCCTCCTACGATTCCCTCATGTTCGACTTAGCTTTTTACGTGTCGCTGTCAATATTTGATGTCTCAGTGTATGTAATTTGTGTCAATTAAGCGCCGCAACGAATTTGTTCGTGGGCTTGATCAGCTTTCAGTAGATTCTTTCTGAAAACTCGCTCCTCTTGGAAACGTTCCACCGTCATTTACTCTCCCGCGTCTCTGCTCGACGTCAAAGGCAAAGATATCCAGTTGGAAAATACTCGAAATAATTATTCCAACGCTTCTAAAATAACCGATTCGAACGACGAGCAATGGGCCAATTTATGAGGAGCATCGCGACTGATATCTGCACTCGAAGAGCCGTTGATCCTCGATCGTTTAGCTAATTGCCGACGTAAATTCGAGTCACGGAGGTAGACGTCGGCCAGCCCTGTACCTCCTTGTTCATTTGTAATCTCTTCCGTGAAATTTCCTCGAGTGCGTGCTAATTAATAGCAAGCCGCACTCGTGGCTCGCTCGAATCCACTTTATCTCGAGACTAATTAATTTTCCTCGAGCTTTCTTGCCTCGATCTCGTCATCATCACATTCCCGATCCATTCCTCCTCCTCTTTCATCCGATCGCGTAAACCTTTCGTCGTCTCTCTCTTTCCTCCGCTCTTTCAGATTCCATGTCGTGTCCTTCCGTGTTTTCTCTCTTTTCCGTGTACTTTCTCTCTCTTTCTCTCCTGTGTGCTCTCGTCGGGGATCGACTGGTTGGGTCATCTTGTGTCGTTGCGGCGAAGAGTCTCGACTTGTCTCACTCGTACTCGAACGAGCTACGATTCTTGCAGCATGCAGAGAGGACCAGTTCGAATGCACCCCCGGTTATTGCGTGGCCATTAAGAGACGCTGTGACGGTTACGTGGATTGTAACGGTGGAATGGATGAGGAGAATTGCGAGAACATGAGTACGAATTTAATACATTAACGTTTAAAGCGCGCGCCTCGAACGTCTCTGGATCTTCTTGGCGGGAAACGCGCTACCGGAAGTCCAAGTGGTACCGGTCTTTTGTGAAATTAATCGAGCATCGTTCGAGCCGAGGACAATCGACTTTTTTCATTGGAATACCGTAGAAAGGATGGAACTGACTGTAGGAAATATCGCTGGAAGAAAATCTCTATTCTGCAACGTCAATTAGAATCTCCTCTCTTGATTTTCGCGACGCATATTTCCGCGTGGGCTTGGCGCTACTTTCTCCAACCTGCCGGACGAATTATTTAACGACTTGCTCGATAACCTCGCCTATAAATTAGTCTCAGTTGACGTGGATATTTAGCAGGAATGACGTGTATGCATTAACCGGTTGAAAAAATTCACGAAACTTACCTGAGAACTCGAATCGCATTTTAATTGTATTGCACTCGAGTCTTGGCCAAACTTCTTCGAAACTCCTCGTCGGTAATAGCACAAAAAAGAAACAAATATTCGGAGCTCCTTAAAATTCCAGAATTTCATGGGTCTCCGAAAGAAGGCACCCTTCTCTCCTAATAATTCCGTTGACGTAAAAATCCTTCCTCGAATTTCTCCTGATTTTTTGTTTACCCCTTTGATTTTATTTTCCACCGAATAGCGAGATGTCGAGAGGATGAATTCGAGTGCGCCAGTGGATCATGCGTTAGCCAAAGTGCAAGGTGCGACGGACGTCGTGACTGTCCAGATGCATCCGACGAGTATAACTGCAATGGTATATTTTATTTCATTTTTTTCCACGTTTATTTCTCTCCTTCCTATCCTTTGCCCTTCCACCGTTGTCGCGTATTTGATCATTGTATTTTTTAAATTAAAAATAAATGTTTCAAGGGTTTCTTGTTTTCTCGGTGAAAGTAAATTGGATCTTTGGAATTTTCAGTGACTACCTGCAGCGGCGATCAGTTCCGTTGTCTCGACGGCACCTGTTTGAGCATCGACAAGCGATGCAACGGAGTCTCCGATTGCAGCAACGGCGAAGATGAAAGGCAGTGTGGTAAGTTGGCGATTCTATTGAAATAACTGCAAGAAAAACAGCCGTCCTCGACGAAGAGTCCTCCCTCGACTCGTTCGAAAACGCGGAGGAGATTCGTTGTACCTAAGCAGACGGAAGTTCCGGTGTTTTACTTAGGCCACGAAGATAGATCGTCCTCGATGGCAAATTACTAATCGCGATTAATTGCTCCCTCGATTCTCGAGAGAATTCACCGTTTAATCGATCCCTCTCCTATACTCACCACCTGAAAAAAAATTCGCAATTCACCCCAACCTCAGACTCCTCCAATGAGATCTTCAAACGTCCCTAAATTCGATTTTCTACCCTCGACTTTTCATCTGAAATTTTCCAAGCTGACCGAGCTTCATCGGTCCCAAGATAACTCATTTTTTCGCGAATTTTTCCTCTCGATGGAAATTTCCCGGCTCTTCCAACACGCAAAATTCGAGAGGTGAATTTCTCCATCGATATTTCACCGACCGAGAAGGACGTTATTGCGAATTTTTTTTTTTCCACCCCCTCTGGACCATCATTTAACATCGTGCAGCTTCGTTGAACGCAATCGGTGTCATGTATACTCGGAGAAGGGACGATGGGGATGCTTTGCTGCAAAAATCGCGAGCCTCGGAGGAGAATTTTTGGGAGGGAATGGGAAGCGAAAAAAGTGTAAAAGAGGTCGACCTTAGGGCGACAGAGATGCATCTTTAAATGCGCATGAGTGTGGTGTGTGGAGCAGGTTGCGGAGACGGCGAATTCCGGTGCACGGACGGCCGGTGCATCGGCTACGAGTTGCAGTGCAACGGGGTGAACGAGTGCTCGGACGGCTCCGACGAGAGGGATTGCGGTAATTATGGCATTCACCAGATCACACCATCCATATCTACCCCATACACGAATACCCTTTATACACCGTTACATCGACACAGTTCACGAATGTCGTTGGAATCAAATAGAGTTCTCTGTCCTCCGATTCGGCGGTACTTTGGAGAGTAGCTAGTTATTTCGCTCGCGGTTCTTTATTGAATAGAGTACTTCCGGATGGAGTAGATTTCCGTCGATGGAAATGTTTGAAAAAATTCACCTTGTCGGAAGAAATATGCAAATGATTCTGCGCGAATCGAAGCAGCATGGGGACGCGGTTTAAGTAGATTTCAAGTAAAATTGGAGACGACGGGGAAACGAGGAAGGAGGACTTTGGAAATGGAAGAAGCGAGGATTTTGGTTCGATTTTTGAACTTTAAATCGTCGATCTATCCGCGACTGTGACGAAGAAGAAGACTCTTGACCCAGCAGTTTCCAGTCTACGGTTTCCTTTCTTCTTTCTCTTCTATGGCAAGTGGCCCTTGAAGATTCCTCGACGGAATGATTATGCCATAACGAGCAGCGAAACACCATCTTTGATCCGTCCTTGATCCGCCTTTTTTTCATACCTTCTCTTCTGTCGTCACATTTTTCTCTTCTTCTTCTTCGTTCTCTCACTCCGACTTCCGTCGTTGCTCGCAACGAAGAAGAAATTTTTACACCTCGCAGGGATGCGATTTTCATAGCTAAAGAAATTCGTAATACGATAAAGAATACAATACAGCCGTAGAAAAAATATAAACCCAATTATGTTTGAGAGAAGAGGAGTTTGTAAAAAACCACCACTTCAACTTCGCATCCTTGCACCTATGGCGTCAAAATTTTTTCACGTTACGACGCGAAGTATCAGAGACGAGTGAAATTTTCCATCGCGATCGTCGTCACCATAGAAAAGTTTCCATGGCGGAATTATTACAACTTCGAACGGTTCCTCGAGATTGCGAGGAAGAATTCGGAGACTTCGAGGAGCGCAGAGAGAAGGACGAAATTGAAGAAAGGGAGGATCGATTATGGGAATGCAAACGAGTCTAACAAATTGAAGGAAGAAAATCCGAAGAACGTTTCATCGAGGGAAAAATCCAATTCGATTAAGATTTCTAAAAAACTTGGATCAAAAGACAATGAATCGCGCGATTATGTTGCAAGACAGAACGACGTGATTACGGATCCAATTAAAGAAACATTTCCGGAATTATTGGAAGAGAAAAGCGACGAGGCGCTAATCTCGAGTGGCTTGTTGCGAGGTATTTTGAGATCGAAGATCATCAGCATGGAATTGGAAAAGGATTCGAGGAAGAATCCCTCGAAATCGGGGAAGAATTTCCATCGGTCCTCGTCGAAGACAAATGGCGCGAAGAATTCGAAGGAAAGGGAAACCAAGAGTGAGAAATATTTGGATAAAAACTATTTTATCGACAAATTGAAAAGTCAACGTTCCGATTCGAAAAGTCAACCGAGAAATTCCCAATCTACTACCACGAGTTTCGCAGTTCCATTGAACGACGAGGGAGAAAGGAAAAAGGAAACAATTGCGAAATTTCGAAGAACTCTCTGCAAACCTGGATCGAGTTGCGCGAAATACTATGACAAGTATTTATGGAATTCTGTGAAATCTATGGAGGACTCGAGCTTTTCCAAAAGCAAGCGTTTTTTAGACAGAACTGCCAATGAAACTTGGAAAAATTCGCAGACCTCTTCGAAAGAGATGACTGCTACAAACTCGAACGAAAGAGAAGATGAAATTGTAAACATTATTCGCGATTATACAACGAAACAACCAACGACATTGGATCCAACACCTTCTCTGCGAAAAGACGATCAAAATGGAAATTATTCGGTGAAAGTGGAGAACTCTTTGTTCGAGATGAATCCAGGTGACTTGAAATTCGACGAGAAATTCCTAAGCAAAGACAGAATTCAGGAAACCGAGCAGAAGACCTCGCAGAGTTTCTCGACAACGGAGTATTCGACTTTCGAGAAAGATTTCGCAAAGTGTACCTCGAAGTGTGCCCAATCCTGGGCAGATAGAAAGAAGAAGAAGCACAAACAGAAGAAATCACGAGAGAACAACGTCGAAATTTCCAATAATCGTGAGAATATCGATTCCGGATTGATAGAGGCCAACGAAAGCGAAATTTCTGAAAAGGACGATGGAAATTGCACGGATTTCGAACCAAAATCAACCGAGATATTCGATCCAAAGTTGCAGCTCGATTGGAAGCCTTCGACGAAAGCGAAGCCCAAAGAGAAGACCACGGAATCTTCGCTGCTTGTTGAGCTCGTTACCGTAGAAGAGAAATTACCGGATGATAGAAGGAAGAAGAAAACTGAGAAACACGGAAAACGTAAGAAAAAGGGTGAGAAATCGAATAAGAGGAAAAAGGGGAATGGAAAGAATCAACGGAAGGATCGTAAAAATAAAAAGGCCACGGTGTTCGAACATCGCGAAACGACGAATTTCAATTACAACGTTGAACAGTCTTTTTCAGAGAATCGAACCAGCTCTACTTCGCGATACGATAATCGAGAAAAAGAAGACGATAGAACATTGAAAAGGGAAGAAACGTCTCATTATGAAGGGAGATCTACGACCGAGATTTACTCCGGGAAGTTTGACCCTTCGACTTATTCTACTGAGTCGTTCCTCGACCTTCCATCGTCGCAAGAGACGATCAAAGAGTTTCCTTCCAAGGAAACTATCGAATTTAACGACACCAGCTTCGAAATAATTTCAACGAGGACTCCTGCCACCGATTCTACCATCTCTGTGAACTCTTCGACGAGGAATTCGCGAAAATGTAGGAAAGAAGTAAAGACAACGACCGGTTGGTGGCCTTTCTTCGACAGTGGGGAGTCTTCCGTCGAAGACTGCACGGAGGATGCAACGGAAACGTCATCTTCGACTGCAATAACCTCCGAGGACTCTGGTACAACGTTTAGCGCGACTTTTGAGAGCAGCCGACATGATTTTACCGATACAATTTACAACAGAACGGAGGAGGAGATCTCGAGCGAGGAAACATCTGAAGAAAGGAACAAGAAATTCACGACGATCACGAACTATGAAATTGATTATCCATCGATCGACACGTCAGAAGAAATTACAAATTCGATCAGCAACGACACGTCCAAGCAGAAAAGAATATCGTCGTCTGAAAATTCTGAAGGCGAGGAAGTGTCCGAAGAGAGAAACAACATATTCCCAACAAACACGAATCCAGAAGTTCATTCTCCGTCGTTCGACACGTCAGAAGAAATTATAGATTCTATCACCAACGACACGTCCAAGCAGAAGAGAGTATCGTCGGCTGAAAATTCTGAAAGCGAGGAAGTATCCGAAGAGAGAAACAAAATATTCCCAACAAACACCAATTCAAAAGTGTATTCTCCGTCGTTCGACACGTCGGAAGAAGAAATTGCAAATTCGATCAGCAACGACACGTCCGAGCAGAGGAGAATATCGTCGACTGAAAATTCTGAAACCGACGAATGCAGAGAGGACCAGTTCTCTTGCGGCAAACGAGTCTGCATCGAGGAGAACCAAGTTTGCAACGGAATTGTCGACTGCATCGACGCCAGCGACGAGACTGCCTGTGATTATTTCTACGAAAGACGAGCAGAAAATCATTTTGGAAATGGTAGAGGTTCCATGGGGCACGATGGAACCATCGTAGATTGCGGAGAGTTCGATCATCCCTGCGATGGCAGCTGTATCAACGGGGCCTACGTCTGCGACGGGGAGAGGAACTGCAAAGATGGCTCCGACGAGAAGAATTGTTGGGAAGAAGGTAGAGAGAATCTGGAGAGAAATTTACCTGGCTCGTGATGTCCTCTTGTAGAGATTCTCTGCTTCGTGGGAGATTCGAGACTTGGCCAGTCTTTGCTGTAAAAATTGATAGCTTGGAAAACAGAAAGGTCCTTTCTCATTCTTGGGGAAGACGAGAAATCTACGGCGGACCGAATTGTATGTTGAAATCTGTCACTTTGTTCGTCGTCCACTTATGCTGTACAAAGACCGCCTTGTTGGGAGACAGAAAAAATTCGAGTGGGACTCAATGGGAAAGAAAACAGATCGTGGTTTCTAGGGTGGGATTAAGTCTTACGATTTAATCCGTACAAATTGATCCAATGATCTAATTCTATGAGCAATTCGCTCTTGTTTTCTGAGATAACAAGGAAGGAATAACGACGCGATCGGTTTGATCGAATACGACTTACACTCGATTCACTCGATACCAGAACACTGTACATAAGTTGTACAATACTAACCGCCTTCGAGGGGCTTACACGTTGCTTTAAGTGTTAGACGGCTTCGAGGAAACCCCATGTAAAAAGTTCCCTGGTCTAGGAGTCGATGTACCTTGAGACTGCGAGAAACGATCTTCAGATTCGCAACCTCAGCTAACCCAATTAAAATGAAAAATTACTAGAAAAAACAATCAAGTTATCGCAGTTTCACGATGCATCGAGAAACGCACAGTGACGTGTGCTTTCTGTGTACATTTATCATCCCCGGAATCGGCAAGAACCGCTTTAAATGTTTCTCGTGTGTTCATAGCTTGTACATATAACAATGGTCCTCGAGTGGACTCTTTCGGGAGGGGAAATATATTCTAAGGGATATCTTGGACCTCCCGGAAGAGGCGAGCTCGAGGCTCTAGGGTTCACAAGGAGGGTCTTTGTTTTTGCCGGTGGTGCCCCGTAGTTTTGGCCCCGTGCCCTTCCATGGACTTCACCTGCAGCGATGGCTCTTGCATTCCGAAGAGCTCGGTTTGCGACGGATTCGACGACTGCCCGAGGGCAGAAGACGAGCTTCACTGTGGTACATAAACACTTACCTTTCGACCCAGTTTAGTCGATACCAGAGACGTCGAATCGAGTTAATGCATTACGTTTTAACCCTTTGCCCTTGAAGCTTCTTCTCAAGCGATCTTTCAATGAATAAGAACTCGAGGGTAGAAGGTCAAACGTTGAAGATTTGGCGCAGTCTCTGAGACCGACTCGCCGGTTGATCGCTTTTGGCTTGCTTTTAAAACATGGTTCGACTCGTTGGAATAATCCTGAGATGGTCGTTACAATGCTTAAGTTTCAACGCAAAGAATAATTCCAGCGGGAAGTAGGAAATCATCCGCGATAAGGGTTTAATCAGCGATACAATCCCGTCTTTGGTCGAGGAAAAACAGCGAGGAGAATCGATCGGTTTCCAACCTCCACCTGGAATTATCGTAGCTACAATAATCCCGCGTTATTTGCTCCCAAACTCCGACTAATTTCTCCGCACAACAGATTTATTCTTTGGATCGTCACATTTTTGATAACTGGAGATCGTAGTTGGAGCTAGCGAGGGTAGATTCGCAAAGAACGAGGGAAGAGATCAAATAAACGGAGGACCTTAGAGATTGCGAATCTGCCCTGTAACGCGTTCGCGGATGCTTTTGCTTCTCGTTGGTCGTCGATGTTTGTATATACAAATGTATGTGTGTTCTCTGCTCATATATGCTCCCGCTGCAAAACAAAACGACAACAAAAAAACAGAGCGGGAATGCACCCCCACCCAGTTCAAATGCGCCACCGGGAACAAGTGCATCGAGGGTGTCTACAGGTGTGATGGCCATCCGGATTGTGCAGATCGCAGCGACGAGGATTGCGGTCCGTCCGCTAACGAAACCATTACACACACCAGCTCGCCCACCAGTACGCCTTTTTGTTGTTTTTAACACGTCTCCTTCGCTTCTCGCAACCGACACACCTGACCGTCGATGCCGCGCCTTTGAAATCTCTCGAAGACGTTGACGTTTCTCGTTCCAATCCAATGGAAAAATTCAGAAAAAAAGTATTCTCGCGGCATCGATCACTTTCGATATCCTCTCTCGAAGTACTCCAAAAATATCTCGCGAATTCTCCGAGATTCGATTACCTTTTTCGCGTAATTTCGCTTAGACCCTCTCGTCAAAATCGGTGCTCCACTTTTCCCGCATCTTTCGACCTGTTGCACGATCCTCCTCTTGCACGGAGCTGCTCGAATCCTTGCCGAAGTTTCGATCTTGCCTGCATCTTCGTTTTCTCCATCGAATATGTAGATCGCCTAAGCGTGTCGCCAAAGAATGGCGAGGAATGTCGCGTATCTTGCCTCTCTTAGCTTCCTCCTCGTCGTAAAGTTGCTCAACGTAGCGGAACATGGGTCTGTATGCGTTTGTACGAACAGGCGAGCCCTCAGCGGGCCCATCGACCTCGGGCCCGAGGGAATGCGATCCGAGAAGGGAGATGCGCTGCGACGATGGCGCGTGCATTCTATTGCAATTCAAATGCGACAAAGTCTTCGACTGCCTGGATGGTAGCGACGAGCGCGGATGCGGTAAGGGCTTCACTTTCATCCCGTCCCTCTTTCTTCTCGATCTTCCAGCCGATGCCATTTCTCGTTCTCGTGAAACTGCGTAATTTTCACCAAACATTGTAAATTATTTGGGGAAATGGCGGAAGCTCGGTTGGTCGTTGGAAAGACGCGCTTTTTTCCCTCGAGCTTTCCACGTCTCTGTGTCGTAAAGGGATCTGCACGCCTGCCGAATGGAAATGCGCCACTGGCGAATGCTTGCCGGAAAACGAGAGATGCGACGGAATACCCCAGTGTCCTGACGAATCCGACGAGGCCGGATGTGGTAATTATGCATAAGGTTCTTTCGAGGAAAAGTGGCCTTTCCGCGCTTCACCCCCTCGTTGATTTCAATTCACCGGAAAAAAGATCTCTTCGTTTTACTCTCTTCGATTAACATTATTGTTTTCGCACGATTCACGACTAATCGCATCTCCGTTTTCCTCGAAAGTGCAAGAACAACTTTTGCACTCGAGGAATTAATTAGAAAATTAATCTCTATGAAAAAGCTATTCCTATAATAACATTTCTCGTCGACTCCGTGACAAATCACGGCACGAATGCCGATTTCTAGAGTTGAAAATTATCAAGCAATTGCTCGAATATTGGTAAAACTTTTTGGAGAAATAACGACACCCCTATCGATCGTAGTCGACACGTGGCGATTCTCTCACGAGGACATCGATGCTAACTATACCTCTAGAAAACGAGGGCTCTTTTCTCCGTCTGCTTTCTGAGATTTAAGTAAAAATCCAGCTGTTTGTTCAACTCCTACCCTTGCACGTTTAAAACGCAAGATGTTCTCCGCATTGCACGCACCCCCTCTCGCATTTCCTTCTTGAATCTCGACGTTTAAGCCATTGCACGTTATCATGCTCGTCTCGCATGCCTGAAGAGTCTAGCCGACAATGAATTTGGAATTTTGCGAGCATGAGATACAAATCGTAAGTACAACTATCAAGAGACTTATTTTACTTCCCTTCCAATTCTGCCGATGGATCGCAAATACTCGCAGAATTTGGAGCTAAGGGTTGCCGAATAGCGCGTTTCCGAGATTGCGAGTCGATCGACATTTTAGTTTCTGAACAAATTTGTTTAAGTCAAGGAGCTCGCTCATAGAAATAACGTGGAAAAATCAACGAAAAGGATGTAAGTTCGAAGGGTCGAACGACTCGCAATCATCGATGGCGAAGGGAAGGTAGAGTTTTAGCGGCAAGGCCATATTTTCCTCTCACTGGGATAGAGTATGCACGATCTTAACGAAGAACATGGCAATTGGGAATCATTGTAGTATCCGAATGTCCGCCTGGAATGTTTCGATGCAACGACGGATTGTGCCTCGACGTTAAGAGACGATGCGACGGTCGACGGAACTGTTTGGACGGCTCGGACGAGATCAATTGCCGTAGGATCATGACTTTTCATTTTACTCGACCGATACGTTTCTTTTTTCTCCTTCTATGATACTTCTTCTCTTTGTCTGTATTTTAACGTCTCTCTATTTTTTTTCTCTCTCTCTGTCTGTTCACCCTTTCCACCTCATCGCCGTTTGCAATATTTCTTTCTGCCGGTTCTGCAATTTATCTGATTGATCCTGACACAATTTTCTATTAGCACGCACTTGACGAATTATTCTCTCCGCGTGTCCTGACGTTTTCCACCGATATCTCCGTCGAGGAAAAAGAAGGCGATCGCGATCGTCAAAGGAATTTCCAACGAATTCACCCTCCTCCCCGATTAGCAACGTTCGATGAGCAGCGATCGCCGTCTTTTCATCCCCCGCGACTCGACGTTCCTTCGTTTCCAATCCTCTAACTCGAGATCCGTCGATCTTCTCGAGGAAGAAGAGTAGTCATCGAGAGAAGTTCCAGCTGAACTTCCGGGTGGGTGTTCGAGTCGACAATTAAGAGGCTGGAACTAATGCGAGCACGCGTTCGCCAGACGGCCGAGCCGTTAATCTCGTTTCGTCATTCTATCGACCGTTCGCGGACGTTGACTGCCATTAACTCGAATACCTACTCCGCAAAGTCACGATACTCTTTTGCCTTCCGTGATTCTCCAGTGATCGGCAATATTTTGCCCGAGGTAGAACTTCGATCTGGAGAATAAAATTTTGAAGATCGACGAGATCCTTCCCAAAGTATTCCACGAACTTTCACGTGTTTTCTTCTGCCTTGATCTTGGATTAAAAGAGTCCGATTGGTGGTATTGGTATCTTGTAACCCTTTCGAGTGATCTCGATCGCTGTTGAACCTAGCATTTTGGATCTGCACTTTGATCTGGGCGATCTTTCGATCGTTCAACTTTTATATACTTCTCTGTTTCTCTCTGTCTCTATTTCTTTCTCTATGGTACACTTATATTTAATACACGGACACACGCACACGAACCTTCTCTTTCTCTTTCGTATTCTCTTTCTTTCAGCACAGGTTGCCTGATCTTTGAATTATTGCGCATTCGATGTACATACCTATATCTCTGCGTGTATATGTATATCTTTTATATCACGACGTTTATTACCTCGTCCTTTCTGCAGAGCGCGTACACAGATCGCATCTGCTGCATTCTGCTCTATGCAATTAGACTATCTTGTTCGTGTAATTTGAAAATAGATTTTTTTTCGGACGTAGTGTCAATTGTCTCGCTCGCCTTAGAGGAAATTCGGTGGCACATTAATCGCGATACTTCGTGAATACAGAGCAGGTGAAGAATCTGAAAAGATAATGGCTGTTGATTAATTAATTGCAGATCTGTGTAGGCTCACGTTGCAGATGCGCCCTGTTCCGCGTTTTTTTTGTTTTTTTTTCTCGAAACCGTGAAAAGTCTCACGACGAACGGCAGCGGGTGCACGCTATTGAGATTCGGAGAGACGATTCGCTCCGGTTTATCTCCCCTTTTGTTTCGTTTCGTTTCTCGTGGAAGCACCTCTCACGGGACGTTTTATCGATCACTCAATTATCGCGGGCACTTAGTCAGCCTCTCTCGTTTAATTCCACCGTTAGACCTGAGAGAATCGATGGGGATGTTTTCATTTTCCGCGAGATTTATCCTTCACCGCGCCATTATCTCTCGATCGACTACTTTCGATCTTCTCCTCTGCATCTTCCTAGGAGGAGAAGATAGGAACTCCAAAGCGAGCACGCCGTCGTTCGTCAATCCCTCTTTCAATTTCTTCCGTTCACGCGAAAATACCGTCCACCCTTTTTCAGAATGCCCCGATGGACAGTTGCCCTGCAACAACGGTGTCTGCATCAGCAGGAACTTCTTCTGCGACAGGAACGTCGATTGTCTCGACGGCAGCGACGAGCTGGATTGCCGTAAGGACGATCTCCCTCCTCCTTCTCGCTCGTAGTTTTACAAAAAAAAACGGAAATACCTCGATGGTAAACGGTTGAAATATTTTTCAGCGGACACCGGAGAAACCGAGGGTCCTTCGTACCCGAAGGAATGCAGGCACGACGAGTTTACATGCAGCGACGGCAGCTGCATTCCACGCTCCGCGGTTTGCGACGGTCGTGCCGATTGTCCGCAGGACTTCGACGAGATCAATTGTCCTCGAGGTAAGAATCCGAGGTTCCGACATCCTCTGGCTCGTTTCACGGGAGCATCGATCAGAAACTTTGGTAGATTTCCCGCGGAGAAACTCCGCCGAGACTCCATCGCTCGATAACGCTGCGAGAACCAGCGGCGAGTTTCTCGCGTATCGGCTGTTCTTTCGCCCTGCTACGTTGATAGAGATTTATAGAAACTATCGGAATCGGTGAAGATCCTTTTTAACCCTTTGCAGACGATTCAAAGTGAACAATGCGACGATAAGTCTGCAAAGAGTTGACCCTTTGAGGACGACGGGCGCCCTGAGAAAAACATTGGATATAGTTTGTCGGTGTATATATAAACGGTTAGAGTTGAAAAATTAAAATATTATTTTACAAAGAGTAAATTTCAACTTGTATGCATTAACAGACTGTCTTTCCGATGAAAAAGTGTTTTTTCATCGCTAAATAATTGATTGTTTCTTCATATTCAAAAATGCCTCCGTCCGCAAAGGGTTAACACTAGAACTACCGGCGTCAAATCCAACATATTTTAATAAATTAGGTAAGTACTTTGAAAAAGGGGGAATCAAGCGGCGGAAAATTTGATTGATTGGGTAACCTATGGTTATTGATATAGACGTAGAATATTTATTCTATGACTCTTATATAAACTTGGAGAATTTTTTGAAAAAATAGTGTACCAGTCATTTTAACTGGTTCGGTAGTTCTAGTGTTAACGACGGAAGGATCATTGTAAAAGAACAGCCTCGATACGCGACACGAGTTTCTCGGACGAGCGACGTCTGACCACGCAACGTCCGTTTCCACTATACTGCGAATCTCCTCGCTCGATATTGCACAAGAGTTTAGATATATGCAACGCACCAGACGCACGGTTTACCGGACAGTTTGTCACTGCGTCTTCACCGCCTTATTGTATTAGAAGCACGAATTCTCTTGCACCGAGTTAATTCGGCTGCTCGCGGCCAAAGACGTTCGATTCAACGGAATCCGAGGAAGATTCGTGGAGAGACCGCGAAACTTTGAAGCCGACTGCTAAGAAATATTCAGCTATCTACCTTCGTTGAGTCCAGAAATGAAACTTTCCAGAATAGGAGGGAGTTTTTAAAAACAGCCGCGCCTCTCCACGACGAGAGCCTTCAGACTGGGTTGCTTCTAGGTGTAAACGCTTCCTCAAAGGCCCGTCCAGAGACCCTGGTGGGAGTAAGACATGAGAACCCGGCTAACAAGGGTTACGATGCAGTTACACCGACTAATCCGAGCACACCGAGAACCTGCGCTACGGATGATTTTGTTTGTGCCGATGGCACTTGCATCCCCGAAACTCACCACTGCGACCATTTCTACGATTGCCGCGACTTTACCGACGAACAATATTGCTTCGGTTAGATCCATTTGTAGACCTCGAAAATCTGCTGGCAAATTTCCTCCTCTCCACTTTTTATTCTTTGTCTTTGAAATTTTCAAACCGTTTTATTTGATATTTCTTCCCAATTTTCTCCTACCTTTTTCACGATTCCTTCGATGCTCCAGATTCTCCAGGATCTACATTGTTTTCTGTCAGTCTGTGTTAGCAGCCGACTAGAAGATACGTAGGTTTGTTTCGAGTAGAAACGTTGTCATTTCATCGAATTGGACTCATCGCAATATCTCATCCTCGACGCATCCCTGTAAATTATAGTGCATCTATGCCTGATCTGACCGATTAGATAGATCTTTTTTCTCGTAGAACGTTAGAATGCAGTCTGTCGTTGGCATGCGCGGAATGAGAAAAACAGTAGGTTTTTTCATCTCGTAGAAATTGCAGTTACACTTTGTACATATAGATTTGAAATTGAAGGGAAAGATCCTTTGATTCTACGTCTCTCTATCTCGAACAAAGGGATCGACGGAAGAAGAGACCATTACGGTATCTTTCCTTTCCTCTAACTTCGACCGAATGACTTTTGGTGCGTAGCCTGTAGACAATAGTACACCGTAATTTGTCTTTGTACTCGTATATTTGCCTGTACGCGCGGAAATAATGCAAACTTCCAAATTTTCAACCACCAACAATGGAATAATAATATTTTTTCAATCTCTACCGATTTTCCGCGCGTGTAGACTTAGAACTCTTTTTCGCTCATGTTTCTAGGTAACGTCGTGCCGTCCTCTCGATCTTCCTATAATCGTTAGATCACTGTTTTAGAAAGTAATCCCGTGTACATATGCAGTGGTACCATCGCTGATACTCTCTCCTCGTATTTGAGCCTCGTTCATATATTTTATTAACGAATCCAGTATCTCTTGTTGGTCCTCCAAATGCTATCTTCCTCGATAAAACGTCCTCTCTGTTCGTAGGATGCGCCAGAGACCAGTTTCAATGTGCAAACGGGGATTGCATCAGGGCGGATCAAAAGTGCAACGGTTACGTGGACTGTGCAGACGGTTCTGACGAACCTCCAGAGTGCGGTAATTTTTTCAATTAATTTTCAAACACAAAACAAGTATCGCAACGGATTAAGAATGAATTTAAGAGATCACAATTCATCCTTCTAGATCGCCTAGGTTCTCGACCGATGCCAGGACGGTGTCCTGCCGGACAATTTATGTGCACCACCGATAAAGCTTGCGTTCTCCAGTCAGCCATTTGCAACGGAATTCCAGAATGCAGAGACGGATCGGACGAGAGCAACTGCGGTAAGTTCATTTAACGTTGAATTCGTGAAATATTCCTCGGACACTCCCTCAGTCC
The DNA here is from genome assembly GCA_910591515.1 of Cerceris rybyensis. Taxonomy (NCBI): domain Eukaryota; kingdom Metazoa; phylum Arthropoda; class Insecta; order Hymenoptera; family Crabronidae; genus Cerceris; species Cerceris rybyensis. Next base: position 881,288 of record OU342802.1, read on the forward strand.
GTTTTAAATGAGAAGCAACCCGGTAATTCGACCTTGGTCTCGAGAACGAGGATGAAACCGGAGGAACGAGAGTATTCAAGTTCAATTTCCAAAGATTTTCTATTAATCCACGAAATTGTCCGACGAAATTGAGACCCAAGTAGACGCGTAGGATTGACGTTTTGCCACGATATTGAAGATCGAGACGGAAATGACGATCAGGAATCACGTTGGGACGAATGGGAGTGCGAATCCGGCGGTTACATCCCCGTCGAGAGACTCTGCAATGGAGAAATAGATTGTCCGTACGACGAGAGCGACGAATTTGGCTGCGAATTACTCGAACCTCGAAGAAACAACACGAGATGCAACACTCACGAGTGGAAATGTGCAAATGGACAGTGCATACCGTATTATCAAAGATGCGACAAAAGGATCGATTGTCCGACCGATATGTCGGACGAGTTGGATTGCAATTACGAGAATCGTGAGTCTGGAGAGTAATCGTGTCTTTTGGACGGATAGGAGAAATGCTTTGTAAAAACGGGATTGCGAAATTACTGACGATCCCGTTGATTAACAACTCCGTTGCAACCACGAGGGGAAAACGTGAGACAAAAACATCCCCTTTGGATACGGAGACGTAGAATCGCCTATTAACATTGTCCGACTAACGCGCAACACAATCGATAAACAACGAATTCTGAAGCTTGCGAAATGGCAATTTCTTTCCTTTTGAAAAGAATTATTAACGCTAGATTTACGACCGCTGAATTCGGTGTATTTAAATATATTAAATAAGTACCTTGCAAAAAGATGAATCTAGTGATGAATACGATTAGTTAAGTAACTTGTTTATTAGAAAATACACGTGTAATGTTTTCCTTACTCTACAAAGTTGAGAAATATTTTGAAAAATGTGGGAACTTGTCGGGTTTACGGCTGCCGTGGATCTAGTTCGAAATAAATATAGGTACAAGTGTCGTAGGGATTTCGAGAATTTATGCATTATATAAATTTACTGTGACTAATTTTTAACACGGTTCGATCAGTTTGGATCGATTGGTAATTTTGTCTTTTCGTTCAGGTACTTCCGGTTCCGGAAGTGGTCTCAATCTGAAGACGTATCCGAGCGAGCAGGTGATAAAGGAAAGTAAGTATCATTCGATGAATACAATTAAAGTGTGATGATTGAATTATTGGAGAACGATGAAAATATAGATTTTTAATATTTAAGTAATTGACACGTCGTTAAATTTCATTCGGAGAGAAAATAATAAGTTGGAAGTATATATTAAGTATCAGGTAGATAAAATTGATTAATGAAATTTCTTGTTATCTTTTTCTTGCCTCGGCCAGATCCGGCGAAGCAAGGTAAGATCTGTCTGGAGAACATTGTATTTTAATATCATGGGGTTTCGTTTAGCCTTCACGATTCATTAAACTGGAGGACTTATTAATATTACCGTTCGTTTCAACGTTACACATCTTTTTTTTTTTATCACGTCGTTCAATTTTAATTCGTCGAATCAGAGATACACATGCTCTTCGAATTGCAAGAATTCATCATTTATTTTTTTCAGCAATGTATTCTTGTCACGTGCTATTAAAATGAAATATTGTTGAGTAGTGCATGAAAAGTAATAATTGTGACGGTAATTATTAAACTGATACAAATTGATCGCAAAGTTGTTTATATTTAATGAGAGAACTGTCCTTCGAGAAATACAATTTTCTTGTTTCTTTAAACTTTTTTTCGCGACATCGTAATAAAGCGACACAAAATTAATTGTACCTTAAATTCCATCAATTTTCTAATTAAACCACTCGCTCAAACGCTGACACAATTATGCATGTGGAATGACAAATGCAATATGATTAAAAGAATCTCGAATTTCAGAAACAAACATTTTTATCTCATCACTAATTTATATCGCAGAATATCAATCAACATTTTCAGGCTACTTACACGTGTCGTTTAATTCCAGCTCTGCAATCAATCGATGAGATAATTAATATCATTAGTGCGAGTACTAAAAATTCAAATCTCTCGATTTAACATAATTGCAGCTTCTAAGTGTTCTCGCGTCAATTGAAACAATACGCAGAGGTTTTTGATCAACCCTTTCACTTTAGGTCGAGAAGTCGTCTTCCAATGTCGAGACGAAGGTATTCTTCGCGCCAAAGTGAGATGGATTCGAGGGAACAATCTTCCTCTGCCTCCCGGAAGTCGAGATTTAAATGGTCGTTTAGAAATTCCAAATATTCAACTGGAACATGCCGGAGAGTACATTTGCGAAGCCGTAGGATATCCTCCGTCCACGCAGGGTCAACAAGTCACCGTCTATCTGACCGTAGAAAAGTGTAGGTATTTTATCGATACAATAAACTTTTGATCACTATATTCTTTTCTTCGTCGTCACCGGTTTCTCGTCTTCATCGTTATCTTGCCCTTTATCAATGACACAAAAGATTTTTCAGTTACATTAATAGTACGTTTTGTTTCATCGACATTGCACATACGAGGGCATATGAAATATAAATGAGAGTTTTATTTCTGAGCGCCTTTTAAGACGTTGAACGCCACCGGTATTTCGCTAGATTCATTATTTCTGCCGAAGTGAAACTTCTTCTGTTAAACTCACATCTTTACGGGGCAGAAACTTTAAAGATACAGATAGATAAATATTCGGTAGACCTTTATCTTTTTAACACTAGAACTACCGGCGGATAATTAACATATTTTAATAAATTAAATAAGTACTTTGACAAAGGGGGAATAAAGCGGCGAAAAATTTGATCAATTGGGTGATTTACGTTTATTGATATAGACGTAGAATATTTATTCTATGATTGTTATATAAACTTGGAGAATTTTTGAAAAAATTGTATACCAGTCATTTTTACTGGTTTGGTAGATCTAGTGTTAATGTCAATATTTGAATATTCTGTATAGAAAAGTTAAACGAAATTTTATTGAATTAAATAGCGCCGTTTACTGGTGACTCCCATGGCAGTTAAAGTGTTTATACTTGATTAGCCCTAGTAGAACACTAATTTTTAAAATTAACGCGTTGTACGAGGGTCTAATTAAATTTCTTTCAGTCGAACCGCCATCGACGAGATCACCGCAGATCTGTAAGTACGACGAGGCCACTTGCAGCAACGGTGACTGCATTCCAAAGTCTTACGTTTGCAACGGCAAATTGGACTGCACCGACGGATCCGACGAAATGAGATGCAGTAAGAATCTATCCTTTTCTCGAGACTCTTCCTCGATCGAGTATCTCTCAATAATGTCTCTTAATCAGGTTTACACGGCTGCGAGCCCAACGAATTCCGTTGCGAGAATAAACAATGTGTGAGCAAAGTTTGGCGATGCGACGGCGAGAAGGATTGCGCGGATGGAAGTGACGAGGAAAATTGCACACCATCTCCACCAGGTTCTCCATGTCGCTACAATGAATTCGCTTGTGCCAGCAACGATCAATGCATCCTCAAAACGTACCACTGTGACATGGAACGAGATTGTTTGGACGGAAGTGACGAGCTTGGATGCTGTAATTATTTAATTGCTTCATTTCCCATGATAGAATCTTTCGTTTCAAATGAATTCTTGAACTCTGAGAATTCCTCTTCGCCTTTTAGCTCCCGTTAATATCGTGAAACCACCCCCGCCGATGGTGGTCCTGGAACCAGGAGACACCCTACACCTTACTTGCACGGCAATCGGTGTTCCCATGCCAGAGGTCAACTGGCGATTAAACTGGGGCCATATTCCTGCCAAATGTAGCATGATCTCGATAAACGGAACTGGTACTCTGACCTGCCCTGACATTCAGCCAGAAAACCAGGGTGCTTACTCTTGCGAGGCCCTCAACACCGCCGGTTTCGTGTTCGCCGTTCCCGATGCTATCGTCGTCGTGAAGAAACCTCAGCACGTTTGTCCAAAAGGGAAATTCAATTCCGAAGCGAGAAGCCCAGATGAGTGCATCTCCTGCTTCTGTTTTGGAGTTGCAACCGAGTGTCACAGCGCGAATCTCTTTACTTATCAACTTCCACCGCCTTTCGATCGTCACAAGATAGTCTCCGTGCAGACTATTCCAGAGTTAAGAATTCAAAGTGACATCAGTAATCAGATATCCGAGATAAGACCTCTGAGTAGAAACGGAGTGCAGCTACTGGAAACTGTGACAAATGACCTTCTGGACTTTGATGTCCCCTATTTCAGTCTACCAGAGATCTATCACCGTAATCAGCTGAAATCTTACGGTGGCTACCTGAGATACAACGTTCGCTATAGTGGCAGCGGTGTTCAGAATAACGCACCGGCGGTGATTCTCAGCGGAAACAATTATATTCTCGTTCACAAAGGAAAACAGCTAGTACCGGATTACGAAACGGAACAATCCGTGAGGTTCTTCTACGGTCAATGGTTCAAGGTGCAGGGAAGAAACGAGGTGCCGGCTACTAGAGAAGAAATCATGATGACTCTAGCCAACGTCGACAATATCTTGATAAAGTATGCTCTCTGTTTTTCATTCCACTGATTCCTGGATGCATCCCTGCTTTATTTTTAGGGTGAAGTACGACGACTCTCCTCAATTGGACGTTCGTATTACAAATATCGTGATGGATACCGCGGACACGCGAAACACTGGCCAAGGATCAGCTTCGTACGTGGAGGAGTGTCAGTGTCCTGCCGGTAAGTGTGGCAAATAAAGGACGAATCAATGAAAATAGTAGAAAGACGATAAAGTAAAATTACTCCAGGATACACTGGCCTCTCCTGCGAGCAATGCGCGCCTGGATATCTGAGAAGAGAGAGCGGACCTTGGCTAGGACAGTGTTACAGAGACGAGCCACCCTGTCCTCCAGGATACTACGGTGATCCCTCAAGAAACATCGCCTGTCAACTCTGTCCTTGTCCGCTCACCAATCCGTCTAACCAGTAAGATTTTAATTAGATAATTGAGATTAAATAGAGATCAAGATACCATGGAGTAACCATTCTTCGTAACAGATTCGCCAGGACTTGTCACCTTGGATCGGATGGACAGCCAACCTGCGATTGTCCTTCGGGCTACGTCGGCCGTAGATGCGAACAATGCGCCGCAGGATACCAGGGTAATCCTCTCATTCCAGGAGACATGTGCGTTCCTTTGCAAGAGTGCGATCCTGACGGCAGCATCAGCCCTCATGCCGATCCTCTCACCGGGAAGTGTCGATGCAAGGTACCATCCTCGAGAACGTACACCAATTGAATGTCGTTCCGTAGCCTTCATATAATATTTTTATTCTCGTTAACGCTGCTCGGAATGTTTTTGTTTATGAAAAAAGTAAGTAAACTCGTTACCGGGAAGGATAACGATCGATCGCGATTTCGGAACGGTTGTAAAAGGTTTTGTGAAGCATTGTTTACATTGTGAAATTACAAACTTTCAGCTGTACGCGACGGGTCTCACTTGCAATCAATGTAAGGCCAACACATTTAATCTGGCCTCGAAAAATCAATTCGGATGCATCGGCTGTTTCTGCATGGGAATTACCAGCAGATGTATATCTTCCAATTGGTACAGAAACGAGGTATATGATTATTTTCAATCGCATAGAACGAAATTGTAGAAAGTAGAAGAGTTAAATTACCATGTTGGTTCGTAGATACGAGTTTCCTTCACGAATTCCATCCGTGGCTTCTCCCTGATCGAATCCAAGGCACCGGATGCTCCACCTATCACCGATGGCATTCGTCTGGATACCCTGACACGCGAGATAGTATACGATGACTTCCCTAATCGCGGCAACAACGACGTCTACTACTGGGAACTGCCCGCCATTTTCCTAGGAGATCAAATCACGTCTTACGGAGGAAATCTAAAATACACTGTCCGATACGTTCCATCTCCGGGTGGTCAGAGCTCGAGGAACAATGCCGCGGATGTCGAGTTGATCAGTGTCAGTGAATAAAGTTAGATTATCGACTGGTGCATCGATCAAGGAAATAATCGATCGTTCATTGTACAGGCAAACGATATCAATTTGCTATACTTCTCGAGGGAATCGCCCGAGCCTAATTCGCAGCAGACGTTCACGGTTCCTCTCTTGGAACAGTACTGGCAGAGAAACGATGGAACTCACGCCGACAGGGAACATCTTTTGATGGCTTTGGCAGACGTACGAGCAATTCGAATCAAGGCTACTTATACCACTCACACGGACGAGGCGGCGTAAGATTATTTTCTCAAGTTTTTCTCAATTTTTATCCTCCTCAAACGGTAAAGAAACGATGTACTTTCAACAGTATTTCGCTCGTGTCTTTGGACACTGCTGAGAAATATAACACCGGAAAGGCCCGAGCGGCGGAAGTGGAGGAATGTTCGTGTCCTGTCGGATACAGAGGACTTTCCTGCGAAGATTGCGACGTCGGGTACACGAGAGCCATCGAAGGATTGTATCTTGGCATCTGCGAGCCTTGCAATTGCAACGGCCACTCGAATCAGTGCGATCCAGAAACCGGCGAGTGCGAAGTTAGTATGCATAATTAAAGAAACGTTTCAATTCACCCTTCGTCGATCTAATTTAAGTTTCCACCCCTTTAGAATTGCGCGCATCATACCACCGGAGAAAATTGCGAGATCTGCGAGCCAGGCTACGAAGGAAATGCAACCAGAGGCACTCCGTCCGACTGCAATTATAGAAATCAAAGACCAGAGCCTTGTATCTGCAATCCGGCTGGCTCGAGAAGCGGAAGTTGCATCGACGGTCGTTGCGAGTGCAAGAGAAACGTCGAAGGGCCGGAATGCGGCCGTTGTCGACCCTCGACCTTTGGCCTGTCCGCGGAAAATGCGGACGGATGCAACCAATGTTACTGCAGCGGAGTTACCGATCAATGCCACGAAAGCTCCCTATACGTTCAGCAAATACCCATGTGGGTTTACGATTCCCAGCATGGATTCACCCTTACGGATTCGTGAGTATACTTGACCTTCACCTCGACCTGGATATTTCGGGAATACCTAGATAATCTTTGCAGATCAAGGAGGGAGACCATCGACGACGACTTTGAACTTAACGTCGCCATGAACGAAATAGGATACCGTTATCCTGACAATAGAAGTCGTAGACTATTCTGGTCACTGCCACCTGTGTTCACCGGCAACAGAATCACAAGTTACGGAGGTAATTTAACGTTAACTCAGCACATCACTGCGTATCCTGGTGCTCAGAGTTACAAGGATCAGGACATCATCCTCATTGGAAATGGAATCACGTTGTTCTGGACGAATCCCGTGGAAATTCAACCCGATGTGCCCTTGGTACGTGGAACAAACCTGATTTAATGGGGGTATATGGGTTCGTTGGATTACAGCTTGAGTTTAATATGTTTCAGACTTACTCCGTTCCTGTGAGAGAGTCCGAATGGAGGCGTCTAACCACCACGGGACCACGCAGCGCTTCTCGAATTGATCTCATGACCGTACTCTCCAATCTGGAGGCTATTTTGGTCCGAGCTTCTCACAGCGAGAGAATGAGAGCTACTTACATCAGCGACATCAGCTTAGACACCGCTGTTGAGAATGCCATCGGCAATAGACGAGCCACCCAAGTAGAAGCCTGTCGTTGTCCAACCGGTTACGTTGGAACTTCTTGCGAATCGTGCGCGAGAGGATACTACAGAGATTCCAGCGAACGTTCTCTGAGCTACCTTGGATCCTGCAACCCCTGTCCTTGCAACAAAAACGAGGAAAGCTGCGAGATCAGCAGGACTGGTCACGTGCAGTGTCACTGCCTGCCAGGATACAGCGGTCAATATTGCCAAGATGCAGGTAGGACAGTGTTTTATTCCATCGAATTTCAATTATTTTAAAACAGATAAGATTCTCCAGCCCCCCCACTGATAGATAGAAAAGGGAGAGATACAGTTGGGAATGTAAATTAGTAGAAATATCCAGCAAAAATAATATATTACCGATAGGTGAACTGATGGTAAGTCTAACTCCCATGAATGGAGAAGTGCAGCCCTATACGACGATCCAATTCACGTGCAACTATGACTATCCAGATATGTTTTACATCTATTTTAAATTATCTCCGTACTATGGCTCTCCCGTTACTGCACGGGGTTCTATCCCCAGCCCCATATACCCCACGGAGAAGGGAGCTGCGCGAACATGGTGGGTTCACGTGAAAGAGGATCCCTGCAACGTCGAGTGCCACATTCTGAACCATCAAGGCAATGAAATGGTCAAGATCGTAACATCGGTTACACCAGGTTTGAAAATGATAAGGACAGTGTCACCTGTGTCCTCGATATTTGTCCGTCCATGGGAAGGAGAGTCCCTGTTAGTCACCCATGTTCTTCCATCTTCCATAACGTAACTGTGACATTTGTAACGTTACTTTGCAACGATCCATGCAAAAGCACCTTGGAATTGGTACCATCCGCCATGTTGGAGAACACGTGGATGTCCTTGATACATTTAATCATGTAATCGGTGAATCGCTTGGTGTCGAGCTTCACGTAGTAGGTTCATTTGTGCAGACTGTTCTACGTTGGGGAAAGGATTCACCATGTATTTCGATTCGATCTCGGGGAGAGAATAACTCATCGACCTTTACAAGTCCGCTTTGTTCGTTGCAAATATCCTTGGAAACTTTCAAGTCTAACGCGAATCTTCTATTTTCACAGTTCACGTTGGAACCTCGACCCCTGTTCCAACCCCAACGATTTCACCACCGAGGATCATGGTGTATATCCAGGAACCTGAATTCCAAATCGTTCACACAGGAAACACCGTTAGATATCACTGCTCCGGTAGATCTCTGGATGCTGTGAGTATTATGGGAAATATTTCTACGTTTTTCTATAAATTGCGCTACGAGAGTGAAACTTTTAGGAAGCTCTGTACATCAAATGGGACAAGGAGGGTGGTCAACTACCCCCGGGAAGAAGCGTGGACGACACGCATGGATTGCTCATCATCCGCGACGTGAAAGTGTCTGACAGTGGAATCTACATTTGTCAGATCAGCGACGGTGTAAACATTGGAATAAAGAAAGTTACTCTCACCGTCGGAGGTAAGGATACGTTAAATGCGACAAGTACTTTCAAAGTCGATACACTATTTTGTTACGGACGCAGCCTTTCCGCAGAGTTTACTAGAGATCCCAGGTATTATCATTGCCATTCCCATAAACAATTCTAACTTCTTCCCTCTCAAAGTATTCCCACAAATCCCACAAATATCGTAAGCATCCGTTGTTCTGTCAAAGGCGTAAATCCGGTCGAACCGAGGGTAGTTATCTCGCCGACGTACTTGGACGTGAAGGAGAGTGAACCGGTTGAATTCCACTGCGAAGCCAGCGGCAATCCACCCCCTCAGGTCGAATGGCTCCGCGTGCACGGTGCTATGAGTCCAGAGGCTTCAATTCAAAACGGAATTCTCAGACTGCCCGCAGCATCGAGGAACGATGCAGCCGAGTACAAGTGTGTCGCCAGGAACAACGTTGGTGTGGACGAAAAGACCACTATTCTTTACGTGAGAGGTACAAAAACCTACATCTCTGCCGTGAAACTTTCCAATTAGAAAATCAAAACAAAAACGTGACCGTTCCCAACAGAAAATCCGGACAAAGTTGCGCCACAGGGCATTCCTCCCATAATTACCCCACCGGAATGGACAGGAACGACTTCCACCGTCGTGAGACTCAACTGCACACCCTCTCAACGAGTAAACGTCACCTGGAGTAGATCTGGAAACCTACCTCTACCCTATTCCGCGAGTCAAAGGGATGGAATGTTGATCATCACGAATCCAACCCCTAGCGACTCTGGCATTTACGTTTGCACTGCTACCAGTTTCCGAGGAACTGAAACCAGCGCTTCGGCCAAGATTACGATCATATCTCGTAGAGAACCGATGCCTGTGAAAGTAAAACCGGAAAGGCAAGTGGTCTCTCAAGGATCCTTGGCGGAAGTGCGTTGCGTGACCAGCGGAGATCCTGGACTGCAGGTGCAGTGGATCAAGCACACGGAGAGGATGAATCCTCACGTGCAGCAGGTCGGAGATACTTTGAGAATCGTGAACGTTCAGGTTTCCGACAGAGGAGTCTACATTTGTAGGGTTACCGGACCAACGGGAAGCAACGAGGCGAGTGCAATCATCGAAGTCGAACGTAAGTGAATTTGGATGTACCAGGATCAGGAGAAGGAGGATCTCTTTTGGGAATTGTTTCTTTTACAGCCAGAGAAGCTCCTGTTCTCGAACTCTATCCGCAAGATAGTCAAACGGTGAATCGAGGAGGCTCCGCAGACTTGCAGTGCAGAGCAATCGCTGGACTTCCAACCCCCGAGTTGCACTGGTCTCGTCAAGACGGTAGATTCTTTGCTTCGAACATCGAGCAGCTACCTGGTGGTCTCCTGAGACTTTCCAATATCACGGAAAACGACGGTGGGGCGTACGTTTGCTCCGCGTCCAACATAGTCGGAACTGCATCCGCTGTGGCCTATATCGAAGTTCAATCCTTACCGGTTATCACGATTTCCCCGAAGGATGGCATTCTGCAGGTGAAATCCGGAGATAGAGTGAGATTAACCTGCAGCGCGACGGGTCATCCGCAGCCGAACGTCGCCTGGAGCAAACACGTTAACGGAATATCGTTGTAGTGAGTCTTCCTCTCCGTAGAAAATACTTTTTTCTACCTTTCCTTCTATTTTCTACTAATGTTCACCCCCTCAGCGACTCGTACAGACCCGCTGCCACCCCTCTGAGCGCGATTTACGAGATTCTCTCGGTATCTCGGAACGACGAGGGTTCCTACACCTGCCAGGCAATGAACGCTGCTGGAATAGCAGAGGAGAGGATTCAAATTCGCATCGAGGAGGACAACGACGTGAACCCTGACGATTCAGGATCACAGTATCCGGTAGAACACGATCCTGTGCGTACTTAAAAACTGTCCGACAGTTTGTCGCATCGTTTTAACGCACTAATTTGCACTTAGGACGAGCCCAATCAAAACGGAGGGGTGCTGATCCAGCAGGACTTCTTGACGATTCCAAATGGAGGCAAAGTGGAGATGCACTGTCGCGTCAGTGGTCCTGATGGAAGCCACATCTATCTAGATTGGAAGAGAAGCGACCATCGTCCTCTACCTGAAGGCAGTACCGTTCACAATGGAGTACTCAACATCCCCACCGTGGATAAGAGCGACGGAGGAGAGTACATCTGTCTGGGTCTCGACCGAGCTGGAACGGTTCTCTTTAGAGCCAAATCGTATCTCGAGGTGACATGTAAGTAGCAGTATGTAGAGGTGAATTTGTGCAATCTTGTGAATTGAAATTAAAATTCTATTTCCCTTCAGCTCCTCCGAGAATCGAGCTGAATCCGACCAGGCAGATAGTAGGCCCCGGAGAGAATCCTCTGATAGTTTGCACAGCGACCGGTGACGAACCACTGAGCATAGAGTGGGCTGCTATAGGACGAGAATTACCTTATTCGGTTTCTCACGACCGTGGAATTTTGCACTTCCATGGCATCACGTACTCCGATGCCGGCAAATACGTCTGCAAAGCTACCAACAACGCTGGTACCGCCGAAGCCGTAGCTGAGGTTTTGGTGAACGGTTGGTTTCTCGCTACATACAATCCTCCCTCTTCAATCGGTTGCTTTGTACAAACGTGAGGTATTTTTAGAACACTCTTACGACGAGACGGGAGTCCGTGCATCTCAGAGAGACGTGGTAACTCGAGAAGGAAATTCCGCGTTCTTGCGATGCAGCGTGAACGATCGAGTAACGATACACTGGAGCAGAGAGGGACAATCTTTGCCCTCGAATGCAAGAATTCGAGACAATTACTTGGAACTGACGCAAGTCAGGCCAGAAGACAGCGGCCGATACATTTGTCAGATTCAAAACGCTCATGGGGTTTCCAGTGATTACATAAATCTAAGCGTAACACGTAAGTCGAATCGTTTGCTCCTCAACGTCCATCGTGTTTTATTATCAGTTATCACGCCTTCCTTCTGCAGCTACTTTTTTCTAGACAAGGAGAATGTTGCTTCTATATGATAAACATCGTCGGTAGTTTGTGTCCATAGGGACGAGAATTATTTTGAAAGATATTTCGCTAGCTACGTCGTGCAGGAAAAAAAAACGCTATTTCGCGATTAGTTGGCGCGTTATTATTTAGTAGTTAATTTGCTTGCGGATTGCATGCCAGCGTACCGATCGAAGTGCAGGCACGGAGAGTATGTGTGCGGAACTCTGGAATGCATTCGATTGGATTACACTTGCGACGGCTATGTTCACTGCAGGGACGGTACCGATGAGCGCTTCTGCCGCGTGGTGCATTACCGCCAATATCTTCAACGACGACGCGGTTTGTTTTGAGATAATATGTGTTTCTGTGACGTCTCGTAGTGCTTATATCCTCCTGTCCCTTTGCTCGAGTCAATTCCCAGCTTGTACGTCCTGTGAGAGTGTCTCATTATCCACCACCTTGTCCCATGTGTCTTGGACAAACTGTAATGTCCATGAAAAATCCTTGGAAATGTGTCTCCTACCTTCTCTGCCGCATCCAAAGGTCAACGAGATCCCATGGATGCGTTAAAACAAAATGCGAGACAGGAACTGGGCAATAAATTGCAAAAGCAATTCCACAGTACGCTGTAGTGACGGGTGTCCACGTTTTACACCTTTGATGAAACGACTTTCAAATTGTAAACATTAAACATTTCCGTTTTAGCCGCCGTCGTTCCCGCGGTGAGCGTCGAAGTCTCTCAAGATCCGGTGAACATTGGGGACACCGTAGATATCAGATGCGCCTGTTCAGGAGTTCACAACCCTCGGTATCGTTGGTCCAGACCGAATCACCCGAGTTTACCGCAAAATGCGCAAGAATACGGCAGTGTTCTTAGACTGACGAACGTCGGAGTCAGCGAAAGTGGAATATACCGGTGCACGGTGGACATTCCGGAAGCATCCTTCGAGCAGGACTATAATCTCGTAGTTCACGGTAAGAATCGCGCCAAGATCCAGTTCAATTTGTGAATTAGATGCAGGAAGATAAATAGAATAGTTGAACGTTCGTTAAATTAGACCTGACACGTTGGTTTTTATTTTATTCACGCTTACTCAACTTCGTGCGATGTAAGTAAACTCTGCGAATAATCTCGAAGAATGGAATTATGAGGCTGTTGTTTCTTCAGGCGGAAATAACGATGCACCAGCAATCGAGACGAAATACGCTCCTTACGGGTCCAACTTGGAGATGGACTGCCAGGTAGATCTAGATCCTCCGGTGAAATTCCAGTGGAACAAGCTGGGAGGTCTTCTTCCGCGCGATACCGAGACCTTCAAGGTACAAAATCATCTTAAAATCACCCTATTGATTTCTAGCTCGACGCTCAAGTTCACTTTTTTCACAGAGCAAGCTAAAATTGAGCAACGTGAAGGCCGAGGATGCTGGAACTTATATCTGCACCGCGAGCAACGACGCGATGAACGTCGAAGTCCCCACGGTTCTCGTTGTAACCGGCGTAGTTCCCAATTTCAGTCAAGCACCCGATAGTTACATCGCTCTTCCACCCCTTCCGGATTCCTACTTGAAGTTCAACATCGAGGTTTCCTTCAAACCTGAAAATTACGACGGTGTAATCCTGTACAATGACGAGTCGAGCCGTGACAGCGGTGATTTCATCGTTCTATCCTTAGTACGAGGCTATCCTCAGTTCAGGTGAGTCCTCTCGCTCGAAGAGGGCAACGTTGATTCTCTCGATGCGATTAAAACCATCCTTGTCGCGAATTAGATTCGACCTGGGCTCCGGACCTGCCGTAATCCGTGCGCACAAGCCTGTCTCTATGAGCGAATGGCACACCATCAAGATTCAGCGCAACAGAAAGGAAGGAACGATGCTGGTCGATGGTGAAGGACCTTACAAGGGTGTTGCCGCTGGCAGAAAGCAAGGACTCGATCTCAAGGAACCTCTCTACGTCGGCGGAGTTCCCAATTATGGCAACGTCAACAAGCTTGCCGAGATTAATGCCGGATTTGTTGGATGCATCAGTAGATTGGTCATTGGAGAGAGGCAGATCGACCTGATCGGCGATCAAACTGACAGCATTGGCATCACTAATTGCGAGACTTGCGCCGAGAATCCTTGCAACAACGGCGGAGTTTGCCAGGAAGCTGCGGAAAAGAATGGATACACTTGTCTGTGCCGGGCAGGGTATAGCGGGAAACATTGCGATTTTGTGGGACAATCCTGCTATCCTGGTAATTTCTACTTGTTTCGTGAGAATTGTTAATTAAATGGACTTTTTTAATGTGCAAGATAAATTAATGTAGGCGCTTGCGGCGAGGGAAGTTGCGTGAACAAGGAGACCGGCTTCGATTGCTACTGTCCTCATGGAAAAACTGGATCACGTTGCGAACATTCTATAAGAATCTTTGATCCAGCTTTTCACGATGAAAATTCATTCGTCGCCCATGAGACGCCAAAGGCACTTAGACGGTAAGCAAAGTGGCTTGATCGAAGCATGTGCACGTTTTCTATCAGGAGGATGTATAGGAAGTTCTTCATTGAAGAAGTGTTAGGTTGCTTCGGTAGATACTTGTGATTTATTAAGTTTGCAGGAGACTTCTATTCGTTTTTTAATCGATGAAATATATTTTCAATACTTTTATCGATAGATTTGTTATACATCTTCCTTGTAATTCAACAGCGGATAGAATTTTCCAGCAGACCTAATATTTTTAATTCCACTTTATTGTACAGATCTTTGAAACACTTTTATGCAATTTTTAATATAACGTTCGACTTGTAGAAAATCCAATTACAGGATGAAGCGCAACTAATGTGTACAGATACACGAAGGTCGTTTGTCCAGCAACTTTTGAGTGCTTTCGGAGCGAATCCAGCAAGAATAAATAATTAACGGAAGATTAATAGATATTAATTTCACTCTGCCAAAGGTTGCTGAATGATCGACCTTTCACGCCGACGAGAAAGCACATAACACAATAATTCTTCGGTCCAGCTTCCTTAGAGATTCCTCGAATTGAAAGTTCTAACACGAAGTTAAGAGTCTAACACGAAATCCTCGCGAATGGAGGGTACTCAGACATCCTAATCACGTAAATTCTTTTCAGGGAAAGAAAGAGCTCGAGCACTACACACAGTCGATCACGATTACGCGACGCACAAGTTAGAAAACCACGATCAAGGCCACATCACCTCAATAATCTGCACCACACAAAACATTAGTCCTCTTTGTTCCCCCCCTTGACCAACTTGTGCACATAGAAAAAAAGAAAGTCATTATAATATACGTTGTAATGTTGGGATCCTAATTCTAGAACTAATTAATCTATGTAACTGCTATTTATAGTTTCCGACCATAGACATATATATATATTTTTTTTACAAAAGTTTATTTAGCACCGGGAGATAACTCACGGTTCTTAAATCTGCCTTTTGTCGTGTGTAGTAGCAACGATTACGTGGATATGAGTTTTGATAGATGTTTGCAACGAGCCTAATTAGTGAGTAGTTCCTTGGAATGAAACTCATGGTGCTGTAATGTTAAAATGTCAGTCGACTTTATCTATTATTAATTAATCCTTCGCGGTCGGACGAGAAGTATCTACGATTCGATCGATTGTATTATCACGAAGAATTTCTTACTCATAAGCCACGAGGGATTAAAACGTTTTGTACAGCTTCTTTAATAATACTTTTAACGCATCATTTTAGTCATTTTAATTGTTAAACGTAAGACGTCAGGTCACTGCCAAACAAACTGCATTTAACGGTAGTTCGTGTACGCGTATACGATGTCCACGTAGAAATACGTACACCGGCTCGTGGAAAATTCTTTGTACTTACATATAAGAGTCTCTATATACATACGGAAGACGTGTTCGACGCGTCATGTAACGAACAACCGTTTATATACTCGACGGGCTTCAGCCAATGCTATACGCCTATAAATACAAATACATATACATAAACATATACATATATATATATATTTTCAAAAAGAATAAAAATTGATTTAACAACACGAACAGATTCAACCCTAACAGCGTTCTCGCGAATCTGTCCGAGAGATCGAGTCCGTCATTGACGGACATCCGTTGATAATCTCGCGCAAAGATTAACAAATAACTAAAGGTGAGTTTCATTACAGAAAACAATGTCTGCTCGTTTTCACCCGCCTGAAAAATTTCCTCTACGCTGTTTCCTACCTGCAGTCATCACTGTTCGACCGGATATCACGGAAAACTGATTTCACTCGGTGTTGGGACACAAGTTTAATCGCACCGCTGATTCATATCGCTGCTTTTTCTTTCTTTCTACAATAACAACATTGAAAAACCTTTTTTTAACTTATCCAACTGTTATTGTAGGCTCAAAGTGTCCCTCAACTTTAATCCCCTCGACAACGACGATGGAATTCTCATGTACTGCTCCCAAAGTGACGAAGGACTCGGAGATTTCGCCGCCCTCGTCGTCAAGGACGGACACGTGGAGTTTCGATACGATATCGGCTCGGGTCTAGCTGTTATCAGGTCGAACCATCCTCTCCGACCTGGAGTATGGACTCACGTGTCCATCAGCAGAGACTTCAAGGAGGGAAAATTGTCGGTAAACAGGGAGGTTCCTGTCGAGGGCAAATCTCCAGGTGCTGCTCGTACGATGAATCTTAACACCCCTCTCTACATCGGAGGGGTAGATCATAGAAGAATAATGGTCAGCAGAAATTCCAGCGTTCATCGTGCCTTCCGTGGATGCATCAGCGATGTAAGAAGGAAAGGTGGTAAGATCTTCCCCACCTCGGACGTAAATTACAGCATCTTCTTGATGTTTTTTAGCTTCAAGTGTCCTCCGTGAATCTGGACATCCTAAAATCAGCGATAGACTCTGCAAACATCGACGACTGTAACGTCGTGCAGCCGAATCAGACTAGATACACTACTGCAATTACAACCCCGCCATCCACGACGACCCCGTATGACCCTTGCGCCTCTGGACCTTGTATTCATGGAATTTGTCAAAATTCAGATGCCTATGACTATTCTTGTACCTGCGAGTACGGCTACGTTGGGAGGAATTGCGAAAATGTCCTGAAACAGTGCGAGCTCCTGACACCGTGCAGAAACGGAGGATCCTGCACAGACCTTCACGGGTCTTACAAGTGCGACTGTCGGCTCGGTTATAGTGGACAGAATTGTGAAAAACGTAGGTACACTGAGAGAAGACACTTGGGACGAGTGATAAGCAAAGTGTGCGGTTTGATTTCAGTCGCAGAGATAACTTACGACGTCGCATTCAGGGGGGATGGATGGCTAGAGCTGGACAGGTCCGTGATGACTCACGAGGAGGAGCGAGAGGTTCTGGGTTTCGAGATTTCCACGAACAAAACGAACGGATTGATCATGTGGCATGGACAAACACCAAATGACCTTAACGCCGACGATTACATCGCTCTTGCCGTCGTCGAGGGGTAATTAATCGCGTCAATATCTCTTAAGTCCTACCAAGGACACTCAAGGGGGATGACACCTTTTGAGAAATCCATCGTTTTCCAGGTACGTCGAGTACCAGTACAACTTGGGCTCTGGTCCTGCGATTATTCGCGTGACCGCTCAGAGGGTCGACGATGGTGAACGACACAGGATCATCCTGAAGCGACAGGGAAGCGACGGTAGCATAGAGTTGAATGGAGAACACACGGAGAGCGGCGTAAGCGATGGACTTCAACAAATTCTAAATACCAGGGGTAGCGTTTATCTGGGTGGGGTACCCGATTATGCCATGACTTATGGAAGATACCAGGATGGATTCTCCGGTTGCATTTACACCATGGAGGTGCAAGACTCGGGAGCAATCGATATCGGAGAGAAAGCCATCAGGGGAAAGAACGTTTCTCCATGCACCAGGTGAGACTCCGAGGTTTCTTGAAAAAAAACAACTGAGACCAGTCATTTCGACTGGTAGATCTGACATCAAGGTGGAATAATAGTCGACAGAGGTGTGAAATTTGTGAAATTAACGTTACACGCTGCTCAGAGCAAGATGGATTCCATCCTCGCTGGTTTTCACGGATGCGGATGCAGACGTTTTCGACGCATTCGTTCCACCACCGCCCGTGAACATTATTCATCCTAAACCCGCGGCAAATTTGGCCGCATATAATATTAAACATTACACGCTGTTGATATTGCTTCAGAATTTACTTGCCTTCACCATGAACGTCAGGGAACAGAGTGTACTCTTTACCGTTCTGTGCATAGACTTCATCGATGCAACCAAGTGCATTTTGAGTTAAGTAACGATGCGCTTCCGTCGAACGACGCTCCAAAGCTACGAGTTTCTTCTTTTTCTATTCAATTAAAAAGAGGAAACACGTGAGCGCGAGAGCTTTGGAGTAGTTTGTATAATTATTAAAATTCTATTGCATTATTTAATGCTTCGTCGACGGCTGGAACAAGGTGAACGGCTATGGTATGATTGTTTCATCAAATTCTTCCATCCACATCGAAGAATCGTTCTTCAATGATCGTCTCGTGTTTATTTGTTGTTATTCTTCTTTTTCAGCAGCCTGGACGATACACTTCCTACCAGGGGAGACCTTGGAACGATGTAATAATTGCACGCGGAACTTTGTACCTTTCCAATTTCCTTGTTTTTCCAAAACGACAACCGGGAATCGGACAACGAGCAATCAAACAATGAACGCAACGCGACTTTTGGCAATACGGGAAAACTTGAAATGGAATGTGGAAATTTTCCTACGATAATTAGCGCAATGTCGAATAATACTATACTTTTGCGATGGCACGAAGTGCTGTGGGATAAGAGAGAAACGTTTGCGCGCGATATGATATATAAACGATTTTGTATCTATAGATATACAGAATTTATCTCCAATTATGCATCGATACTAACATGTTTTGATAGAATTAACTACGATTTTTTCTACCGCTTAGTTCGTACGATATACGAGAAAGAAATATCGCCCTTTTCGTTTGCTTCTCGATTATCGATTCTCATTCTTTATCATGTTCTCGAAAATATCCTTCTCTTCGATTTGGCCGACTGACTCTTAACGACAGATTCTACGGTAAGGAAGATACGTTGAGACGTTTAATGGAAAGAGGAAAGAACTTCGTATCTTCACTGTACGATCCTTTTTATTCAAAATGAAACAGTTGCTCTATTCACATATAATTCTAGTCACAATACATCTCTTTGAGAGAAACAGAAGACTCTGCTGCGCGACAAATAGATCATATTTTCATTTTTAGAGAGAAAACAAAAATATTGAAGCCTCTGTTTGGCTTAGTTTCAACAAAGAGGATGGGGCATTTAATCAAGATTATATTCCTATTTGGACAAAGTCGTTTTTTATTTACAAGTAGAGCAGTCGAACAATTACAAGATTACAAATAAGGGGAAATTTTTTGAAATCTATTTATGTGATATCGACGAAAGAAAGTTACTTACAAAGTATTTGCATAGTTGAAATCGGTGCTAGAAAAATATGTTGCTAGGTATATATCAAATTTGTATCGAATATTATACTGCGACGTGCGCATTATACAAACAATCGTATTATTCTCCCGAGCATAGGATTTTCTTACATTCTAACGTTATCGTTATCACGTGAAAATGTTATAGACTATCATCCAATTGAATTTGCAAGGCTAAAGGTAGCATAAAAATGCGTATGGAATCGTTCAATCGAAATTACAATTCTTCCCTTGTTCACCATTTGCCACGAACAACGTGCATGTTACATTTCGATGTTCGTCAAAGTAAAACTACGAATTACGTTGACTTTCGAGATCGATTCGTACAAAAGAATTTGCCGTCGGTGTATCAGCCTGTTACGCGTTTATTCATCGTCAATTAACAATAAATTATCATGCGCAAAATATTATTACAGACATCTCGTAGACTCGTACAGGAGGAACAGAAACATTTTGATCGATGAATAAAAAAAGAAGAAGTCTGTTCTCATGCACAAGATTCTATCGATACTCGCGTAGGACTCTTAAACGCATATCAAAACTATTGGTGCATTGTAAATGATCTTGTACAGAAGTTTAGTACATACAATTGTACATTATTCCGATGTAGCACCCTATCGCGATCTAACATCGAATGAATGCTTTTTGAATGTCGATGCAAATGTTAGCCATGCGACAATGCAGTAAACGTATATTTATTATTATACTATATACGTACATTTCGTATATATACATACAAAAAAAAGGAGTATAATTCCAAATTGAAAGTATCTACTGTAACATGAAAGTGGTAATCTATTGTTATATAAATAATTCTGTGAAGAGAAATGAGACAATAAATATAATTTTGTTAAGACGATCGTATTCATGGACGAGTGGACTTAAACAGAAATCGGCTGCTATAAATTAATTCTATAGCCAGAGATGAAGGGAAGTCCTGTACCCACTTCCTTTTGATACTCTACGTATCTTTGTCCAAAAAAGCTCAGCAATGTGATTTCTTCCATTAAAACGCGATCATGCATGAATCTCCACGACGTCACTGCATATGCCAGGAGACAAAAGGGATTCTGGAGTATAAGCTGCAAATAAAAAGGTCAAATTTATTCCCCTCTTATCGAAGTGCATCCATGCTAGAGGACATTAGATAGTTAAATCACCTGTGTTCCTATAGACCAGTAAAACCAGCCCACGTAGCTAGGATGCCTGCAAATTTTGTATACACCATGAGTAATTAATTCGTGATCGTCCATCTTTTCACTCTGTATGATATGACTGAAGTTATGCTTTGCGGTAAACATGGCAGACTTTCTCAGCAGTTCCCCAAAAATGCATAAAATTAGGCCAAAGTAAGAGATGCAAGTGCACTCCTTCGTTTCTGGAAAATAGTGCCTCTCTGCTATAAATTCTATCCAGCTGGAGCATGCTGCTACTCCATAAGCTATACTATGATTTAAAACAAAGCTGTCTATGGAAAGAGTCGCTGGATTTATCAAGGCTATGCTCAAAAACTCCGAGTAATGGAACATTGCCATTACCGCGACGTACAGGCCAAATGTTTGCCACGAAGGAGGTGCAACTACGAACACTAAAAGTCCAATGCTGAATGCATATCCCAGGAATGCGGCTCTCGCTGCAACCTTGAATAAAATTAAGGTTACGTTGGCAATGAAATTTCAAAGTAAATAGATTAAAGGAAAGAAATAAATAATTATTTACCTGGTAGGAAAATCCACGAAAGGATAGGAGTAGAAGTAAATTTAAAAATCCATACTGAAAGAAATGAGTGAGCCAAATATTTCGGAAATATGCCGGTGGAACGTCGAACTCCAACCTCAAAAATATTTCTGGCAAAATTGCAATTAGTGCAGCTGCAGCGAAACAAAGAAGGCTCAATTTTCCATCGTGACACAGCATTTTTTACGAGTCTAGCCGATACATTTAAGAAGATATATATTTAATTCATTAAGTGTACTCTTTGGCATCTCTTATACTCGGTGCACGTATTCTACTGCTTTTAACCTATCACTCCGCAGCCCGATAACTGTGAAAACAATTAGTCTTTTCATGGTGACAGTACGGCTGGTGATTTAAGGGGACCCAAAATTTCATTAGTAGTGATAATAAACTAATTGCATTTAAATTTATACTATGAATTATATCACTGAAGCTGAAAACCAACAGCCAAAACATCGACAAGTTTGGCTCCACCGGATCAGTGAATAGCGTGTTCTACTTAATCACCGATCGGATATGTAAAGGACCATTATTTAAAAATTAATTGTAATTAATTATTCTACAACGATTTGGAACATTAATTTGTCGAATCGACTTTAATGGAAATCCTGGCATGGAAAAACTATTGCTACTTTATTCAGATTTATTCTCATTCGTTGGTCAAGAGACTCCTGTAGTGCGAACACTCTGGCACTACTCGGACCATAGTTGCGTCTAAAGACGAACAATAAGTTATTATTAGCAGAATTCGCGTAATTATAACAAAATTCGTCTGTCAGTGATAAGATAAATACAATTGTCTTTTTTAGAATTCATATGATGGTACCTGCAGTACCTGCTGTACATTATATGGAGAATTGTTGTTCAGATTTATCGAGAGGTGGCGGGATAATTAGTTTAGTAGGGAAGTGAAAGAAGTCAAAAATTTGTCAGACATGGTAATCAGAGGCACTTCATTTGTTAATTGCAATTAGTTGTGTTATATTTAACAACGCACTTTGGCACTGAAGACCCAATGTTTTAACAATACTCTATGTATGCGATCACTTTCTCAAACCGCCTGCTCAAAGTTGCCTACAAGAACTTATAATACGTTTTAAGAATGCGTCGCACAACAGTGTACGATTTCTTTTAAATCAAAGAGCAAGAGAACGAAAAATATTATCGATACTGTATAATATCGCAGGTAGATACAGAAAGCTTATACGTTTTCAAATTAATCATTCGGTTTCATTCATTTATCGTAATATTGCGCGCGTATCTGACGAACCAATCTAACCTTTTCTTTCTTGTAGCTAACAGGATATGAATTCGAAATGAAATATATTTTCCTGAGGAAGTTGGAGCTTTTGTAGAAGCATATCATAAAATGGCTTATCAGGATACGTCTTTTTCGTCTGTGTACGGTCAAGACGAGTATGACGTTGACGAAGACAACGAAGAATATTTGGACGAAGATCGGGACGCGGAAGAACAAGACGAGAGCGATGAAGGTGAAGTTTATTTGAATTTATTTTCTTACGATATGAAATAACACTTTATTTCTATACAGATACGGAAGAGGCGAGTGAAACTGATTTGGGTAAATCAGAGGAGTACACAGAGATAAAAGAACAGTAAGCCAATGAGCTAAGCTTGATCAGACCCAATGTTTTCTTGTGATTTTAAAGCTCTCCACTTTTCAGAGTTTATCAGGACAAACTAGCTAGTTTGAAGAAACAGTTACAACAGTTAAAGGATGGCACGCATCCTGAGTACAATAGAAAATTAAAACGCTTGGAAGCTCAATATAAAGAAAGGTCACTGTTTATTACATCGAATTTTCATATTGTTATTATTACTCTGGTAGAGAGTAAAAAAAAGATTTATTTTTTAGGCTCAGATTAAATATAATATATCGAGATTATTTAACAGAATGGGTAGAGAGAGATTATATACTCGAAAAAAAAGCAGCCGTTAAAGAATTCGAAGAGAAAAAGATAGACTTGAAGGAGAATCTGCTAACAGACATGGAAGAGAAACGAAAGATGATAGAATCCGATAGGCACACTATGGAACTTACGGGTGATTCTATGGAGGTAGCAACACCAAGGCAACAAATTTATCCTTATTAGGGCAGATACTAATCTTACCTATTTTTTTTTAGGTGAAACCTGTAATGACCAGAAAATTACGAAGACGTCCAAACGATCCTGTACCTGAGAAAGTAGAGAAACGGAGAAAACCGCCACCCGCGCAGTTGAATTATCTCCTGGACGAAAAAGATATCGAAAGCGATTTAAAAGCGATCAGCCGCGGTAAAGTACTGACTCCCGTTCGAAAACCAGGTACTGACTTTAATGGTTACAACAATTTGTACCCATATTGACGAAGAATCCTTGCTTGCAGTAGTATTGCCACATTACAATGCGGTAAATATACAATCTCAACATATTCCTGCACCTGCAGATACGTCTTTGGTGGAAACGAGGATAGAAGATGGAAAACTCCTGCACGAAAGGCGGTGGTAATTGTTGCTCTTAATTCCCTTAATAATGTACGATGTATGCCATAAATGTTTGGGTATTGCTTAGGTTTCATCGTGGCCAACCCGTGTACGTGGAAGGAAAGGATTTACCGAGATTTGCCGCAAATATCTCCGCAATTGGGACTGAAGTTGTAAGTGTAAAATAATCGCTACATTATATCTAGCATAATCTTTTTCTCTTTATTCTCAAGCAACTTGTTATGATTTATTCAAGAAGACCAGGTGAAAATATGATTGATTTTTTACGCAGATCTGGGTAAAGAAAGTATCCGATGGAAGCAAAGTTCGGATATATATATCACAGTTGAGTCGGGGAAAAATTTCGATAAAGAGGAGGGCATCGTAATCGTTGCTCGATAATTGAACTAAAGTGTTCAGTAATTATCAAACTTGTGATACGTTATACCCGTAATTTATTGAAGTTATATTTTCTGGGCGAAATATAATTTTTACTGTACTCGTCTTTTGCCACCAATAAAACCAAATTTTTTCATGATACTGTATCGCCATATACATCCATATGAAATATGAGAATATTAATAAGGACATCATTGCCAACAGAGAATAAGTAGTCCATCGTGCTGGAGGAAAATTATCGTAGTTATTCTTTGCATAAAAGTCTGCAGCCACTATGCAAATGTATGAGCACACAAAGGTTATTGGTGTAATGATGATGCATCGGATTAAATCCGCCTTTATATTGCGAACGTATAAGTGATGCTGCTGTTGATTGAGGCATAACCAAGTGATAACGGACTGTAAAACACGATAACGGGGAGTACGTTCTACTTCGAACTGATGTCCACACAATTCGCAACTATTTCTGTTGCTCTCTTCCAGCCAGTGCTCCAAGCATTTTAAATGGAGTGCCCCCATGGTTCCCTTGAAGGAATTTCTGAGATATTAACTCTTCCGTAGTGTGCATCATGAATGTATCATGAATTTATATCAATTAGATACTTCAAACCTTGCATTTGCATGGATATATAATTGGTAACTGTGGACTGAAGTCATAGCAGATACGACAATATATCGGTCCGTCGTCGAGAGGTTCGTGAAATGATAATTTTTGCTTTTTACGAGACGTCAATTTATCGTCGAATTTACGTTTCAAGTTAAACTTTGAAGTCTTATTTTCCTGATGTTCCACTTCTACATTTCGTATAATTCGTTCCAAAGTACTCTCGATCGAACTTCTCTCGCTGATCATTTTAATTTATTTCTACAAAGGATCGATGAGTAAACTGTTAATCAGCCATAGATATTTCCGATCACGATGACAGAACAAATGACAACGAATTTAAGATACGCCATTAAGAATAGAAACAAATGATACAATTTGGTTTGGCAATGCAGGAGTGAACGAATACAATAATATATCGTGAAGATGTTTTATCAATGTCCTTTTACTTGTATAAAAATTTGCATTACGTTATGATGGATACAGTTAAGTTAAACGAGTAAAGTAATATTAACGTAACCTACAATTGTGTGCAATTTATAATTAATTGCTAAGCTATAAACGAATGTTTGTCACTCAGCCATCATATCCACACTGAGGCAATCTTCGCCCATGTTGCTGGGAGATGTTTCTAATTCTCCAATTTCGTTCGACTCGCTGCAAGAAATTAATGCCATCATTTCAATATTACTCTGCTGATCTATGATACAGTGAAAGAGGAAACAAAATTAATCACCTATCTAGTGAAGGATCATTGCTAAACATTTCTGTGGGCACTGTGGGTGGGGCTTTCTCCGGTACCAGTTCCAAGTAAGTCTGACGCGATTCTAAATGTCTTTCTACTTCTTCCGGCGTCATATGTCCGTCCGACATTAAAGACATTGGTACTATGTTGTTGGATGATTGTATCTAAAATGCAAATAATCGTGACGAACGGTCGATGGTTCTTCTGTGCGATGTTAATTAAAAGTTACCGGATTCACGTTAGAAAATTCTTTACCATAGGTGTATTGTTTGATTTTGCTACCTTTGGAGTCGTCTTTTTCTTTTTACTAGTACTAAGAGGTTTTGTCACTGTTGGTAAATGATGAGAAGAATGATTGGTAACATTCATTTCCATTTTTTTCCTGCAAAGATAAGATTTGTATCAGAGGAATTATATAATAATGAGTAGCACGAGCAAGAGCCTGCAAAGTTAGCTACTATCCTGATACCTTTTAGAGGTATCAAGTCTGGCAACTTCCTCATCAGACGATTCCGTTTCGTCACTTTCGCTAAATGACGCGTCGACTTTTTCATACTGTAACAATCGGTCCAATAAGAAGCTCTTGTCTCTGTTTACCTTCAG
Organism: Cerceris rybyensis; assembly: GCA_910591515.1. Taxonomy (NCBI): domain Eukaryota; kingdom Metazoa; phylum Arthropoda; class Insecta; order Hymenoptera; family Crabronidae; genus Cerceris; species Cerceris rybyensis. The sequence continues at coordinate 907,380 of OU342802.1, forward strand.
CAATTTTCGTTGCGTCGATCTCAAAGCTTCTTGGAAACATTCATTTTCCTAGAAAGTCATCGATTATACCATTAGAAATTCTAGGATATACCGAAATAATTTGATATATGTTCCAAACATAGCGTACATAAATTAAAAATTTCAACTTGCGCTTCAAGTTTCTATACTGATCCTTATAATTAGGCACTTCCTCCTCAGGACTGTCTTCATCATCGTCTTCTGCATCTGCATTGTTGTTTGCGATCGAACGACAATACCATCCTTCCAACATTGATCATCTGCAGCTGCGGTAATTAACAAATTACACTGTTACCCTTTTAGCGAAAGGTGAATTGATAATTAACTCTTATTTCATTAACACTTTCAGACACAACATTTAAAATATAAAATCCTTTATTAATATCGTTTCGACAGAACCAACGAAAGTTAAGGTTAAGACGATGAGAGATAAGTCGTCGATGCTATGTTCGAGCGTTCAATAAAGCGTAATTCCTCCTACGTTAAAATAGAAAGTAAATTCAATTTTTGGCAGTACCTACTCCAAACTCCAGGCGGACGTTTTATATTGCTTAAAAGCCTGCGGCGAATGATTATTACGAAGATAAATAATCTGTTTATGACTGGCTTCCATTCTGAACTTCTTTATCGATCTTATAGTAACTTCACGACCCTTGTGTTTCACCGGAAGCATAAAATATTTTTGGGTTGCAGGGTAGTAAATTTGTCGCTCGTACAAATAGAAATTTTAGTGTCTCCTGTATAATTTAATTACAATTACTGTTACATTTAATTATCGTGTTTCGTTGTTTAGAACGATATGAAATTGGAATTTATAGAACGTTCGACTGAGAATTGGAAGGACAATCGGTACTTGTTTGCATTAATTACACCTATTAATTGCTATTTAATTACATTCCAGATAAATATCCTTTGAAATGGCAACAATATTAATACATTTCACTTTGTAAAAACCCTTTTTAACGATGGAGAAGTAGTAGATAGGATTAAGTCGGAAAGAGGCATAAACTTCAGTATGGTCGACTTTATTACTTATATGATAGGATTACATTTCATAAAATACTTTGAGCAATTTTGAGTGGAATATATTTCCGAAAATGTTAAAAAATTATATATTCAAACTGGTTGGTGTAATTTAACATAGAGAAAAATAATTTCTTATGTTACAGCGCCGTTGAAGCGCCACGCTACACTACATCCGATAAATTCAGTGATATTCCTTCCATCAGTAATTTATTCGTGTTATTCATTTGTAAGATTATTGGAATACAGTTCTACGATTAAATTTTCGATCGGAATCTATAATTCTTTGAGGAAAGAATAGCGAAAGGATAATCTTAACTGTTAATGTTACAGTTACAGTTACAGTTGTAGTTCTAGAATTAATAGCACGAAGTTTTGGAATTATTTTGAAATTGCCAATTAAAATGGGTATACCGAAGTTCTTTAGGTATATAAGCGAAAGATACCCGTGTCTCAATGAAAAAATAACAGAGAATCAGGTAATTTGAAGACGTAAAATAAGTTTATTTCAATAGAATTATTCAAACTCAATACAATACTATTGGAGCAAAAATATATAACCTTGTCACAGCCGCGTATACGGAGTATTTTTGATGGCATATATCGTATTATAGGTTTACATCTTGAGTATATCATTGCAATTAATACGTTCTTTATGCTTCCAGATACCAGAGTTTGATAATTTATATTTAGATGTAAATGGTATTATACACAATTGCTCACATCCTAATGATGTCGACGTTTCATATTATATTTCGGAAGAAGATATTTTTAAGAATACATTTCACTATATTGAAATATTATTTCACATGATTCGACCTCAGAAATTATTTTTCCTGGCTGTTGATGGTGTTGCACCACGTGCAAAAGTTAATCAACAGAGGGGTAGACGTTTTCGAACTGCCAAAGAGGTAGAAGTGCAGGAAGCTAAAGCAAGAGCTAAAGGTATACAAATAAACAACAACCAGAAATTTGACTCGAATTGTATAACTCCAGGAACTCTTTTTATGTCAAACCTTAATGCTCAATTGAAATATTTTATTGCGTACAAAGTAACTACGGATAAACTTTGGCAAAGGTGCAAGATTATATTCAGTGGATCAGAGGTATTTAGATTTAACTTTGCAATTAATCAGCCATACTGCTGCACGAATTAACACAAGATAAACATTTCTTTAGGTTCCTGGAGAAGGAGAACACAAAATAATGGACTACATACGGTACATGAAAGCACAACCAGATTATAATATTCACACGAGGCATTGTTTATATGGTTTAGACGCCGATTTAACAATGTTAGGTTTATGTACGCACGAAATACATTTTACTTTATTAAGAGAAGAAATAAAAAATGGTAAAAAGCAAAAGAAAATTTTAACTCCCGAGGAAACGAAATTTCACCTTCTTCACTTGTCTCTATTAAGGGAATACATAAATCATGAATTTTCATCGTTGCGGGAAAAATTGTCTTTCCCGTACGACCTTGAGAAAATAATCGATGATTGGGTTTTAATGGGATTTTTAGTAGGAAATGATTTTATTCCAAATTTACCAAATCTACACATCGCAAACAATGCACTGTCTGTGCTCAATCAGGTGTATATGGATGTGCTACCTACGTTAGAAGGTACGAATTATTCGTGACAGGGTAGGCAATCTCTAATCTGAAATGAAAACAGAAAATAAACCTCCATGGAAATTCTGTCGAATTGAAAATATATATTTTATTTTTTAGGCTACATAAACGAAGCAGGAACATTGAATTTGGACCGGTTTGAAAAGTTTATGGAAGGACTCAGCCGAGTAGACACGGAGCATTTTTCGGAACATTACGCGGATCTAAAGTATTTTGAGAGTAAAACAGGCAGACGGCCTAACGAGTCTGAGAGGCATAGTTACAAAAAATCGGATTATACAAGCGAGACTCCCGATGCACCTAGTATAAGTACAGTAGACGAAGAGATAAGCTCCCTGCTCGAAATCACCGACGAGGAAGGTCTAGAATATTTCCGGGTGAAACATTTCGACGAAGATTATGCAGGAGACGACGAGTCGGATAGCGATATTTATAACATGGAATTCGTGCAACACAAACGGGACTATTATATGAACAAATTGGAGCATCAAAATATTGATGCGTGAGTATACCGCAAACATTTCGCCTTATCTTCTTTTACTCCAATCATTGTTCTACTAATTCGACCTAATATATTTTATATTTTAGAGATTTTCTACGTTCACAAGCAGAAGGCTACGTTCGAGCGATTCAGTGGAATCTACATTATTATTATAACGGATGCTGCAGTTGGTCATGGTATTATCCTCATCACTATGCGCCTTATATCTCGGATATAAAGGATTTTAAAGATTTGAAGCTGGAGTTTGAGCTCGGAGTGCCATTTCTACCTTTCGAGCAATTATTAGCCGTGTTACCGCCACAGAGTAAAACTTTGCTACCGTCAGCGTTTCAAGAATTATTGACCGAAGAACAGTCGCCCATAATCGATTACTATCCAATGGATTTTCGAACTGATTTAAATAACAAGCAACAAGAGTGGGAGGCTGTGGTACTTATTCCATTTATAGATGAGAAACGTCTTTTAGCTGGTAATTTAATAATGTTTGATTTAGTATCAAGTTAATTGTAAAAAGCATTGGATATTGAATCAATGATTTTCAGCAATGGCACCGCATTATGGGAAATTATCAACAAGCGAGCAAGAAAGGAATAAGCACGGACCAATGTGTGTTTACTCATTCTCGGAAAAATGCTTAGGGATATACAAAGCACCAAAGTACTTTCCGGATGTTGACAGCCATGCAAAAATAGAATTAATTCATCACGAAGATATTATTGTTCCAATAGAAAAGATAGTGAAAGGATTACATCCTAATGTAAAGTTAGATGTATATTATCCCGGTTTCCCAACGTTACAGTATGTGAGACATACGGCCAGTTTGGAGGAAGCCAAGGTACATATTTATATTTTACTTTGTACAGTCCGATCATGCACTAATTTGTAAATAATTTAACGAATCAGGTGAAAGTATTTGAACATCCTTCGAGGAGGGAAAGTATGATCTTGCACGTGGTACCTGCATCGTCTGAGCCAGATTTAAAGGCTGTGGCGTCTGAACTTTTGGGCAAAATTGTGTACGTTAATTGGCCTTATTTAACGGAAGCTCAAGTAGTTGCTGTTTCAAACGTCGACACGAATATCAAATTAATTAATCAACAAGCGGGCAATTGTCCCGAGAATATAGTCGAAGAAGACATGAAATCTTCCGTTGGCCCACAATGGCAGCAGCAAACGAAAGATATCAACGATTTGTAAGCTTCATTAAGCTATTATTTTGAATGCACTTATCCTGACTTTACATAAATAATCTTTTCCTTTGTGCAGTTACAAAAGTCGTCTTGGAATAGATTTGGCAGAAACGAAAGTTTTAGTTCAAGCTCGACCTTTTACAGGCACCAAATACACCTTCGACAGCCACGGAAAATTGTCTCTTGAGAAACAATGGTCGGAGTCACAGCAAACATATGCTTATCAAGTAGTAGTAAGAGACATTACGGTTTTCCATGTCAGTGCACCACTGTATAATTCTGTTCATGATGTTTTTGTGCCAGGAACAGTTTGTTTCATGTTAGGACACCCACATTACGGTGCACCGGGAAAGGTATCAGAATATTTATAATCAATGGCGTTGCCTGTGCGAAACGCCGATGGTAATTGTCAGTATATCGTATAAAACGAATATTTCTAGGTACTCGAACCTGCCGTTTGCGAAAGATCCGGCAGAATAAAGGTATCCGTTACCGTGATACCGGAACCATGTTTAGAGGCGATAAAACGACGCCAACCAAATTCAGGGACTCACTATATGTCTGGTGGTATAGCCGCACAGCGTTTAGGTATAAGCAGTTATTTGTTGAGCAAAGTTACCGGGACGATTTACGTTCAACAGTCTTCCGGCGAGAGAAGTCTCAATGTTGGGTTAAATTTGAAATTTAACAAGAAAAACGAAGAAGTACGAGCTCACTTAAGAATATCATTCCTCTACTTTTCGTTGTCTGTCGATCACTGTTCTTGTATGTTACTTGAATTCCTATAGATACCTGGTTACACGCGGAAGGTGAAAGGTCAATGGTTGTACAGCATAAAAGCGGTCGATTTAGTACGTAATTATATGACGAAGTATCCGAGTTTGTTCGAACGATTAGCAAGAAATGTAAATAAAAATGTTTTACAAGAAGAAGATTTATTCGACAAAGGGTGAGTGATCTGTAACGCGAGCAATTCCCATGAGCGATTGAACTTACAGTAGAAATCAATTATTCACGGTACAGTTCGGAAGAGTTGAACGAAACGATGGCCTGGCTAGAGGAACATCTCCGTGGATTAGAGAGCCAATCGTGCGATGCACAGACTCTTGATGTATCTGTAGTTGAAAAGCTAGAGGAAGAAATAGACGCGTTTCTCCAAATGCAGGCTAGCGTAGAAAAACAAGTGCTGATGCAAGTAAAACCAAATTTACTTTTGAAGCCTGGCTTGCAATTGCGCGGTCTCCCGCCCGATCCGAAATCCCAGAATTTTTTGTTGGATAGAGTCTGTTGTATCAACCAGGTATTCACGGTTCCTCTCGGTTATAAGGGTACCATTATTGGAATACACAAATCCGAGACACCCTCTAAAACCATGTATGACGTTTTATTCGACAAAAAATTTCCAGGTAAAGATATTGCTCTATTATATTTCCCTATAAGCCCCCAGGTGTATGCCTGCGCTGTTGTATCATCGTGGAGCTTAATTTTCAACGATCTCCAATGTTTCAGGCCGAATTAGTGCGACCGAATCATCAGAACTTCGCGTTTATCGATTATCAGCGAATGACTTTTTAAATATTACTTACGGGGAGAAAATAGAACAAGCTAGGACAGGGATGACGGAGCTATCTGGCAAAATGGTGGATTCATGGAGATCATCCCCCAATCAGGAAATTCAATCGCGCGCAGACGCAACCCCTTTCTCGTCGTTCAGGAAGAAAAGCAGTACTTTAGCGAAAGACCCCTCGACATGGCCGAAATTGATCACTAGATGCGGATCAGATTCGTCGAAAAAGGCCAACGAAAGGAATCGAAACGATCGTCCAATGCCAGTTTCCGAGACGTACAAATTCATGCAACAGAATTCGCAAACCAGTGGTTCCTCCGAGAGGAAACAACCCTCTGTCGAACCCGCGTCAGAGTTTCAAGTACTGTGGAACGAATTGCACAAAAAACAGGTAAGTAACGTCGAATACACCCTTGCTTTTTTCATTTTACGAATTTTATGAACGTTTCAATCCATTTAGAGAACAAACGAGGTATCGAACAGCGTAACGTCCATTTCGCCGGGTGGAAAATACAAGCAGATCGATAAAGATACTTCCGAGAACACCGTATGTATTTCCATCGCACTCCAACTTCCTCCGAGCGATTTTGATGATCTCCATGAGTTTCCATAACCAACGGACATAATTGATATTTCAGTTGCAAGATGCCAGCGCATATTTGAAGGCAATGCTAAAAATTTCCGATGGAAATACGAAGGAAAGATCTGCACCACCTGGACGACCAAAAGTATCGAGCAACACTACATTGCACGGCGAGAAAATCTTAGACACACCACCTTTGGTACAACAATTATTTGACGTGAGCATTAATTTACTTTTTTTATCTTGAAATCAGTAATTTGAAGGGAAGACGGTTTCTATTTATGATAATCTGTTGCAGCATGCACGTCAAAATGAGAAAATAAAAGATGATAAAAGCCCAATTTGGTACTGTTCGCAATTACTCAATTATTACCAGCTTACCAGGGTGGGAATGCCAAGATACACGTATTTCACGGACGGAGAGACCAATTTAATTCGTGCCCACATTCTGCTACCAGATTCGAGGGTATTCGTCGGGGATCCTTCTCCGAATCACGAACATGCAGCTGGAAGCGCAGCGAAAAAAGTATACATGGTAATGACTAGCTTTCACGATCGTCAATGCCGATTTCAGCAGTTCTTTTTCCTCTCCAAATTAAAGTATCTGTTGTTACAAATAGGAATTAAATTTGAGTACCGTACGACCCGACATGAAAACGCTTTTTCCACCGCCGCAACAGTGGTACGCTAATCGACAAAATAATACTTGGTCACAAAATGTGCGACCGCCGATTTTAACAGTCTTTCCACCGAGACCTCAGGAAGGACCGCAACATTATTGGCAGTATATGACGAATGTGCAACAAAATCCAGGATTCTCACACACGACGATGCACAGCAGTCAATCGAAACCTCAACCGAAACAGCAAGTTCAGAGTGAGGTGAAAACGGAAATGAAAAATTCTACGTCGTTTGTACCGTTGCAAGCGCAGAAGAAGAGTAGAAATGTCACGAAAAAATGGAGTACTAAGGAAGCCCAGCAAAGTACAGATGAAAAACTTCAGCCAACTGGTCAGGACAAAAAGAAGGAATTAACAAAGAAGGTTCGTTCCGTGATCCGTTGATTCTTCTTTCAGCAATTTGGAGCAATTGTAAGATGTAATAATAATAATGAAATTAATTTCTTCAGGTGACAAAAGCTGAAACCGTAAATCCCAGCAGCGAGGAGCGAGTACACGTCCAGAGTAGTTCGGAGAGATTGAAAAGTGCACAAAACGTGATGAAGCCTAAAAAATCGCGTGTCGCTGCAAAGTTTTGTATACCGTCGCAAGCTGAAGAGAGCCAAGACAAAAGTTCAACTTAAATAGACGGATATATCCAAGTAATGCAAATACAATTCCAAAAGAATGAGCCGTATCGGCATATCGTTTGATTTGAAACAATTGATCGATGTAACGAAGTATTCCTATGCAAGGAACTTTGACGAGCCACTCAAAATATCATTTGAGTGACGTGTATATAGTACTCGGTTGTAAGTACAGCGAAATTTCAGTTTCACTATGATATCTCTCACTTTGGAGCTGCTTTTTTTTTCTTCGTACTCAAGAGAAAACTAAATATCAATGACCTGTATGTATCATCGATGAATTATGTAGCAAACATTTCTCATTTTTTATTTATGACTGACCGACGCTGAGTGTACTGATTATACAAAAAACTGTGAAATGTGATCGATTGATATATAGATTTGAAATAAAATGAGCAGATACATTAATTGTAAAGATCAATTTTGCGATACGATTACTGTATCGCATCTGATATACTCTCTGTATTTTGATACAAGTACTTTTACTTTCTTATTTTGCACTTTACATTTACGTGCACCGAACGATTACGTTTCATGCATTAAAGAGGAAGACGTGCAATGGAAATCAGGCGATAAGAGTTCGATTCGAATTTGTAAAACAGAATGAAAGTATTATCTGTAAGTAAGATCAAGTGTAAACTCGACCTAATCTTACCGTTTATGCTTACGACTCTTGTTAATTAATCATTATCAACTTTCACGTGAAATTTATGAATAATGTGAAAGACGAATATTTTTAAAACAGGCCTCGTTAGTTGAACAAAATTACTTCGCACGGTACGTAACGTTTATTATGAAGGAAAATTTTATATCGAATATTTCAATTAATACAATTAATTTTAAACATTAAATTTTTTACTCACATGTCGTTTATAGTCCAACTCTTTTCAGACGACACTGTATACTGAATTCCCGTAAAATATCTACTATTCGCCTTGCGTTTCTTCTCTCCCGTAAAACACGAGACGTGAATGCTTCCTTCTGTAACTGCGGGACGGAAGACAGTCCCGTCTGTTTTTCAAATGCCACCCGAATCCACTGAATGGTCCATTCCAAATACGTTTTATTTAATGCTAACAACACATCCGCGTGAGGCTCCAAGTGATTTCGCGATGTTCCCTCGCCTATTGAAATTTCATTGTATTTCAAATCATTGTCGTCACTCATGACATTCGTATCGAATAGACGATCTAATGATGTACCTCTCGACATACCTACGCATTCTAAAATCACAGAGACAAGTTGTTCACCGACTGGTTCGATGAACGTTTGCAAATCTGGACACTGTACAATAGCATGAGACAAGAAGCTCCCAGCTGCCTTGACTGTTTCTGTTTCCGATAAGGCTAAACAAGCGATTCCTGCAAAAATCAAGGAAGATGCAATATTGCTCAGGTCGTGGACGCGAAGTAGCAAACGCTTACCGCATTGCAGCATATCGGGAATTTGGTTGGAGATCTTCAACAAAAGACTGGAGTTCTTCTTACAGATTTGTGCCAATAATCTGAGATAGGCTTCCATCAGATCCGACCAATCGGACAGGTCACCTCGCACGGAGCGACAGGCTCTGACACCGCTCAACGTGATGGAACTTATTTCCGCAAAAACCGGAGCTATGATATTGTTCGGATCTCTTCCATAGAGTAATACGAGTTGACGCAGAAGAGTTAGCGCGGCAGGATGAGGCCAAATTTTGTAGGAGTTTGTTAAAATGGGAAGAAGTGGTCTAGCATCCACCTCTGGATACAAGAGCGATGAAAGCGAGCGCTGGGCGCACGTATACATAGCTTCTAGAGTGGAATTATCCTGGCCCCATTCAGGATGACCTACTATCTGATTGAATATCGGAAGTAAACCTACCAACACAGCCTTCCCAATGGCTCCTTCCAAAGTTGAAAAGAACATTGTAGCCATTTTCAGTTGATTCGTCACTGCAGTACGTGCCACAAACAGGGGTTGTTGCAACAGTTCTCGTATTTTTATTATACATAGACCCAACGTTGCATCAAGATGGACCAGCTGTTCTTCCATGGAGGGCAAAGTGTTCAATAATTTTCCTGCCGCGTACATCAATCGCAATCCTTCTCCAGGAGCCACATTTGGGAGAGTATGCTCGATCATATTGAGAATAGAGGGAGCAAACGGGCCAAAATGCTGACCACATTCTCTCACTAAATCTTTGAGAGCCATACTCGCCAAGGGAGCAGTTACCGGACCACGGGTCAAGCCCAGAGTCACGATTTGTAATACCCTTTCCAACCATGGATCCGAATGTTTTCCTATCCACTCTGCGTAAGTTCCCATAATCGAACATGCAGAGGCTAACACCTGAAATCATGAAACAGTTTTCAAAGATACCTTCAAGCATTTTAATGGAAGAGAATTTCTTGCTATACCTCTCCAGGATAATGATCGTAGGGTATGTGAGTAAGGACCAAATCCATTAGAGCGGGAATGTAATGAGATTCTTCGGTGTCCACGTTGTCTGCCAGAGATTTGAATGCGTGCAAGGTAGACTCTATGTCTGTCCATTTCTCTTTGGCGTCTAAGAGCTGACTCAATCTTTGACCCAAAAGCACAAGCAAATCTTGTCCCAATACACTGTAACAATAATCCAAAGTGTCCGCGGCGTCTTGTCTATAACACCTGAAGAGTTCACGTTCGTCCACGTCTCCTTCGTTTGGGGACGAAGGTAGGGTAGATTTTCGTATGAGTGCTTGGGCTAATCTCGCATAGATAGGCTTCAGAGCCAATAGAGCTCGATTCTCGACGGGTTCATCGAGCGTAGCCACAGTGTCTTGTAATTCGTACCAAAATCCAAACGGAATACAGCTCCGAGTTTCGTCCGTAGGATATCGTCCCTTTTGCTCGGAACATTCCAAAAGCAATTCGATTAAACCTTCGGAAGTCCATTTCTGAATATTATTCTCCTCACTAGCTAGAGCGAGTACAAACTGTCTGCTATGAGTTTCTCCAATCGCGGTCAATATTTCACAGAAATATTTTCCGTTGTATTGTCGTGCCATAGTTATTAAACTTTGTGCCCATTCCCATAGGGTTTGCGGTCGTTTACGGAGATCGCAATGAGTGACTATCATGATTAAACACTCTTGTACGACTTCCCAGCCTTTGATATTTTCATCGTCCGAACCTTCTCTTTAATAGAAAGAACAATATATACGTTTTGTTGGATTTCGTACATTTTGCCGCGGTAAACTTCGACCGTGTCTTATACCTGTTGGGTGCATAATGAGCCGCTGCTACTAACAAGTGAGGGTAAATTTGCCCAGTTGTTTCTATAGGCAGCTCACCGGGTTTTAGCCAGGATAATACACATTCTAGTGCCAAGAGGTACAATGTATCATTGGCACCTTGGGCGTTTGGATTACAGATTGTAAAAACTTGCTGCAAAAGCCAGGTGGTTTTGGACCAGCATCTAGCTAAGCTGGGCCAGCATGAACTTTCATTATATTTGGGACGCCATGATGCATGTTTTCTTTTATACTGATTAAATCATTGTAAAGAATCATTATTAGATAACAAAACATAACATAATTCTGACTGTACTTTACCTCATTTGGTAATGCAGATAATACATGCAATAACAGTTCTAATGCCGGAGGAGAATCATACGGTAGCATCTCCAAAAGTTCATCCACTATGCTTTTATCTTTCTCAGAATTTTCTGTCATCCTACTATTAGCCAAAAATCCAGCCAGCTAAAGACAGAGAATTGTCAGTTTATCATATAACTTAAAATTATGCAATGAAGGAATGACACACTGGAAAAGGCTTAAGTCTCAAAATATAGAATATTACCGCTTGACAAAGTTTCGAAAGGACACATTTTGGCATATTTGATTGCTTTATACTATTGAGCAATCGTTCCTGCAAAGCAGGATACTCGTCTTTGGGTACTTCGTCCCATTGTTTACATATTTTGGCATGTAGAGTAGTAGCTGCAAAAAACTGTACTTCCCATGACTGTAGAAAAAAATCATAGCAACAAATTTAACGTAGCACAAGTGTTAGTATCGTTGCTTAAGATATTCTAGGAAAGATCTTTGTACCTTTGAGGAATCAAGAAGTTGCCACAAAAAAGTCCAAGCCTCTGGGGAGGCCTGAACCTCCAAAAGCCATGAGTGTGCTTCATTATTTCCTTCGGCATAGAACTGTCTGACGGCTTGGTCAACTACAGTTGCGTAATCCATTCTGAAATAGTTGTTCTTTCCGTGGAAATATTTTGACAATTATACGGTATCGTTAATTCTGTTCCTATGCAATTTTCATCTCCGCGAACGTAACATCTTCGCTGCTCTCTGAAATCTTGCATTTAGTTCGTCTTGCCGTTCGTTTCGTTGTTGTGTTTCCTATCATTTTATTTGCAAATCATTCGTAAGGAGGTATTTCTGTCAAATTGGAACTCGGAATATTTAACGAAATAACCTAAAAAGGTTCAAAGTTTCGATTACAGCTGATTCAACTATGAACACAGAACGCATAACGCATGTGCATACGTATTCAGTGCCGTTTTATGCGCCTGAAAGTTTGTACAGGGGAAAATGATTCAATTGCGAAAGTTCGTGTACCGTGAACTGTGCTCGATTATTTTCAATTAATTTCTTCTTTTATCTCCAATACTTAGAGAGATGTAATAGAAATTATAATAGAATAGAATATGTTATAATAGAAAAATGTATCGCTGAAGTTTAAAAAAATTGTAGTTCATACGGCGCTACATTTTACTAAGTTCCACTAATTTCGCAGTCGGAGAGACAGTTAGACAACATTCATTATAAATGAAGGAATAATTAGAGTTTGTAGGTAAATTATAAGAAATAAAATACAAAATACCTGCTTCTCACTGATCCTCCTACATCGCGAAGATTAATTACTTTCTAATCACGAAAATCTTGATCGCAAAAGTACATTCAAGTACTTCTACTTAAAAAAATACATTAAAGTACTTCTAATTGTATCTATATGTATAGTAACCAATTCATATTTAATTTGTATAATATTCTTCAATACAATTTAGTAATTCTACAACCTCTCGATGAAAGACGATATATTTAAATGTTAATATCTTGCTTATTTCTTGACCAATTTTGATGCAGTTTGTCTCAGTGTCTTCGTTAGAGTGTAAACTATCGATCTATAACACGAGAAGAGTTAAAATATACTGATTTCCTCTCCACAAGTAAGTAAATATATCGCAAAAATGACATTTTAATTTAGGAGGCCTGCAATTTTTTGGCATATATCATTCGAAAGGGCCTGAAAAGCTAAGTTAAACAAAAGAAAGATCATGTCTCTAGCTGTTGTACAAGTTGAGAAATACGAGAAAATATATTCGATATATTTTGACGTTTAGCCATGAAATATGCGTATGTCGAAAGGGTGGAAATTTATTATTTTCAAGGGGTTCTGGAGGCACTGATTTCAGAGCTATCTATTGGACTACATTTTCCGAAACTTGAAAAACATTATTTGCCGTTTTCTCGGATTCTACAGGAGCTAGAGAGATGATGTTTTATAATTTAATTAAATGATGACTGCTCTCAATTTCTACCTTAATGCGGCAGGAAACAAAAGTTCATCTCTCAAACGAAAGAAGATTCACTTCCTTTTCTCGTCGAAGGTAAGTATCGTTTAGTCTGTTAAATTCCTTGATTATTTCTAATATTAAAAATTCGTGTATAATAATAAAAATTCAGAACATAATTGTTTATACTGAAACTAAATAAGTATCTTGTCTGTCTCAGATACAACTTTACAACGAAAGTATTCTCCTATTGATCTGCAATTTGGAAGTGAAAGAATCCCACCCTATTAGTCAGGATCCGCCGATGAAGTGGAATTCATATCCAGCAAGCAGTGTCAACCTCTCAAGAGAATGCAATTATTAATTACATAAGTAATTATATGTTAGAAACACACAATTGTATTGTATGAATAGTATATTATATATTGTTTATGCTGTATACTACAAATGATAAATAAAGAATCGATTAAATGGAATATACTGTTTTACAATTCTTTCAACCACCACATCTGTTCCATTCCAAACACCCCATTTTCCTTATTAGATACTTATTCAGCCCATTAGAATAAGTCATCTTAGTGAAAAATAACATCATTAGTCAAAAGAAAATGGTATGATCATACAAAAAAAAAACAAACAAAAAAAAGAACTGCAAAATGAGCAGAAAAAGACAAAATAGGCTAAAAGAAGGAAAGAATGAGAAAAAGAATAATTAATAAGCCATACCAACAAACGATCTGCATTTTATTGTTAGTTATTATTAGCGAAAAACCGATTTTCAAAGTGGTACTAAATTCCTGGAATGTGACGTCATTTTCTCGGAAGTGGCACGTTCGAATACCTCCTCACATGTTATGTTCTCCTGTTACAATTTCTCATTTTCGGAGGAAATTTCTAAAAGTCTCGTTTCTGCGAAATTACGGATACCTCTTTGCATGTTATGTTCTCCTGTTACAATTTCTCATTTTCGGAGGAAATTTCTAAAAGTCTCGCTTCTGCGAAATTACGGATACCTCTTTGCATGTCATGTTCTCCTGTTACAATTTCTCATTTTCGGAGGAAATTTCTAAAAGTCTCATTTCTGCGAAATTACGGATACCTCTTTGCATGTTATGTTCTCCTGTTACAATTTCTCATTTTCGGAGGAAATTTCTAAAAGTCTCGTTTCTGCGAAATTACGGATACCTCTTTGCATGTTATGTTCTCCTGTTACAATTTCTCATTTTCTGAGGAAATTTCTAAAAGTCTCGCTTCTGCGAAATTACGGATACCTCTTTGCATGTCATGTTCTCCTGTTACAATTTCTCATTTTCGGAGGAAATTTCTAAAAGTCTCACTTCTGCGAAATTAGGGATACCTCTTTGCATGTCATGTTCTCCTGTTACAATTTCTCATTTTCGGAGAAAATTTCTAAACGCCTGAATTCTGCGAAATTACGGATACCTCTTTGCATGTTATGTTCTCCTGTTACAATTTCTCATTTTCGGAGGAAATTTCTAAAAGTCTCGCTTCTGCGAAATTACGGATACCTCTTTGCATGTCATGTTCTCCTGTTACAATTTCTCATTTTCGGAGGAAATTTCTAAAAGCCTCAATTCTGCGAAATTACGGATACCTCCTAACATGTTATGTTCTCCTGTTACAATTTCTCATTTTCGGAAGAAATTTCGGAAAGCCTCGTTTCTGCAAAATTACGGATACCTCTTTGCATGTTATGTTCTCCTGTTACAATTTCTCATTTTCTGAGGAAATTTAGAAAAGCCTCACTTCTGCGATATTACGGATACCTCTTTGCATGTTATGTTCTCCTGTTACAATTTCTCATTTTCGGAGGAAATTTCGGAAAGCCTCACTTCTGCGATATTACAGATACCTCCTTACATGTTATGTTCTCCTGTTACAATTTCTCATTTTCGGAAGAAATTTCGGAAAGCCTCGTTTCTGCAAAATTACGGATACCTCTTTGCATGTTATGTTCTCCTGTTACAATTTCTCATTTTCGGAGGAAATTTCGGAAAGCTTCACTTCTGCGAAATTACGGATACCTCTTTGCATGTTATGTTCTCCTGATACAATTTTCTAATTATCCATTACCGAGAAAATAACATCAAATTCCTGGAATTCAGCGAAATTTATCTGAAACTTTGAACGCTTATAACTTACCCATTTTTCATTGATTTCCAACGAAACAGGTCTCGTTCGATTCAGCAACGTATTGACTGTCGATTTGCTTAAAGATAAAAGTATAGTATATTTTTATTTTCCTCTTTCTTTTTCTTTTCGCCTTTTTTGTCTTTTTCTGCTCATTTTGCAGTTCTTTTTTTTGTTTGTTTTTTTTTAGTATGATCATACCATTTTCTTTTGACTAATGATGTTTCTATTTTACTAAGATGTCTTATTCTAATGCGCTGGGTTGGTATCTGATAAGGAAAATGGGGTGTTTGGAATGGAATAGAAGTGGTGGTTGAAAGAATTGTAAAACAGTATATTCCATTTAATCGATTCTTTATTCATCATTTGTAGTATACAGCATAAACAATATATAATATACTATTCACACAATACAATTGTGTGTTTCTAACATATAATTACTTATGTAATTAATAATTGCATTCTCTTGAGAGGTTGACACTGCTTGCTGGATATGAATTCCACTTCATCGGCGGATCCTGACTAATAGGGTGGGATTCATTCACTTCCAAATTGCAGATCAATATGAGAATACTTTCGTTGTAAAGTTGTATCTGAGACAGACAAGATACTTATTTAGTTTCAGTATAAACAATTGTGCACAAATTGTGTCAAAACTGAACATCATTTCGTATTCTCAAAATTTGTACTGAATTTTTATTATTATAGACGAATTTTTGTTAGAGGAGATTGGCGGATTTGTAAGTAATAATTAGGAATACTAAGAATACTATGAATAATAGGAATAATAGGAATAAGTATTAATAGGAATAAACATAAATAACTAGGAATAAGGAATAAACAAGTGACTAAAGAAAAGGAATAATAAAAGGAATAATTAGATGGCTAAATAGTTATATATATATTCTTGAATAATTGTCACTGAGTGCAACTCCTCACGTGTATACTCGTTCACATCCGCTCTCGCACTAACGCACTAACCACTTTCATCCATATCGCTTTTCGTCTCATTCGCTCGATGCTCTTTTATTCCTCGCTCTATCTCACTCTCACACAGCTCTCTCTCACTCACTCATTCCATCTTCTCTCGTTCCTTGTCTTACATTTTTAATATTAGAAATAATTAAGGAATTTAACAAACTAAACGATACTTACGCGATTTATTTTCGACGGGAAAACAAAGTGAATTTTCCTTCGTTTGAGAGATGGACATATGTTTCCTCAAGCAATAAAAGGTAGAAATGTCCGATTTCATGGATGAATTTGAGAGCAGTTATCATCAGCCTTTGCCAATCGTTTCACATGGGCCTCGCTTAGTTTTCTGTAATACAGAAAGAAATAAAATAGCTAAATATATCCATTTAGAATTTAAATTTCAAAGGAGCTTCAATATTTCTTTGCTGTAGTGATTAAAATCTTCTTGGCTTGAATTTTTCAAATTGAGTATAAACTCTTGAGTTTAACTCTTCTCCTGTTATAGATCGATAGTTTAAACTCTAACGAAGATTCTGAGACAAACTGCATCGACATCGGCCAAGAAATAAGCAAGATATTAACGTTTACATATATCGTCTTTCATCGAGAGGTTATTTCGCGCCGGAAAAATACAGAAAATTTACTAATGTTAGATGGCGCTGAAAGTAGTCGCTGTGTGGAGTTTTTGCCGCGGGAATTGAAGGCAGAACACATATATTTTATGAAAATATAACTATTTATTAATATCGACACAAAGAAAGATTATTTAGTTTGGTCAAAGGATTGCAAAAACGTGGCGTGGCGAGGTATGCTATGGCGCCATACTACTGAACTGGCGGCACCATAAGATGGCGGCTGGCTAACAGCTTGGCCGCTTGGCCGCTAGATGGCAGCCTGCAGTTGGCTGGTGGCGCCGCCATGCGGCCAGTAGGCCAAGCTTCCTTGACAGTCGCAGCTACTGAACTGGCGGCACCATAAAATGGCGGCCGGCTAACAGCTTGGCCGCTTGGCCGCTAGATGGCAGCCTGCAGTTGGCTGGTGGCGTCGCCATGCGGCCAGTAGGCCAAGCTTTCTTGACAGTCGCAGCTACTGAACTGGCGGGTGGCTAACAGCTTGGCGACTTTGCCGCTAGATGGCAGCCTGCAGTAGGCCGGTGGCGCCGCCATGCGGCCAGTAGGCCAAGCTTCCTCGACAGTCGCAGCTAGTGAACTGGCGGGTGGCTAACAGCTTGGCGACTTTACCGCTAGATGGCAGCCTGCAATTGGCCGGTGGCGCCGCCATGCGGCCAGTAGGCCAAGCTTTCTTGACAGTCGCAGCTACTGAACTGGCGGGTGGCTAACAGCTTGGCGACTTTGCCGCTAGATGGCAGCCTGCAGTAGGCCGGTGGCGCCGCCATGCGGCCAGTAGGCCAAGCTTCCTCGACAGTCGCAGCTAGTGAACTGGCGGGTGGCTAACAGCTTGGCGACTTTACCGCTAGATGGCAGCCTGCAATTGGCCGGTGGCGCCGCCATGCGGCCAGTAGGCCAAGCTTTCTTGACAGTCGCAGCTACTGAACTGGCGGGTGGCTAACAGCTTGGCGACTTTGCCGCTAGATGGCAGCCTGCAGTAGGCCGGTGGCGCCGCCATGCGGCCAGTAGGCCAAGCTTCCTCGACAGTCGCAGCTAGTGAACTGGCGGGTGGCTAACAGCTTGGCGACTTTACCGCTAGATGGCAGCCTGCAGTAGGCCGGTGGCGCCGCCATGCGGCCAGTAGGCCAAGCTTCCTCGACAGTCGCAGCTAGTGAACTGGCGGGCGGCTAACAGCTTGGCGACTTTACCGCTAGATGGCAGCCTGCAATTGGCCGGTGGCGCCGCCATGCGGCCAGTAGGCCAAGCTTTGTTGACAGTCGCAGCTACTGAACTGGCGGGTGGCTAACAGCTTGGCGACTTTGCCGCTAGATGGCAGCCTGCAATTGGCCGGTGGCGCCGCCATGCGGCCAGTAGGCCAAGCTTTGTTGACAGTCGCAGCTACTGAACTGGCGGGTGGCTAACAGCTTGGCGACTTTGCCGCTAGATGGCAGCCTGCAATTGGCCGGTGGCGCCGCCATGCGGCCAGTAGGCCAAGCATCCTCGACAGTCGCAGCTACTGAACTGGCGGGTGGCTAACAGCTTGGCGACTTTGCCGCTAGATGGCGGCCTGCAGTAGGCCGGTGGCGCCGCCATGCGGCCAGTAGGCCAAGCTTTCTTGACAGTCGCAGCTACTGAATTGGCGGGTGGCTAACAGCTTGGGCATTTTGCCGCTAGATGGCAGCCTGCAATTGGCCGGTGGCGCCGCCATGCGGCCAGTAGGCCAAGCTTTCTTGACAGTCGCAGCTACTGAACTGGCGGCTGGCTAACAGCTTGGGCATTTTGCCGCTAGATGGCAGCCTGCAATTGGCCGGTGGCGCCGCCGTGCGGCCAGTAGGCCAAGCTTCCTTGACAGTCGCAACTACTGAACTGGCGACTGGCTAACAGCTTGGCCGCTTTGCCGCTAGATGGCGTCTGGCTAATAGCGTACCCGCTTGGCCACTAGGTGGCGGCTGGCTAACAGCTTGGCCGTTTGGCCGCTAGATGGCAGCCTGCAATTGGCCGGTGGCGCCGCCGTGCGGCCAGTAGGCCAAGCTTCCTTGACAGTCGCAACTACTGAACTGGCGACTGGCTAACAGCTTGGCCGCTTTGCCGCTAGATGGCGTCTGGCTAATAGCGTACCCGCTTGGCCACTAGGTGGCGGCTGGCTAACAGCTTGGCTGTTTGGCCGCTAGATGGCAGCCTGCAATTGGTCGGTGGCGCCGCCATGCGGCCAGTAGGCCAAGCTTCCTAGACAGTCGCAGCTACTGAACTGGCGGCACCATAAGATGGCGGCCGGCTAACAGCTTGGCCATTTGGCCGCTAGATGGCTGCCTGCAATTGGCCAGTGGTGCCGCCGTGCGGCTAGTAGGCCAATCTTCCTTGATAGCCGCTACTACTGAACTGGCGGCACCATATGATGGCGGCCGGCTAACAGCTTGGCCGTTTGGCCGCTAGATGGCTGCCTGCAATTGGCCAGTGGCGCCGCCATGCGGCCAATCTGCCTTGACAGCCGCAGCTGTAGAAAACTTTGAAAACAGTGAGTTTCCACTCTTCCGGCGTTAGCATAGTCTATGGCTAAACGGCAAAATGCATGGAATATATTGCAGCATTGCAATTAATATATCGAATATGTAGTGGTTAAAGAGAAATGAGCAGCGATTTCGATCTAATAAATTCTTTATTTATAATTTGTATTATAATGATTCCACTCTTGAAGTTTTATATTATAATGGTAGTATAACGGTAATAATTGTAGTATAAGACTTGTAAAAATATAAGTTGTAGAACCTTGGGTCTAGATTTTCTTGGCCTCTCCCATGTAAGCTTAGGCCCACTTATGCCCTATGAAAAGTACACAATAGGCAAGAAAAGAAATAAAAAATTGACAGGAATTTATAAATATATGATGCTTTTTAGCGCTATGCGAACTCGTAGATTACTTTGTATACTACAAGTATCGGTATAATTGTACGTTTACATCTATTTTATTAGGTGCGACTTACTATATATAATAAGAGGTTATTCATTTTAATTAATTCTTTTCTAGCTTTTTTAAACCATGAAAAGGAGAAGCCAACGTAGTTCGTTATTTAGTATCCGGAAAAACGCTTTGTTTTACGAACTACAATAAAATCAACCTGCAAAGACGCATCGAACGAGGAAACATCGATAACAGGATAACTACAAGCATTCCAAGACAAGAAAGGAATGACTGACTGTTTGAAAGAACCAGCCTTCGTGGTAGGCGATATTGATGACACGATAAATCTCTCCTTGCTACCCGTTTCTGGCGAAGAGTACATCAAGAGAGTAGTGTATGTAAGTCGAGTTTGTAATAGTCTATCTTTCATATAATTTGTATCGATCTATTGCAGAATTGAAGCTCAAAAATGTGCCGATGTCGTAGTAGCCGATATCGATAAAACACGTTTGAAAAAACCTACCATTGACATTCAGCCTGTAAGTTTATTGAACCTTACAAATATAATCGAAATAATTGAAACTGTTTCTTTGGTCGATGCATAAATGATAACTGCGCGTAGTTAGACTTGCACTTATACTTTGAAACTTATGGTACAGTCATATCTTACACATATAATATATAATTTGATATATAACATACCAATCAATCATCAGACATTAGAGTTAATTCCCGTATTACGGCAATTTTTCCGATGCGTTAGGGATGAGGCTATGATTTCAGTTTTAAATGTTAACGAGATTTCTTAGATGGTATTTTACAATGAAATTATTTTAATCGAACGTCGTATAACGTATCGATCGCGTTAGATGAGACAGTTTTTGGTATTTGATGTGGAGGCATATGATAAATCAAATATGAAAAGCCATCATATAATGTTTTAAGTTATCAGGATGCATCGAAGCACCCCCCTGGTTAGGCCCTACTCTAGACTGGCAGCATTGTCAATTGTTGGACTTTTCGGAAGTAAGATTGTACGTTAGTCAGTTAAAAGATCAAATGCAGACGGGTAAACGGAAATGGAAACCTTTGCAAATCGATTTGGTATATATTAAAACTGTTTTAGACCAGATTCCATCAAGACCAATGAACTTTCCTACGTGTCACTAATTTTTCGATCTTCCAGCCCGGCATTGACGACGAAGATGGTTGGACGAAATTTTGTTCAAGTTGCTGCGATAAAGAGTCAAGAATAATTCCTACACTGAGTATAGTCTTTTGCCTGAATCAGTCAACTATAGAACAAGTTCTGGAATATCTGGTAGAAGACGCACGATCAAAAGGAAAGATCGAATATGAACTAGGACAATGGATATTCGCTCTACTAGTAGTCTTGGAAATGCCGCTAACACCTGACGCGTGTTCGTGCCTGCGGTCATTAGCAAGAACATGTTCCATTATCCGGGCCAATTCTGTAAAGATCATTTCCACTTGAATGAATGAAAAGGAAAGTTCAGAGTATTTCGACGTTTCTTTCCCGAAAACATATATACTGATTACAGTCCTTTTTCTTAACAAATCCGTTTTATTATATACTTTTACGATAAATTTACCACTAACACAGAAATTGATAGAAGTCCCGAAACGATTGGAAAATAAGTAAAGTACATAATATATTACGCGTTGCTGAGCTTTTCTTAAATCTTCATAAATGATACTTTAAATTCAACTTTTATATGTGTCGATTTTGTTACAGAAAACGTTGGAAACGCGCGAGCTAGGAGCACTCAATTTATTCATATGTTTAGTTGCGAGGTACTTTCGTCAGTTGGACTTGGCCGATTCATAATTATTGATTCCTATCAATGACATCGATACCGTAATTACTTCTCTAAATAAAACGGCCATTCTCTCGATATATGTCTATGTTTAATCGACTCCTCCCTTCCTCAGTTCCTAAAACGCGAGAATGGTAACGCGACAGAAACGTTATATCGACTACAGGATGTAACGAGACACTGTTTGGAGTAAATAAAATTGTATTACAATAATCAATTGATAAGCATGGTCGGAAATGAAATTAATCTGAAGCTATATTTTCTTGGTCCTGGAGCAGCGCCGTTGCAAGTCGTTCTAAATCGTCGTAACTAAGATTATTCACTTTGTTCTTGAGGTCTTTTATCAATTCATGGACTATCAAATGTGTCTCAGATTCCGTATAATAATGCCTCAAAACTCTCGAGATTTCATCTTGTAAAAGATGAGTACCCGATTTGTGCTGGGTAGCCTTTCCTTCGCCGGAACCTTCTCCTGCTTTCTTAATCACCAACAGGTTTAATTTGCTTCCATCCTTGATACCCGGATAGAAGCTTAAGGGATTTTCGTCTGTAAGTAATATATCACGATTAACAAAGCTACAAAATTTCAAGTGAAAGTACGATAGATATTCCATGTTTACCTGCCAGGGTTTTCCCAGTGAGTAGGAGTCTCTGTTGAGGAACGTCGATTCCCAGGAGATCGCTCAGTTTGTGTTTTAACTGCAGGACTGTTTCCGTTGGCATAATCTATCGTAAATGAAAGTTTAATACAAGAACGGGAATTTAGTTTGGAAATCGGGAGGTGTTACCGCGAAAAACTTTTGGAATATTCGAGAAGAAATTTCCGCCGAAATACATCAAGAGCACAGCATCATTGATTTAACATTATTCGTGAAACGTAGAAGAAAGGAGGCTAAAGAATTACAATGGTACGAGAAACTTATACTCACGTCAACAACACATTCTTTTCCCTGGAGTTTCTTCACGGTAACTTTCATGGTGGGTAATGTTTGTCAGAGCGTATCGGAAGCAATGCCAAGGCGTAGAATCAAATTCTTCGGGAGAACAATGCCTTAAATGATATCGATAAAAATTCCAGCATTTTATTAGCAGGCTATATTTTTCGACACACGATATCTCTAGCACGGCGTCATCAACTATTTCCACCGAGAGCACGCGTGGGCACGCGCGTACGAGTTCATGCATAAGTACATTCATCGTGTCCACGCGCACGTACGCTTACACATATACAAATAATGTATACA
This sequence comes from Cerceris rybyensis, assembly GCA_910591515.1. NCBI lineage: Eukaryota > Metazoa > Arthropoda > Insecta > Hymenoptera > Crabronidae > Cerceris > Cerceris rybyensis. Next base: position 930,465 of record OU342802.1, read on the forward strand.
CAAGGATACATACATATGTACCATCGACAAGTGAGATCCACGGGAAAACGATAGACGTCGATATTTCGCGGCAAAAATCCTATCAATACTTGATATTCCTCTTTGAAATTTGACTCCTTTCATTATTATCTTTGCCACTTTTCTCCTATCTTCTCCATTTGCAGAATCGAGTGGGTTATATAGTGATTTCTCGTCGGTTTAAATGGCGGAGCGATTTCGAGTACGCCGAATCGATAGGTGCGCCATCGAGTGACTTCGATTCGACCTATCGACATGGCGCTACCTATCGATCATCACTTTTGGCGGTATTTGTAAACATTTGAGCGTCCTTAGAGGTTAGATCTAACCTTGCAATATAATACGAAAAATAGTGGAGAAATAGTTGAAATTATGGAGAAAGACGATGACACGCGCGAAACTGAAACAAAGGAAAATACTTCGAGTGAGGAAGAAGGTACTAAAATTACCTGCAGGGAAGACCTAACCCCATATTTCGAAGCATGGAATCACAGTATCAACAAGATTCACGTGTCGGAGGTACGCCAAACAGTGAATATTCATTTTATTCGTTACAATTTAAAAGCTCTATCAAGAATTTGTAATCGACGTTCGCTTCGTGTACCAGATTTACAATAAGACCGAGAAAGACGTGCCGATCTTACAGCTAAGATAGGAATAAAAGAAAACCTAAACGGGTTTCCTCTTTATTTAGGTACCGCAAGTCTGCAAGGACGAACCCTGCCAACTTGGAATCGACGAGGCAGGCCGAGGTCCCGTCCTAGGACCGATGGTTTACGGTATCTCGTACGCTCCTCTATCCTCGAAGCAACTTCTGGTCGACCTGGGTTGCGCCGACTCCAAGAGCTTGACCGAGGAAAAGAGAGACGCGATCTTCGATAAGATCTGCGAGAATGGAGACAAAATCGGCTGGGCCGTCGAGGCGATATCCCCAAACACGATAGCAAATAGCATGTACCGGCGCAGCAAGATCTCGTTGAACGAATTGTCGATGCTCTCCGCGATCGAGTTGGCAAAACGAGCGATTGAGGCCGGCGCGAGGATCACGGAGATCTACGTGGATACCGTTGGAAAGCCGGAAAAGTATCAGGCCAGACTGCAGGGAATTTTTCCAGGACTAAAGATAGTCGTCGCGAAAAAGGCCGATTCGACTTATCCGATTGTCAGCGCTGCAAGTATATGCGCCAAAGTGAGCCGCGATCACGCGCTAAGAGCTTGGAAGTTCCTCGAAGGCTCCATCGAGGCCGAGTATGGCAGTGGATATCCGAACGACCCAGTGACAAAGAAATGGCTCACGGAAAACGTCGATTCGGTCTTTGGATTTCCAAGGATCGTCAGATTCAGCTGGTCGACCGCGGAGAAGGTTTTAGAGTCTAAGGCCCTGACCGTTGAGTGGGAGGAGGTCGAGGACGAAGAGAAGCCCACCGAGCAGAAGATCTTTAGCTTTTTCGCGAGATCTCCGACGAAATCTTGCTCTGCCGTGACCAAGAAACGACACGCCTTCTTCGCGGAAAGATGTCTCTCCGGAACATCTGCCTTGTGACGATTTTTTCGCCGATTGCGCGAATGTGACGATCCAGGAGGGCCTTGTACAGCTTCACGACACCCCCGCTCGCAATTTCGAAGGACAGTCTTTGGGAAAGGGGAGCGAGAAGGGCTGAATAGCGATTCTGTCGTTCGATATCGCTGGGATTGTCCCGCTGACGACGGATCTGGGAGGTACTCTTCTCCTACGTCAACGTTGATTTATTTGAGAACATGAAATTAAAGAAACGTCCCATCGATTTATGTACATATGTACAGAGTGCTCTTATATAATTATCGTACACAAAGAGTGGCAGTACACGTGTAAAGTCTCTTCTAACACACCCTATCGCGATAATGTTAACAATTAGGAATGTTTAGCGCAAAACTTTGGATTATCTTTGGTGAACGTACGAATACTCACTCACACGGAATTGGCAGGCACGCTATTCTCACGTTCGCTCGTGTCTCACGATATACCCCTAAGATAGGCTACGATTCTGCATCCGATTAATAGCTGGACTAGACTGTGGTAAAAAGCTACGATCAAGAAGACAAAACAACGACTTGGACTCTCGTCCTGTTCTCGTGCTCCGTTGTACTAAATCTTGCGTCAGAATTCTCTCGATTTGGACGATGCACCGGTCGACGCGTCGATATGCTCGTTCGTGCTCGAAAGAAGAAAATCAGGAACGATAAACCGTGTCGTCTTCTTTTCGTTCACGGCGATCGAAAGTCTCTGTATCGTTGAAATAAATTCGATACAATTGCCGCGCAAGTGTGTCTTCTTTTCTTTTTCTACCTCACCTCTCCTTTCTAATTATTTTTCTTAATCGCAATTATAAAAAATAGAAACAACACGGATAATTTAGTACTTGATTTTACGCGACACTCTTTCTTCTCGCATGCTTTCTTCCTCTCTTTCTCTCTCTCTCTCTCATTCTCTCGGTTTCGATGGCATCGAGGCCTAAAAGGATGAGCACGGTTGGAAGGACAACGACGATCCTCCTTCCTCCTTTTATCGCAGAACAATCGATAAGCCGCCAATAATCAGCAGAAGGCAGGCTCCCAAGGTCGTGCTTGCGTTTCCTGAAAAAGAGGTAAAGAGAAAAAGATTGGTCTCGATTCGTTCGAAGAAGGTTCTCTCCAAGGAGAAAGAAGAGGAGGGAAAACTGAAGGAGAAGACTCTGCGCGACCCTTCGCGATCCCACGGACCTACGGTCATATTTTATCGCGGTGAAATTTATCGTCGGCCCGAACTCGACGTAAAACTTTACGACGGTTCTATGTATCTTATAAAAATATTTTACGACGAACGACTAGGCTGTCTCGACTAAATTGAAACGAATATTCATCGGCGAGAGACGTCGCTCAAATTAATCCGAATTGATCGGTCCTTTGAAGAGAGAAGCTCCGTTTGCTCGATCAACGAGAATCGTCGAATTACTTACCGTGCACAACTTTCCACCCGTCGAAACTTTTTTCACCGTGAAAGAAACGTCCGTGGAAATTTATGTCCAATACCGGACGCGTTAGTGCGACGTGAACGCGAGTAAATCATACGTCGAACATCGAATGTCGAACGTCGATCCAGTTCGCTGAGATATTTATGCGGGAAATTGCGGAGAGAAAGTTTTTATAAAATGGTAAAAGAGAGAGGGAACATTTCCCTGCAGAACGAATCCCCGAAAGTAGTTGCAATCTCGATCAAACGAGTCCCGATGTTTTCTCGGCGAAAAAGTAAAGCCTCTCAACGCGAAAGAGCAGAGGAAGGTGGAAGAAGAGGATCGGAAAAATCGGCACGTACCACGTCTAATGCGAGATCGATATCGTCGACATCGGGAAAAATTCTATCCATAGTTTTACAGCTGACCGAGTATTTGTTGGCCATGCAACGTAAGTCAGCAAATTGTTGGTAAACGAACAACGGCAATACGCGTCGACGTGCCGTCGCGCGATACGTGCTTTAACTCACTCAGCTATCTCATTGCCGTGCGTTTTTCTTCTCCACCCTATTGTTTTTCCAACGATATTTCGCTGATCCGCGAAACTTTCGACCGAGCAGAGACAGAATTTTGTTTTTCTTTTCCTTTCTCTCCTTTTTTTTCCACCTTAATCTTTTAACGAGCTTAAGGTCGGCTTCGAGAGATCGGCGCGTCTCGAAGATCCTTCGAGGAGTCTTACCAGCAAACTCCTGGCATCGGTTGGCTCTCGCTGCAATCTCGAGAAGAAGCTTGCCCCGAAGGCGAGAATTTACTCCGGGAAAAAAAAAGAACGAAACGTATCCGAGAACGCAAAGGGAATCTCCTGCGGGAAATACAAAACCGCTCCCGTTCTTCGCCCCGGTATGGTTTCACGACCGAAAAAGTGCGCGTCGACGGACAGGAAGATAAAAAATAAACCGGTGCGAAAGAACAATAGAAACCGTGCGTGAAAAATATCCATTACCTCGTGTTAGCCGGTAGGTGCGATTATAAAATAAAAAGCTTTTATTAAAAACTTGAGCAGAGCCGAGCGCCAAGCCGGTTTTTCGCTCCATATTTTCCCAAGCTGGAAATACGTGGAAAAATACCGTCGAAGAAGGATAATCGCGTCCGGGGCGATAGGAACGTTTTTCGTCAAACACGAAGAACGAAGAAAGGAGTGAAAATTGGAGGGTAAGAATAGAGCGAGAGAACGAGAATAATTATTAGACGAGAAGACATAGGAGAAAGAGAGGGATGAAGGTTCGGTGGTTGGGTTACCTAAGATATGTTCCGCGTGCGTGTGGCCTTGCGCCCTTGTCTCCCTGCTCTCCATTACCGGCATCTTGAAGGGCCTCCCCCTGTCACCCTCTATGCTGAGCTCGTTCGATTTCCAATATACGGTCGCTATCGTCGCCAGGCATTTGATCTTCAGGTCTCCCCTCGTGAAGTGCTTCGCATTGAGACGGAACTCCAGACCGAGTACGGCCGTCTCCAGACCCTCGCGATCTACCTCCGTGATGTGAGGTCCTTTCAAGTACTGTGCGTCCGCCTGCCGGAAAGTCGGAAAATAAGCTACAGACTCGGATAACTCTCGAGCATAGATAGAGATCGCCGGGCCCACAGGTCCGGCCCAAATCTTTGGTCCAAAGGGCAAAGATCATTCGTGAATCGTTGCGCGATAAATTTCTAGAACGAAAGTGGAACGAGCGTGTCGAAAACTTTGAGAAAGAATCGGCGCGCTCGCGTTTCTCGTTCCAGGCGGAGAACGGAGAGCAGTAAATTCGCGGAGTTCCTCTCCTCGAGGAAAATCGGCGGCAATTTAAGCGATACTCCGGGAGAACACGCCAGTCCTCCGGAATCGTAGTCGGAAGAGAGAACGGCATTGTTCGTGTTTCGAGGTAACCATGGGACGTTTATTATTAGCGCGATGAAAAGGGAGTCGCGTGGAAAGAACGCTCGAAGAGTCCAGCGATCGTTTTTTCTCCCCGTTGGAATTGCGATCTCTCTCTGCTCGTGTCTGACTATTTTCTCTGAAATCGTAAAACCAAGACTCACGGGATCACCATTGATGAACCAGCTGAGCATGGCGGCGGGCTTCGACTTTGCCGAGGTACAGTTGAACCGCACGACGTCGTCGACCTGATAACGATGCCTTCCTCGTTTCCCGGTGATAATGGGACCCTCTTCCGGGAGAGCTGAAAAGTTTCCACCTTTACCATCGAGAATCGTCGGTCTTCGCGACGAGGGTTTCCACCGGAGTCGAGCCTTGGTACCACGATTCTCGCAAAATCGGGCAAATTCTCGGTTCGCTCCATTTCGGGAGAGGATAGACGGAGAAGGAATTATCCTCCGGAAGCGAGGAGGACGAACGAGGAAAGGTCTTCTCCGTTGACCGAAATCGGGAATCGTCGAGTGTTCGAGGTAAAAATCAATAGAGACGTAACCGCGTAGATTCGTCTTCTTACCTACTACCAGCATGTCCGAGTGATCGGAGACGGTCTGAAAGGATGGTGCCTCCGCGGACACCTCGCACCTGTACCTCCCAGAGCTCATAAGATTCACCGAATACAGGACGACCGATCGTTCGGTGGAATTGTGAATCTGAAAAGAGGATGGAAGCTTTGTAACTCCTCGTAGAGGCAATTAACCCTCCCCGACCTTGTCAATTAACCCTCCGGCTACTTTTCCTCGAATCGCCGGATGCCTGGGAAACGCTTCGTGTTCCTCGAGCAAATTATTGCCTTTACGACTCTCTCGTTGCAAAATTCCGTTGAACCGCGAAACTACTCGACGAGAGAGCCAAACCAGAAACCGAGGAAACTCTTCTCGTTTCTCGACTTTTCCAAGTCGTAGCCGTTTTCCCTCTTGTTCCCTGTATCCGCGATAAATTAGCACGATGCCCGATGGTTCGGCAGTAAAACCCGCGGCAGACTCTGCTCTATCGCTCGATGGTCCTCGCTTTTCCGTGGGAAATTCGCGTCAATTAAAATCCCCTTTCCGCGAGAAAGAGCGAGGCGAGAGAGGCTCGGAAATCACGGCTCGCTCTCGGAAGGAGAAGCGCTTTAAATAGAAAACCATTACGCGCCGTTGGAAGGTGGAAAAGCGGGGTTGCGTTCGCCGAGGGTGAGATAGAACGAGAGAGTACGAGATAGAACGAGAGAGGGAGAAATCGATACAAAGCGATTCTTACGTTGGCGGTAACACCTGGCAGCTGAAAGACCAGTACCGGCGGCATGTCTTGAGGTACGTATCGGTAAAATTCGTTACCGTCTTTGTACCATTTCACCGAGTAGAGGGTCTCCCCGTCGAGATTGAAGTTACACTCGAGGCGAATGTTTCGTCCCCGTACGACGTGCTGCGGTACCACCAGCTCCAGCATTCGCAGAGCCTCCGTTTCTGAAACAGAATTAACCGAATAGCTGTAGAGAGATGCGCGAGAATAAAGGAAGAACGAAGAAAGGGTGAAATTCCGCGAAGATTCACGCGAAGGAGAAGCCGATTTCCCGGAGAATTTGGAGGAATTTCCGACGAAGCTCTCGGAGGGAAAAATCGCACTGAACTTTTGGAGAATCAGGAGGGAGCTCGAGGCAGCGAGGAAAAATGTTTGCAGTCGCTTTAAGTGCTCCAGACACCACGACGTCTGTTTGGCGAACGTCCCGTCAAAGAGGGACGCGCAAAATGGCAAGCCAGTCGAGCGTTCCAGCGATAATCGCTCGGTCCGACGAATTTCCTCGCGAATATATCCGCCATTCTCGCGCGTATTTGCGACTTCTTTCTCCCATAGTTGCCTCCGTTGTCCCGAGAACAGTTCCATCAACGGAATTACCTTTTAACCTTGCACAATTATCCCCCATACTTCGTCCACCCCGGGTTGCGGCTCTTCGCGATTTTCCGCCGGAGAGGCCAAGAGATCGCAATTTTTCCGCAAATCGCGCTCTCCACGGATCGATGCTCATCGACGTTCATTGATCCTTGGCGAAATGACGAAAGAGGGAAGTTTTCCTCCCTCGGAGGAGGATGCGTTTCGCGTCGCTCGCGGAAACGTTGATCGCATCCCTCTCTTTGAGCGAGAAGTCTCCTCCCCGATCTTTCTTGCGAGGATTTTCCCGGAAAAAGGAGAGTCCGAGGGTGCCCCTCTCGCATCGACGGATATAGTTTCAAATCCTCCTGGCTATTCTCTTTTCCGCGAGTGAAAAAAAACGAGGAGAAATCTCTTTCCCACGCGGAGCAAGATTCTTCTCGTGGATTCAATCTCCCGTTGCTTTATATTCTTCCTCTCGGAGATCTGTTTAAAGCGCGCGGCCGCTGCAGACTCTCTTATTTTTCCTCCCGCCGGATTCTCTTTAAAGCGACTGGAATAAGCTGGAGTATCGTCGGATATTAAATCCAGCCGCACTTACGCACGCTCTGCTCTCTTGCGACATAAAGGTATTTTCTCTATCGAATCTTATCCTTCGGTTTCTTTCTTCTCTCTTCCTTTTTTTCCCTCTTCTCTCTCCATGTTTCGCCGCTTTGCGAGCTTAGAAACGCAACGACGACCACGAGAGAAGCGACTCGTTGCTTTTATTCCGACGTAACTCACTCGACCGAGGGATTAGAGGGTTGATATTAGTGCCCCCGCGGAACGAAACTACACAATTTCCTCTCATATCTCCGCGTCGAAAATAAAACACTGGCGCAATGCCGAGCTTAATTACAATGTGCTCGACCGAGACAGCTTTACGGGGTGTTTCTCGCCGGCAACGGCAAGAAAACGGAGCAAGATCGAACTCACCGTTCTCCTTTCTACCCTTGTACCCTTACACCCTTCCTCTCTTCCTCTCCTTTTCCTCTCGGTGCCTCGTGTGGAAAATTTTTACGAGCCACCTCGTATTTTCCGCTCCCTCTTCCACTCGGGCGCGCGTTCTAATTAATGCGATCGGATTTCCTGCGACAAGGTCAAGAAAATCGAGTCTCTCGGAAAATGTATCGCAGTGGAGACCGGAACCGACGCCCCGAGGAAACCCCTAGGTGAATTTACAATCGAGAGGGTAGCCTGGATTTTGCGAGAAACTCTGCTCTTCGTCTCCTCTGTCTTTGGGACTGACGCTTTTTCCAGCACCACCCAAGAGGACTTCCTCTTGGAAGAGGGTGGCTTCGAGGACTCTCGATCGTCGTAATTTTGTTTTTTCTTCTCGTGATCGTTGGAAGAGGGAATTCGCGCCAAACAGGAGGCAGGAGGAGGGCCGATTCGACGAGAGGGCTCCTCTACGTCGATATTCGCGCGTAGGTAGATTCGGCTGCGCGTTTGCATTATATATAATATAATGGTTAAAATATTATTACGTAAATTCTGTCCGGAGCAAAATGTTATCCCAAAGTTGGGGCGAGAAGCACGCGAGGTAAAATCGATTCGCAAAACAATATATATTCGTAGGGCGCGTTATTATTACGCGTTCCGAAAATACCGGGGAAATTTCGATCGTCGGACTCTGCTACACCCCGTGGGCGAAGGTAAACCGAAATTGCCTCGACTCGTCTTACGCCAGGACAGGAGGAAATTGGAATTCGAAAAATTACGCCGGTAGATCGACCCGTCCCACCGTGGAATTAGAGAAATTTTCAGAGCTCTGCTTTCCTTCGATTCTCCTAATAAAAATACCTCGACGTGGGAACCAAAATATTTGTTCAAGATACGTGTGGCTTTTCCGCTCGACGCCACCCGGAGGACTCTGTTTCACTTCTCTTCTCTTTCGACGAGACAACGAGGAGATCGTCGCGAATTTCGCCGTTGAATTCGAGGCAGGAAAAGTGGGAAAGAGAAAAGACAAAAAAAAGGGAAGAATGTAGAGAGAGAGAGATAGAGTTCGCGATCGAGGGTTGCAGATTTGCTTGGTAATCGATGATCGGCGAGACGGCTCGAGGGAAAAAAGGGCGACACGGTCCTCGAGATATGGAAGAAGGGACTCGCGATATCTGCTTGAGGAGAAAAACGCCTGTTCCTTCGATCGTCGAGGCTGTGATTCACAGCAGCAAAAACCGATCCAATTATTCCGCGATCGCCCGAGGCAGCTCTCGCGCGTTTCCTCGACCAAGGGACCTTCATTTTTTCTCCCCAGCCCTTCTACACACCATCCTCTCGTTTCAACTTTGAAAATCTTGCGGCTCTTTCGAGCGTGGGTGGCCGCTGATCCGCGACCTTTTTCCAACACTTTCCGTAGGGGTTCGTCGGAAATCGCGAGGAATTTCTATCCGTAGAGAGAACACGTCGAACCTCGGACGTTCGACGGGGCAAATATTTTCCCGTCGACGTTGGAAGTCGCTCGTTACGGGGCTGCTTTGGATCGACAAAGGGCCTCCTTTCCTCGAGTCTCGGCGAGGACGGCCGGAAGCGGGTGGAGGAGGGAAATAAATAGAGAAAGAGTAAAGTAGAGAAAAGAAAGTGGTCGAAGGAAAGACGCGAACGAAGAAAGAGATCGGAGGGCGACTAGAGGGGCCAAACTAAGGGGTTGTTGGCAGAGATAGCGAAGGAGCGGTTATTAAAGGAGACGGGGTGGAGGGAAAGTCGGCGAGATAAGGGAGAAGGTCAGCGAACGTGAATGCCGATGTAAATGGCGCGTTGAGGGAGGAAAAAAAGAAAGCGTTGATAAGTGCAGGGTGAAAATCGTGGCAAGGTAGCCGAGAGAAAGAGAGAGATAAGGGTAGAAGCGGTCGCGAGAGCTCGAGACGAAGAGGAATTGCTGGAGACGAACCGATGGAAAAAGCCGGCCGTGGTGGAAAAAAAGGGACGCGAGGGGTGGAAAACGACGACGGGCTTCGAGAGGAAGAAAAATGGCGAGAACGAGAGGAGAATGGAAAAGCACGATGAGAAGAGTTTCGTGATACGCGGTCAAAGGGTAGTTGCCTCTCTCCGAGAAAGAAGAAATCGTCGACTCGAAGAAGGGGATGAAAGAGCGCGAACCATCGAGAGGGGCAAACCGGAGGCACGGAAAGGGAGGGCGAAATAACGAGTGCCGACGAGAACACCACGAATATGATTCATTCCTGGTGCGTTACGAATGATAACTCATGCATATTGAACGGCAGGGGGTCCGATTTGTTCGGTGAGTCAGTCGATGGTTGCACGCGTCTCGACTCCAAAGGCTGCCACGACTAGAATCGGCTCGAATCGACTACCGCTTGCAAACGCTTTCGTTCTGAATTCGAAGCGTGGGATGAATGAGAGAAAGAGGAGAAAGGGAGAAGGAGCAGAGAGCACACGGCCGCCCTTTTATCGCTTGGAATCGCGAGTACTTAAACTTCCAAAGAGAATCGGTGCGCTCCTCCGAGTCGACGTAGTCGTCGTCGTTAATTAGGTCGACGAGGCCGTTTCTCTTCGGAGTTCCTACCCTCCTCCGGTGTACCGTAATCAAGGCAAACCAATTTCGATTTGCTTACTAAACCGTGCGTCCCTCCTCCCTCTCCTCGGCCTCTCCTCGGGGTCTCTCCTTCGACGGTCGACGTCTCTAGCGTTCACCAGCTCCGCGTAGACGGGACCAAATGGGAGAGGGGGTTTGCCACGAAATGGAAAGGGATGAAACGGGACCAGCGGGCGAGACTTCTGCGCGAATCTGCGCGACTCCGCGAGAGTCCATCGACCCGGAGGAAATCCGCGCGCGATTATGTTTTAACGACGCATTGTCCCGGCAATCTAATTGACTCGCTCGTTTTCCATCGACGGCTCGACCTCGCCGGATAATAAACCGGAAGAGAGAGACTCGCTCGCCGGGAGTAGATCGTCGTTTCTTCCCCCCTCGAGCCATCGAGGGTATGCGCTCGATAATTCGACCTCCGGAGATCTCCTCGACTCGAGGGAAGCCTCCTTCCTCGCGAAGGGTGCTCGCATCGCGTCGAGCCAAACGGGAAATTAAAGGAATCGAGAGGGCGAAAGGGCAAAAGGGTGCTTTGCCGGGTGTCGGTGAACCGATCCCTCTCCGTCTGAGGAGGTGAGTTTCAGTCCGGGTATTGCTTTACGGAAATCGTACACCGAGTCTGCGAAGCCAGGTATCTGCGAGTCGACCGCCGTCGGGGGGTGGTCATCGTGCAAAGGGCAAACGGTGTCGCGTGTCGAGTTGCAGGGTCGAGAGGTCGACCCCTAGACCGAGCGGAAAACTATCCACCCGGCAACGTGTGCCCGTTGCTGTTTTTTAACCCCCTCCCCCGTTCTTTTCCCATCTTTTTCCCTCATTTTTTCCAGGCCGGCGCTCCGGTGCTCCGTTGCTCCGGCGCTTCCAACTCGTATATCATACTCTCCGTGGCGGCCCTATATCGCCCTGTCCGCTATTACGACTTCCGCGGGTAGCCTCGCGACGCTTCTGAATTGAATTATGGAATGAAATGCGATCCGGCCGGCGTAATAAAGAGAGTAATCCGCCACAGCGCCGGGGAAATTCCCTCGACGTTGGCGTGTCCCAGCGACCGATCATCCCTCCCATCTTCTCTCGCCACAGACTTTGACCCGGAAAATTCGTGCGTCCCTTTTCCCGTCATCTTTTCTTTCGACGATCGTGTGGTTGGAATCCGAGGGAAATCTTCGAATCGAGGGGGCCAAGAGAGGGTCCTCGACGTAGGACGCAATTCCATGGAGAAGGAGGAAGAGGGTTTTACGGTGCTATTCGGCTCACGCGCCCCACGGTCACGCGGGGCCACGAAATACGACGGGAGGAGACGTTTTAATAATAATAGGAATAAACGAGGGGGCACCGGAGAGCTCGACCGGGTTTCTTTTCGGCAGGATCGATGGCCGCTCTTACTTTGCGGGACATCTTGATTTATATTCGCGAGGAATGCGCGCCACGTGTATCCACGTACCTATTTCCGAAACGTATGCGCACGGTGACACGTAGCGAGCTATCGCCGGGGAAAAGGGAGACGTCTTTCCTGTCACTTTTGACCCTTCGCACGTCGACCATCGATTCGATCGACTCGAGGCATCCAAATTTTTCTCAACCTTCGTGTCGTTCCCAGTTTTTCCTCGACGGTACCAAGTGCCGAGAGGAATCGGCAATGAATTTGCCACGGTGAAAATTAACGATGGGTTGCAAAGAGCGATGATTTCGTAGACGTTTCTGCCGACTCGACGTATTTTCTGGGCACTGCCAGAACAGACTAGAATGGCTAGACACGGCCATGCTTTCTAATTTGAAGTTCGCGGTTGAAATACGTTGGTTCGGAGAGCACCGAGAGAAATAGGAGAGAGAGAGAGAGAGAGAGGAGAATTATATAACGTAGACAGGCACGATGCGCAGCGGTAAAATTTCCTCATTTTTGCCCGGCTAAGCCGAGATAGACGAAAAATAGCGGCGGATACCGAAGGATTAAAATAAAGCGGTATATCTCCACCGATGGAAGGACCGATTCAAACTCCTGCAAATTCCCAAGTAAATCCGGCTTAATACCCTCGTCGCAGCCGCTTCAAACGTATTCGCTGGAGCCACGGTAACTCTCGAGTCTCGGATGCCACCTTAAAACGTTAAAACGTTATTTATCGCCGTCTCTTCCGAGTCGATTCGCGGTATGCAGTATTCATCGTAGTCTTCTCGCGGCTACCTTTTTTCCCCCGCGGGTTTCAAACTTGAGAATCTCTCGCGACGAGCGATTTACTCCAAGAAGATTTCGCGAATCGTCTCGGAGGATCTTTCCTCTTCTTTCGATAGACCGAGCTGCTCGAGAGAGCGAGGATACGCTCCAATATCTCGTCCGGGGACGATTTTCGGGGCATCGATATCTCGACAAAAAGAGTATCGATAAGAAGAGAAAAAAAAAAATATCAATAAAGGGAGGACGATGGGAACGGCGAGCAAATGGACCGAGAGTTTTATCCGTGCGGAGTCTATTTTCCACGTTTATTCATATTCATACGGGCCGACGATCGTGCAACCTGCCATATAAATTTCCCCGGTCCGCATTATTTGCCTCGGTCTTTTTGCCGGGAGAACAACGATTCCGCGTCTGCGGTCCTTTTTTCCCCGAAAATTCACGGCGTAAATATCGCAAGATAATCGAACTCTGTTAGCGGCTGAGTCATATTTCTTTTTTCACCCTCAGGGGGGTGAGAATCGAGTGAGTCATTTATACCGCGATAAAAATCTCGAATGCAAATCGAGGGAGGAGCAATATCGTGGCCTAATGTTGCACCGAGAAACCTCGAATAGAGGAGTTCCTCGTGCTTTTGCTCCATTTCGTGTGTCTCATTGGGAAAAGCGTCTTCGAATTCCTCGTCGATCGAGCCACTCGATTTATGGGGGATCGTGTATCGCGTATAATCGAAGGTAGAGACAAGATTCGACGTCTGCGAGAGTTACACGCGAGAGTGACTCTCGAGTGGCTCGCAAATATTAATCAAAATCGGGGAACTCGATCGTCGATTCTTCGACGAAGGGTGAGAGGAAGCGAGAAACGATCGGGAGAAAGGAAGGAGCACGATTAGAAAAATCCATCGAAGCCATCTCGAATGTCCTCGAAGAAGACTCCGCGATGGAGTCCTTCGACGAGAGGATCGACGAGAAACGAGATCCTGTCTCTGTCGTTTCGATTAGCCCTTCGGGATCGGATTTTCAGGGAGAGTCTCCTTGGCTCGACCATCGAGAGGGACGATTCTCGCTCTTCGACCCTTTCCGGAGGACTCCTTTGAGGAGTATCCATCGAGAGAGAGAGAAGTTTCTTGGAAAGCGAAGAAAAGGGGGTGGTAGTGAGTGGAGGAAGAGGAAAAGCGAAGGTCTCTCTGGCGTCTCGTACGTGAGTGCTCGAGTGGCGTTAATCGGCATTCTCGAGGCAGCCAGTCACCTCGAGAGAAACTTCCCTCGGAGGTAATTTTTTTTTCCTTCCCTCGGCGAGGCAGGTCGCCCGCGACAACGACGATACAATTTCTCATCCTTCGCACGTCCCAAACTTTCCAGAACGTCTCCGGTTCGCGACGCCCGGCAATAACGCCGCCACTCGCGTGTTTTCGAGTGCTTAAACGACGCCGAGTAATAATAAGCGGAGAAACCCCTTTCCTACCTCGTTTCCTCCTCCACATCCTCTTTCCTCTTTCCTCTTTCCTCGCGACACGTCTGACACGACGCCCGACTCAGCTTTTGGAGGATCCTCTCGGACTTTTCCTCCCAGTCACTCGCCTGGAAACGTCTTTCCGGATGATTTGCAGGCGCGTCGAGACCTAAACCAGGACTAAAACAGGCTGGAAAACCCGGACCTAGCCCGAGAGAAAGCTTCAACGTCGAAATTGCTCCCAGTTTGTTTTTTTCCATTCCACGCTGGAGGTATGGAAATTGGAGTGATTTTTAAATCGTAATTCGTTCTCGTTTAAAATTTCCACGGATTTAATCTCCGCTCTCGATAGCCCGATAACGCGGCGAGCATTTCGTCGCATTGAAAATATATTCGCCCATATTTGTACGATCGTTCCCTCGTTTCGTTCGGTATCAACGACGAAAAAATATAATTCGCGAGCGTGTAAATATCGCTCGGCATGTAGCGGCCCTTAAATGTAAAAGAAAAAAAAAACGAATATTTATATTGGCAAGAGGAAATACCACGAGGAACGGGGGCAGCTTGAAAATGCAAAAACGGACGGTGAATCGCCGCTCGACTTTGTTTGCACATCCACCAACGTAAGGAAACTCTTACGACGGAACCGATACGCCGGCAACAACGAGAAACTTGAATATTCAACGTTATTGCTACTTCTCTCTCCTTTCTCTCCCTCTCTCACCTTCTATCGCGAGCGTGTATGCGTTTAACGAGAACAACGCGATATTGCATGTCACGAAATTTGCCGTTATCCGGCATTGCGTACAGCGATATTTCCTGCCTCGTCGAAGGAGAAGTATTTATCGTTCGTTTCGGGCTATATTAACCCCCCCGCCATCATTTATTTCTCTCCTCCACGAGAAACTTCCTGATTTCTTATTGGATAACCGACAAAAGTACCATCGACGAGGTAATTAAATTATGTCGATAATAATTTGAACATCGTGGAAAAATACGCGCGCTCCATCGAGACGACCTATCGCTCCTCGATTTTGAGATCCGCTAATCCGAAAACCAGCGAGTCTTATTAAGACTATCGAGTATCCCAAAAGTTTCGAGAGGCCGCTCGAGAATTTCTGACTTGGAATAATTATCGAAGCGACTCGAAACTCGGGGATGACTGAGCCTCTGGAAAAGTTGCAGGGTAGAGAGAGGTGGAGACGAGGAGAGGATTGAACGGCCGTCGGTGAAGATAGGAGTCGAGTGCGATTTGTTTCAATCTACCCGGACGTTGTTCGAGTCGACGATCGTAAGACAAATGCCGAGCTCTTCGAGAGGACAATTCGTTCGCAGGGAATTTTTTTTCTCTCTTTCTCCTCGGCCATTTCGAAGCGTTTCCGGCGAGCGGATATTTTCAGATATTAAGCGACAACGAGAGACAAAACGAATTGAAACGTCCGTTATATTTTTATAACGAGAGGAAGGACAGGTAGATAGATATCTAGGAGAGAGAGAAAGAGAGAGAGAGGGGTAACCAGGGAAAAAAAAGATGGAAAAGAAGAAGAGGCCGAAATAAAAACGTGCAACGCGCGAATAATGAAAGAAGCGCGCGGCGCGTATTCATTTAATGGAACTGGAGTACGTTAAATATGTCAACGGGAATAGAAACGCGAGACGTTTCAAGATTCTCGAGCGTTTCGCCCTATTGTAAGATAATGACAATGAACCGCGCGGCGTGTTCGCCTAAGTTTTCGAGTATTTCTGCCGGTTCCGGTGGTTCCGGCGGTTCTTCCGCCGTTTCCTCCGACGTGGTGGTCGCCAGGCGACAATGCCGCACGCGGAAAACCCGGGTTTCTCCCCGCTTCTGTCTCCTCTCTCGCGTGTCTCGTGCTCGTTTTAACACTCCTCGCACGTTTCGATATTCTCACGTATTCCGGGAGAGAACGAAACGGGAACGCCTACGGGAGTCGACCTCTCTCTTTCGCTCTTACCCTCTGTCCTCTCCCCCTCATCCTATATCTTTCCAACGACCTATGAAAAATTCGCGAAAAATTATTGCCTCCTCCGGAGGGATCTCTTTAACCCCTCGGCGTTGGCCTCGATGCGTCCCTCCGATTCGAGACGTGCTTCTTTTAATTTCCTCCTCTTACGACTTTCCAATTTCGAGGGGGATACGATATTTTCTATTTGATTTTTCATCCCGGAGTTTCTCTTTGTTCGAGAATATTTCAAGGGAATACTTTCTCGGCGTGGAGGAGGAGAAAATGTCCGTGGAAATTAGTAGGGTCACGATGGAAGGTGATACTCGTCGTGCGTCGTTGAACCCATTCACTGCCAGAAAAACTAAGCAAATATTATCTTATGTGATAAAATTTGAAAAGGTGACAGTAAGTTTTTAAAACAGTAATTTAATTAAGCAAAAATAAAATCTCAACACTTGTAGTGATAGGGGAGGGTGGGGCAAAGTGGGCCCCTTCAGCAAAAAATAGTCATATCTTTATTTTTTTGGGCTTCAAAATTTTAAGGGGCCCACTTTGCCCCACCCTCCCCTACTAGGAAAATTTTTGTTCCAAAAATGCTACACACGTTCGGCTGTTATTGCCAACTTATTAATTTCAACTTATAGTGCAAACACGAGATATCTCGTAGTTGGCAGCGACTGGGTTAAACGTCGGAGGGACGATGGGAAAAGTCGATAGCAGAACGCGAAAAAACGCACGGCAGCGTACGTGAAATCTGCTTTGCGATGTAAATTAAATTAACAAGCGGTCGTTATCGCCGAGACGAGAAGGGGTGGCCGTATCGAGGACTTATTTCTCAAATGGCTCCTATTAAACGATACCACGTATTCCCGCCAACAACTCGATCCGATATTTCTCGACGTTCGATTGATTTGAGCGATCAATTGTCCGCTATACCGCGAGCGGACAAGATTTCATGGGGTTACGATGGGGATGAAATCGAGAAGTTTCGCCCGAGCGATATACTCTGCTCCGAAATGCCACACGGTTTGATTCCAATAAATATTTAAGGGGTTAAAACAGGAAGACGATGTAGGGTGCATCGACGAAATAATTCCGGCATCGAATTGGCCAATCGGGAGGACTCCTCGACGATGTTGTCGTTTCCAGTTTAATTTGACATTTAAATCAAATCGAAACGAGCTAGGGAGTCGCCTGAAACGAGGGAGAGACAGAGAAAAGGGGAAGAAACGATCTTAAGTTGCTTCGAAAAGTCACTCCGAAAAAGTCTGTCGAAGAATCGAGGATCGATTCGATCCTTGCTTTCTGCAATGCAGTTGGAAAATCGGGAGGCGACTCTTCGCTTATCTCGGTCGAAAGGCTAAATCGGATAATCGAATTTCAAAGGGGAGATTTGTAGGCGAAACGAGAATCCCGCACTTTCCGATGCGACCTCCAGCCGAATAATTATTTATCGAAGGAGCAGAATGGGACCGGATGCGACGAATCAATTTCCCTCTGGATTCGAGGGGGCAAAGCCGCGCGCGTTTATTGGCCCGCGAGAAAAAAGTATTCCACGTTCTCGATGTCGATTAACAACCGGCAATTAATCGTCCGTCTGGCATTATTCTCGTTGTTGGATAACGAAAAAAAGGGAAAGAGGGATAGAGAGAAAGTTCGAAAAGGAATGGTAAGAGAAAAGAGAAGAGTTATCCGCGCTATCTTCTATCGGGGATAAAACGAGGACGATTGTAGAGGCAGAGAGGGAGGGAGAGAGTGGGTGAAAGGGGGTTGAAAGAGGGAGGCTCGATTTTCCCGGGCGTCGAAAAGGAGAGAAAAATCCACTCGGTCGACGGCGTGGCTCGGTGCAATATTTAAAAGCTCCGTAGGACCGCGGCCAAGGAACGCGAGAGAATCGATATCGGAGCCACGATAAGAGCGCGAGCCTTCGGGATCAAACAGACGGTGTAATGGAATAGTCCCTCTCTTCCTCCTCCTCCTCTTTCTCTCCATCTATCTCCTTCTCCTTCTATTTCCCTCCTTTGTTTTTCCTCGGTCCGTGTCCACGAGCAGGGCGCGCCGATGCGGAAGAAGGGCTTTGCAGTTGCCGAGAGAAGCTCCACCGGTTTAATTACCGATCCGATTGCGGGACTACGCTCGAAAGGTGGATCGTCGGTGTCTGTTCCGACGTGCCAACTCGATGGAAGCGAATCGACGAGGAGGAGGGAACAAAAAAGTCGATCGAGTGCCGAGGAAGAGATTAAACGGAGAGGCTTCGTTAGAACAGGGAGAGACGAAGAGAGAGCGGAATGTGGGAGGACGTAAAACGAGTAGCTTGGCCTTTGTAGCTACCTAGCTTCCTTGCTACGTCCCTCCGACGACTCCGAGGGCCGGCTTCTTTTTTTTCCCTCTCTGGACGGCTCGAGCGAAAGGTGCGTTGGAAAAATTCCTGCTCCAACGTCGACGGAAACGAGAAAAAAGGGGGTTAGAACCGTGGGTGGATGGGAGGGAAAGGGTCCAACCGCAGGGGGTGGTCCGCGGTCAAATTTCTGCTCTTCGGCGAGGTACTCGGAAATGAAAAACGATCGAGAAGCAAAGCGAGCGGGGCGAAACGAGTACCGCGAATAGAAAAGAAGAGATCCGGCTGACAATTACGATCGATCGGAAATCGAGCAAGACAATGACAGGCAGTCATAGAAGAGAGCGATAGGAGCGCGTGTATCGTTCTAGCTGCGTGCACCCATTGACGTATCGCCGCGGGCAACAATGCCAAATCACCGGATACGTCGCATCCGCAAAACTTATCGCTCGACGGTCGGAATTTCCTTCCTCTCTCTCCTCCTCCTCGACTCTATCCGTTTCTCCCTTCGATTCTCTCTCGATTCGCCAACCTGCCCGCGCGCCTTTCCCCGACAAAAACGTCCGATCGAGTTACCATTCGCTGAGAGAATCGTCGCGAAAGAGCTCCTCTCGATCGCTCGATTTTCCATACTCCACCCCGAAGAGCCTCGAGAAAACGGGAAAACTTGTCGCGCAAAATTATTCCCGATATTCTCCCTTCGTTCGAGGAGATCCAAACCCGCATGGCGAATGCGTGGAAAGTTTTCGGCGATTTGGCAGAACTTGGCGATTCCACGATCCCCCTTTTCAACTTCCTGCACCGTTTCGAGCTACGATTATTGCCGCTTAATCGCAGCGGACGAGTCGCTCGCAAATATTCGATAGCAAACAATCCGATCGGGAGGAAACTTGCTATCGTTCTGCGAGAGGATACGCGCATTTCCGCAGATCCTTTCGTGGAAATCGTTAGCTCACCGTTTCTCTCTCTGCGACGAAGTTCGTTATCGAGGAATGATCTTAAAATATGCCGAGAGATTTTCAAAGTGCGAACGCGAGAAAACCCTCGAAGAAAGGAGCACGCCGGGGTGCAATTAAAGGATGGAGAGTCGTGGATAAGTAAAAACGAACCTCGGCTGGGGCAAACTTTCGCCGAGAGAACTCTATCGGAGGACTTTTATCGCGATAAACCACGAACACCGTCCTCCTATTTCGATAGAGAGAGAGAGAGTAAAACGAGGAGAATGAGTCGAAGGTGAAGAGAAGAAAGAAAGGGGAGAAGCCTCTCCGAGTCTTCGTCCAAATGGTGAAAATAATTGAGCGGCAAGAGGAGGCTTTTTTTTCGATAATAGAGAAAAAATTTTACCGAGTCCCGGGGCAATCGATTCTCGCGACGATTTCGAGCGTTTCCTCGCGAATCCGTCTCCGAGCTGTATCTCCTGGTTCCCGTAAATCTCCGGTTTCAACGGATTTACAAACAAACCTCCGCATCTCCACCTCCACCACCTCCGGCTCGTTCGTGTCACGTTTGCGGCGAAGCGGGGGTGGCCGACGACGAGACAAATAGCCGGTGATAATCGGCCGGTCGGAATTTTAATCCGACCGGTCTGCCTCCATTTGCCGGGAAAAAAATTCCCTCGAAAAAAAAAAAAACGGCGCACATACGTTTATCCGGGCGATGAGTAATGGCGCTCGAAATTCATTATAAAGTACGCGGTTAATGCAGCCCCCGGCCTTCTCCCCCACCCCTTTCGACCCTCGTTATCTCTTCTCTCGGGGCGAAAAACCAGTGCCTGTCGTCATCGATCGCCCCCCGTCACTCTCTCGAATGCCCTACGCCTTTTTCCATCCTCCTCGTTTCCGCCCTTGGGTCAGGTCTAGGTCCTAGAGTCAGGTCGGGGTTGAAAGAATCTTAAACTACTGGCAGAAATGTGTCTCCTTTGCGCGAAAATTCGCAGAGGCGACGAGAGAGGAAGGATCGTCATTAATCATCCGGTGATCGCGATATCCTCCACCGGAGGTGCGAGGGGTTGTCGTGAGTCGGTGCTGTTTACACGAACCTTTTTATCGGCTATCGCGAATCCTCGCGATTTTCCAGCTGACCGTTCTTCGGGTCATTCCAAGGTGTACCACCAAAGGGGGTTGAGACGCGAGAGTCTCGCATTATCGAGCTCGAACACGAGATCGCCTCGTCGAAAGTCTCGAGAATTTCGTCGACCTATCGTTCGTCGTCGAGGCTAAATGGCAGATTTGCTCGCACGGGGGAAAAGATCGAGAAAAATGGCACGAAGAGAGACAGAGAATGCGTCGCAAACTGCGAAGAAATCGGGGTGTATGGAAAAAGAGGGATGAAGGTTAAACGGAGCAGAGAGTCGTACGAGAGAGTACGATCGTCGGCATTGAATTAAATTACGTGGAAAATTTTTGAGATATCAGAGTTTCTTAAATTAGCAAACTCGAGGAAGTTCCTGGCGGTCTCTTCGCGAGGAATACAAGAACGCGGTAGTTGTAGGTCTAAGGCGTTTAAGATTATTTAAGACGACCCGGAAAGTCGGGTTATCTGTCGGGAGTAACGTCGAGCGATTAAAATGGAAATTTCAGATCTCGATTACGTGGACTGCGCGTTTAATCTTTTTGCGCGCACCGTGTCGCGATTAATTAAACCGACCTGGGACGAATTCCTATAAATTTGCTTCAGCGTTTCGTCTCGGAGGTGGCTCGCGCCGGCTTGGAGAACGGAGAATGTAGAACGTCGGAGGGTGAGGAAAATGAGAGAGCTCTTTCTCTCCCCGGATTCTTGCTCTATTTCCTCCGACGAAGGAGAGATCCGAAAGAAAAGAAGAAATCCGTCCGCCCATAAAATCCTTCGAGGCATACGAAACGAAAAGTCGATCGATTCGAGCCATAAAACGCCCTTTTTTCCCGCGCGAATCTCGTCTCCCGATATTTTGTATCTTTCATACTCCTCGTAAATCTTGCCATTTTAACCATTCGAGTGCTAAGCAGCGCGACAGCGTTGCTCTTCGAACCTCCTTAGAAAAATATTGCCAGTCTCGATATCGCTCCTTTGACGAGTCTAATAAACCTTTGGATTTTCCAACGAAATGTCTCTTTCTACGAGTCTGCCCTCGACAAAAGACCTCCTCCTTCTCTCCTTTCCTCCATTCTCTCCATCCTTTCAGATTTAATATTACCTTCGACGAACCTTTGCAAGTTGCCCGACGATTCATCGAGTAAAAGGGAAAAAAAAAAACAATACAACGACGATACAGTGTCGTCTAGTCGTCTCGATCGACGGTGGAACGCCCTGGCAAGTATTCGATAATTAGTGCATCCCCGATGCGACTTTGCACCGATAGCTCCGAGGGGTATCGGAGCTCTATTTATCCGGATCGGATAGCTCCCGGTAGCTCGGATGGCTCCGATAGCTCGGATATCTCCGGTTGCTTCGAACGGCTTCGACGAGACGGCGTATACCTTCTGGAAACGGGCGTTCGTTTGCACGATAAATACGACACCCAGCCGAGAGGTTTGACCGAAGGAAACCGATGCCAAGTCCACCGTGCAAATATTAGCTACTGTGTAAATGTGCGTACACGTGTTCTCCACGTTTCCATCCCTTCGTTCACCCCGTGCGATCAAAAGAGGTCGCAAAAGAACCGAGGGGAATGATCGAGGAAAAACGTAGGAAGCGAGGGAAAAAGTGGAAAATTTGTTTGCCCCGGGACGAGTCCCCGGAGGAGGTATCTCTCTCGCGAGGAATGACTTTCCTTCTCGAGACATCGGGGCGAAATGCTCGAGGAAGCGCAACGACGATAATCGAGCCAAAAGCCGTAGAAGGCGGCCACCCTTATCCAGAATCGACGACGGGGTTAACGCGTTATTGCGAGAAACTTGTAGAGAGAGGGGCGTTTAAAAAATCCACCAAACGACCAGTTTGCAACTTTGCCGTGCCGCGAACTCTTGTAATTTCTTCCAAACTACGGAAATTTCGTTTCAACTTTCCCTAGAATCCGTGCATCGGCGAGCACTGTTTTAGAAATTACCGAGCTATTTAGCGCGGCGCGTTTGGGAAAAAATTGCTCAAAGAGGGGGAGGCTCTCTCGTCTTCTTCCTACTTCCGGTCGTGGCAGACCAGGGAAGAGGGCATCGCCGGAAGTGCCTATCTACCCGGAGAACGATAAGCTCGAGGTTCCACCTGCGCCACCAATTGCCCTCCGATTGCGACGCTCTTTAAACCCTTTCGTCGCGATAACGGAGGCCGACGTCTCGAGTTATTTCAAACTTCTCGAAACCGCAAATATTCATAGACGCGCTTTCTCTCCGGACAAAAGGTGGATGCTCGTCTTCATTCTTCGTCGTTTCGCCGATAATTTCGACGATGAAGCTCTCCTCGTCTCGGAGTTTTCTCGATAAACTTCCGATACGAAGTAATTGAGACACCTTTCGGACGGTCGTCGGAATACGGCGAAAATCCTCACCGAGGCTGGAGGCCGTTTTGTCGCGGGAGTATTTTCCGATAACTAAGCGAAACGTCGGAGGTAAATATCCAGGCGATATTCGAGAGTAAGCGTGGCAATAACCGCGGAAAAATAAGAATACTTCGAGGCGAAGCTCGAGGCGGAAGGAGCTTCGAGCGAAGGTAAAAAAAAAAACGGAAGCAAGGATAAGTCGCTCCGAGAGGAATATACGAGGCGAAGTAAGGGATGTAAAGATGTAATATCTTCGGGGGAGATATACGAGAGCCGTTCCAGCAATATTTGATACGTGTCTGTGAAAAGGAGGGAAAGAGGAGGACCAAGAGAGAAGAGGAGCACGAATATAATGGAAAATCGTGTCGGTCGATGGAGAGAAAATTATTTCTCCGAGGGTACGTCTCGTGTCCTTAACCCTCGTTCGGGTGAGGGACTCAAAAGCGTGAAAGATATCGAGCATGGACTCGAAAATGAAGAAACGACGATAACCACGTCGATATTAACCCTTTCGCTACGGAGTACTCTTCCGCAAACTTGTCAAACACGACAGCAAACAATTCCACCGCGGACGAATAACTTTTAATGATTAATGACATAATATAAATAATTAATTCTTTGTCGAAGTTGCAACGCATATAATACAGAAAAAATAAGAACTTATGGTATTTGAAAAATATTCAATTACAAAATATGATCTAATAATTAATGCTTCGGGTGAAATTTTGTCGAGTGACTATAGTCACCGATAGTATCGAAAGGGTTAATGAGCATGGATCCTCCAGCGATAACATGTGCGACTTCTATTCGGTACTCAAAGGCTTCGAGAAATTGTCGTGCAGAATTTTCGCGACAAAGCGCTTCCTCCACCGAGAGGAGAGGAAAAGGGAAATTTGAGACTTATCGCTCGCAATTTTCCTGCTAGCCCTTCAATTTCGAATTTGGTCACGCCACTGGCCAGACCCTCGGGAAAATATCGCTCGTTGCCACGCAAAAGCTCTATCGAGACAATGGAGGCAGATCTCCAACGGTTGTACTGTCCTCCGGACGTTTTCCTCGATCCTTGGCGAGAAAGAGACTCCGACGAAGAGCGTGAAACGAAAGTTTAAGTCTCCCGGGGGAAAGGAGGCTTTATGGAGCCAGGGGTGAAATAAATCCGCGCGACGCACCTCGCGTTCCTCCTGCGCGAATATAAGAAGAATATTTTCTCAGCCAAGCAGCTCCAGCCATATTCCTCTTTTGGAAAAGTGCGAGAAAATATGACGAATAAACAAGCATCGATGATCGATTTGCGGGAGAACTCTGTTCGGCTTTTTTTTTCATCGGCCGAGTGAAAACAAATGCGAGCGGTGCGCCAGGAAAACTTCGTTATATCGCGCTTTCTCTCTCTCTTTTTTCTTGTTAATCAACGAAGTTATGACGTGCACGAATTTAAACGAATTCGCTTTCAACCGCGTCGGCCGTTGAAATCTATCCGACGAGAGTAACAAGCTCGAAAACAGGGAGTCGATAGGGCGAATGCGACGACACGGTTCGCGCGGATTGCGATTATTTTGCGACGGATCAAACCGCAAGCGAGTTTCGTTCCCGAATGGAATTAAGACGGCGTAATAACGTTAAGATGCAATTAGACTGTAAAATAGGTTATCGATTGTATCTATCTCCATGTGCATGCAGATGCACATGCATATGCATGGACGAGCAACGAATAGAGACACGTTTTATCCGTGAAAATTGTGTTCTCTCGAAAGAGAAATCCTCCTCAAAACTCTCGTTTCGCGAACGTTATCCCCGTTGGCACGAAACCGCTACCTTTAGCCGCACCTTCGAGGATCTCTCGTGCCCTTTGCGGCCGAAGGTTTAACCCGACCTTTAAACGTCGGAGAAACCTGGCCAGGTAAAAATAGACGATCGAACGGAAAAGTGTGAAGCTCCGAGTATCGTCGATATTCCCGGACTTCCGGTGTACACGCACTCGTGTATCGTTCCCGCACGGTTTTAGACGTCGACGTTGCTTAAAAAATCGATGGCAATATCTTCGCGAATGGCGGGGTTTCAGGGCGATATGGGTCGGGTGCATTGTCTCTCCCTTCCCCCTTTCTATGGTATTTCAGCGTTTCAATTGCACGTAGCACAATTTCAGATGAGATTCCGAATTGTGCTTCCACGTCGAAGAGATCCAGCCGTATTTCGTCGCCGTGGAGATTTCCATCGCTTCCCGTTGGCTCTCTTCGACGAGATTTTTTCTACAGAGTCGTACAAGTCGAGCAATTGACTCGACTCTTCGTTCCACCTGATGGACGTTTTGTTCGGCGATTCTTCGCGATTGGAGAAAATTCCGATTAACGAGGCACGCGTAAGCCGGAGCCGTTTTGAACATACCGCGTCTTTTCGTCTTTCTTTTCCTTTGGCCCAGAGAACGTAGAATGGAGAACGCTCGATGCATTCGCTAGGAAAAAAAACACAGCTCTCGCAGAGAAGCCGAGTCTTTCTAAAGGTTACCGTTTCTCTGGCGGAAAACGGGGCAAAGGGGAGACGGAGGGAGGCGGTTCGCCGTCCGTTAATTTCAATTCGAGGAGCGGAAAAATCGGCGCGGCCTGGGAGGACGTTCAAAGGGAAGGAGGGAAAGGTATTTAGTGGGTATTATACGCGGGGAAACGGAAAGATCGTGGAATCGAGAGAAAGGGTAGAAAAAAAAGAGGAGAAAAGTGGAAAAAGGGTCGGTGGTATCTGCGCGATAAACGAGGACGCTTACAACGCGGCCAGTGTTGGTTAATAAGTTGCAATTATTATGCAGTGGGTAATGCACGAAAAACAAGGTTCGTTTCATCGATAATTCGTCGGCGATTTAACGTTGAACTCATTGTTGCCGGGCAAATGGGAGGCGCGCGGCCGATGGAAAAACATTCGCGAAACGAGGGGAAATAATTAAAGCATCGCCGATAATATCAGAGTCGGTGAAACGTCCTCGTCGTCGTTATTTTGCAAATAATCGAAGCATTCGTGATAGAGATGGAAGTTGGTTGCATTACGAGAAAACGAGAAGAAAAATTCCACGGACTCGGGGACTTGTGAGTCGAGATTCGAGACTCGAGACTCGAGCCTCGCCGAGAGCTACGAGCAAAAGGGAGAACGGCATCGTTATACCTTATACTTTACAATAATACCCAAATAACGTTCTCGACGCTATCGCCGGTGCGCTTTTAACGACGACGATGCATCGCGACGATACTTTTTTCCCCGCTAACGAACGCCAAACGAGAGCTCGTTTTATATTCGCGACACTGGATACTTTTGCGCGAGAGGAAACGGGACACGATATTTTTCACGGGAAGATGCTTGAAAAAGTGGCCGACACGATCACCTACTTTTCGCCGATGCGTCTTAGAATTTACCTCGACGATTGACTTTTCCCTCTCACGGACGGAAAAGCCACTCGAATCGAGAAGATTGCGGATAATTGGTCGGAAATTTTGCGAAGCGGAGGAACGAATGGCGGGGTGCGCAATTATACGATCGTGGCTCGAGTGCGCTATTACTTTTACGATTACAAATTCCATTAATATATTGCAGCCACCGTACCTGTCGCTATAATACCGTTAAAATTGTACTAATAAATTATTTTCGTAATCCCATAATTAGGGGAGTGGCGCGAGTCGGCCCGTTTTATCGACGTTCGCCTGGTAGTCTCGTTGTTGCGGCAAATACCGGACTCCACGCACCTGCCACGAATTTTATTTCTTTTCTTCTCTCACCAAGGAGCTCCCCCGAAGAAAAAGAGCAAATGGATTGTCCGGGTTTAAACAAGTTATTCCCGATAAAACGACGCTGCTTGACCGTGGAAAACCCATGGCTGCTATCGCGAGACAATTAACCCTAGATCACTAACCTTATTTTTCGACGCTTAACAATAACCTTCGTTTCTTCGACTACGGTGTTTACAAAAGGGGTTAAAGGGTATTATTTAACACATTCACGCCGGCGCGTACCACCGGTGGCTCGCGCTTCAGTGTCGTTCAAATGGTTAACCCTCTATGGCTCCTTGTAACTTTGAATTCTTTACAATCCAACGTTTCGAAATCAAGTAAAAGTTATTATCAGACTGCGGATTTTTATGCACTTATAACAAATTAAATACGGCTAAAATATACAAAAAGGACATAATATAAAAATATATCTAAAATATCCAAAGTATGGTATTTGTTGTAATATTTATTGAGTGCAATAAATCCCTAGATAGGTTTTCCTGTCTCACCTGCATTTGTGAAACTCGAAATTTGCATAAACATCCGCAGTCTAGTTATTATTTATAATAGTCCCTTTATTATTTTCTAATGTGCTATCGCGCAACTAATCTTCAGATGTCACAGAAAATGCGGCCCATAGAGGGTTAAAATAGCCGCCCCTAGGAAAAAAACGCAAATTGCAATGCCGGCGTGAACGTGTTAAATAAAATTTAAACATGTTTTTTTCTATTATTAAAGATAGGTATTTATTTATTACGATACGTTAACTAATATGGCATACTTATTAAATCCGCGTCGTCGAATCGACGAAGGTTAGTGATCTAGGGTTAAGAGGAACGTTTTAAGGGTTATCGGTCGTTGCGCGATCGACCGTGACCGTTTTCTCCGATAAAAATCGTATTTCACGACGAACAGATCCGTCGACGAGGAGGCGAAGAAACGAAGAAGCGAACGAACGGAGCGTTCGAATAGGTGGATCGATCCGCGAGAGAAAATCCACGATGAGAAAATGTCGACGGTTCGTGGGGGGTAGAACACGCTTGCTCCGAATAACCCCACGGTATCCCTAGGGGTTGTCGTGGCCGGTTTTCGAGAAAAGTGAGACGCCTCCCGGGGGAAATGTTTCGCGGCAATTATAATCGCGCGGAGAACTCTTTGGCCGTTCTCGGCAAACCAAAGTCCGCCGAGAGCAAAGGGGTTCACGTCGATTCGAGCGGGCTCGCTGTTGCGAGAAAACACTCGGTGCAACGTCGAGGAAAATATTTGGATATGCTCGGTCGCGTGCAGGAAAGCGCGTAGAAGCGGATGGATCCAAGTAGAAGCGTCTGGAGGCGCGTACAAGGGCGATGTGGGGATTCTCGCGAAGGATAGAGCCCTTCCATCCGGTCTATTCGCCTCTGGGCTGCATTTCCTCTCTCTCTCTCTCGCCCGTTTATTTTATAAACACGGAAGTAATTCCAGCCTCGGGGACTGGGATCCCCAGGACGATACGGAGAAAAGACAGACCACCGAGGCGTCTCTCGCGTGGCGCGCGCCTGGCTCTCTCCTTTTCCCCGACGACCTCCGACCTGTGAAAACACTGGGCCACCGACGAGAAAACGAGAGAACGTGCCGCGACCCACTTCGTAGTCGTGTTTTATTTTTTCTGTTTTTTACCGCAGAAGGAATTACTTGAAAGTTCGATGTGCGCGCGTCTCGCCATTGACAAAGAACACTCAGCCACGTTTTCGACTTCGCGGACAAATTCCTCGATTATTTGTCTGTGGATTATCCTCGCGATGCCTCTCGCCGACACGATATTAACTTTTCCTCCCTCGCGTTGGATCGCTCCGAATGTTTACCTCGCGCATGAAAATGAAACGAGCAAACGGCATTAATTATGGGATTCCCCGAATGCCCCACCGGCAGTGGCAGACAGACAGATCGAGGGAGATGGTAGAGAATCTCGCGACTCTTTTTTTTTTTCAATGCGTAGTCCGTAAATCGACGAAATCCGGTGAATTTCCGGTAAACTGCGAAACGTTGGTCAAAGAGCGGGACACGAGCGAGTAGATTTCGTTCCGGCGTGGAGCTACACCCACGAGCGAGAGCACGCGGGCGAAACGGGACGTGCGTGAGGATAGGTGGGGCCATCGGTGGTACAGGGATTCCCAAATCGCATTTGGCAAACCTTCCGCGGATCGTTGGGAAACCTCGGCGAAATTCTCGCCAGCTTGTAGCCGCGCGAGCTAAACGACAAATTGGGCAAATTCGCTGGGATTTCGTGCACCGAGGAGAAACCGCGTTATCGAGGGCGAAGAGGAGAGAGAGAGAGAGAACCCCGAGTCGAAATTTTCAGATCTGCAGCAGGTTTGCAGCGGTCTGCAGACACAATTATTCTCTGCACCACGTCTGCACTAGATCTGCACTCGCCCGAGTCGAAATTTTCAGATCTGCAGCAGGTTTTCAGGGGTCTGTAGACACACTTATTCTCTGCACCACGTCTGCACTAGATCTGCACTCAATAATTACATTTTTTAGGGCTTAACATACGCTTGCACGAAAATGACCCTCACCCCTACCGGGCCTTTTCGAGGAAAAGGAGGTCCTCGAAGGACCCAGCAATAACAACGAGGGATAGCAAGGCAGCGTTACGGAGTCAGTCGACGCCTTGCACTCATCGAGGGAACACTCTTACAAGAGTGACGTCGCGATCAAGCATTATTAATAAATATAAATTTATATTTGTATTATTGGCAGGAAACGACTTTATTGTATATTGTATTTATCGGCTTAAATATTTATAAACGCCCGTATTGTATTATATATATAAAAGGAGAAAACGGTGTCTTACAATAGTTTTCGTGAAATTGACAATCAGAACCAACATGAACAATCAGATTCGGGTGAATCAAAAATTCTAACTCGAAAAAAAATGTGTTCGCCAATCTCCAAGAGCTGAAGGAGCAATATCACCTGGACTATTAATACAGGCAGCTTCATCATCAATACCTAGCCCAATAACACCTAATAACATATTAGTTGAAGAAGAAAATAGTTCATCAAGTCCATTAATACAGAAAAATACACCATCAAAAACGAAGGATAATACATTGGCTGGAGAAAAAAATCGTTCATCAGGACTATTAATAGAGAAAAATACACCATTTAAACCGAAAGACATTGAATTAGTTGGACAAGAAAATATTTCACCAGCATCGTCAATACAGAGAAATTTACTACCAAAACCAAAAGACAACGTATCATCTCTACTAAATCTCTACCAATCGTCTACATATTTTCCAAACAATTATATATATGTTTGCGAAGGATTACCAAATTGTAGAAAGTATTGACGTTGTTGATATGGGGATTAGTATTGGCTTTGATTATTATGATAGTGTTGATATTGTCCATATGGTGGATGATAATTAGGTTGATTGTATATATATATATATATATATATAGGTATATCTATCTAGGGGTCATTTATAAGCTGTTTTTATTTTATTTTAATTGAGTATATATATAGGTGTATCTATCTAGGGGACATTTATAAGCTGTTTTATTTTATTTTAATTATATATATATGTATATATATTGTAATAATGTTAATAAACAATTAATTACAAATAAGTTAAAGAATATGTATTGTAATTTCATATTTTTAATAACCCTATACAAACGTGCTATGGATGCGTGCAGACACGCTGCAGATCAAGTGCAAACGTGCTATGGATGCATGCAGACCCGCTGCAGATCCAGTGCAAACGTGCTATGCATGCATGCAGACCCGCTGCAAATCCAGTGCAAACGTGCTATGGATGCGTGCAGACCCGCTGCAGATCCAGTGCAAACGTGCTATGCATGCATGCAGACCCGCTGCAAATCCAGTGCAAACGTGCTATGGATGCATGCAGACCCGCTGCAGATCCAGTACAAACGCGCAACAGAGCTGTGCGGTTGTGCTGCTGGCCTTTTCCTAATGTGCTGCAGACGCATTTGTTCACTTTGCAAATGTAGTGCAGACGTAGTGCAAACGTTCGATGCAAACGCAGTACAAACGCAGTGCGGACGTCTAAAATTGTCTCTAATATTTCGACTCGGGACGAAGGGTAGAAAATTTGAGAGCCACTGTAATAGGAGGGCCCGAAGGTAGATGGGGAGTGGAGACGAGAAGGGAAATTTTTCCAACGTCAGGGCGCACCGCGTGCGCTCGAAAAGCCCCGGCAGATGGTCCTCGTCGAGCAGGGCGTGCCGTCGCTGCTGGCTTTAATCGCTTAAAATCGTCGTTAATTGAAAATGAGTCAATTTACGCGTAACACGAGACCACGGCTGGCCGACGCCACGCACGATGACGCTCCGAATGACGCTCCGGATGACGGCCCAGCTGCCAAAACACGCGCTTAATATCGTCCTTGAAATAATAATTCTTAAGCCGTCACTATTTTTATCACTCTCTCTCTTCTCTGTCCTCCTCCAACTATTTTCTGCCAAATCGAATAGAAGGATCGTTCGATAAAATTCCCTCGACATCGTGAACGATCGCAATAACGACTCTGCGACTCGTTCGGATCGTCCTGGCTCTAATGGATGCGCTATTTTCATTAATGAAAATTTATGCGCGTCTTAGGGTAGCTCGAGCGCGATAGTCCGGTCATTTGTTCGCCGGTTTCTCCGGATCAATAACCCACTTCTCTGATTAATATATACACGCGAAATACACTTTACGTTCGAGCATTACGGGTTCGAAGCGACGGAGGAAAAAATAGGAAGGCCGCGGAGGAGGAAAAGGAGGAGGAGGAGGAGGTCCGAGCACGACGAGGCTCATCAATCTCCTCGAACTAGCGCGCATCGAAATTGACGAGGAAAAGGAAAAACACGAGCAACTCCTCGAACACGTCCGATCGCCGGGGGTCGACGCATTACGGTAATTACGCGAAAATCACCGGTTGGGGAAAGAAAACAGGATTAATTGGAGGGTGGACGGTGTCCAAGGAGAGGCACGCGACTGAAGAACCAGCCTTCTCGGCGATTCCATGCTCCAGGCGACCTTGGAATTCCGTCAGGGGGTTGATTCCGCTGGAGAATGCACTCAGGGGGGCCCCTGGACGCGAACGGTCCCAGGGAGAATATTTCGCGGGTATCTTTTCTCCTCGACGAGGCGAAGAATCGACGGGTCCCCTCGAGGTTTAGCCTCCGCGTTCCTCTCCCGTCAGTACCTTTTTACGTTTATGCCCGGAGTAAATCCGCGTTCGTTGGGGGCGGATGGAGAACGCGGGCTGCACGCGCGGAAGGAGCAAACGATATAACGTTGCCTTACTGCGTGTAGCGCGACCATAAACAACCGTGCAACTTTCACGAGGACTTTAGGTACCCATTACAGCGACCCATTTCCTGACGCGGTTCACGAGCACCTACACCCTCTTGCACGCCTAAGCTTCGGAAGATAATTGTTCATCAGGGGTCGAGTGTCAGGGCGCGCGTTAATGCCGGTGCACGCGAAATGGCCCGCCGTTACCGTCTCCGGGATATCGCCACGAGATCAATCCGCAATGGGCCGCATTGCAATTTTCATTGACACCGAGACTACAGTAATCTTCGACAACCTCAAGAAGTCTCCTGAGCGGCGGAGCTTCTCGCTAAAGACCGTCTACTCGCATCGTTTTTTTTATTTAACAGGTTGAATGCCACCGATGTTCCCCTCATTTCATTTCTACTGAAGTGAAACTTTTTTTATGAAAATCACATATTCATAAAACAGAAATTTTAAGGACACTGATTGATCGGTGTTTAGCAGATCTTCATCTTCTTAACGCCAAAATTTCAATATTCAATATGTTAGAAAATTCATAAATATTGCAATTTAAACGTAACATAAAACTTCATTCAATTCGATAGCGCCGGTCACCGGTGACCCCCATGGCACTCAACCCGTTAATCCACCCTGCTCAGCCTCCTGAAGGAGGCACTTGACAAAGTCGTAACATTGAAATATCTTTATTTAACCCTTTTAGAGCCGAGCGAAAAAATTGGTGGAATTAATAATAAATGTAATTGTGAATAAAACGAATTTTCGTTTGGCGATAGTTGAGATAGAACACGCAATATAGAGCATAAACTGTGTGTTTACAATTATCTATCATATAATTACTAATATTGTATTGGAAAGTGAATATTAACCCTTCGATATCCAGTGTTAACACTATTGCTAACGACGATATATCGTCGTCCGGCACTAAAAGGGTTAAAATATCTTGACGCCTGGCGAATCAGATCCTGCCGAAACTGGCCTACCTTCGAGGAGACTTCTTGAGGTTGTCGCATTATACCTTTCCTCGCGTTTACTCGTCTAGTCGAAGTTTTTCATCGTTTTTTTCCCTCGTTCTCCTCGAAAGTCGAGGCGTCGAGATATCGACGTTAATTCGAAATCCACAGAAGGGGAGGATGGAGTGATCGACGGAAATGGAATTTCGCCAGGTGTGCCGGAGGCTCTTCAGGTGACCCGTAACGACGATCCATCGAAGGACGTAGATTTCGAGCGATCGATAACGATAACATCCGTTTCGCGCTATTATCGTAATGTAGTATCGCGAGAGAGGCTCGTCATTTATCCTGATGAACGTCCCGTTTAATACCTGCCTCGGACAATTCCATAGATTTTAATGGTATTGCCCGTAGACGAACGTAGAGAAGGACAGAAGGGGGTGGGTTCGATAGGAGAAGAGAGGGTGGAAAAACGATATCGAGCAACTGAATTTTTCAACTTTCCACAGGA
Source organism: Cerceris rybyensis (assembly GCA_910591515.1). Lineage (NCBI taxonomy): Eukaryota > Metazoa > Arthropoda > Insecta > Hymenoptera > Crabronidae > Cerceris > Cerceris rybyensis. The sequence goes on from OU342802.1 coordinate 963,735, forward strand.
TTACGGGAGCAATCGGATTCAAAAGAAAGGCGCGGGGATAAAATGCCGATACAATGGACGAGCCCGACGGCTGTTCGTTTGCATTGTATCCGCGAGCTTCGAGAGCCAGCTCGATGAAATAATATACCTCGTCGTCGAGTGTCAATTAAAAAACTTGCAGCGAGGAGGAAAAGAGTGGAGCAGATAATCGAATCACGGCCAAGAGCGATCCCAGAAGCGTCCTCGCGAGAGCCACGTCGTCGAAGAGCAACATCGAGATGGAAAGAGAAAGAGGACTTTGTCGTCACGGGTAACAATTGCTCGTCCGGGGTCGAACGTCAGAGCTCACGTTAATGTCAGTGCGCGCGAAATGGCAGGAACGTTAATGCCTGGAAACTGTCGCTGGGAGATGAAACCTCGACGTTTCACCGCGCGTAGGAAACGAGGATGGATCAAGGAAACGCATTCGTCGTTTCCACGGCAGGTTTTTACGAATGATAAAATTTGTCAGGACGAAAAGAGAGATTCGAGTAAGCAAAGAATACCCGTAAAGTCGGGGCTTCTCGAAGCGGACGATAATTGAACGTTACGGTGCAGATAATTGGGATATTAGGTGGTTGTTTTTCTAACGAGCTCTGCTCTCCGTGGGACTTCATATTTTGCCGTGGTTTCATAAATGCATGGAAAAAGTCCGTGAGAGAGGGTGAGAGAATAAACGCGGACCAGCTAGAGGGTGGTGGCCGTCGGTCGGGTGGCTCCGGCATCGTTTGCATTTCTCATAAGCGCCCGACTGTTTTTCCACGGGTGTATAGCACGCGGGCTTTCTTCCTCCCTCGTCGCGCGAGTCTCGAGATAGACGGCACAAAGAGGGGAAAAAAAAGGGAAGAAGTAGAAGGTGCCGTAGGAGAAGAAAAAGAAGGCCGACACCGTGGGGGAGATTGAAGGTGGAGAGAGCAGAGAGACACAGGGCGAGAAGAAGATAAAAAGAGCGAGGAGGGATGGAGAAAAAGGAAGGGCAACGCGCGCTAAGAGGGTGGCTCTTTAATATTTGCACGCTGCATCTCTCGGGGGGTAGATCGATGCGCGACTCTGACCCCTTTCTCTCGCCGAGTGTTAAATTAAATTATTAGATCGTTATCGGTAAGGAGCACGAGACGATATCGTTCTCGTTCGTTTCACGACGGATAAGGAGAGAAAACGAGAGACGAATAGGAGGTCGTCGCGCGACGTACACGTTCTCCGTTCGCTTCCTCGTGGGAAGATCGAGATGCCGAGCGCGCGTAATTCTCTCGGGGCCACCGTCAAATTATATTAATCCACTTCCATCACGGAATTGAAGTCGGCGGTGAACGCGCCGCTCTCCTCTCTCTTTCTATCCCTCTCGTTCCATCCTCCTCCATCGATCTATTCGCGATACGATGATCGCGAGGAAACGTTATCCACGTTGGCATCTACGAGCGTTCTCCAGTTTCTCCGTTCACCAGGTTAGCCCGTTTTTTTGGGGTAGAAACGAGACCAGGAGGTCGCGAGCCCCGCTGCCGCGAGATTACACCGAAGGAGCCGGAAAAACTATCGGAATATACCTTGGCCGGTAATTGGGTCATACGGCGCAGCCCCGGGGGCTCCAGCAAAGCGTCGAGCTTCGTCCGCGTTTTCCGACGATGCGCCGTTGTTTATCCCATATCGTGAAATGAGTTTCGGTACGAGTATCGCCGTGGGAAGGGAAATAGAGAAGCGTGGCCAGAGTGCTCCAACTGAACGCGCGCCTCCAAAGTGTACCGACGATCCGATCCAAGTATTTTCGAGCGATTACAAAAAAAGAAGGTAGAGAGAAAAACGAACGAGAGCCCGGGAAAATGTCATGTTCCTCCTTCCTATCTATTTTGCCCTCCACGCTTTTCCACCGATCTTTTTCCCTCCGGCTCTTCGACTCGGCCACCCTCTCCTCGTCCTTCGGCGCGAAACCGAGTACGGAGAGTGCGGCATTTTCCAAGCAAACGATGCTCCCGAATTGGCGATAGCAGGAGTTATCGAACAAACGAGCGTTCTCCTGGAGAACGGTTGCGAAAGACCGACAGACAGTGGGAGACGAGGAAAGAGAACGTGGAATTTTTAATGCGACCCGGGATACCCGCGACCCTTGCTCCAAAAGTCGCCCGGTGACCCGGCAAGTCCGCGTGCACCGTTTTGATAGAAAAAGAGGAATTGATAGGAGCTCGAAGACGGCACGCGACCTCCAGACACGAAGACTCGTCCGAAAATCCTTGCCATCGTTGCTCACGGTGGCAAAAACTTTGACTTACCCTCCCCGAGGAAGAGGACGAGCATCAGACCCATCAGTCCCGTCAGTCCCAGCCTCCTGCTCCAATCCATGATCGCCGCCAAGTTCCAAAGAGTTTCCCCGCTCCTCGGAGGTCGAAGGAGGCCAGTAGGAGGAAACTCCGTCGACCGATCCAGGCTCCTCCGATCTCACCGGTCACTCGCGATCGGCGCGCAGAGGCCAAAGAATCCTCGAGCACGACAGAGAGTTTCCTTTAAAGTTCGGTACCGGAATCTCCTCGGTCGTATCCTTGGAGAACTCCGGTCGCGAAGGACGTCCTCGTCGTCGAGGACGATGAGTCACTCGCGGTCGTCGAGGGTGTCGGATATCGTTCCCTTGTCCTCACTCGGAGCACCGAGTCGAGTCACCCGCGTCGCGATCGTGCGAGTAGCACGCTTCGTGCGGAAATAGCGGCCGCAGCCGGCGAGGCATTCGGGAAAAGCGTGTATGCCCCACGGTGATCGCGTGTGCCGAGTGGAAGTGTGGGCCTACGAGCTAATGGCGCCCCTCTCCGTTCATCTGACCCCCTCTCTTTCGTTCCCCGTGGTCGAGGTGCTTTGCCCTCTCCGCTCTCTTCCCCTCCGTCCTCCTCGTCGCCTCTCGCTACCCTTAGCGATCCTCTTGCTCCCGCTCGACGGGGACCGTACGTACGTCTTTCTTCACCGCGGCGGGGCAACTGATATCGGCGCAAAGGGAAGATAGGAGCCCGACACGACACCCACGAACGCCAACGAAAATGTCCGAGTTGGAGTCGTGCACGGAACGCCTGGTGATGGTAATGACGGCACTGCCGCTGCCTCTGTCGCTGCCCCTGCTGCGAGGAGGTGGCGAAGGTGCCGCTGCTGCCGGTGGTGGTGGAAACGGTGGGGGTGGTTCGACAACGGCGTACCGGTGCCACGAGAGCCCCCGACTACGGTCAAAGTTGGGGCGAAAAATTCCTCGATCTCGGAGTCCTTAGACTTTTCCGAGTCGCTGGGACATAGAAGAGACCTCCGCGAGGGAGGATGATTCGATCGAAAGAGAGAGGAGCAGAGACTCCTGGAGGGTGGCTGGAGAAAGTGTGGCAAAACGGATGGACGAGCTCCTTTTCGAGCAAACTGCATGCTCCGAGAGCGGAACAGTTTGGAAGAACACCCCCGATGGAAGGTATTATCGACTCGACGGTGCACCAAGGAGGAAAGACCCGGGAGGTTGCCGAATTTCTGCACCCTCGTGCCTCGCGCCACCGACCTCCCGACGCGTCTGGATAAACTTTCGTGACGGTGGAAAACGGGGAGCACGGAAACACGGGAGGAGGGTGAAATCTCTCGAGCGCGAGGACGCGACTAAGGGAGAAGAGGAGCAAAAGGAGCAAACGAGGAGCGAAAAGACGAGAAAAGAGGCAAACTCGGAGAACAGGAGAATTATTATCGCGAGGGGATTGCGCCGAATGCGTTGGATGCGTTGGAGAAACAACGGGCATCGCGGCGCAAGTCCAGGCTCGTATCTTCTACAGGGGTGCAAGGGCGACAAGGTCCACGTGTCCCTTCGAGACGCGCGACCAGGCCACGCGATATTTCCCGCGATTCCTTTCAACCCCACGTAGGAATCATTCGCCGGCCATTTGGCGAGAATCGAAGCGGGCCGATTTTTCACGCGGTCCAGGAGACGCGTAAAAATGTTTCGCCGTTGTCGCTGAAAAAGTACGAGGGAATTGACGCGATAAATCTCGGCCGATGCTCGCAGGGGTCGTTGAAACGTGCGGGTGCGGGGGCGAGTTGGCCGCGAAAGGACCGCTCGCGCTTGCGCCAACAACCCCGAGAGCCGCATTTCTACCCTCCGGGCGAAAACCTTTCGCTTCCATTAGCGATACGCGCCGAATGTTGTTTAACCGTTCGATTATCGAGACACTGCGAATCCTGCTTTTTTTTCTACCACCTAGAGGGAAAACCCGAGGAAGCTGCGGACGGAGTTTCTATCGGTTGTCTCTCTCGTTTTCCTCCTCTTTCTAGTCCTTCTCGTTCGACGGAGGGAGAAGTCTTTGGGCGGCAAAAAATGGCCCGAATCGAAGATACGGAGAAATCGTCGGGGCGAGTATCTGGAAAAAATGGCAGGGAAAGAACGAGAAGTGCGGCAGGTGGGAAACGAGAGGAAAAACGCGCCTGTTCGCGCATCGGCGCACTTTGAAATTTTCTACTAGGTATTCCGGCCGCTCGTGCGTACCGAATTTCACGCCGGCAGAAACTTTACTATCAAAACGGATAAAAACGTTAATTACTCGCGGGAAAAGTTCATTTAAGGAGGAGGCAGAGAAGAGGTAGGGTAGCGAAGGAGGAAGGGGCGGCTGCAAAAAAACGGACGTAATTGCAAAACACAAACACTCGCTCGACTGAGCGTAAAGAGGCCAACTATTACCGCGATTCTTTCGTGGTAATTACATTTTTAATTTAACCGCGCACTCTCCTCGCTCTATCTCCGTCCGTGTTTAAATAAAAATGACTCTTCGTTCGCCTCGTTCCACCTTGCTACCAAAGGGCCACCAGTTCTTTCCTCCTTCTGCCACCCTCCGTCTTTTCTCTCCGCTCAAAAAAAAACCCTGCATCCAATTTCTTCCGAGAAAATACGCTCATCCCTTGGAGCGCTGAAAAACGTATCCCCTCGGAGAAGGAGGAGAAGGAGAAGAATAAGGAAAAAAGTTACGAAATTGCGGGGCGATCTACCCTCACGGAATCGAAGATTCGCGGCGTCCGTCCTGCCCGGGCGAGAAAGAACGGCCGGTGGGAGGAAGTGAGGGACGCGGAGGATACCTCGAATGGCACGAGGAATAATATACGATAAATCTCAAAGTATATCCCGTCGGATCGTCGAGACAACGTGCAGGAACGCTCTCGTTGGAGAAAAGAAAGGTGAAACGCAGGCGCGGGAGGAGCAAGAAACAGGACGAGGAGGCCTCTTACGCGAGCATACCCGGCGTATATTCACCCCGGGCCGTATATAAGCGCAAAGTACGGACCAAGAGAGAGAAAACGCACGAGGGAAGAGGGAGAAAGAGGGACGAAAGCCGAAGGGGTCGAAGGGAAGCAAAGAGGAGCGAAGGGAGAGGGAGAGAGAGAGAGAGCAAAGGGTGTGTGTGCGCGCGGCTCCTTGCAACCCCCGTTGCGCCGCGGAGGGCTATTGTGCGCCCGGCGAAAAGTTAGCAAGGACAAAAAGAAGACCGTGCACCGGCCAAGTTAATGAGAAATAATTGAGTTAAGACAAGTTATTTTAAGCGGAAAAGTAACCGCGGAAAAGTTGCCCGAGGGAGGACGCGCCGAAAAGTGGGATGGGTTCGGTTGGCAAATACCGGCCGTGGCAGGATTAACTTTAAAATTGCCGCCCGACGTGTACACTCGCCCGATTACCGAGCTAAACCGGATAAACCTTCCCCGTGCACCGTCCCTCTGGCTCGAACTTTTGACCGATTTACTTCCGTCAAATCAATTATGCCCATTTCTCGTCCGCGACGACAGATTTATTCTCGTCACCGTTAATTTCCTCCCACTCTTTCGCTTCCACGTTTGCTTGATTTTATTCTAAATATTCTAAAAATTCGACAAATTTACCGCCTCCATTCCCGGTCGTCGACTGGAAAATTTTAAATCCAGCGTTTCTCTCTCTCTCTCTCTCTCCACCTTTCTATTTTTTCTCTTTCCCCGATGACCTTTCACCGCCGGCACTCTTTCCGAGGAGTTTCGAGGGTGTCGGGGATTTGAGGGAATTTTTAATGGCACGGCAATTAGTCTATTTGGAAGTTGTCGGGGCGATCGGTTTAAAAGCGATCGGGAAAGCAAGCTGGTAGCTCCGGTGGGGCAAACATCGACGTATTTAAAACCACCGGGCGAACGGAGCGCAATCGGTGGTCGCAAATCGCCGACGTTTGTTTGATAAACTTTCGTTAAATTAATTGCGCGTTTACGATCGCAACCGATCGCTTTTATCGTTACACGGCTTCCGCATTAATTGCCAACTAATCGTCGCGCATTAATTGGCCGCGTTTTATTCCGCGCAAACTTGCAACTTCCTGGGCAAAAGCGGGCGCAACATGTGGATCCGAGGAGGGAGACACGGCGACAATAGGTTCCCTGTTAATTAATCGAAACCCCGACGTTTCGATCGATAAACATTCGTCGAATTAACGACGATCCTCCGGCTAGGGAATTAATCCGGCAGACCGGCGATCGACGACTCATTCTTAACGCCCTTAAAAACAGCAATCTCGGCGCGTATACACGCGATACTACCGGGGCGATATCGCTCGATTACTCTTCCAACCTGTACGCCGTACTTTTGCTGCCACGCGAGTCGCAAAATTCGCGGACACGCGATTCTAATCGCTTCTCTATCGTCGGCCTTTCCCTCTACTCTCCATCTCGTCGCACTCTTGTCGCTCTTTCATCGCTCTCTCCCCGAGAGTACTTATATAAAACAATAAAATAGTTTATTCGGATCGCAAGTTTACCTAATATATACGTAAGAGTTAGTGGGCGATGTCAAATGATTTTTATATAAACTCACACACACAGAGTGAACTTAAGCCATGGTAAAGAAAAAAATGAAAATGTTTTTTTACACGGACTTCGCATTAGGCTGGATTATGTACATACGGTTATCCGGCGGGAGGTCGTACCGGTCCTCGAGTTTACCAATTGATAATCGATATATCAAAAATCGATAATCGATATCTCGAATTTCGATTATTTATTTATTGTTGCATTGAAGGGAAGTATCCCTTTACAAAGAGAAAGTGTACTACATAAATGATTGTAAAGATATAAAAAATATAAATGTCTCAAAACATAATAACATAATAAATTTTACATAATAAAAGAAGAAAAAAAAACAAAAAGACACCTGTGTATATACATAAATAAAGTAAATGCATACATAGCAAACAAAGTTATTTAGGGGCTTGCATTATCTAGAAATAAACCATCTATAAGATATTATCTTTTAGATCATTTTCACTTAGATAATTTTGAAATTATCTAGATAATTTTTTTATCTTCTAGATAATTTTTTATCTAGATAATTTTGAAATTATCTAGATAATTTTTTTTTATCTTTTAGATAATTTTTTATCTAGATAATTTTGAAATTATCTAGATAATTTTTTTATCTTTTAGATAATTTTTTATCTAGATAATTTTGAAATTATCTAGATAATTTTTTTATCTTTTAGATAATTTTTTATCTAGATAATTTTGAAATTATCTAGATAATTTTTTTATCTTTTAGATAATTTTTTATCTAGATAATTTTAAAATTATCTAGATAATTTTTTTATCTTCTAGATAATTTTTTATCTAGATAATTTTGAAATTATCTAGATAATTTTTTATCTTCTAGATAATTTTTTATCTAGATAATTTTAAAATTATCTAGATAATTTTTTATCTTCTAGATAATTTTTTTATCTAGATAATTTTGAAATTATCTAGATAATTTTTTTATCTTTTAGATAATTTTTTATCTAGATAATTTTGAAATTATCTAGATAATTTTTTATCTTCTAGATAATTTTTTTATCTAGATAATTTTGAAATTATCTAGATAATTTTTTATCTTCTAGATAATTTTTTTAACTAGATAATTTTGAAATTATCTAGATAATTTTTATCTTTTAGACAATTTTGTATCTAGATAATGTGTAAATAATCTACCTAGAAGCAGGACAACCAGTGCGAATAACAACGTATAGTAATGATAGAAGAAAATAGTGCCGTCTACCAGCAAATGTGAGCCACCCTAGGACCCGCTGCTGAGGGGAGAATTACTAGTTGCGCGCTGCACCACAAAAAAACAGAACGTAGATGTTCTCCGTTTTCTGCAGTTCAATATTGAGGACGCCAGGTAGGTCATTGTAAACACAGCAATAATCAAGGAGAGGAAGCACTAAAGTCACTGCTACGTACTAGTGCAAGGACTTACAATTAGAGAGGAAGGGACGAGATGCTCTGAACTGACGAAAAGTGTGGCATGAAAAGGTAGCGACAGTCTTATCCTGTGGTACCCATGACAGCGGTGGATGACTATGCTCGAAAAATCGGGACATCGATGAGGAATTACCGGAGGGATTCTCGCGTTTATCCGCAAATCCGGCGGTGACGTCGATAAAGATTTAATTCGCATCCAGCGGCGGGAATAGCGATGAGGAGGGTGAACGAGAGGATAGGGGAGGAAGAGCAGAGGAGGTGTAGAGGGTGGGTTTTTGCGAAACTGGCCGAGCGTGTCGCGCATCGATAGTACAACGATCGCGTGCTCATTATCCTGGCAGCTAGCTCGGGCCGTATGTCGCCCGTTGCTCGAGCTGGCGGAACTCCATATTTATGCCCTGGAGCGACCATATGCGTTTAAATAGCTTACACGTTACCACCGCGGGGAGAGAGCGAAATACCAAATTTCCAACTACGTGCCCGCGTAACGTCCCCGCGATCTGCCCGATGCGAACGATCTGCCCGATCCATCCGAGTCCGGCGTATTTCTCTCCCGTCACCGAAAGAAACGAAAAACAAGAAGGACAGAGGAACGAGTCTTTTTTCCAACGGAGGTTTCCGGGCAGTTTTTGCTGCCAGGCGAACCAGAGAGACAGAGATCTTCGTGAATCATTGAGGATGGAGTCTCCGGTAGCTCGACTTTGAGAAAATCCCGATACGCGAGATATTCGGGTCCTTGGAGTTGCGAAGCGTGGGCAGGGGTAATTCGCAAAAGGTTCGTTGCTGCTACCGGGACGAGAAAGAAGGTGGAAGGAATTTTTGCGAGGTTCGCGAGAGAGCCAAGGAGGAATCCGAGAACACGGACGAACCGCCGAGCACGGAGGCCCTTCAAACATTTACGGTGTAACGAGGAAATTCGCCCGAAAGCGTTCTTCCGCGATCCATAATGAAAGAGTACGTCTACGTTACGCGCGAAATATGGTACAGCCGAACGAAGCAAATATATCTTATCCGGGTTATCCAGGAATTCGTCGGTAGGTGGATGGTTAAATGGTTAGATAGACGCTTAGACGGGTAGATGGGTAGACGGTTGGCTAGGCTGGCTAGGCAACTCGACGAGTTACTCTAAATAGAGATAGTGGCCGTGTTTTGTGATTCTACGAGCACTTTAAGGATCCTTTTACTGCGCCGCAATACTTTATACCTCTATTGCCCGTATATGGACGCAGGTCGATTGAAAACAGTCCCCCTTTTCTCTCCTTCTTTTCCCTTTCCCTTTTCCTTTCTCTTCTCTCTCCCTCCTTCTATCCTCCCCCTTCGACCAACAGCTTTTATTTCCTACCCCCGTTTGCCCGTGCATCTCGTGGAGCCCGCATTTCGTTCAATTACCCAGGAGGTCCGTTCGCTCCATTTGAAAGATTGAAATTTTTCCAAAACTTCTCGGGGGCCCGAGCCTTTTTGCCCTCTTTCTCTCCTTTCCACTCTCTCCCTCTCTTGCTCTCTCGGCAACTTCCGCACGCGGGCGGAAGTGGATCGATGATAACTCTCTAGCCTCGGCATGGATGAAAAATGTTTTTTTTTACGAGCGCTCGTAAATCATCCGATTCGAGAATTATCGAGATTCGGACGCAACGCTTAAGCGTCCTCGAATCTGGCCTCGCGGGAAAATCCTCCCGGACATTCGCCGGCTTTGGGACCGCTCTTTTCACCGAGTTTTTCGCCCATTCGCGAGAATCGCTCCCATTCCAGCGACCTATGACCTTCCAACGATCCTCGTTCCCGTGAATCCACCACGCATCGGCACGAAACGGCACGAAACGGTGCGAAACGGAGGTACGGGGGTTGGAACGGGGTGGATGGTTTGCTCGAGGTAGGAAAAATGTGAAAGAGAAAGTCCAAGAGCATCGTCGGCCCGAACGAGGAGAATCCAATCGGGGTATTCGCCGAGTGTAACGAGGATGCGACGGGGAGGAAAATTACTTCCGGACGTGTAGCCGAAGCACTCTAATTTGGATCTTTGGACGCGCGGATCTCCGTGAATGGGATCCTTACTCCGGTTAGCTGCTCCTCCACGATAACGATGTATAAGTTTCAAAGAGTCCGGAAAAGGAGAACGTTTCAAACTGATTAAAGTAAAGCAGACCGATGGCGAGTACGTGGCTGACTTCATCCCCGGGGCGTTCTCTGTCGGACGTCCGAGATCTCGGATCCGAGATCTTGGATCTAAGTAATCGGAGATTACAAATTTCGGCCAATTCGTCCCGCGGAGTCTTTTCCCCGTTCCTCCGGGGCAAAGGAAGAAAAGAGGGCAAAGAGAACACAGATGAGAGAAAAGGGTAGATGAGAGAAAGGAGGCAAAAGACGAAGGAGGGATAAAAAGAAAAAAGCAGCGGCCGATAATAGGGCCGTTTTCGCGATTAAAAAAGTTGCGGAACAATTGCGCGGGGTATTCGTTAAAAGGAACAAAGAGCCGGGGAATCGATATCGCGTCTTCGATTTAATCCGAACCGAAGGGTAGAGAGTGACGACGCAGTTTTTCTCGGGCGTTTTCACGGTAACGGTGTTACCGCCTTAAAAGGAATCCTCTCCTCTCGAGGGAACGCACACGAACGTACATTTCCTTTTCTCCGTAGTGGCGTATCAAACGTAATTACTTCGGACTCGTGTCTGCTTTGCTCATCGACGAAATCTTATCCCGTGCTAACGAGCAAAGCGAAACTCGCCTCGATCTCCGTCTTTCTCTCCTTTTTTTCCTCTCTCTCCGGGAGAATGCTCCAAACAAAGAGACTCTCCGTTAACAAAAGTTGACGCGAAAAAAGGAGGATAACGGCGAGACCGGGAGAAAAGGAGAAACAGCCTGGACAGCGGAGAAAGAGACAATGTCGCCGACGTCGGAGAAAGGGTGGAAAATGGGAGGATGAGCGGAGACAAGAACGACGGAGGAAGGAGGAAAGGCGAGAGAGGCTCGAGGTCCGGCGAAGGGTAGCTGCATTTTCCGTCGGGAAGACGCGAACTGGGTCATCTCGGGGAAAAGTCCGTAAAAGCGTAAAATGCAAAAGTAAAAAGACGAGGCCGCCAGCGAGACGAGGAGATCGGGGGGTGCAGGGACGCGGACCGAGAACGGGGGAGAAAGAGAAAAAAGAGAGAAAGAGGGAGAGATATCTGCTTCTGATATACTTCGAGATGATTTGCATAAAGTTCCCTCGCGATCCCGGAGAGACTACGATGCCGACGACGACGAATGCACCGACGTCGATGACGGAAGACGGGGGCGGAGAGGCGGAAGAGAGGAGAGGCATAGAGGAATAGAGAGCAACACCGGCGAACGCCCGCGAATCCGTTTTTCGCGTCGCTGATTTCCCAACTATCGATCATCATCCGCTTAGTCCGCCTGCCGTGCATCTGTCGTTATTGAAATCCGCGCTCGTTTGTCTTCCATCCTGAGTAATTACCGGGAGGGCTGTCGATGCGTTCTTTCCCTCTCTCCGTTGCATTTTTTCCCTCCGCGGCGCGTTCCAAAATCATTTTCCTGAATCTCTCTTTTCCCCCGTCTCACCGCCCCGTTCTACCTCCCCCCAGCCACGAGATCTCTGCTCCAAAACGACTACCACCCGTCCGTCTCTCCTCCATCCTGCGCTGTTTATTTTTCCATCGTAAAATTGCTCCCTTAACAGAGACCTCCTTCGTTTTAATCGAGCCATCCCCTCGCCCTCGAATCGTCCGACAATCGCCCTCGAATCCCCTCGCTCTTTTCTCCCTTCCTTCTTTCACCGTAGGACAATGGTTCGGCCGATGGCCGCTACTCTCTTGCTCTCTTTCTCTCTCTTTCTCCCAGAGGATCGACTCTGCTCGCCTCGGTTAACGAGATCTACGAAATCCTGGATAAACCGAACGTTAATTGGGCCCGCTGCGAGCCCCATGGCAATTGACTTTCCGCGTATCGGAGCTCGGCCAAGTTGTTCCAGAGGTCCGACGAAACGAGCCAGCTGCCGTCGGTCCTCGCGAGGGTCAGGGACAACGAGAATTCGCCGGGGCAGATGCGCGACTCGAGATAATTGCCGCTCGCCTCTTTTTCCCTTTTCTCCCTTTATCCTCCACGCTCTTTCCACGCTCTTCAGCTCGCCTCCTGTAAATCCACTTTCTCGCATTGTTTCCTCGATGCGATCTTCTTTCGCGCTTTCCAGCGACACTCTCGGAAAATACCTCGACTCTCCCCATTCCTGAACGAAAGATCGCACGTTTCTCCTATGCGCGATTATTTTCCATCGTTCGAGAAGCTTTTCCGAGCGTATCCTCCGACTTCCTCTGCGATTCGATGCTCCATGGAACGCAGCTACGATTTTCAAAGGCTCTTTCGAGGAGGAAGGACGCGAGCCGTGGTTCCGGGGCCTCCTTCCGAAATCGTTTTACCGCTCGAGTTTCCGAGGCTCGGGCAGGTTGTCCGCTTTGCGCCAATTTTCCGCTCGCCCGAGTAAACTGTACGCATCGCTACAGGAACTCTCGAGCCGTCGTTTAAACAAATTCCCTCGTCTAAAACTCCCAGCGAGGTTCGTCGACCCTTTCGCCGCAATTTTTTTCTCCTCGTCCTCTCCATTCTCCTCGCCCTCGATGATCGCGATTCCTCTTCCTCGTCCTTCGACGACCTCGTCGCGGACGATTAATAATTTCGTCGAAGGAACCTCGTCGATTATTCCAGGGAAGGAGAGGGGCCCGTCTTTCCGGCGAGGCGAATAAGTTTGTTTGCAAACTGTGCGAGAGGGGCGAGAACAAAGTTTTAACGACGTTAACGTCGTTATCGGCGTTAATATCGTGGCGTTAACAGGAAGGCGGGTCCAATGGCGAACGGTAGAACGTTGGAACGATGGAACGTCGGTCGGACGGTTCGTTTCACGAACGATCGCGGGAAAATGGTGTGGGAAAATTGTGGGAAAATCGCCGGGCATTCGGCGGTTTCGCGGATCTCCGCGGCCGAGTTTCGGCACGATCGAGCCCCGGCGATGCGCGATGCAATATGAAATAGAGCGCGAAACGACCAGACAGCCGACTCGACGATTCATCTTTTCCCCCCTGGCAAATTTGTCCGCGGAATTTACGCGCTCCGATAAAGTCAAACCTCGAGCCCGCGGCCTTTAACCCTCTCGCATCCTCGATGCGATTCCTTTCTCTTCAATCTCGAGCTATCCTTCGTGTTTCCTCTTTATTCTCGTCTCTCCGCTTTCTCTCCCGATGGCTAACGAGTACGTAAATCTCCCTCGAAAACATCCTCCGGCTACTGCGACCGTCCTCCCGGCGAACTCTAGTCGAAATTCCGATGGCATTCTTTGCGATCCTCGTCTCTGCTCGATCCGTAAATCGGCCAGGAGTAACCCCACGGGTTGCCAGCTTCGTCGAAACTTCGAGGGACGTAAATGCGATCGGTTTATCGTAACGATAATTGCGCGTTAACGCGCTTACTTCCATCGCCGGGAGGAGAGTTTGCTCGGAGGAGGACAGAGCAGAGGGCGAGACGGAGGACGACACGAAGGACGGAGGCGGAGGGTGAATCCGGGGGTGGGCAAAAGTGCGGTAATATTCTCTCGCAGGATATCTTTGGAGGACGTCGATCGAATTCGCTCGTCGGCCCTTGAGGGAAAAGGGAGAGGAGCGACGAGAGGGTCTCGACTGATATACACGCTGACATCGTGGATTTACCGACGAGATAAAAAAATCCTATCGTCCCTGTCATCGTGGATTTTGACGTTCGGCCCGTCTCGGGGCATCGAAATGTCCCTGATTTCGAGAGACACCGGCTTTCTCCTATCCTAATTTATCACGCTAAGGAAAATGGAGACGGATGGAAGCTTCGACGGGGAAGAGAAGAGAAACGAGGCGGGGAGGGATAAATATTTATGGAAAAGAGGAGCGTACGTGCTTCCATCGGGCGAATCGGCGAAACTACCTTCTTGCGGGATCTTCAGCTTTTACACCTGGGTCACCGAAACCTATTTGCCCGGGTGCACGGACGAGAAACGTATGCGCCTTCGTGTTTAATGCCAACGTTTGGAAAAATATGTAAACTTCTACCCGGACTCTATGTACCCCGTGTTCGCGATAAAACACGCGCAGTCGCATTATTTTTCAATAGCCACCCTCTCCAGCTCGTTCCTCCTCTCCCTTCTCTTCCCCGCGAAACTTTTCCTCTCACGGGGGTGGAAGAGGAAGTAGCCGATTATCGTCTCGAAATTTTTCCTTTCCCTCGGAATTGGGAAAAGCAGGATAATCGGAGGGAAAAGACGTTGGATTTCCAGGAGCCAGAGCCACGGGGGAAAAGTTTCGGCGATACGTCTTTTACGACTTTCCTCGCCGGTCTTCCCCGGTTGCTCTCGTCTCTTTATTATTATCACCGGCGGTTATTTATCGCCCCGTCGAAATTAACAACTCCACCGATGACGCCAATACCCGTTCAACCGACGTAAATCTCTTCCAGAGATTTTTCCCCGCGATTTCTCTACCGATCGGAACGGAACTTTAACGCCACCGACGTCCAACGCCCTTCGTGTTTCCGTTTTAACGACCGGAATAATTAAAAAAGTAATACAGGCTCCGGCGAACGGAGCGAGAAGTTACGAGAAACAATTTCGGAAATAGAGAGAGAGACGAGGAGCAAAAGAGAAAGAGGGAGAAAAGAAAAACGAGGGGCAAGAGGATCGGTGTGACGCAAGGGGTGAAGTTTCTCTTGCATCGATTTCGCGTGATATCTCGCGAATAAAGGAAGATTGATATCCATCGTTACCAACGAAGAAGGGTTGACCCATCTTCTCGGCAATACTCGAAAAAACGGTGCGGCAAACGAGAAAAGCAGAAGAAGAAGAAGAAGAAGGTGGAGGAGAGGGTCGCATTAACGGTCGGAAAATACGAGGGCGGTTGGTAAAAGCGAAATGGAAAGCGAGGCCCGCCGGAGGACCGTGGAATTTATGGTCCAAGAAGGGAGAGACCGGATTCGTCTCGGCGGTGATTGAAATTAAAGTTCGATAAATCGCGCGACCGGATGGGAAATCCCGAGAGCGAGCACTTTTCACGAGAAGGGAAGAGCGAGCGGCAAAGGGGTGGATAAAAAATCGAATCGGAAACGAGGGCGATTTCCCCCCGGTGTCGAAGGTCGAGAGTTCGCGCGCCGCAACGATTCTCCTCTCTCGATTTTACGAAGATCAGTATCTTTGCCGATTCCCCGTTCGACAAGATTGAGACGATAGTCGGAAATTCTCGCGACAAGGGCGAGTCGATTGGCGAGAGAATTCCAGCTGGAAAACGACACCTTCGTCTTCCTCGAGACGGTGGAAACGACGAGCAGCAGAGGCCCGCTGTGCGACTCTGATTTCCCGTTTAAATAAAATGTATCCGATGTCTCGGCAAAGACACCGTTCCTTTTGTATCAGAGGTCGAACGAATAAATCCTTTCCTCGTTTCTTTGCTTCTCCCGCATTTGTTTCCGGGGTAGTTCGCCCCCGAGGTGCTCCTTGCTCCACCCCCTCGAAGGCGCGAGAAACGAATCCTTCTTAATGGAGGACTCGCAAATTTACATGGACCTTTCCCCCTTCGGCGAGCCGTAAAGGAAGAAAGAAAGGAGACCTTTTTTTCTACCCTCGATACTCGAGCTACGTTATTTCAGCAATTATAATAAATATGCCTCGCGCGCTTGGATAACTCTCTCTCCTGAGGGTCGAAAATCGGTGATTTTGGAAAAATAATACTTGCGACCCTCGAGCCGCGATACCGGCCACAAAAACGGCTCGATTTACGCAACCGTCTTCCTCCGGAGATAAGAGTCTATTCTACACGAACCATTGAGCCAGAAATCGGCAATTAAACGATCCACCCTCGAAGGAGCCGGTCTAAATCGTTCCCGCGTCTTCGAGGCATTAATTTTTCATCCCCCTCGCCGAAGATCGGCCTCTACTCTATCGATACGTTCCAACGAAAAGTCCACAATGAGAAATTCCTCGCGGGGGTGAAATTTTCGAGACGATTCGCGAGAGGATCGGAAAAGAGCGAACGCAACCTCCGCGAGGGACGGTCGAAGGGTCGAACCAAAGGTCCAGAGCGGAATGGCGAATCTCCAGATATCGTGGCACTGTTTTCGCAGGCAAATACCGAGTCGAAAGAAATATTAAGCGAGAGGTCGAATATCGATTGTCGGTCGCGCTAATAAATAAGCGCATGCGTCTCTGCCGTCATGCTCTCGTACCGGGTGTCTCGAGGAGCACGCGGCAACCTCCGCCGGATTTCGCGCCCTCGCGCCACCCTTGGCTCCCTTCGAGTCCTCTTCTCCTAGCCCTTGGAACTTATCCTCGTTCGGGAAGCTGCCGGAGAGAGACTAAACGAAGAGACCGGTCTTATCTGTTTCACCGGCTGCCATTCCAGGATCCGCGTTTCCCGTGTAAGCTTATTAACGTCTTACGGCTTACGCGGTAAGTCCTCGCCACTTTTTCTCTCTTGCGCTCTCCACCGCACGCTCCCGGTTACTATGCAAATTACCTTCGGCCTCTCGTCTGCCCGAAAATCATCGTGGACAATTTTCCCCGCGTCGACTGACTCGTGAAATTTGAAAACATCCTACGGTCGGGATTCCTCGATCGGAAAAAAAGAGGCTAGAGGTTTGAGCTTTCTACTCTCTTAGATCGAACCAGTGAATACAAATCTCACTGACGAACGATTGAAATTTGCGTCCGCTGCCGCAGCGCCGTGTTTTATTTTTGAATATGCCGACGAGTGAGATTCACTGGTAAACCAGTGAACTTTGATGGCCGCCGAGATCACTGGCGGGACCAGTGAGTGTTATTGGTAAACAAGTGAGTTTCCACTGGCGAACCAGTGAAATTCCACTGGTTCGATCTAAGAGAGTATCTTTTCGTTCGAGGAAGATCCACGGAAGGAAGAAAACGATAAACCAGCAAGTTTCTCGATACCGAGAAGACGGAGATGAAGAGAGAGAGAGGAGACGATAGGAGAGGCACGTTTCTCTCGGCAAAAGGTGCCTCCTAGGGAGTCGCACCACGTAGAACGTCGAGTTTCGCGACTTGGTGCGAATACGCGGACGCACGTACGACGGAGGGGAATCCCGAGCCTCCTGCCTCCGGGGGATGAAATTCATCCCGACGCGTGCAACTGGTACCCCAATTACTCGACTCGAGGGTCGTTAGTCGCCCTCGTCCCTCTCTCGACCTCCCGTAGCTTCGTTCCGCCCGATAGTCGAGAGAACCGGTACCAGCGTGTCGTCCAATGGCGAAAAAACCTCGTGCAAAAATCGGACCCTACATTCTCCGGCAAATTGTGGCGCCAAAAACCTTCAAAATTCCCGCGTATACTAATCGTCTACGATTAATCGGCCGATATTGGCCAATTTCGAGTAACTTTCACCCTTATCGTGGCTCCATCGGATAAGCTAGAGTCGAAATTAACGAGGATCTCCGCAGGGGTTGTCGCGCTTTCCTCGCGGACCGCGCGATCGAGATCGGTATCGTGGTCGAGAAACCTGGAGGCGTTAGTATTATTCTCCCAAGACGATTCGCTTGTCTCCTAGGAGAAGCATGGAATATCGCGATTCAAGGGACCGTTATCGGGGAAATTCATGGGCGAGAATATGCGGCCGATAGTCTTCGAAAGATAAGGGGCACTCTCTTTCGTCCGAAAATCCGTCGATTCGCGACGAGGGATCTTTGTCGTTCGTCTTCGATGGGTCGAAGACGGTGACGGATATCGGTGTCGTGGGTCTCACCACCTCCGGAGAGGAAAAAAAGTATCAATTTCGGAGGGAAATATCGAAGAAACCCGAGAGCATAGAGGCGAGAGAACGAAAGGGAAATCCACCCCTACGAAATGGACGGTGAGAATTTCCCGGTGGATGAAGCGGCTCTCGCGGTTTCAATTAGCCGCGACTTCGCGCCAAATTACGATAACCGTGAGAAAAAGGGGATGGAGGAAAAGAATAGAAAGGGGGAAAAAAAAGGGAGGGCAGTGTCGGTAAGATTCGTCTCCGTCCATTATCTCGCGACGAATTCGAGGAGTTATGACTCGCTCTGTGCGGCGTAAAAGCCGCGCAAAGGATGGAAAATAATGCGATTTCTCGGAGCGAAGAAGAGGAGAGAGAAAGTCATCCTCGAATTCCGTCGAGTATTCGCGAGAACCTGAGGTCGAAGAGGAGGTAAATTCGCGGGAGGATCCTCCTAATAAGAGAAGAGAGGTTGGAAGCACCGTCAGAGGGAGGAGAAGAGAGTCCTCCTCGGTGCTTGGTAAAACGATTTCCTCCTCTACCAAAAACTCCACGTTCCCTCCGCGTTCCATTAACGGAAATTCGTTTGTCTACGTAAAACCGGCATCCGCGTCGAGGCTGGAATACGCGAGTCGGTTCGACGTTCGCGAAAGCAATTCGTTTCCTCGGTTAAACGAAACCCAATCCGTTATTCGCGTTTTCTCAAATTCTATTACCCGTGACTCTTTTATCCATTCGAAACGCCGCCGAGTTATCGGCCCAGAGGCTTCGCCCGACAATCCGGAAAATGACTCTTCTTTCTTCCTTCTTTCTTTTTTCCGATTGTCCTTTAATCTCTCGTTCGTGGTAATCCCACGTACGAGCCACTCTCCTCTCTTCTCGGTCGCAAAACGACTCACCGATTGGCAGTTCTCGGAGGGCCAAATTCGAGTACTCTCGTCGGGAGGACGTTAATTGAAATTCCACGGAGCGGGACTCCTTGCGAGCGGATGAACGTTCGCGAAATTTTAAAAGCAAGAGACGTAGCCAGGATATCGCGAAAACGTTCTATACCTTCGAGAGAGGATTATCGAGTCGCCAAGAGCATTAACTTGACGCCGATGTTCGTCGGGTCGAACTCGTTTGATCGGTTCGATCGACGATTTCACGAATTTAACGCCCGAGACTCGCCTCGTTGCGGAAGCAGCATGCGAGTTATGCCGGAGATAAGAGACCGCTTAACGATCCGGGCAGCGATTCCTTTCGTTATTGCTCCATTATCATTTTTGCAACAAGTGGCGAGGTGTGCCGTTGCACGAAAAAGGTCCCCGGTGTTTCGTTCGATCTCTGGATCTAAAGGGACTAGCTTCGAAAGAAAGACACTAACCGTTGTCCTCATCGTTTTTGACTAAGGTTGGAAAATTTCTTTTCCTCCATCCTGATGGTCGCAGAGAGACGAATCTTTTGGTCGAATCTCCAATTAACGCAATAACGTGTTAATAATCCTCTAGCTAATTCAAAGGGAAAATGTTTTGTTATCACCTATACTCCTAAATGTTATCCAAACGGAAGTAGTTCCCGTTTCTCTCTCTTCAGAATCCCACGAAACTAGGAATTTTCGGCAGAAAATCGAGGAAGCAGGGTAGAAAGAAGGGGAGGAAAAGAGGTAGAGGGTGCAGAGCGAATTTATGCGCGTTACTCGAACGAAATTAAGGAGAGAAAAATAGAGCTCACCGGAGGAGTCTCTCGATCCCTCGAGATAACAGTTACGGGGAGTCGCTCTTTGTTCGAGGGTGGGCAAAAAAGAGTAGAAGAGCAGTGGAAAAAAAAGGAAAAAGGGAAAAGTATAAATGTCGAAAGGTGTCGAAGCACGTTGCAGGACGTAGGTTCACTCTGCGGAAGGGTCCGAGAGTGGCTCGGAACGTCTATAATTCCGAGAGTCGTAGAAACGGGACCGATTTGAGGGACGGATAAGAGTAGAAGGAGGTGAAATAGAAAAAGAAGTGGAAGAGAGTCAGAAAGAGAGAGGACCGTTATCGTAATTTCCTCGTGGAGCACCGGGTCTCGAGTTCCTCCGTTTTCGTACCGAACGAGCCACGAATCGTTGCTCCAAAGGAGCCCCGGCTTTATTTCGATAATCTCGCGCGGCGAGATCACCTCCGAGGAGAAATCGTATTAGGAATCGACGAGTTATAACGATTCGATTCGATTCCCGGCAATTGCGGCGAGCCGCGAGTAAATAACGCGATCGGCCGTTGGAGGGAAAAAACGAGAGAAAGAACGAAATCGGTGAGCCAAGCGTCCAAGTGTCGCGAAACGGGTCCGTTAAAATCGAGTGGAATATCCCGATCAATCATTTCTTATCTGTAGCGTTTTTTTTCCTCCTCTCCCACCTTAAACGGTGCACGACTATCCGAGGGGTAAAAAAAAAAGGATCGGCGAAATAATGCCACGAGACAAGGCGTATCCTTGGTGCGCGTTATTTGTGTCGTCCTGTCAGCCCCAACCCCTTCGGGCTTCGAGCTTCGTTTCGGATAATTAATCGTCCGCCGAACGAGAAAAACGTACTTACGAACGTACGTGTAATCGCGGGACGCTCCAATAACAAACTGTCGCGGATGATCGTTACGTTTTTCCATCCGTTTTTCCTTCCTATACTCTCTCTCTCTCCCTTCAGCTTTTTTTTAAATATCTCTACCTGCTCTATTTACAAAGACGCATCAAAATGGTGGATAATGTTGGCGATTCGGTGCCGGATAAAACCTCTCTCGGTTCTATTCTCCATTTAAGCGCGTAACTCGAACAATTTTCCCGGGAGAGGAAAAAAAAGCAACATTTTCCGAGCTACTCGGTCCTTCGACGTTCTCCCGGACGCGTTAATTTGCTGGAAAACCTCAAAGAGGAGAGTGTCGGGCCTCTCGCCTCGTCCCTTCTTCTCGATGGACCTTCCAGTCCTCTTTTCTCCTCCCTCTTTCTCTATTCGACAACTAACCCGTTCACTACGCAGGATGAATTTATCTTTCTCACTTTGGGATGGCTCTGTCTCTCATATTTTCTCGGACAGCCGGATGGGACGTACGTGAAGGCACCACCGGTGGTACATTCCGCCGTGAACGCGCGAAAGAGAAACATACGCGAGGGAGGAGGAAAGATATCGAAGGGTGGTTTCACGAGGGTGGATTACAAGACGATACTCGTCGCCCGGCGGAAGTGCCGGAGGAAAAAAGAAAGTCTCGGCAGGGGTGTTTCGCCCCCACGTTTCCTCGATCTTTCGGCATCGTTCGCCAAACGGATCTTTGGGATTTTCCAAGGAAATCTTTCCACGAAAACGTCGAGCTATCGATTACCCGAGTGTCTGCTTCGAGAAGGACTTTATTAGGGTCAAGATAAGTGGGAGGAGGAAGGGAAAAAGGTAAAAAGGTGGATGAGAAGAAAACGGTATCGAGCATTATCCTCCTCTCTTCGTCGGTGGTATCCGCCACCGCGTGCTCTATCGTCGTAGCGGCTCGAGATAAAGGAAAGATCGGAGCGAACGATAGCAGAGTCTTTTCCGCGAGATCTCTCTCCTCTCTCGTCGAGACGTCGGTTTTCGAGGTGTCCCGGGTAAACGGCTCTAATTTACCGCGGCAATTTGGCCGACCGCGCTCGAGAGACTCTTTACCGGCCTCGTTATTCGAATTAAATATCGAACGAGAGTAAACCGACGCGCCAGACCGAAATACCGCTCGATGGTTATCCTTCGATGCGAGCCAATTCGACGTCGAATGCCTGGAATCTCACCGAGAGAGAAGAAGAGGGTGAAAAAGTGGGGTTTGGCCGAGTGCAAGTTGAAAATGTACGGAGGCATTTTCCTCCGTGCGAGATAACCCGTTAAATATTTCTCAGCCAGTCGGCTTTTTAACCATTTCTCGCGGAGAGGCTTGTAAAACGTAGCCAAGAGGAACTCCCCCGAACTCCAGCTTAATCGATTCGACCCCAAAAGCTGCGTTATTTAAAAAACTGCATCGAGAAAACACCGAGAAAGAGCAAGTGGAGCGAGGGAGGAGAGAGTGCCCGGAGGAGGGTTTTGCAAAGAAGCGAATTTCCTCCAATTTCGCTCGTCGACGAGAGAGAGATAGATAGACAGAGAGAGAGAGAAAGAGAGAGAAGGGGGTGGAAAAAAAGCGAAGAAAGCACTCGAAAGCCGAGCAACCCGCGGAGTGAAAATCGATGAATCGGTCGACACCCCCGTCGGGGTAGCAAACGAACCGATTACAACGCCCTACGACCAAAACTGATTTTTCATATCGATGCAGTGCGCACCGACAGAATCTGTCTATTTGTACAGTCGACTGAAACGAGAAAATATTACTGGACTCCGAACCATCGATCCTGTCTCTATTTCACGGGATTAAAAGGGGGAGCGAATCGGGGGGCGTGAGGCACGGGGTGGAGATCGGAGATCGGAGATCTTTCCAGGTGACCATCAATTAACCCTCCTGTTATCGCCTCGTCCGTCGCGCGATTTGTTTTTCATACGGCAATATGCGCGACTGGCTGCGAATCCATTCATATCCTCCCGCGACGATATTCATTCCGGCCGTTCAGCCCGACCATTCCTATCGAATGCACTTTTTTCCCTTTGAATTATTTCCTTCCGCCTCGAAACGAGACGCGATTACGACGATCGATCCTTCCAATCGTCCGCGAGCTGTCTCCTAGTTGGCAGAAATTCCCAAAACCATCTCCGTCTCTGTCTCTCCTCTTCTCTTCTCTCCTCTTCGCGACGCTTCCATTCGTTCAAAGAATTTCAAAAAGAGTCTCTTCAAAGTTCCCTCACGGCAAGGAGATTTCTCTCGCGTAGAAATGAATTAGGCAACGAGTCAAATTGCTCTCATCGATCGAGACTGATCCGGCGCGTGTCGATGTTCTACAAATTTCACCGCGACTCCTGCTTCCGGGATGGAGAAGAGATCCTCGAGGCTCTCTCCTTTGAAACCGTTTAACTCCGAGGCATCGATCGTCCTCGAGAAGAAGACGGGATTAGGAAGAAGGCGCGAAAGTTATACCGAGAGAATCGCGAGACCGAGTTTCTCGACGACAAACTCCTCGCGGCGCGAAAGCGGAACCACCCCCGTTGTCTCTGTTTTCCACGCTTTAACACCTTCAACGTTAGCGATATTTTCCTACTTTCCTCGTTCGTACAGTTTTTATTTCAACTTAACAAATACATCTGTCTCACTCCCAAGAGACACTTGGTCGCCCGACTCTCGGGGACCGGATATCCTTCACCGATCGAGAGGAACTTGCGGAGGAAAAAAAGGATTTCTTAAAAATTCGGGGCACGCTTTCTCTCAGGGTGGGTAAAAAATCGTCGGTCAATCCGAGGGAGCAAAGTCGAAACCGCGAATCCTCTCAGGACCCCATCTTCCTCCCTTTCCGGAGGAAGAGGGTAGAAGCCGAGCAGCTACTACCCGGGGGTAGGTAATTGCCGGAGGAACCCCCGGCTAAGCGGACCGAATTTACCTCCCTCCACGAGCACAACCGCGGACCAAAAACCCAGCCAAGAATCTCGACGAGGTAGTTCTCTCTTCTCTCTCGGATTCTTCGTGAGAGTCGCCCTGGCAAGCTACCCCGACGAGAGCAGGGACGATCGACGATGGGGGGTTGAGTCGGTGCTCGAAGATGCCTGGATGCTCCGCGGAATCTAGTCTCGCGAAGGGACGGTGAAACTCGCGAAATCCTGGATAAGTAGGTACGTTATAGGCGGACCTATTACACGGAGCTGCGCGCAGATATTCGCGCGATTTGCCGCGCTTATCCTGGCGGAATGTTCCGCACGGAGGGAGGTTTGGAAGGAGAGATCGAAATAGCCGGGGAGGAGGGATCGGAGGATCGTTTCCTCGGATCGTCTCGCGGAGGGATGATATCGCATCTGTCCGTGAGTGGCCTGTCACTCGCAAAATATTCCGCTCGCAATCGCTGACGAAGAGCGGAATAAAAAAAAAACACCCTCGCAGAGATCAAAGGGGAAAATGACGAGGTTACCATCCTTGCTCATCGTCCTCTACAACGTTTTTGTCCACGCTTCGACGAGGAGATTCGCAGGTAGAGGAAGAAGTAGAAATTAACCGGCACCCTCCTCGAGGGTGGTTCTTCCGACTGACCCGTTCCTCGAGGAGCGGGCATCTCCGAAATTTCGGAGGAATCGATTTCCCGATTACTCCACGAACGGCCGCGAGCATTCTCGGCTCGTTCGCGGAAAATGAAATTAAAAGCGGAACGAAGCTGGGTGCGCTCGAGCGAGGAAACTTCGATGATCGTCCCGATCGGCCCGAGAATCGCGGGAGAATTCCGCGTATCGAGTCCAAGTTCGATCGGGAAGGATCTCTCCACTAGAATCGATTCGCGGATAAAAGAATCACGATAATTGACCGGAGGGTGAGAACACCGAGGAGCGAGAACCTGGCTCTCGTTCTCTCACCCTCGCCCTCGCCCTCGCCCTAGCGCGGACGAAGAGAGAGAAGGAGAATTTTGCAGCGATCATCGACTTGGAGAACGGCGCAGTCGCCCAGGAACTGACTCGAAACGTTTCCCTCTCCGCTCTCGCCCCGACGGTTCCCGGGTGGTCCTCCACCCTCCTCGAGCGCCACCACCACCACCGTCAGCTTCGCCACCACCAGGACCACCACCACCACCACCACCTCCACCACCCACCCACCATCGGCGGAACGGTCGGTGGTAGCGGCAGTAGCAGCAGCAGCGGCAACAACACCACCACCGCCGGCGCCTCCTCTCGCTTCCTCCCGTTCCTCCCAGTCCTCCCGGTCCTCTCGGTCCTCTCGGTCCTCCTCCGGGCCGATGCCGCAGTACAGGCTGCTCTCCGCGGAACGTGGAAGCCCGTGTAACGCGCTCGTATATAGATTTTCAATTAGTCCAGCGCGGGTGCTCGGTTAACGTGCGAAATTATGTGCCGGCCGCGAGAATCCGCTGCCTCCGACGCCGCCTCCGACACCTGCTGACCGTTCACGAAGGTCGTCTCGATTCGTACCTCCCGTTACGCTCCTCTTTCCCTGCGGCTCTTCCTTCCGGAGCAGTGCTCTCGCGGAGAGGGAGAACATCCGGGGAACACCGAGGGACCAAGGGAAAAAGGGAGAGAGAGAAGAGAGAGAAAGCGAGCGAGAGGGAAAGAGAGAGAGAGATCGATTTCCCTCTCGACGTTCGAGCGTGTCCGTCGAGAGTGCTAATAGCGGATAGTGGCTGGTACCGCGTCGAGGAATCGTGACGCGAGGATGCGTCTTTAGCGAGGATCTAGCGCGCGATTTCCGGTTTCGTCCGGTCGTCCATGATCGGTTATTTCGCAAGAAACGAGGACTACTCCCGAGGATGCCGGCGGCCCCCAGGATGCCCGTCCTTCCAAGGATTCCGCTTCTTCGACCGGCGATCCTCCTCCTCTTTCTCGTCCACTCAGGTAAGTCTCGCGAATCTCCCTCTGATTCTTTCTCGATATCGCGTTATACGGCAACGTCCCTCGAGGATCGCGCGCTCCTCGAAACGTGGCGCAAATTCCGCGGAAGGTATCCGATCGGGGAGGAATTTGCAAAGGATCGAGCGACGTTCGCACGCCAGGTAAACGAGGCAAACGAGGCAAACGAGGTAAACGGGGTAAACGAGGTAAACGGGGTAAACGAGGAAAAGGAGGGAAACGAGGGGAAGCACAGGGCAAGGCGAAGGAGGAGCGCGAGGGAAGAGAGGACCGAGTCCGACGGCGTGCTCTTTCCGTGTCCGTCACGCGACCCGTCCACGACTACTCGTGGAGAAGCCCTTCCAGCGAAGAAACGGCAAGATATACGGGCGCGTAAAACGGTTCGTGATGTCACGCTCCCTTAAAAACGGGAACAGCCACGTTAACCGGCAGGAACCTCGCGAAAGCGTATTACGATAGCTCGTTAACTCGAGTACCCTAATTGGCTCAATTTCCAATAAAGCTCGGCTCGCGGTTAACTACGGCCGTTTAAATAAAACAATACGCCACGCTCCCTCTTCCATCCGGTCCCTTTGCCGTGGCTTTCTCTCCTCGCCTTTTCATCCAGACCGTTTTCTTCCTTTCTTCCTTTCTCCATTCATCCTCTCTCGCCCAGTTTTCTTCCCTCTCCCTTCGATTTCCCTCTCTTTTCCATCCCTTTCTTCCTCGCCGTTTGTTCGGCCCTTCGGCCACTCTTTTGCAAAATTACGAGATCCACGATTCGCCGAGAAATTCCTAGCTCCGAAAAACGCTCCCAACCGACGGCCAAGTTTCCGACGGCTCGTTTTGCGCTCGCAAAATTCCTTCACTGTTGCGGAAAAAAAAGCGACTCAAACTATCGAACCTCGGTCTTTGCTCCTCTACTATGTAATTAAATCGAGCGCGGTCGTGACGAGCACGTGCGAGAGACGCGTCCTCGAGTTCTCCTCGACTCGATGGACTGAAAAGATACGGCGCGCGTAATTGTGAATATTTCATTAGCCGCAAACTTCTGGGACGTTCAGCGGCGATGCGTGCCCTCTCGGACTTTGCGATTTATTTTAGCTCGCGCCGCAGAGAGAATATGCACGTACATGTGTACGTTCGAGCAGAAACTTAATTAAGGTCGCTTGAAAAATTGCCACGACACTTTGACTGCCGTTTAGCGCAGCGGCGCGCGTTCCGTCGCAAACGGCAAAGCCTCGCAAATATCCTCCGTCGCTCGAGGATCGTTCCTCGTTTCATCGAGTCCCTCCGTTGCCTCTTTAACGCTCAAATAGTTTCATCCTTTCGATTCCTCTCCTGCGACGGAGGAGCGAGAAAATTCCTCTCTTCGCTTCCGACGCGCTCAAGCGAGCGACGATTGTTTCAAATTCGAGAGGTTCCGCTCTCCTCGAGGTCTATGAGCGATCGATCCGATCGAACTTTGTCCCAATTAATTTTAATCTCGTTCCAATATCGACGACTAATCGGCGAACCAGCCGGCGAGCTCGTGAAATCGCCCTGACTGGGGAATTCGAGAAGAAACTACCCCCTGGCCTCGCAATGGAGGGAGTGGAGGGTTGCGATCAACGACACGGCGGGAATTTGGAAAGAAGTAACTCAATCTATCCGTTCTATACGTTTTCGATCGTTCGTTTACTTTTCTAGGCACGGTGGCCCTTCGCATGACGGCACTGCAGATACCGCAACACGTCGTTTTAAACGAGACTGTCCGCATGCAGTGCAACTTCAACCTGGACAAAGAGCTCCTCTACTCGGTCAAGTGGTACAAAGACGGCCACGAATTTTATCGTTACGTGCCCAGAGACGTGCCGACCGTCCAGACCTTTCCAGTACCGGGGGTGAACGTAAACGTGAGTACTCTTTCCACGATCCCCGATAAGTCGAGGAAATCTCCCGGCCCCTCTCCTCGTTCTCGCGACTTTTCATTCCAAAGTTCCACCGTCGAGATAAATTCGCTTAAGACGCTTAAAAGCTTCGCCCGGAAGTACCATTTTTACGACGTCCAAACTCGATAAATCGGTTCCCCGTAAAGTCCCCGATATCTCGCGCGAGGTAATCGCAATCTTTACGGCCGGACGACAGGGTCGATCTTACATCTTCGCGATTCGCGCCACCCTTTTCTCTCTCCCTGATTCCAGATACACGATTCCACGGAGAAATCGGTAGTCCTCAGCAACGTCAATCTGACCAGCACCGGAAGATACCGATGCGAGGTTTCCGCTGAGGCCCCAGCCTTTCAGACTGTCTCCGATCACGCGGACATGACCGTAGTCGGTGAGATTTATTTCGAGAATTAGTCCTACGAGGATCGCCCTCGTGAGAGGAATTTCTCCGAGAGAGAATTCAACGTGAAAGAGTGCGATCAATTTTTTCAGTCCTGCCGGACGAAGGGCCAAGGATAACCGGGGGACGAACTCGCTACAAGGTCGGGGAGGATGTCAGGATGAACTGCACATCCGCCCCCTCGAAACCTGCCGCCCTCTTGACTTGGTTTATCAATGGATCTCCGGTAAGAGAATTTTAAAGGACAACGACTTTTCTCATCTTCTCGCCGATCTTTCCCTCGACAATTTTGATTCGCGATTCAACTCCAACTAGCGGCAACTCCGACGCGCAAATAGGGATTAATTATGCACCGTGTAAAAATGAGAAACGACCGCGGTTGATGCAGTCGCCGTCGAGTTTTTGCACAATTCATGGGCATGCATTTTTAAAAATGCCGCATCGTTGTCCGTCGAAACGATCGGCAAAGGGTCTCTCGAAGGGAGCGCGTTGCAACCACGAATTACGAGCGATCGAATCGATTCTCCCCGCTGGAATGCGAATTATTTTCGGCCATTCACGAGTACACTTTTATTTACCTTTCCGCCGAATCGAGGCAATTCGCGCGCGTGCGGTCGCATCGCGTTAAATATTTACCCTCTTCCTCCCTCTCGCGATTTCCGGCTAGTTTGCTACGCTCGCTCTTTCCATTTTTTTCCCCTGCAATTTTTTCTCGTTTCTCCTCTTTCATAATTCGCGTTTAATTTCGAGCTCACGTCGATCGACGAGGCAAATCCGCGTATCGCTGTTTCCATCCCCTCGAAACGCGCCCTTCCGGCTCGATACCCCGCCGCTTTTTTTCGATCAATTCCTACTCTCCGAGGACCCTATGCATTTTTAATGACGCGACTCTCGATCGACGATGTCGCGAATGGAAAAAAAAAAACACCGTCGAGCGTTCTCTCGATTAGCGATGATTTTCATTCGCCGTCATCCGTCGGTTCGACCAAACGATTCTCTTTCCGCGCTATCGTTATCGTCGCTCCGGAGTTGGGAAATTTCGCGAGAAACCATTCGCTCCGACGAGCTTAGTCGTTCCGTTTTCTACTTTTGTCTTGGACAATCGATAAGAGGGACGAATCGTGCTGAATCGGGAGGAATAGGGACGAAGGTTTCGCCTGAAGAGGAGATTTTTGTCGACAGGCGGAGACGCAGTATCTCAAGGGACCTCACATCACCGCGGTTGACGAGAAAGGTTTGGAGACAGCGGTTTTGGGCCTTCAGTTTCGCGTTGGCGACAAACACTTCCGGAGAGGCGACATGAAACTCAAGTGCTTGGCGACGATCGCAACAGTCTACCTGCGGAGCAACGAGGAAAGCGTCGAGGGCGACGAGAGGATTTTGAAAGCACCCGTAATGGAAAGTCGCGAAACCAGAGCCCAGAGTCACACCAGGAACGACTTTAATGCCGGTAAATTATTCCCGCCCTTTTAACCTTTCCGTTCTCTTTCTCTCTTTTTCTGTCTTTCTGCCTAAACTCTTTCGCCTCTGCTTCGATGATTCCGATAAAGGTAGAGAAGGCTACCTCGAATAAAGCGCGAGGGAGGATATTTTGGTAGTTCTCTGTCAATTGTATCTCGCGAAATCGAATGATCGTGGTATCATCCCTGAACGAGCGAGAGAAACGATATAAACGAGAGAGTAAGCGGGAGAACCTTAACTCTCCCCGGCAATCGGTAAAATCGGGCCTGCCGCGGATCTGTCGCTAATTCCGGGGGCTGAATAAAATGTCGATCGAGGTTGCTCGATTATCAGCGGACGAATGCGCCGGTTGGAATTTGGAATTTCGGTCCGCGAACACTTTGATGGAGGAACATTTAAATGGCGCAGCCGGCCGATAACCGCGCGCACAGTACAGAGAATTCGAAATAGATGGAAAGGCAATCGAATTAAAGCATCGAAATAGGACACCTCCGATGCAAATAAAAGCACCGTCGACGTTTATCAGGAAAATAATTACGTTATGGATTAACTGAAACGCAATTAAGTACCATCGACTTAATTTAATGCCGATAAATAATTCATTCGACCGAACGCCCCGTCGAATCGGGCCCCGTTTCGTGGCCGCGCCAAGATCGATATTCGATTTGCCCGAAATCGAATACCCGACGGCCGTGCCGCCAATTTCTATATAATTGCAGCAACGTTCCGCGAGGAAAACCGCTAACGAGTGCTCCCTCCTCGACGTTGATTCCGTATAATTGTTATTTACCGATCGTGTCCAACGGAGAAAAAGGGCATAGGGTGCCTTTCGTAGAAGAGGGACGAGGAAGAGGGCACCGGAAAGAGAGAGAGGAGAAAGGGAGCAACCGGCAACCTACAAAAGCGCGATCGAATCGTACTCGAAGGAACGCCGAAATCTCGCGACGATAAGGCAACCTTCGTCCGAGGGGAGGAGAAAAAAAAAAACGCGAAAGGCGACGGAGGATTAATCGCATCGCGATAACACCGCGCTCTTGTTCCGATTGTAAAGAGGGCCGCGGCACGAAACGGTAATCTCGCAGGCGAGAAAACGAGAGTGGAGGAAAGAGAGAGAGAAAGAGTAGGAAGGCGTCGAGCTTCCATCTCGATCTATCGCGATTAAGCTAATTAACTTTTCAGGATCCACGGCCGGCCCGACGACGCTTCGCTGGATGCTCGTCCTTTTGATCACGGGCATCGTCCTGCCGCGATAATAATCCACACCTTTTTCACCTCGCTTCCTAACCATGTAAACGACTTAACGTTAGGTCAACATTCCCCCCCTCGTATCTAACGCTAACTCTAACTCTTAAACCGCGTAATCGTACACACGTAATACCTGTATCGTAATATCGTATCGATAGAATTAATTCAAGCTCGTACGTCCAATCGCCGTCGGCGTACGGTCAAGCCCGGAGGGAATTCGGATTATTTCTATTTCACCGACGCTCCTCGAGATCCCGCCGGAGGAAACCTTTCTCTAACGATTCTCTCCGAATATACGCACAACTCCTTGTCCTTCCTTTCGTGAAAATTCAATCTACCGTGGAGATACGCAAAGAGATCTAAACGTGAAGGCAAAGGTGTAACGAGGGTCACTGATTTCGACTCCTCTCTCTTGCAATTAATTTTCTCCTGACTCGTTCACTCTATTCTCAAATCCTAACACTAGCCTTCTTTTAATCTCTTAGGCACGATGTCCCACTGTACTGGTTATTCAAAATAAAATTAATTACGGTAATCAGTTGTATTAAACGCAATTCTGGCATACAGAGAAACAGAGCCCGCGCAAAATTGAGCAGTGCCTGAGAGATTATGTAATCCACGGTATCAACCTTTTCTTTTTACCCTCGTCAACGATCCAAGGGGGGCCGACGAAATTTCTCGCGGTCCCTGATACACATATCAACCGCGAACAAGCTCCCTCGAATATTATATCCTTCGATCGATCATCTTACATAGACTCTTCTCGTTTAAACGTATCGCATAATTGCGTTCTGTGATAGTTAGGTTAGACACGATCCTCGTCCACGTATCGTATCCAATTTTGCGGATACGCTTCGCCACGCTTTGTCCTCCCCGACGATTTTTCGAGGTTCACCGTCTTCCCTTCGCGCGCCTACTTATATTCTCGGTGTGTATCCTCGTGGAAGCGCGCGGAGAGGATTCTCGCAGATTTGCGAACGACAGACTGGATAAACGATTAACCGCGACAGCATCGAAGGTATCGAATCGAGATAGGAAAGGATTGAGAGGTTAAATGTTGAAGGGAAACGGGAACGCGTCCGTCTTCCCGTGCGTCCGTCTCCTAGATCGTCCAAAGAGAAAAACCGTTTTGCAGAGACGCGTCGAGGTTGTGCAAGACGACTTCGTGTTGCTTTCGAGATACCGGCGTTATTTTTACTAACATTTTATAACGGTCTTACTCTTTTTACGGCATATTTTTTACCGTACGATTAGATTAGAAAGTCATATCACTCGAGTCTCTCTTATAAGTTCTACCGCGATTTCGATCGTTTTGCGACAAACCGCGGCCGACGGAGACACGACGAAAGTATCGCAACAACTGCGACGAATTTCCGTGGCTATTTCGTTCGAGAAGTATGTTTTAGGGGTAATGTTTTATTCGACGATTCCTCCTTGATTACCTGTTCACGCGAATTCGTCCCGGTTCCCGAAATTTTCAAGCCGAACGACGACGATTACCGGAAAACCCCTTTACGAGGCAGCCAACAAAAAAAAGCGGGCGTTTAAATATTTTATTTCCAACTTCTGCACTCCGGCCACTTTCGGTTCTACGTCCCGGACAAAAATCTCGAGTCTCGTTCGGTCTACTCTTTTCCTCGATAAATTATTAAGCTTTCCGATACCGCGTATCGATACGAATCTGACTTTTTAATTAGTTAACCTCGACGGAGATAAATCGTTTCGGCTCGGTGGAAAAGTTTTATGGGACGTGAGTGCCCCGCGTTGTTGAGTTGTTGAAATTTTATTATGCAGGCAGAAATTGTCTATTTCTTTTTGTTAGAATACTTTGTATTGGCGCTAAAACTATCGATGATTGATCCAGAATAACGATAACACCCTAGATAAACCCTAAGAGTGTCGAAGGAAAATTAATCGCTCTCGGTTGGGCGAAGGAAATAAAACGAAAAGTAGCGGCGAAAAGTCGAAAAGTATTTCGAAACTAATTGTAAACCAGTCATTTTGACCAGCTTCGCACATAATCTATTATGGTTTTATTGTTGTAAGGTAGCTATGGTATTTGTTGGGTGCAGCAGGTCCATCGTAAATATAATTTATATTAATATAAATATTGATCTAATTCTGTAGCTGGAAATATCTATGTATATTTTATGAGATAATTTGTTTATCGAGGAAAGGAATATGTCGATAAAAAGGTATATCTTAATATTTAATGACGATCTAAGGAATGGGATGAAATCGAAGGAGTATACAATTAAAATGCGATTAATAATATTTGCGATGATCAATGACGATCGTTCCGACGGAACGAATCGCTGGAGAGCCAATTTTGTTGATATTTGTCGTCCAGGAAGTCAATATTTCTTGAAATCGCCTAGATAAAGGAAGAAAGCTATTCGATTGAGGGGATATCTGCTCAAAATTATGTTAAAGAACGTGGCGATTTCGAGAAGAAAAGTCGTCCGTCGGACGTAGAGATTGTTAAAGACTACTCTGACTGTTGCACAAACTGTCTGTAAAAGTTTATGGATTCTGTTTACGATTTTAACGTGTTATATCGATGTTTACGTATCTACAATTGCTGTTCTCTCGCTGTCTGTAAACATAGACGTGACTTTTAAAAAAGTCACGCCACGGATGTTAGGTTAAGTTAGGTTAAGTACTCTTTATTTCGACTTTTCAGGGCGAACGTCTAATTTGGTGAAATATTTCGCTGAATTCAGTGCGAAATAAGATCACAAATTGGAGGAGAAACAAGAGGAAATACTGTTATTTAAGCGGGAATGATTGTGTTTCTCCATATATCTGCGTATCAAGAATCGGCACACATCGTATAACGTAATTGTTTATGAAGCTGTATATATGTAAATAATTTTCATCGTTATTAAAATTCACTATTACGATATTTCTAGAGTTATTTATTGTTGCATCGATCCTACCATCCTTTCCTAATCCTATCTCATTGCTAAAGAAGTCTGGCGTATTTTATTTTTAATGAGAAAATTGTATAAAGCGAATTCTACATTTATTTTACTTTCGCATTGCGTTGCAGACTAGCCACGCGGAGATCAGGACGCCGATTATTAGACACTCGTATCGTACTGAATTTGGCAAAAAAATGAAAACCTTTATTCCTGCGTGTTCCTTGCCACCGAGGAAACAATATTTTCGTACTGTCGAGCAAAGACACTAAGATTTTCAAAGGTAAAAGGCACAAAATACGAGGAGCAAACAGGGACGCCAGTCAATTTCGAAATCAAGATGGCGTCGCTAGTGTCGTATCACGTGATCGTGTCCTTCTCCACCAGAGGTCTCCTTCTATTGCCGCGATTATATGCTCGGCCTAACGCCTTTTTAATATTATCGCAATAAATTCTATACTTATTACAGCTACGAATATCATTGGAATTTTGGGAAATTTTTCAGGGACATTTCTATATACCCTTATACATGTAATATGGGAGATCCTAGGCTAGCACGCTATCGAATATGTAGCTACTTCAACTAACGACGTAGTACTCTATCGGAATGTGATTTTCCGCAGAAACAGTGCTTCTTCGATCGAAATGACGAAACAGGCTAAATATTATCGCCGTTTGTCGTGCTATTTGTCGATAAAATACCAGATCTGTGTATTCAGAGATCGTAACGCAAGCTAAGCAATGAAAATTACGACTCACCAGAGAGACGTTCATGCTTCTGCAAAACCTGCTGCTTTTGTAGCCTGGAAATGTCTGCCCATACCTCTGGAGACTCGCTGCGGGCATCTTTCGTCGTTCATCAGAGCTCTGAATGCACACGATGGAATACTTATGAAATAATACGCAATAAGATGTACACGGTCGAAGGCAAGCCACGCGGAGAGAAAGGACACCGATTGTCAGACAGTCATATCGCACTGAATTTTGCAAAACAATAGAAACCTTTATTTCTGCGCGTTCCTTGGCACCGAGGAAACAAGATTTTCGCACTGTCGAGCAATGAAACTAAGTTTTTCCAGGGTAAAATGCACAAAATACACGGAGCAAAACAGACGCCTGTCACGTTCGAAATCAAGATGGCGTCGCTAGTGTCGTGTCACGTGACCTCACCTTCCCTCTCCACTTAGCCCTCGCCGGCGCCAAATTTAAACGAGTTTGTCGCATACCACGTACTTCATATTAACAATATAATAATTATAAAATATTCTCGAATTGTCTTATATACGCAACATTAAGGTATTAAGGGCAGGTGCTACCGAATATATAGTTGTATTAACTTTCAGGGTCTCTATATTGTACAAATTTGAGCTCATAAGAAAAAATTCGCTATCGATTAATACGAAGTAGATGGTATGTGATATGCATCGAAAGTTGTACTGTTACTTATTCAAAATATTCTATATGCCCTTGATGCAACAATCATGAACAATTTTATCATTAATAATATCAAAATAAAGGGGAAAGAGTGAAAATTCATCCTCACCGAAAATTCGTGAGCGAAGATCTATGACGCAGGCTAGGGAGCGACGCTATGGGGGAGGACGTCATCCATTGAACGGAAGTTTCCCTTTTATTTCTGAAAAGATATGGAAACCTTCATTTCTACGTGTTCTCGGGCAGTAATGGAGCAATTATTTTGCACTTGCGAACAATTGCTTACAGTTTTCATGGAAAAAACGAGAAAAACACGAGGAGCGAAACGGCCTTCTGGAACTTTTAAAAAGAAAATGGCGACGATAAAACTACATCACGTGACCACCTTTTTTACCGCCAAGATTTAAATGTCTTCTATGCAGGTTATATTTTCCTATATCGGTAAAATAAATTGGAAATAATAAAATCGATTGAAATGAAATAAACATATTGAAAGAAATATTACAAATAACTAAGAGAATACGTAACGAATCACCATGATCAATTTAACCTAAAAAAATGTGACAAGATACGGGTGCCCTCTGCTGTTAAAATTTATATTTCGTTATTTAAATGGTAATTGGGCGGCTGAACGGCTGTGAATAGAGTATATTTAATAATTATCATTCGGCTCTGGTCTTCGCACTGTCTTCGTCGAACGTAGTACACGGTAAATTTTTTTCTGTAATTTTCTTACGCTATATCTATTCGTACGACCTACGTACAAAATTTTGTACGTCTAACCTCACTCAATGCTGTATACGTTTTAAATAATTCATGCATAATTGCGTTCAACCGTTGAACAGAGTCTGTAACATTAACAAAATAGCTTCTACGTTATTTCTTTCAGATGGAACCTATGACACTGGGATCACCTGTAGGAAGTCCCGTGCAGACTCCTGGAAGTCCAGGAGCTTCCGCATATCTCCCTAGCTTCCTTCTGGGTGATACCACTACTGTATGCAATATCAAACTAAACTTTAAGCTTTCAATTTACAAAGGATATTCATTGTACGATATTTTAATTTTTAGCCAGCCAAGGTGAACCCGTTGAATCCACAAGACACCCCTAGACAATTGCACATCGGACATGCAAATGTAACCTCGCCTCTTACGCCGTATGGTACTCCTGATTATCGCAGTAATCGTCAGAAAGCAGTGTTTGGCAATGCAAATACTCCCAATACATCTCAAATCGTAACGGAAAGTCATACTGGTGGTCCTCCAACCAGAGGATTATTCGATACGCTGGAATCGTCGCCACCTACTTCGCCGTACATGACGTCTGCGAATCAAAGTATGACTACCGTTCATTCCAATCAAACAAGATTTCTAATGAGCGCGATGAACAATTCGTTGTTCCCTGAAAGCCCTCTAAATCCTAATACAAACGAGGCACAGGGACTTTTGCAATGGGTGACTGTTTTTGGCTTTCCTCCAAGTGCAACGAATACCGTTTTATCTTATATCTCTAGCAGAGTTCGTATAGTAGATAAGCACACTGCACCGCATTTGCAAAGCAATTGGATTCATTTAAAATGCGCGTCGGAGCAGGAAGTGCAAAGGGCTCTTGCGTGTAATGGCAGTATTGTTTCTGGATCGATTATGATCGGAGTCATTCCATGCACAGACGAGGGTGTTATTTTAGGATGTGATAAAGAAAATCGAGCTAAATTAAACTTGAGCATAAGGTCTTTCTCTAGTATCGGTGGGATCAATCAATCGCCAGAGAACAATACTCCCCGTACGCCAATTAAAATACAAAATGCCAGGCCACTGGCGGCTGGCTATCACCAACATCTTAGTCCGCAATCCGTTAAATCACCAGAGAATGTTCCGCAAAAATCTACGGGTCTCGTTTCTAAAGCTATGGAATACATGTTTGGATGGTAGCCTAAACGAAGAGAACAGCCGAAATGTTACTCGTTAAAGACAAATATTATTTAATATGTAAACTTAATTAATTCCTTTTTATAAAAGTCAGATACAATGTAAACAAAATAGACAATTCGATCAGCGAGAGAAAGGAATACCCAAAGACTTGAGAAAATTGTATTACTTCACGTATTGTATTTTTACTACCTTACTCGTATGAAATATAAGTCTTTTTAAACATTAAATAATTATCACACCACGTTGCATCAACACTGTTCATTTCTCTTCATTTTTTCTTATCCTTTCCATTCCTAGTATTTAAACAGCCTATTGATTCTCTGTCCTGCAATCGGCTTATCGTTTAGAAATACTTCATAGTGTTGAGTTACGTATATTGCACGGATATCGTTCGAAAATGATCCGATTCGTCCTGTATGCGTATCATTTAAACATACCAGCTAATTTTTACTACAACCGAACTCGCTGCTTTGATCATTCCACAGTTATCTAACGTGAATCGAATATCGATTACGATACGGTACGTTTCCTATTTAACGCCGCAGTTACTCCGAATGATTTACAATTAAATCATAGTTCGAGAAATAAGGCGGTCGTGATTCATTCCTCTCTCTGATT
The DNA here is from genome assembly GCA_910591515.1 of Cerceris rybyensis. Lineage (NCBI taxonomy): Eukaryota > Metazoa > Arthropoda > Insecta > Hymenoptera > Crabronidae > Cerceris > Cerceris rybyensis. The sequence continues at coordinate 1,001,095 of OU342802.1, forward strand.
CGAGTGTTATACACAATTCAAATTTACCATTGGCTCTTTGTACAAAATAATCCATTGAAATTGAATTAAATATTACAATATCCAAATCTCTACTCCTTTCCTAAATTCTGTTTGCATGTAAAACACTAATATAATACAATCGCGTGTCAGTTTATCATGCTAATAAATAAATTTTATTCTCCCAGTGTTCCTGGCGCTAAAATTGACTTTGGACTTTCAATGGTAGCACTACCTAAATCTGTCATTTTAGGATATTCCACTTTCTTCTTATCCAACTCATCCTGTGCCCAAAGTATCATCTTGAGTAAGTTATTTAGCCGTGGACTAGTAGACTCTCTGTGCTCCATCTTCAGTATGGCTGCATTGAGCTCACTTGCTATCTAAAGTACCCCGTGAAATTCAAAGTCCATAACAATAGCATAGATAACTTAATAAAAAAAATTGCAATCACCAAAGTTGAATAGTTTAAAACTTAAAGAGACCTGAGAATACTTAACTATGTTTGTTAGATCAGTCTATTGCCTCTGAATGAATAAAGGACAATGAGGGATATTAACGGATCTTTACCTTCTGCCTATGAGTAGGATGTAATAGATCACTGAATGGACTTTTGTGAGGTTCATCAAAAGCCAGCAAAGCTAAAGTACGCTCCAATTCACAGAGTATATTATCATCCGATTCACCAGCTTCGCTCAGCTGATCCTGAGCAAATTGCAAAGCCTCCTCAATTCTGCCTGTACGAATTAATTCTATGAGATGCAGTTGCTGCAGGTGAAAGTAGAGGTATCTGTCATTGTCCAACAACTCTGGATGTAGCTGATTTACAAGATCTGTCGCCTCCTGAATTCGACCGTTCTGTATAGCATCTCTAATACGAATTCTATCGTCCAAAGAGCTCAACTCTACTGTCGGGCCTACCCCGGATTCTTGTTGAAATTTCTCAGCCGCCTCCTTGAATCCTTCTACACAGCGAAATAATTTGTTAATAAACTATGACGATGCAAAACAACATCCGAATACCACCGTACAATCTAACCTGTGACAAGATAATTCATGATCAAATTGTTCATCGATACCCGCTGCATATGGGAACCCTCCTCGAGTTTTGCGACCCATTCATCCTTTGGTACACTTTCCTGTTTTTCCGGAAAACTCATTGTTCTTTCACAGAGATAGTCTCTGCGACGCAGCATAAATAAAGCTACGTCGTGAAAAAAAAGACTTCGAGGAATGTGCAAGAACTCGATCACTCGACGTAGTGGAATTTCTCTTAACGTAAAAACGCCCTAATCAACAGAGGCTATTTTCTTTCGTTGATAAGTTTATCTAGAAAAGTATACGAGAATTGACGTTAAATACCAACAAATATTGCCAGATTCTCAAAGTATACATCAAAATTGACGTATAATACGGACATGTGTACGGCAATTTATTCTTTCAGTTTATCGTACCACCCAAAGGTGGTGTAACAGTTGCAATCATGGCGGATCCGTTGAGCTTACTGCGGCAATACAATGTTAATAAAAAGGAGATAATAGAACGTGAAAATCAAATTATTTTCGGAGAATTCTCCTGGCCGAAGAACGTAAAGACAAATTACTTGACTTACGGGTAAGTCTTTTTCCTAACCGTTTACAATTACACTAAGCAGCTGTAATCAGAGCGCCTTCCACCATTAGACAGAACTCTCGTGTACACGGGCCCTCTATCACCTCAAAATAATAAACAATCCGTAAAAAAAAAATGTCAACGTCTGCACGAGAGGAATAATTAACAACAGATGTTCTATGAAATTAAATTAACACGAATATTTTACAGCGATACGAATCATGGGGATACCAACATATCGATTATTCGATAAAAATAGAATCTGCATTTACCGTTCGAAAAGTTTTCGAAAACAGAAATCAATTAATTCGAAAAATGAACCTAATTAGAGTATGGAATATAAGAGAAATATTTTTTCAGATCTGGCAAGGAGGGAACGCCAAAGGAATATTATACTCTCGAATGCCTCCTATTCTTACTCAAGCATGTACAACTCACTCATCCTGTATACGTGCGGCAAGCGGCTGCGGAGAATATTCCCGTTGTACGTCGTCCAGATAGGAAGGACTTGCTGGCTTATCTCAATGGGGAGACTGCTACGTCAGCCGCCATAGATAAATCAGCTCCCCTAGAAATACCGACGCAGGTGAAGCGTACCGCGGAAGATGGACTCGAAAGTGGGTCCTCCAAGAAGCCACGATTCGAAGAAACTCATGTACAGAAGGTCAAGGAACAACTCGCGGCTAGGCTGGATGCCCCTAAGGAGGCATCCGTGACCGTGGATAACATCAAGTCTCTGTCTGAAGCCATGTCGGTGGAGAAAATTGCTGCTATTAAGGCAAAGCGTTTAGCTAAAAAACGTACGACTATCAAAGAGAACGACGATATCGGAATGGGTTCGGACTTGCGTGTAATACTCATGGACGTAGATGACACGAAGGACATAGTCTCCAGAGAGAGACAGTGGCGAACGCGGGCAACTATTCTGCAGAGTAGCGGAAAAATATTTGCAAAGAACATATTCACGATACTTCAGAGTATCAAGGCTCGAGAGGAGAGCAGACAAAAGGGTCCTGCGGCACCTACACCTATGGTTACACCACGTTCCACACCTATGCGTTCATTGCCGCAGCCTGCCGTATATAATCGTTACGATCAGGAGAGATTCATCAGGCAAAAGGAGGAGACCGAAGGGTTTAAGATCGACACTATGGGTACTTATCACGGCATGACTCTAAAGTCTGTGACGGAGGGTACTAATCCTGCAGTGAGGAAACCTCCGACCAATCCATCCACGACTCCAACTTCCGGTCTGTTGCCTACTTCCGCGGCCAAACTCACCCCACAGCAGGCTGCACAAAACAAACGACCTAGCAGAACTCCTATCATAATCATTCCAAGCGCGAATACATCATTGATAACGATGTACAATGCAAAAGACATACTTCAGGACTTGAAATATATCACCAACGAGGACAAACGAGCCCAGGATTGCAAGCGAGAGAATGAAATCCTATTGCAACGTCGAAAGGAGGGCGGTCTTACGGTTCCCTACAGAGTAGTGGACAATCCTCAGAAACTAACGAACGCAGATTGGGAAAGGGTTGTTGCTGTATTCGTCATGGGCCCTGCGTGGCAATTTAAGGGTTGGCCCTTCGACGGCAATCCCGTGGAGATCTTCTCCAAGAGTACGTATATCGTTGCGCCTATTGACTCTTTTATGGCGTGGTTGAAAATGAAAACTTTCCATTGCATTGTTTCTGTTCACAGTTTGCGCGTTTCACTTAAAGTACGACGAAATGAGACTGGACGCGAATGTCGCACGTTGGGCAGTAACGGTAATCGAATTGAGTCGAACGAAGAGGCACTTGGACAGAGCTGCATTAATGGTATTCTGGGAACATCTCGACAAGTGAGTTGAATCATTCTAATGGTACGATCGGTACCACTAAGGTTTAAGCTATATCATTTTCCTCATTCCTTTTTGTTATCACAGGCACATGATCAAAAACAAGCCGCACCTGCGATTCTAAATACCGACGATCGTTTGGACGACGAGTAATCTCTTGGGGCGCACGACTTATGCATTTTCGTGAGAGACATTGTACATACTGTCGAGGACTATAACATCTCTTGTACATATGCATAAAATGCGAAAGTACATCGCGTGTGTTCCCCTCTAAAGGAATAATCTTGCTGAACTTCAAATGTACGGCATACACGCTCGAAGAGGACTAACTTCTCAGCACGGAAGAACCTCGTTCTTTGCCGTTCCGAATCACGAGATTCCTTATTCTATCATTTAACGTTTCCGTAGTGGATTTCTAATGGTACTGGTAATTATAGCGCGAACTGATGTGCCTATTGCTAAGTAAAACTAAACAGGGATACGAACGATTCGTTCTTAATGACATAGAATAGTAAGGAGTCGCGATATGTCGCGTTATATCGGGTTGCGCGATATTTGGTATATTTGTAATGTATAGGTACCAAAAATGTTATTCACGGTACCCTGCGTTCCGTGAAAGTTTATCGAAGAACCAAATAAAGAAAATCTTGTACATGTCGTTCATGTAACTGATCGTTGTTTCTTTTTTGTTCGCTCCTACCTTGTTTATTCTACCAGAGAGATCTTTTTCTTTCAACGAGAAGAAAAGATTATCTCTCCAAACGAATGGATTACATCTATTGGCAGTGCCGTTGAGTTTCGCTACGTATTTTGTAATTCAAAGCACGACGGATCGCCAATTCCCCATGGAACTGCGAACCATCTACCATATATTTTCTCCTCCTAAAACTGCGGCCAAAGTAAATCCCTTCCGGGCATCGACAGTTGTTCGACGATACCAGCCACTGTTTATACGGACAATCGAATCTTTCTAACTCGATTACATCTACCCTATTACTTTCACAGCTACGATAGCACACCCCAAGAATCTTAGCCACTTTTGGAGAATACCTCAAAAACTATTCTCTCCCTTTTGCCTAGTACACTTACATTCGTTAGACGGATTCAGGGATGGAGAATGGTTAAGGGGTGGCTGACAAATTCGATGGTCACCGTCGATTATTCCACGGATTTTATTTCACGCCCGGCGGTCAAAGGTCGATCGGTACAGAGAGGAAGAGAAAGAAAGAGGAGGTCGATCGTAATAAGCGATGCGTGCCACGAGTACGCTCCGGTTGGTCCGACTGTTGTACCGAACTTTGAAGATTAAGGTCTAACGATCACGGAAATTATCCCGCAAATACCACCTCCGTGGCCCATCTTCGCGTAGGATTCATTAAGCCCACGTGCAAATTTCACACACGATAAACCGATAACGTTCGAGATACGTGCGCGCTTAAAGTCACCTACGCCAATCCTGCCGCAAACTCCATTCTAAATATTCGACACGATTCATCGAGTACGCGTTGCTAATTATAAAAAAAAAGCAGCGACAACAACAACAACAGCCTCTTTGACTGCAAACGACATCCGTGCGGTTAATAGTCAAAGAGAGCGAGCGGCAAAGTACGAAAAAGAGACAAAGGGGTGGCGGAAGCGGCGAGGGGATCGGAACGGAAGTCGAACATTTCCTGCGGAAAGGGTATGTTTCTCTGATGTACGAGAAACCGGGGCATTGGAAAATTTCCATCCCTTTTTATTCCTCCCGAGCACGACGTCGTGTAAGGACGTATCAGCAATCTACATAGAGCGAAGTATACTTCACGACACGGTCGATATCTCTCCACTGGAAAATTATTCGCCCAGCAAAACGCTCTTCCGTTGATCCAAACGCAAAATAAGCTCGTGCTCTTAGGTCGAAAAAGCTTTATCCTCGACGCGCCAAGAGGCAACGTCGCAAAAACTACTTTCATTTCTGACGTAAAAATATAAAAAAAAGTCCTAAGCTTAAGCGTTTCAGGCGAACTTGTAGCTGCACTGAGCGCAATTCGGTTGAACGCAGGGAATTCCCGGCAAAACTGGCGGCAGATGAAGAAAACCTGGCCTCGACGGGAGATGATCGGTGACCTGAGCGTAAACGCGATCGCGCAGCTGCTGTTGAAGATTCGATTGAAAATAATTGTTGTACTGTACGTTAAGAGCAACTCCGTCCTGCTCGTGTTGACTCGAGGTCTTGACGATGGGAAGAGTGGCACAGGAAGTCGTCTCCGTCGGTACGATGGTCTTTGGAAACTGATCGGGGACGATGTTCAACAGGCAGTATCCATCTCCGTAGAGATTTCTCGAGAGGCTCGAGTAAATCGGGCCAAACATCGTCCCAGTCAATTGGTCGTTCGATCTGCTCTCCCCGATGCTCTGCGGGGGACGAAAAGCCGAGGTGCAAGCACTCGAGCCGATGCCAAAACTCTCGCTGGCAAAGTATTCGATCGCCTTCAACAGGTCCTGCCCACACCTTTGTAGTACCAGCTGCAATACCGAGAGCTTTGTACTCGGAAAGAGACGAGCGAGGGTCTCGACCGAGGTCTGAGAGACTGTGGCCTCTCTCGCGTCTTCGGAGTTGGCTGCTTCGAAGAGGAGGCTCTTGTATCTCGGTGTGCTCTCGTTGTTTGCCTGGCAAAACGATTCGATCGAAGCGATTCAGCGACGAGGAGGATTCTTTCGACTTAGCGTTAAATCGAGAAGAGCCTTCGCATACGTACCGAGGTCTCCTGCGAAGCCTCCTTGAGAGGAGGATCTCTCTTGCTATCGGGCAAGCTCTCGTCGGTCTCTTTTCCATCTTCGCTACTTGCCGATCTTGGTTCCGTCACCGCCATTCCAAATATCTTTCCAGGTGGAAGACGATCGAGCTTCTGACCGGTTGCCACCTTGGCCATCTTCAGGGCGATCGCGTCCTCTGCTGCTTGCTGCCTCTTCAGAGCGACCTGGAGAGTTTGCAAAGAGATGAGAAAGATCGAGGGTGAATAGGCAAACGGAGAAACCCGAGGGAGACCGGGGGCAAAGTCGTATCGGATCATGCTCCCAATTTATAAATGGACTCGCCGCTTAGTCGATACTGCATATGTGTTTTCTTAACAGCCAACGTCAATAGAGACACATATGGAGCCATTTGGCACGCGTTATTCCAAGCTGGGCCACCCACTGCATTGTTTTCCATCGAGGATATCGCGCGAGTCTGGGTTTAATTTCTGAAATTCTCTTGGAAGACTATTCCTCCGCATTTTTTCAACGAAGGAAATCGCGCGACGCGGGCGTCGAAGTCACGAACGCGAATTTTCGCGCTCGATTGTTTGCACGGAGATCGAGGGATACCGGTGGTTACGCTGAAACGTTTACATCGACCGAAACGAGAGCCCCGATGTGGACGGAGTATCGAGTGTCATAATGCCTATACAAACAGAAATGAAACGCTACACCGCGCGTTAATGGATTTAATTCCTCCGCTTCTCGTGCCCCTCGTCCATTTTTTTTTCCTCTCGAAGGAGAAAACGAGTGGACGCGAGACACGAGAGGAACGAATCGATTTGAAAAGAGAGATCCGTCGAGATTCACGGCTTCTTCCTCGACCCGATTAAAAATATCGCTTCGACGACGACCGAGGCAAATTAGCCTCGTTTGCGCGATAATCTCGCTTGGAGAACGCGCTCAGCGGTGCGTGGGGAAAATTGACCTTTTTTTCTTTGACATTCTCTCTCTCGCGGCAAGATTATAATAAACGTCGACGAATCGGGAATCGCGAGACGGCTCGTTAATTCTTTTTCCAACCTCTGGGTATTCGAGGCTAGCGATGCGAGGAATCAAGAGTCTTCCGCGTCGAGGAAGAGCTGGAGAACTCACCTGAGCGGCCATCACCCTCTGTCGTTCGGCTATCAGGGAACACTTGGGGCAGAGGCACTCGCGATAACGGCACTCTCTCTTGTGTCCCCTCAGCCAAGAAATTAAACCGTGATTTCGGCAACGAGCGCACTTTGGCCTCCTCTGCTTCGCTTCGCTCTCCTCCTCCTCGTTCTCCAGCTTGCTCTTGCTCTTGCCGCGAAGCATGATCCGTTTCTTTCGAAAATAAAATTACAGTCTCGAGTCTCTTCGAGAGAAAGAGAATTTCGAAAAAAAAAGAAGTAACGCGAAGTACCTGAGTGCCTTTTCCGAGAGAACTCTACACTTTACTCCGTCCTTCGAATTTTCGCCTGGAGAACGTTTTGGAGAGAGTCATCTCTCTAGTTTCTTCTTTCGGAAAGGAGAAGCGCGACGAGGAAGTATGCTCGCGTATTCTAAAAGATCGAGATCGAAAATTTCAAAGGGATAATCGTCGACACTTGACGATCGTCGATCTCAAACTGAGTAGCTCCTTTCGCGAAAGAAAGCCACGGTCTAATTTCCAGGAAAGATTTTGATTCTTTGGTGGTGCGGCGCGATTGGCTGGCAAAGACTTACACTGTGTTGGCTTCTACGTGATTCCAGCATCCCTCCGGAGAAGCAACAAGACAAACATCGACTGGACCACCCTTTCTCCACGATTGGTTCTCCGATGTTTGTTCTCCTCGCCACTCCTACCGGTGATTTCGCTTTTCTCGTGTCCTCGTGTTACGCTGTACTTAACGCGCCCGATTTCACGTTTCATTTTTCTCTCCTGCGCGAAAAGCAACCGCACGAGTCTCGTCAATTGTCGAGCTTTCGGAAATGCAAAAATGCCGGAACCGAGAGTCGCGCGTCGTCGCGAATCTTCCTCAAATATTCGGCGAGGAATCGCTGAAATCGAGCGTACAACTGGAAAACGGCGGGTCAAACTGAAATAAAACGGAAAATAATTGTAAAGAAAGATACGAAAAAAATTGAATAAATGGGAAGAATCGAAAGGCAGGAGAAAAGTGGTCGTGGCGATGGATATTCCTCAAATATTCAGCGAGGAATCGCTGAAATCGAGCGTGCAACTGGTAAATGGCGGGTTAAACTGAAATAAAACGGAAAACAATTGTAAAGAAAGGTACGAAAAAAATTGGATAAATGGGAAGAATCGAGAGGCAGGAGAAAAGTGGCGCGTATGGTCGCGGCGAAGCATATTCCTTAAATGTTCGGCGAGGAATCGTTAAAATCGAGCGCACAACTGGCAAACGGCGGGTTAAACTGACTTAAAGCGGAAAACAATTGTAAAGAAAGGTACGAAAAAAATTGGGGATTTAGGAAGAATCGAAAAGTGGAAGAGTCGAGCGCTAGCGGAAACGGGCTGGGGAGAATCACGAGACGGGAACGAGCTTGCTGGCAAGAATCAAGATCGTATAATTCGCAATTATCTCTCACGAGTACAGATTCGCAGCCGGTTAACGATTCGAGTGGATAACAACGAGCGAGCAACGCCTCGCCGTTCGATGGATCGTTCGACCTTAATCAATACCGTTCCGCCAAAGATTCGACGCTCTTTGTACCGTTTCTCAGATACGGTCCGTTTTAATTGCTCGGCGAAACGTATGGCCATGATATGTGATTCCTTCGTTTCTCCCTTATCCTTCAAATTTTCGCGCAACGTTTGGCGATAAGCGAATTCTAAGCAAACTCTTTCTCGCCGACCAACGAAGTCACGGATCGAGAGAACGTCGAGATCGACCGCTCAACGATAAACTTGGGGCTAAATAAACAACCGAAGGTCATTCCTCTTCTTCGAGAGGAGCTCTCCAAAAAGTTCCTTATCCGTGATATGATAGATCGATATGGTCCGCAAGATTAAGCCTCCGTTCTGCGCTAGATCGATCGGAACGACGATCCAACGTGTCGGAAGTTCGAAATAAAGTGAAATATCGTTCGAGATCCTTGAGCGATCGTCTCGACGAGCTTCGCCGTCGCTGATCGCATCGATTGGCCCCGCAAAAGATCGGAGGGATGTTTCCTGGCATCGATAGCCGCTCGTCAATTCCTTTCTTCGCCCTCCGACTTTTTTCTCTTTTGCCCTTCCTTCTCTCTCTCTGCCTCTTTCTCTCTTTTCCTCTCGGCTGACCGAGGGTCGATTTCATAAGGTCGCATTCGCCTTTGACTAGACTCTATTTAACCTTGCGTCTAAATATAACGACGTACGCACGTTCGCGCACAACAACGCGCCTCCTCGCTCGTTCACGGAGAAGAGACGGATCTCGTCCTCGCGAACCTCGAGGAGAACGCTTACCGAACAATCCTTCGCGATGGCCGATCTCGATAGATCGGTCTTAGCGAGGCGCGATTCCCTGCGTACGTTCTTACGCTCAACAACGCGTGGATCGTTGAAAAATCTCTCACCCTGCCGCGGAAAGCGACGCTCCAAAGTCCCGGGTACGGCGTTTTCCGGCCCTTTGGTCCGACTCCTCGAAATGAAAATTCATCCGGTCGATCGATCGACCGGATTTTCGCGTCGCGTTTCTAATCTACGCTAAGGCGACGGGTTTCGGGATGAACATAAGTGGCAGTTTGTCGGCTCGCGGTGCTACTCGAATCGCTAGAAAGAAACGATCGTCGAGGAAGGGTGAGAAATTTTCGAACGGACCACCTCGATACGATATGTGCTCCTTTGCTGCTAAAAACGATTCCCTATAAAACAATCGCTAGTGTTAACTTAACGATAACTAGACGGTACGGTACAATGGTAGTAATAATAATAAGACGAATGATAATAAGAATAATAATAGTAGCAATGACGTTAATCGTTCTTCCTATAATCGTTAATATCGACGAGACGACGTTTCGTCGGCTCTGGGAGCGAAACGTTTGTCCCTTAAAGCTATCCTCGTACGAATTTCAATGCAAAGACAAGGGTAGAGCGGGCAACGAACGACCGTTAGCTAAATACGCGGAAAGACAACGTTCTCTCGTCCTCCTGCTACGAGATGTACGCGCGCGCTGGAAAAATCGCGACGATTCTGATCGACGCTGGAAAAAAAAAAAAGAGGACGATTTGGAATTTCGCGCGACAGGGGATTCGATGTGTTTTGGAGTCGACGTCGCGCCCGTGAGGAGATTTCGTGGGTCTTTGCCTCTATTACGGGTGATTTCTGTAATTCTCAACGCGACGAATAATAAATCCTAATTAGCGTCGTTACAAAAACCTTACAACTATTCAACAAAAATCAATCTCGTAACAAGTCTTATCTACTTTGTTGTTCCTCGTTTGCGCATTTACTCCGTCTTCATATTTCTCTTGCTCTCGCTGCTTTCTCATTCTCTCTCTCGCACTCTCTCTCTTTTTCTCTTCATCACTCTCACTATCTTTCTCGCCTCTCTCGCGAAACACGTCAATCTGCCGGACCGTCCGGTCCCGAATCGTCTCGCGGTAGTCTCGGAAATTGCGAGAATCAAAAGGATTTTCATGAAAGAGCGATCAAATGCGTATACGCGTATACGATCGTACGACGGAGAAGAGGATAACGAGGACAGGATCGTTATTACGAGGAGATGCGTTCCTTAGATATGTAGTAATCCGATGCTTTTCTCGCATTCGCGCTTTTGTACTATATGCTCTTTCAAAAAAATCCACTGTGTCGTTGATGAGAAAGGGTACGACCGGTCTTCCCTCGCCCTCGCTTCTCTCTCGGTGGTTGTTCCAACGGCGATCCGACCGGCGGGAAAATTTGCGCGATTCGACTAGGATAATTGCGTCCCTTACGTTTTGTATTATTAAGCTCGAGATGACCTCGTGAAACGTTCCCTTCACGATCGTTGGTACCTAAGCGAAAAGTGGTCGACGCGTCCCGGTGCTAGGAGAAAATTCGGGCCGATCCCGGTATCCGTGTCTCCGACGAGACGCGCGGGAAGATTTCCCGCGAAAGCAAAGAGCCGCGAGTTCCCTCGAACGGGTTGTCTCGTATAAAAATTAAAAAACCTATCGGGAAGAGAGGGCGCGAGTCCGTTCGTCCCTTTCGCTCGCGCTCCTTGCCGACGATCGCGCCGAGACTACCTTGAAGAATGTCGCGGTGTTCAAGCGACGTCCGGCGAGGAAACTCCTCGAAGGTTGCTCCTCGATGATCGAGGAGATTCCCACGATTCCCTCTCGACGGCCTGAAATCGAGGAGAAGCGCGTCGCGAACCGGAGTACCGGCTTTACATGACCTCGCACTTCTCCTTAAGACTGATCGCGCTGTTGCTCTGGACCGGCTGCAGGGAAACGGAGCGGCTCTTCTCGAGGGTCAGGAGGTCCCGGAAGAGAGCATTAACGTTGTGGTTCGTCTTGGCGGAGGTCTCGAGGAAGCCGCAGCCCCAGTTGGCGGCCTCCGCGGCACCCTCGCTCATCGACACCTCGCGCACCGACGGACTCTCGTCGCACTTGTTTCCGACCTGTTGGCAAACCGAAACGGCTCGCGTTTCGCTTCGCGAATACACGGAAAAGAGACGGAATTGGGAGATTCGAAGATTCTTACCAGCATTATGGGTATCTGCGATATGTCCTGTCCCTTTAGCTCTCGGATGATAGCCCAGATGGGTCGTAGCTCCTCGAGGCTCTGCCGAGAGCAGACCGAGTACACCAGGATGAAGGCGTGACCTTTGCTTATGGAGAGTCGTTGCATCGCGGGAAACTGATGAGACCCCGTTGTGTCCGTAATTTGAAGCGTGCATATGTTTTTATTGCAGCTTATCACCTGCAACAGAGTGCATCCAGTGAGTATCTGCCCTCGTATGTTGCTCCAAGACACGCTTCTCGTTGCGCAAACAGCGCGGGTCTCATCAGTTTCACCGTAACGTTTGCACATTTGCCTCCCGCCTTTTTCTCATTAATTCGCGCATGACATACGTCAATAAAATAAAAGAAAATAAGATATTACACACCGAATGTACCGTTGTCTGAGATTCTAACCCGCCATTTTTGCGGTATCGATCCGATCGATTATTTTCGAGATCTCTCGCGACTCTCGATCGATCGAGCGTTCGATGCGCGCGCATGCGCCGCGTCGTTCGAGATTGAAGTTAACCTAAATTGATCATCGAAATGGCGGGAAAAATTTACCCTAAGATGCTGACATTTCGTTTCTTTTTTGCAAAAACAAAAATATGACGTTCGATCGAGAAAAATTCGGTAGATCGTTGCGTCGAGAACGATCCGAATTTCTCTTCGAATGAGAGACTCGCTGACGCGCGAGGTTGATGGCTTTCGAACGACGTCCATCCGCCATGAAACGCGGTTGCTCGCAAATGAATTAAAAAAAAATGTACCTGACTTCCTAATATTTTGATCTTGAAAGGACTCACCTGTCTGTAGGTGTCCTCGATGGTCGGAATGTAGGACTCGCGAAAGGTTCCTTTCACGAAACGCAAGACGAGAGAACTCTTGCCGACGCCACCCGCCCCGAACACGACCACGCGATAGTCGTTGCTCTGCTCCGGCATCCTGACATCTGCCGTTCCGACGATCTTATCCCCCGGCTCTCGGGGCACCTTTTGCGAGACTGTTCGAACCACAAGCGATCTGTCGCGCGACACACGAAGCAACGTTACAGATTCAACCCCTACCATGCATCCCGTATCGTAGAACGCCCTCGCGACCCCCGAAGCGCCCGCCGCGGCCTTTTGCAACGGCGAAAGGTTACGTTAACCTCCCGCTTCTCCACCGCAACACCTGACCCGATAGCTCGTTAACCTCTTCCCACTTAATCCGTCAAATAACGTTTTAAACTTTCCACTTTCCTCGCTTCCGAACGCTACACGGTTTCGCGAAAGACTGAGCTCCAACTATCGAAATTTCGGAAGGTATCGAACGATCGATAATCGATATTTTCATAGATCGAAGCTGACACGATTTTCGATATGCCGCGCAACTCAAACGAACTTCAAGGCGCGCGAATCAATTTGAATACAAATCCGACGAATAAATTAGAAAAACGTAGATTCTTGTCATTTCTTTGCGAAATTGCGATTGAAAAGCGTCGATCTAATTCAATAGGACGTATTACTTCGAGCTTTGAAACTCCGCTCGGCAACGCGCAGGTTTTGCAGTTAACGCGAAAAATAAAAAATGTGGCGCAATTGCATATACGTATTTCGCAATGCTGATATGACCTATAACGGGGCACCTACGCGTATATGTATTCAACAAGTGACGTCTAAGACTTTAGATCCTTGTCGTCGTCAATAGTAGTTCTATTTCTAACGGGAAAGGAAATAAAAAACATCGCAAGCCAACCGCGAGATCCGATTTCGAGCGCAAGAAGTGCGCTCATTCCCGGGGGGAATCAACGGGGAAACGTAGAAAAAAATAGGCTCTTTGGGGATCGGTGTGCGCTGAGCTATTGCGATAGTTTCAAGCTCGAATTGACGCGCGTACGAGGGAATCCCGATGGACTGAAAACTTTCCTACGCGAACCACGACCACGGTTAAACGTTGACGCGTCACGAGTTGCATTAAGCGATAAGATCACCGATGCGTCGAGAACCGACCTGACCGCGACCGTATCGACGATATGAAATCACAGTAAACCTGTCCCTGCAGACGACGCCCTAGAACGAATTCTCTTCGACAATTGCCACCTGCTCTCTCTCTCTTTCTATCTTTCTCACTCACTCACTCTCCTCCTCGTCCTCCTCCCGGTTCCTCCTGCCGTCTTTATTCAGAGGTGCGTGCCCTGGCCTTTCGTGTTCCTTCTCGTGCACAGACACCGGACAGAAATTTCCACTGAGATGGGTAGGGTTGCGTCAGGTTCGCGACAATATCTGTCCAAAGGATTCCGTTGACCGTTGAGATGTCCTTTAAGAGCACAAACGGCGAGAGAGGAAGTCTCCTCCGGTGAATCGGTCAGTCGCAAATACTGACTGGCCACCCGAGGACGTATCTCGGGGATGAACTTCCGCTGATCCTCGAAACGTGCACCGTTTCGACCGAGAGCAGCGACCAGGACGAACCGACTGTTCAACGACGAACGTTAATACGCGGATCGATCAACGGGGCTCGCGCTCGATTCTCACCGCCGACACGATCACCATATTCGCTTCCTCTCTCACCGGGTTTTTGCTCGCGTGAACTTTGACGATTTCGAAGGAAAACGAAGCGCACGCCCTCCGCACCGGGACTCACCCCACTCTCCTGCGAAAGTGTGTGTATGTGCGTTAGGTACGTGCGCACTACGCCAAAAGTCTCCGCGGAAAATCAATAGCGTTTTCGTGTGATGGTAGACACGCACGTGTATTAATGCGCCGACTACGGGATAATTCAAATTTTTTATACTTTCCGAGATCTTTCTTGCGGATCGTCCGCTTGAGATGCTTATGAAAATTTGGACGAGCGATAGCTCGATTCCATCCAATTTGAATTTCAGGAACAGGAAGGGGGGCTTGTACGAAGTTCCAAACAATGTAACGCTCTTCGCGACCTATCCTCTTGCTCTTTATTGAAAAAAAACGAGCGCTACCTGCGAAACGATACTGGTATTTAGAGCAAACGTTAAAATAATGGGGCTAAAGATGGTTAAAGAAAAGAAATAATAAAGAAATACTCTGCACCTAATTAATGATAGGACAAATTGGAGCCACAGGCAGATCTGTATTTCTGATATATGTACATCCGAAGTTTTGTCTTCAAAATATAATAAAACCAGGATCTGCTGTCTGCAAAGTTTTTCTAAAAACAGTCATTAAAATCTATAATTGTCACAGCCACTGATATTTTACGAATAGTATACTCTTCTTGTTCCTTAGGGTAAAGATTTTGCTCTTCCTCTCATATTAATTGTCTTTCAGCAAAGGATTTTTCATTATAATATCGCTGCCTTCATTCTCAATAGATTCATAAGTCCACTTCCGATTGTTCCTAGCAAAAAAAAACTTATCGATACAGTCTCCCCATGAGTCAAGGATATGCTTCTTCAGTATTACTCTTATACCAAACCTGCATTCATGACCACACTTGGTGGAGGAGCATTTGGAACAAGGAAAATGGCAACCGGCACAATTTAGGTTCAAACAATCGCAAAGATCGTCTCCTGTCTGTACATGAATACCTCCCTCGTTGTAAAGGGCATGTCTTTTATGACCTTGATATAGTCTACGATGAAGTTTACGTTTTTCTCTCTCACTGTGTTCAGGATCGAAGTTTCTGAGGAATTTTTTAGTTATACTGTCTACTGCCTTCTGTCGTGATCCTCGAGTAGTTTTCTACGATAATAAATAAATGAGAATTAGAAAACCGTTCGACAGGGGGAAAGAAGCTGGTAAAACACTCACCCGTTCGTTACGTGTAGGAGTTTCCATGTTATTAGCATTTGTAGAAGTCTCGTTAGGAGTCGAATTTTCACCATCCATTCTTAAAATGTAACAATTGTATCAAAATTAAGAAAAGCAACGTACATAACCTACAACACCGAACATCCTTAACGCTACTCCAAACAAATCATTTGTTGAAGAAATATTTAAAGATATATTATACTATGCTGCAGTTACCTGTGCAATAAATATTTAAAAAGATCCCCTCTGAAATTCTTAACCTGTTAGGAATAAATAGAAAAAGAAAATGATTTAAAACAATTCGCATTCAAAGTGGAAGGCATCACGTCCAGGTTGCTAATGACAGCAACAGAATAACACTGATTTTAAAAATAAAATATATCGTTACAACCTATAATTAATTAATTGGCAAACCGTTAATATTATTCGCGATTTAGAATGCCTAACTGTGATTAGTTTATACTTTGCAAGAGAAGAATTTAATTTTCGGGAAAATAAGGGAGACAAAACTTATTGAGCCGATCCTGATCAATGACAGGGGCGACACAGATGAATAAGCCGATCCTGCAGTGAAACGAAGACTTCCTCGGCTATCATGTTCTCCTATTGCTCCGGATCCAAAAGTATTAGGCGAGTATGCGCAAAAGTTAGTGGCACGCCACGAGCGACCTCCTATGACGTCATGCTACCCTGCTGCTCCTGGTCGAAAATTGTCGGATTTTCAGCGCTCGATCTGGCGGGAAACTCGAGCGACCTCTTATGTCATCATGTTACCCTGTTACTCCTAGCAGGAAAGTATTGGGAGAGCATGCGCAAAAGTTAGTGGCGGGAGTAAGATTGACCTCTTATGTCATCATGTTACCCTATTGCTCCTGGTCGAATAGTATCAGGAAATTATGCGCAGACGTTAGTGGCAGGAGCATGATCAACCTCTTATGTGGTCATGTTATCCTATTGCTCCTGGTCAAATACCGCCGGATTTTCGCCGCTCGTGTTGCTCCGTAATTCAGCATTGGTGCATACAGTCATAAGGGAGGCCAATGAAGGAGAACAACAAATAGGTTAATTAATTAATTAGAAAATGGATTTTATTATGTAAAATATAATAAATGGATAGGAATGCATACGAAAAAGGAATTTATATTAGTAATGCAGTGAATGGTAAGTTATTTTAGCATAATAAATTAAAATTACTTATAATAGTCTACACGATATTATTTTATAATACGTGGAAAATATTATTTGACAACTTGAATTATAATTAAGTAATTAAATATGAAGGAAGGGATGTTAACTTTTTATTTTACATGTAGTTTTAATTAATTTTTGCATTGTAAAAATAAAAATTCCATAGACAGTTCACGAGAACTGCACTGGTGATACCGGAAAGCACGTGTACATTTGTCAACATAACCTGAGTGAAATTCGTACGTCGTGTTATTTTATTGTACAATGAAATATGAAAGAAAAATTAATAAAAATTATCTGTCATACGCAGGAGATAACATCTTAAGTGTACATTTAATATTTTACAGCCTTAAATAAATTATAACAATGGGTAGAAAAAAGTTTAACTGGAAGGCGAGACATGTTTCGGAAGTTGAGATCGATGATAGCGGCACAAAAAAGGTATTTTTCTCTATTATCGTGCAATTATTACAATAATAATTAATTGCCAAATATAATTAATAATATTTTTCTACATAGATCGCTTTGGATATCGAACATCGTCCGGACAATTACGATAATTGCAATGCTTTAGTTCTGCCTAGTGAAAAGAGGAAGACGAAAAGTAAATCTAAAAAAGTAATTACAACTCGGCTGCTGTCTAAAAAACGCAGAAAACAGTTGGAAAAAGTTTTAGAGAAGAAACAAAAGAAACAGAATGTAGGTCATGTTAAAATATAAATAATTTTTTTTTTAAATCAATACTTATTCACATTATTATTGTATGGGAACAGAGGAGTACGCTTTTGGAAGAATTAGCAAAGGTCCAGGCACCTCAGGAGGAACTGAAGCAGTACGTGTCTTTGACTGCTCTGCAAACTAAGGGCTTAAAGCGTCATTTTAGAGAACTGGAGTTTCCTGCCAAGGAACCTAAAGTAAAAATAAGTCATGTAATAGAAAGTCAAAGTGCAGACACAATTGTAAATGGCATTAAAGGAGGAAAGAAGAGGAGGTTGGCAATTTTACAATGTCAGAAGGAAGATGAAGCTAGTTGTGATCCAAATGTGCTAGGATTAGAAGTAAGTTTTCCATGGACAAAGGTTGAACAGATTCTTATTTTAGCCTGTTTCAGGAATCTAGCGATGATGAGACAGGATCCAGTGATGATGAGGATGACCTAGAAGGAAGTGAATCTCTTTTGAAGGATGGTATTAATGAAAATATCAGGCAGGAAACTATTGAAAACTGTAAAGATGAACAGGTATCTACTAATACCAACACAGATAAAGATAATAGTACCAATCATTCAAAAGAGAAAGCTGCTCTCATAGAAGATACAACATCGAAATTGGAAAAAAAGGAAGCGGCAAAGCCTGCAATTTTCGTAGCTGTAAATAGAAAGCCAGAAATTCAAGAGGCTAGATTAAAACTACCGGTAGTTGCAGAGGAGCAAATTATCGTGGAAGCAATTAACGAAAATCCTGTCGTTATAATAACCGGTGAAACGGGAAGCGGCAAGACTACACAAGTGCCGCAGTTTCTTTACGAAGCAGGATACGCTGAAAACAGATTAATAGGTGTAACCGAGCCGAGAAGAGTAGCAGCTATGTCGATGAGCAAACGCGTCGCAGAGGAAATGAATCTTACCGAAACAGAAGTCTCTTATTTAATTCGTTTCGAGGGAAATGTTAATCCGCAGACAAAGATTAAATTCATGACGGACGGTGTTTTACTCAAGGAAGTCCAAAGTGTATGTAGCATTAGCGAATATTCTAAGAGGGCAAAGATCCAGCATTAATGTAGATGAATTTTTTAGGACTTTCTGCTGACAAAATATTCTGTAATAATTCTCGACGAGGCTCACGAACGAAGCGTATATACCGATATATTAATTGGATTGTTATCGAGAATTGTACCTTTGCGGAAAAAGAGGAACGATCCTTTGAAACTTATAATTATGTCGGCCACGTTGCGCATCGAAGAATTTGTGGAGAATAAAAAGCTCTTTAAGGTAAAGCCGCCTGTGATAACGGTAGATACGAGGCAATTCCCTGTAACTATACATTTCAATAGAAAAACCAGTACTGATTACGTAGCCGATGCTCTACGGAAAGCAATAAAGATACATACACGTCTTCCGGAGGGTGGCATTCTTATATTTGTCACGGGTATGTACTTTATCGGTGTCCCGAATAATTTAATGGACTATCTGATCTTACCTTGATTTAAATCAACAGGCCAGCGTGAAGTAAATTTGGTCGTACGAAAATTACGCAAGGCCTTTCCCTTAAGGAGCAAGAAGGAAGGTAAAAGGAAACCTAACGAACCGCAGGGTGATAAAGATACCTCAAAAGACGAGAATAAGGCAATCGATTGCGATGAGAATTCCGAATCCGATGATGATTTTTGCTCCAAAGAGGCTCTACGTCGTAACAAGCAAAGACAGAAGAAAAAAATTGATCTACCAGCTGTTAATCTCGATGAGTACGTGTATCGATGCCTCCTTAAAGAAATATTTACAAAATTGTCTTTGTAAACTTGTAGTTACTCTGTAATTCCTACCGACGACACGCACGAGGATTTAATCCAGGTTGAAGATGAAGATGAAGGACAATTGGACGAGGACGAGGACGAAGACGACGATGTCATCGACTTGAGTGCCTGTTCAAACGCACAGCCATTATGGGTTTTGCCCCTTTATTCTCTCCTACCGAGTCATAAGCAAGCGAAGGTAACAAAAAATTAAAAAATATACCGTTTTCGCAAAGATACAAGGGTGTTTTTGTACTCAGGTGTTTGAACCACCGCCAGAGAATTGTCGATTGTGCGTGGTGGCTACAAACGTAGCAGAAACCTCTCTAACGATACCTAATATAAAATACGTGGTAGACTCTGGACGCTGTAAGACAAGAATGTACGACAAAGTAACCGGTGTTACTACATATCGTGTTACCTATACAAGCAAAGCGTCTGCTAATCAACGTGCTGGAAGAGCTGGAAGAATTGGACCCGGTCATTGCTACAGGTATGTATGGAATGATACAGATTTATCTATGAAGAGCAGAAAAATGCACGTTTTACTTCTAGATTGTACTCTTCCGCTGTATTTAATGATCAGTTCGAGCAATTCAGTCAGTCTGAAATACAGAGAAAACCTGTGGATGACTTGGTTCTGCAAATGAAAGTAATGAACATCGACAAAGTCGTGAACTTCCCATTTCCAACACCACCAGACATCGTGCAATTGCAAACGGCAGAAAAGAGGCTTCTGATTCTTGGTGCTTTGTGTCAGCCACCTGCTGATAAAGAAGGTGTATTGCCTATTATATTTAATATTGAGTTACCCGTTGAAGAAGGCAATCTAACAAGTATATCTTTCCAGGCACATATAGCGCAAAAGTAACTCCGCTCGGACACAGTATCGCTGCATTCCCGGTTGCACCACGTTATGGGAAAATGTTGGCTCTCTCCCATCAACACGATCTCCTAAAATATACCGTGTGCATGGTAGCTGCTCTCTCCGTTCAAGAGGTCCTGGTGGAAGCCCTCGACATGGAAGGCACAGCTAAGAACAAGTGGTTACGAACACGTCGTTTTTGGGCTGGGGCAGGAAACAGTTTGCTTCTCGGTAGGAAAAGTGCAGCTTGAGTTAAGAATTGATGCAAAGATATCGGATAGATAGATGTTTCATTGTCGAAGGTGATCCAATGGTGCTGATAAGAGCTGTGGGGGCTGCTGAGTTTGCTGGATCCAAGGGGAAGCTGTTATCTTTTTGCGAAGAGCACGGTTTGAGGCACAAAGCAGTCATAGAAATTAGGAAGCTTCGACAGCAGTTCACGAATGAAATTAACTTAAATATACGAGACTTAAACCTGACTATTGATCCAGAGTAAGTATTGCACTTAACACTGTACACATGTGTCAATGATTTCTATCTATTTAACGTGTACATCGATTCAGAATGCCTCCACCTACGGACATGCAATCCAAATTGCTGAGACAAATAGTTCTGGCAGGAATGGCGGATCAGGTTGCCAGGAAAGTGATGCCCGACGAGGTGAAGGAAGATCAGGACAAGGCCAAATGGAAATATGCCTACAAGTAAAAACAGGAAACATATGATATTGAATTAAAATCTACATAAGTAATTTTGATAACTCTCGCGATACTCTCTTAGCACTCTAGAAATGGAAGATCCAGTATTCGTTCATTCATCTTGCGTTCTACGGAAAATGTGCCCTGAATGGGTAGTTTATCAAGAAGTATACGAGACAAATAAGATGTACATGCGAGGTGTAACAGCTATAGAACCAGAATGGTTACCTAAATTTGCTCCTTCATTGTGTCAGCTAGGGGAACCTTTGACCGATCCACCGCCAAGGTTTTCTTCAAATTAATCTGTCTGGCAATTGTCGTTAACAGAATAATTTGCTCATGTAATTGATATTACTGTAGGTACGACAGCGAAACCGGCAAAGTTATATGCAGCATAACGGGAACATTTGGAAGGGCTGGATGGAAATTGCCAGTAATTAATATAGAACATCCTACGACTGTCGAAGGTGTAAGGTGGTTCGCTTGCTTCTTATTAGAAGGAAAAGTGTGCCCTAAACTCAAGCGTTTCGTCCCGTCGTTATTATCGACACCGGGTAGCATCAACAAGTCGTGGGCTAAGTAAGTATATCTACGCTAAAAATTGATAATATAGAAAAATAAATATCTCTATAATTTAGATTAATACCACGTACGCAAGATATGATCCAGCAGCTATTGTCTCGGGGAGTTATGTCAAAAGATAAACTGTTGGACGTATGGGAAGAAGAGAAATCTTGTAAGTATATATGTTTCATGTTTATATAGTGAATAATTATGTAACGGGGAAAAGAATATTAATTATTTTCAGTTCTCCTATCGTCCTACCAAAAGTGGTTACCAGAATCGGCTCATGGAGATCTTGTTATTATTTGGCCACCTGTATAATTAAATTAAACCTATATACATACTTTGTAATATACGAAATTTTGTACAAATTTAGAAAATAAAAAAAAAACCTGAAAAGAAAATGTCTTTAACGATTATTTATTTTAATACGCTACAGTATTGTACATAAATTATGAAGGACTCAACAGAACATTAGACAATGCTACAGACAAATACTTAACAATGTAGAATCTTTCGTGCATAGAGATCACACGAAAATCTGGCACATCCATTGTTTTATATCAGTTACACTTGCAACAATCGGTATCTATTACATAATAAATTATCGTCTTACCTTACGCTAGGATAGAATCGTTAGAACACGCCGATACGTAAAACGCATACCAGAGAAAAGAATCGTCAGAAAATATTTACATACTTCAGGATTCGTATTAAATTAAATCTTGCGCGAGAGATTAGTACTCTAAAGTATTTTGTTTTCTACACAGTAGAAGTCATTGGCAGTGCTATAAACCGATAATATCGCGATAAATGCCTATAATCATAATTGATATCACTCTGTCTTTACTTGCTTCTTTTCTTTCCTTTTGATCGGATTCTTTTTACAATTATTATAGACATTATTGAGGTCAAACGCGGCTTTTGTATTATCCTAAAAGAAAGACATTACTTTAAAAGGGCCTGTTATGAAGATAATAAAAATAAAAGAATTTTCTTGAATGCATACCAAAGAAAAAAGGAATTTAACTAGCTTGCCCTTCTGGTCTGCGTATGGACGTCTTTCTACTTCTTTGCCTTCTTTAAAGAGGATCAAAGTAGGCAGCTGCTTGCTAGTACTTGCATCACTGACATGATACTTTACTCCTGCATCTGGATATCTTCCTATATCCACCTTGCCAAATTTAAAATTCTCTAAAGCATATCTGCAATGCATTATTAATATTAGATATTCAAGGACGCAAGTTAATAGATACAACGATCAACAAATGCTATATACTCTGCGGAAAGCTCAGAAAATATTGGTGCAAAATTAACACAGGCTGGATTCCATGCTGTGTAAAATGCAATCAACCAAGTGACTCTAGTGTCGCGCTGAAGCTCTTCCTGTAGCCCATTAGCCCCTCTCAGATAAGTTACATTCTCTGGGCCTTGATAAGTCGGCTCTGGCAATATCAATCCACACACTGCAATTGAGAAGATATACATAGTGAATCTAGGTTTAGTTTAAATTGAACTTTGTTGTTTCTATCGGAACACTTACGAATGAAAATAATGGCAAATATTATTCCCATTCGGACGTCGGCGTAAAACCAAAGAATTAGATTGGCAACTTTGGTGTATACGAAGCTGGATGACAAATAATTGATCATAGTTACGCTTCCAGTTTTTCGTGTTCTGATCATGATGACTATTATAAGGAAGAAAAGTATCTCGGATTCCCTCTGAAACAGAAAAAAAAGAAATTATGAAATATATGTTCCGTGCAAATACCCGAAATAATTTTTTTTTTTCTATCCTTAATCGATCACTTACCCCATCGAGTTCGCACTCGGCTTGAGCGAACACATAATGACAAACTAACGGAATTCGTTTTGCAACGATGTACGAAAGACTGAGTATGATATTTACCAGATAATACGGCTTCAGTAGAAGCTTTAAATCTTTCTTAAATGGCATTTTTAATTGCACCTAACTTATACAGGTTATGACGAACAGGTGCGACTCGCAACCTCCTTCCAGCTAGGACAATTCTATTTTAACGAATGCACGGCCAACGATTAAAGATAATTTTCTGTATTAAATTCGATGAAATGCAAATTAATTGAATGAAATAAAAGATTTATAGCAAATCTTGCTCACAATTCCTGACCGTAACACTTTTCCTAAACTTCGATTACAAGTTGAGCGTGTCAGTGAACTGTTGCATCTTTCTTTAGCATTTAAAATTACTGGCGATACAATATTGTACACATAATTAATGCAACATTATCTGACCCGGAACAATTCTTTCTTAGGAATGACGATGACTGAGGGGGTGGATAAGAGAAATTAATAGCTCTACCATGCTTCTACTTCGAGACGAGATATCACCGATTGGAACAATTTCACATGGCTTTTCTGTTCTTAATTAATTTCTGTTGTTAAATAAATCATAATTGTTCCATCGTTTTTGTAATATCTTCGTCATAAACAATAGCCAGCGAGACTAACTTATCGGCAGACATTATTTAAATGTATTAGAGCATTAGGATCGATCATGGCTTGCCGGTAACTCAGATCGTTGGATTTATTTATTTAATTTCTCTGATTTACGCGTCGAACTAATTAGAAAAGTAATTAATAGGCCTATTTCCGATAAATATTCAAGATGATTGGAGCACAAATTGCTGCAGGACGTATTGTGTTTTGAAAATTTCCATGACCGTTACTTTCTGCTCGGCCGCATAACAGATATATTTATTAATTTTACGTAAAATCTTATCGAAATCGATATCGAACCGTGATATCATCCGATAATAGTATCTCTTTGCTGATTTTATTTTCATTGTAAATATTTGGAAACATAAGTACAAAAGTGGTATTGTACATGATGTACTACCAATGGTTCACTGACATTTATTAAATATCAAGGTACCGCTATCAAATGCCATTATATTAAAATATTGTTAAGATTGTTTGTACCCTGACCTCGCAGATACCTCCCCACTTTATTCCTGAGCAAAGATCCACCGATCGGTGCTCTCTCTTGTGTCGCTAGTCTTCGAATTGAACTCCAAAGATGAAGTTCATTTTCTTACCTGTTTTCCTTGTGATTCAATTGTCTCTGTACAATTGCAAGGAAGCCTTTGCTTCTAACAATATTCCTTTAGTCGTCATTACTTGGGATTACCATGATGCTACTCAAAAAGGTAAGACACTTTTCCATCGTTTATCAAATGGAATTCAAGACAACAGAAAATAATTTCCAGCTTGGGATGTACTGCAAAAGGAAAAGAGGAGTGCCCTGGATGCTATAGAAGCTAGCTGTAGCCTCTGCGAAGAGCAGAGGTGCAGGAAGACCGTGGGATTTGGAGGAAGCCCGGATGAATCTGGGGAAACTACATTGGATGCTCTGATCATGGATGGGTAAGACTATTCGTAAAAAATATGTCCTCCGGCGCATGGAATATTCTCTGTTATAAATAATCTTCCTATAGCGTAACAATGGATGTGGGTGGGGTGGGACTTCTGAGAAACGTAAAGAATGCAATTTCTGTTGCCCGCAAAGTCCTTCATAACACTAAGCACTCTCTGCTGGGAGGAGAATTGGCCACGAAATTTGCAGTGGGAATGGGTTTCAAGGCGGAATCATTGCAAACAGAAGAGTCAAAAGAAATGTGGCTGAACTGGAAGGCAAATAGATGTCAGCCGAATTACTGGAAGGTATAGAAGTCTGACTGCCATGAGAACTGATTAATAACTTAAATAATCATTTATTTAAACTCTCCGTAATTTTTCTAGAACGTTACACCAAATCCTAGAACAAGCTGCGGTCCCTATCGTTCGCTAAACGCCTCGGAAAATATCGTCGAGCCGCACGAGTCCCTGGTAAACGAAGAAAACCACGATACAATCGGCGTAGTTGCGATCGATTCTAAAGGTCATATAGCAGCAGGAACATCAACAAACGGAGCAAGAAACAAAATTCCTGGACGTATCGGAGATTCTCCTATACCGGGATCAGGGGCGTACGCCGATCAAGAAGTCGGAGCTGCCGCAGCTACCGGCGAGGGCGATATCATGATGCGATTTGTACCTAGGTACATATAATGTTATCTAAATAGAATCGTGGCAATTCAGGCTCTACGATCAATGGGAATAATTTGTATTTCTTTGCAGTTTCTTGGCCGTGGAGGAGATGCGTCGTGGCGCGAGTCCATCGGACGCCGCGGCCACGGCGGTTCGCAGGATAGCGCAACATTATCCTACGTTCACCGGTGCAGTAATTGCATTAAATAAAGACGGTGATTATGGTGCAGCTTGCAACGGAATTGGCCGTTTCGCGCATTATGTTGCTAATCCTAAACTTGGAAAACCGGTTATGTTGCACGTGAATTGCATAGATACCTATTACTGCGTCCAAAAGTCAGGGAACTGTTGATACTCTCGAGAATCGGATGGAAGCATTCCACTATGCTAATATTATACAATTGTACAGTTATTATGTATTGCGAATAAAATCAAATTTATGGGAGAACATTGATACTTGTAGTTCTGAGTTTTAAATATCCTTCTTTCGTTAACCATTAGATGGCGGGAAAATCGATTGTTTTGGTCGACGGTACTGCCGCCGAGCGGCTGACACGTGAATCAGTGATATTGCTGTCTAAATGTTACAAAATGATAAGACAATTATTTATATTATTCCGTAGACTTTCTTAAATTTTGAGACTTGTGTACGACTGACGAATCGCCCGTATTACCTGTGAATTGTAATTGCGATTGTTCACGCAAACTTCTTCCTTGGCTGAGTAAATATAACCTGTATCTCTCAAGAAAGTTGAATTAAAAACACCAAAATGCCAGAAACTACGGAAGAAGATATGAGTATGTCAGTTCGTCTGACGAACGACGACTTTCGGAAATTATTGATGACTCCAAGGGCATCCGTTCCATCGGCTACTCCAGCCTCGGTGCCAGGTACAGCCAGGGATGCTAGCGCAAAGACAGCCCAGACTCCCACTATCAACAGTGGCAGTAGGGCAGAGCTGAGAAGGAAAAAGAAGAGTTTCTACGCTAAATTGAAGAAGCAGGAGGAGGATAAGATGGCAGAATTGGCAGAGAAATACCGAGACAGAGCCAGAGAACGTAGGGACGGCACTAATCAGGATTATCAAGCGGAGGATCCCATGAACAGTGCAAGCGCGTATCGTGCCGTTGCTCCTGACTTAAAATCTGGAATGGATGCTGCAGAACGTAGGAGACAAATGATTCAACAGTCCAAATTCTTGGGAGGAGACATGGAACATACTCACTTGGTGAAAGGATTGGATTATGCTCTCCTACAGAAGGTATGATCTCTCAAAAGACAAAGATAGCTCAATTAATAATGATTAATCCTGATTTAATTTTGCAGGTTCGCAGTGAAATAGAGGCAAAGGAGCACGAGCAGGAGCAAGAGATGGAAAAACTAGTAAAGCCAAAGGAGAAGGTAAAGGACAAGAAAGAAGTAGAGAAGAAAGACGACGAGATGCAGTTCAAGACGAAAATTGGCCGCAACGTTTATAAAACGATAATGACCATGAAATCGAAACAGATCGAAAGAAACGAGCTATTCACACCAGGACGAATGGCCTACGTGATCGAGCTGGACGATGAAAACACCGACGTGGATATCCCGACCACTCTCATCCGTAGCAAAGCCGACGTACCTACAATGGACAACACTCCAACGCTGACGACGAACGACATAGTCATAAACAAGCTTGCACAAATCTTATCGTACCTACGGCAGGGTAATCGTCACGGGAAGAAAGGAAAGAAAAACAAAGACGGCCGATCGCGGCCAGACGACATGAACGACATGGACATCGCTCCAAGACCGCAGGACGAGAGCATATACGGCGACATAGGAGACTATGTCCCATCGATTGGCAAAAAGGACAGCACTCAGCGAGATAAGAAGAAGGGCTCCTACTTCGACAAACCTTTGGAAAGTAATCTCGACACGGACGACAAAGCAAATACTCCTCAATTGCCGAACGTTGTGCCGGCAAGCGCCGACAGCAATGCTCCAAAGAAGGGAGCGCTTCTGAATAAGTTAGCCGCGGAGCCAGAAGGATACGCGGAATGTTATCCTGGCCTGGACGAGATGCAGGATGCGATAGACGATTCCGACGACGAAGTGGACTACACGAAGATGGACCTGGGGAACAAGAAGGGCCCGATCGGTCGATGGGACTTTGACACACCCGAGGAATACAGCGAATACATGAACAACAAGGAAGCACTGCCAAAAGCGGCATTCCAGTACGGCGTGAAGATGGCAGATGGAAGAAGGACGAGGAAATACAACAAGGAGAAGAACGAAAAAGCTGAGCTCGACAGAGAATGGCAGAAGATTCAGAATATTATGAACAAGAGAAAACCTAGTGCAGCGCTTGATGGAACGTCAGAGTTTAAAGTTCCTAGATACTAAACGAATACTTCTTTTTCACAATTCCCTCTACTTTGACTGCGAACTACTCAAATCAGAGAGATGTATATGCTGTAGAATATAACGAACGACTTCTTCTCTCTCAACGTATCAAATAAAATTGTACATTGTTCTGGAAACTGTTTGAATTTCTCTTTTAAAAAAACCTGTCTTGCCGTATATCGCGCTCTTACGACTTACAGTCGGAGAGGTCGTCCGAGAGTGCACGCGTGAACTTGCGATACTGAGAATTTTTCGCTCGAAACGAAGATATCAATCTCCACGACTTAAAACCAACTCGAACCAGTTCATGAACCGCTGTGTAAACAAGTTATCTGTAACCTACGACCGATCGATAGCGGGAGATCTATAATTCAAGCCGGTTTGCGCTGGTTACTAATTACGCATTACACGATAATTATGTGCAACGACTTGCTTCAAAGGCTGCGCAACGAACGTCATTTTACTGAAATCTATCGTTTATTTCTGCTTACGTGAATTTCCTACATTAAGCTGAGTCGTCTGACTCTCTCAACTCAAAAACTGCGAAGCCTGAAAGCAACCGGTCTCTTCCAAAAATTAGTAAAGGAACCATGCATTAACACTAGATTTACTAAGCCAGTCAAAATGACTGGTACACAATTTGTTCCAAAAATTTTATGGGTTTATGAGAGAGGTATAAAACATAAATTACCGATTCTATCATCTTTTCCACGTCTTAATTTTCCTTGCTTTAAAGTACATATTTAAATATAATAGATTGCACGCTGGTAAATATAGTGTTAGTACGATATCCCTTTGATATTTTAGACAGCTTATACTTATCACGAGTGAAAATTTGAGAGAGTAAGAAACAAAACACAAGTGAAAAAATCATTTGACTCCAATAGCTAAGGACCACCATTTCGTGCAGTTCAAATTGCACCAGTTTCTACTATTACAGCATTACACGTTGCATTCCATTCACATTTCGGTATCTCCGTTCGTCATTCACGCTTCGCGAGCGTGAAAAAAATGTATTTCTGGAATATCAGCTTCCCTGTATCGTCGAAGATTTTACCTATCGTCGCACGAAATTCCTCGTCATCGTAAAAGTGAGAAAATTTCGATCACAATTGGAGTAAGGGAGCGAATCGCGAATAAAAAGAAAGTATATAAAATCGAAAGATAAGGAAGAAGAACGAGGAATCAGAGCGAAATGCGAGGAATCCCGGGAAGCTCTTGACCCCCGTGCACGCGATATCGTCGGCTTATATAAACGTGCAGAGTTTTACCCCGGTTCAGTCGATAGCTACCAACTATACTCGATTGCGGGTCGATGCCCACGTGAGAGTGCACGAGTAAACTCGTTTTCGTGCGAATGCACTTTCAAACGGGCGTAAAAGTGAACGTCAAGTACAGAGACAAGTCGGTTCTCGTGAGATTCGATGCTGGCCTTTAAAAATCTTCTCTCCTGGCGCCCTTACGTCGTGAACTTCGTAAGTTTTCGATATTACACGCCTGTTGACGATGGAAACGCGAATTTCCACGCTCCTCCTGGCAAAGGTCCCTGTGAAATATGCGATGGGATAAGAGTCGTACACGGGACGATGGTAAAAGTAACGATATCGTAGAGCGTACGGGCATGAAAGGTAGAAGGAGATAGTGTACAAATATCCGCATGTAAATAGCATCGCGAATTGACGCAAGAAATGTAAATACTTCCCTTATGCTCCTTATCTTCCGCCTCGGTGTCCTTGTAGATGATGCAAATAGATCCACTGCTCGCCACTAAACGTACACTTCTAATTTTCTCTTTTCCAGCTTCTTTAGAAATTCTACGAAAACATTTTCAAGCACTACATTAGAATCGTAGATAGGTATGTATTTCGTTGCACGTTCATCGATTATCAATTGATCCCTTGCCCTACGATTTCTTTGCCTACTACTCGTGCAATCATTTCGCTAGTTTCACTTTCTACTGAAGAGAAATTTTTTCTATTAAGACTTTGACTGCTATTGAATTCATTAAATTTCCGTGTAACTTGGAAATTGTAATATTTATGAATTCTCGGATATATGAAATATTTAAATATCGACATTAAAAAGATCAAGGTCTGCCGAATATATCTATCTATCTTTAAAGTTTCTGCTTTGCAAAAATACGAATTTAATAGAAAAAGTTCCAGTTCAGTAGAAATGATGAATCTAGGGAAATACCGGTGGCGTTTAAAGTGTTAAATTCGCATCTTTATAAAACAGAAACTTTAAACATACAGATAGATAGGTATTCGGCAGACCTTTATCTTTTAAACGCCAATATTTAAATATACAGTATGTCTTAAAATTCATAACTATTACAACTTCAAAGTGACATAAAATTTCATTGAATTCAATAGCGCCGGTCATCGGTGACCGCCACGTCCGTCAACGTGTTAATTCCGCAAATCAAAATAAATAGTGAGATCGTTTCATAAACAACTGATACTTTCAATTTAACAGTTTTTCAAAGACTCGAAAATTTCCTATTCCATTTTCTGCGCCACGAAGGTCACGCGGTGTAGGCTAAGGGATTAATCAATTGCGCAACTTCTCTCGGTTATTAACGATGCACGATACTTTGTTAAATGCATGAAACGCACCTGCATGTAAAGAATTGTAGAAATTTACCAAGATCTCTCACGAGATTCTACAAAGTGATCATCTTAAACGTAGACGACGATGGCGCAGCTCAAAGTCGCAATTATCGGTCAAAGTCCGTTCGCGGCGGAAGTCTACAAGTTACTGAGACAAAACGGTCATCGTGTCACAGGAGTCTTCACGATCCCGGACAAAGGAAATCGAGAGGATCCGCTCGGTAATTGAGATATCTTAAGAGTGACAATCGTGATTAACGCGAGATCATTGATCGATCGACTTTTTCCGGGTGCAGCTACCACAGCGAAGGCTGACAACACTCCCGTGTTCAAGATCAAGGCCTGGAGATCCAAGGGCACGCCCTTGCCAGAGGTTCTCGATCTCTACAAGAGTATCGAGGTCGACCTCAACGTTCTACCATTTTGCAGTCAATTTATCCCGATGGAGGTGATCAATCATCCTCGTCATCGCAGCATCTGCTATCATCCCTCTCTGCTGCCCAGGCATCGAGGAGCTAGTGCGATAAATTGGTCAGTTACCTCAGGATTCGTCGGACCATCGATGGATTACTTCGAGAAATCGAGTGATCCTCGATCGTTCCTAAGAAATTTCTCACTATCGGAGTCGTCCATGAGATCTTCTCCAGGACGATTCGATTTCTTTCGCGAATAATCGCATATTCCGCAGGACTCTGATCGAGGGAGACGAGACCGCAGGATTCTCCGTATTCTGGGCAGACGATGGTCTCGATACCGGTCCGATTCTATTGCAGCGATCCTGCAAACTCGGGCCAAACGACACGGTGGATTTCGTGTACAACAACTTCCTCTACCCGGAAGGAATCAAGGCCATGGGAGAGGCCGTCGACTTGGTGGGCAAGGGTACGGCCCCTGTGATACCACAGACGGAGGATGGAGCAACTTACGATCCTATGTTGAACAAGAAGGAACTTCAGAAGATCGACTGGACGAAGCCGGCGAAAAGAGTTCACGACTTTATCCGCGGCCTCGACAGCACTCCAGGTGCCTGGACGACGGTCAATGGGGAAGAGGTGCGACTCTTTGGATCTACCTCGTGGATGAGCGATCAGATTCCGGGGGGAGCCAAGGTGGACGTGGATGGTCGCCCTGGAATCGTTCACGAGGGTGGACTTCTGGTGGAGGCTGTCGATGAGAAGTTTGTCAACGTGGAGAGAATAAAAATCGGCACGAAGACAATTTTGGCGAGCAAGTATGGAGACGAGAGCGAGGACACGGTGATAGAGTTTACGGAGGAGGAGAAGAACAGCACCGACAAGTTGAGGAGCATGTGGAGGGACATCCTCAAGATAGACGTCGAGGATGACACCGACTTCTTCGCCTCCGGTGAGAAGAGGAACTTCGACCTAGAAAAAATTGTCCAGTGAAACAAACTTAAACTCACAATTCCTCTTTCAGGTGCCGGAAGTATGGACGTCGTAAGATTGATCGAGGAAGTGAAAGACAACCTGGGTGTAACTCTGCAGAACATCGACGTCTTCATGGCTCCTGTCTTTATGCAATTCGCAACCACCGTCGTTCTCGCTGCACGAGGAGTTTCCGCGTCGAAGGAGATCAAGTACGATGCGGTGGAACTGCGAGCCAACAATCTCGACTTGAAGTTCCCCAGGCAACTCTTCGTCGACGGGCAATTCGTCAACGGCCATGGAAAGCCCATAAACTCCGTCAATCCGCACGACGAGAGTGTTATCTGCTCCGTGGAAAGCGGCTCCGTGGAGGACGTCGATAAGGCGGTGAAAGCCGCGAAGAAGGCATTCGAGGAGGGAGAATGGAGCAAGATCAGTGCCAGGGAACGTGGGGCACTTTTGTTCAAGTGAGTCTCCTCGAAGATCCCTTCGAGAGAAACTTGCAACTACCGATACTCTGTTTCCAGGTTGGCAGACTTGATGGAGGAGCACAAGGAGGAGCTAGCTACCCTGGAGTCCCTGGACTCGGGGGCGGTTTACACCCTGGCGCTCAAGACTCACGTCGGAATGTCTATCGAGACTTGGAGGTACTTTGCTGGATGGTGCGACAAGATTCAAGGATCCACCATTCCAATTTCGCACGCCAGGCCAAATAGAAACTTGACCTTCACCCGGAAGGAGCCTATAGGGGTTTGTGGACTCGTCACCCCATGGAATTACCCCCTGATGATGCTCTCGTGGAAGATGGCCGCCTGTCTGGCAGCTGGCAACACCGTGGTGATGAAACCCGCCCAAACTTCACCCCTAACCGCCCTAAAGTTCGCAGAATTGGTAGCCCGAGCTGGCTTTCCTCCCGGAGTGGTGAACATAGTGCCAGGAAATGGCAGCCTGACGGGTCAAGCTATCTGCGATCATCCTCTGATAAGAAAACTAGGCTTCACCGGCTCCACCGAGATTGGACAGACCATTATGAGATCCTGCGCCGACAGCAATCTCAAGAAGGTCTCCCTGGAGCTCGGCGGAAAGAGTCCCCTGGTGATCTTCGACGACGCGGATCTTCAACAAGCGGTTAAGATAGGAATGAGCAGTGTGTTCTTCAACAAGGGCGAGAATTGCATCGCCGCAGGTAAGACGAGGAAGTTGTCTAAGCTTAGCTGACTCGTGATTCAAGGATCTCATCGAGTTCTATCTTTCTCCAGGGCGACTATTCGTCGAGGAATCGATCCACGACGAGTACGTGAAGAGGGTGATAGAGGAGGTGAAGAAGATCTCCATAGGCGATCCACTGGACAGAAGCACGTCTCACGGACCGCAGAATCATCGGGCTCATCTCGAAAAGCTCCTCGAGTTTGTCCAACGAGGAGTCGAGGATGGAGCCAAGCTGGTGTTAGGTGGAAAACGTTTGGATCGACCGGGATGGTACTTCGAGCCTACGATCTTTACGGACGTCAAGGACGACATGTACATAGCGAAGGAGGAATCTTTCGGTCCTATCATGGTGATCACCAAGTTCAGCTCGAAGAACGTCGACGAGATGATCGCCAGAGCGAACGACACGGAGTATGGCCTTGCATCCGGAGTCCTTACGAAGGACATCAGCAAGGCTTTGAGATTCGCCGAGAAGATCGAGGCAGGAACGGTATTTATTAACACTTACAACAAGACGGACGTCGCTGCCCCGTTCGGTGGCTTCAAAATGTCCGGCTTTGGAAAGGATCTCGGACAGGAGGCTCTCAACGAGTACCTGAAAACAAAAACAGTTACTATAGAATACTAGCGCGACTATTCCATTAATGTTTCATTGTACCATTGTCCTTCATTCCTCATACACGAATCGAATAAACTTGAAAGTTTTTTTAAATCGTCTCAAGTTACATTCTCCCTTTCCCTAAGCCGTTTTCACGGTTTCTCCAATTTCGAGATAACGATTCGATACCCTTATCGAGCACGATCCGTCGAAAAGGAGAGTCGAAGACGCGAAAAAAAAAGATTTCTTAAATCCTCGCGTTATCTCTCCAAAGAGACGGCGTGAATGGAGAAACCGAGGCGGGAGATCTCGCTCCCACGCATGTGGAGCATATAAACACTTTTTACGACGCGACCCTCTTTTCAAAGTCCAGATGCTTGGCCGTAGTTTTTTGTCGTGAGACAAGTGTGCACCGTTTCTCAGAGTGCTCCTTCGTTGGTCCATTTAACGCGTTTTCCCGCCTCTTCGACTCGTCTTCGCCCGTTCTAGCGGCGATAAAGTAACGCACGAGGCGAAAGAGGAGGCAGAAAGGTACAGACCGCGATTAGAAAGAAGTCGCTCGATAAATGATTTGCTCCTATTCGCCCTACGCACAGTGTGTAATTTTAGGGTTCTAGCTGGACAAAACTATATTTTTTGAAAGAAATGATGGTTTTCGTTACTTTTACTGACTTTTCTACTAGTAAACAACATATTGTTATACTTGGCGTTAAGAATAATACATATTTCAATAGTTATTTAACATTTATACATAAAATGAGAGATTCTCAACTTTAAAAATGTGCTGCAATTTCATCTTAAGGCTTATTTTAATTTCTTTTTTGTGTAAAATGACCCTGTGAACTCTACCAATTGCAACGATCCATATCATTTTAATGTTATAAAGATTGAAATATGTTTAAAGCGGAGCAACGTCCAAAATGACGCAATATTTACATGTTAATTGTTAAAGCGGATTAAAATGGTAATGAAAGATCGTTTAGAAAAATAACAAATTCTAAACATATCCCAAATAAGTGGAGATAACAATACATATGCGCAAATTCCATTTCTAATCTTTCGTTACAAAACAATTGACGAAAATGTCTATGGCATGATAGGAGCGTGTAAAAGCAATCTGTGGAAAGTATAACTTTTACGCCTGTTAATTAACAATTGCAGATTATTTTTTCAAATAATTTTTAGATAATCTCTTTCTATGGACATTCTACTATCTAATTCCAATCAAATGGTATACATCTGGACCATCTGGAGATGAAAATTGACTTTTGTCCCTAAAATTACACACTCTGCTCCCGCGCTTTCGATTTCAATCGCGTGACCGGTCGAAAAAATACGTGACGACGAAATAGGTCCTCAGTTTTCGTCCGTCATTCGCCGAGGTCAGGTTTCGAAGGCCCAAACGACGAGAATAGGGCTCCCGATGGGAGTGACTTCTTTCCAAATTCGCCCAGCGAGTCATTTTCTCTTCAGGGGCACGAAAGAGGGATTTTGCGTGCACCCAAGGGCCCATGAGACCCTTCGAGCAAGTAGGAGCTCAGCATGGTCAACAACCTCGACCGTCAACAGCTGTTCCCTTCGTTTTCCTCTCTCTTCCACCTTTCCTCTAGCTGCAACCCCACGAAACCGCCTCAATAGAGGCTGCACCCTTGCCGAGGCTCTAAGGCCCACTCCCTTCTCAGCTTCGTTTCTCGTCGAGAATTCTTTTCACCTTGAATTTACGAGCGACAGAGACGTTCCTCGCATCTAGGAAAAACCATGGCACGAATCGAATTTCTTCGAAAATGTTGCGGCCCATGGAACACCATCTAATCCCCTCTGCGAGCGGATCTCTGGTTAAAATTCGGGGCCTTAATTCGGCGGTGTTGGTCGAACGGCACGGTTCGCGGCTCCCTCGCTCGTGGCATTATTCATCGTGAACAGGAAATGCAAATTTTTCTACGTCCCGGTCGCCTTCCTCGGGACAGTGCCCTCTGACCCTTTCTCAGTCTCCTGCTTCCGCCTTTCCATCCTCCGATTTCTCTCCTCTTCGCTTTCGATTTTCTTCTCTCCTGCTTCCGGGTGTCGAACGATCATCGATATCGAAAGAAATAAAAGCGGAGGGAGAAGGGGAGAAAGGAGGAGAGGAGATCGAGCCGAGGGTCCCCTCTTTACGAGGAACCGCACCACGTGTGCGTTTATTCTCTCTTTCTCTCCTTCTCACCAAATTCTCCCTTCTCCGGCTGTTCTGCAAATCAAGTTCAGTGTTCAGTCGCCCTCGGATCGTCATGCGGGTTAGTTGTGCGGGCAACGTCTAAGTTTTCGCCAACAATTCGAACGATTGTTGAGAAAAATGCGCCGAATCTTAAAGAGAACTCGCGCGGTATCTTCGAGTTTGGATCCTCCCCGACGAGAACGTAGGGGAGAAAGTTTCATTTAAATTTGTCAAATACAATCGGAGAGAAATGGACCATCGATGGATCGAAAAAAGAAACGTGGGCACGGCAGGAACGGGGAGGATAGCAATTTTCCTCTCCGCGAGTATCGCGCGGAGCGGAAACGAATATCTTATTGCGGGCCACGCGCGTTCGGTGAGACGATCTATCGGGTGTTCCGACAAGAACGGATATTACAACTTGACTTTGCATCTAATTAATTATCCACTCGAATGAATTAATTCAACTTCTCGATATCGACATAGATCTAGATACTTCGACTTGTTGCGTCCCGAGATAAAAGCCGGTGAGTCATTGGGCAAGGTTAACGCAAGAAAGAGAAAGAGAGACTCTGGTCTCCCAGAATCCCTTCGATATCTCGAAACCCTCCGACGAACCTCCGGAAATAACCGTCGACGAATCGTCGAGCGAAAAAAAAGAGTGGCGCGATGGCTGATAAAAATTTGTGCATCAGCAACTTGGGAGGAAGGAGGTCGATTAGTCGTCTCGCGTTTCCACCGTCGTGTTTTTTCGCCCTCGAATTTCCTACGCGTATCGTCCGTCTTTCGAGGCCTTTCGCGAATTCGCTTCGACTTTGAAATTCTCCCGGAGAACGTTCCGGACATTTTCGTCCATTTGCGATTCAATTATTCGTGACCCCGTGGCAGCCGAAGGCTCTTATCGCTCTCCTACAAAAACATACCAGGTGGTCTCTTATAAAAGGTAACCGCGAGATCCCTTCGCTCTCAATTACGCAACCGTCAACATTTCAATGGGAAACGCGTCCACCGAATTTCCTTCCATCGACAAATTCCAGCGACAAATCTATCCGAACGTTCCCGCCGTTTGGATAATCCCTCGAAAGAAGCTTCGGAGGAAAGTTCGAGGAACATGCGTCCGGCAGATGTTCGTTTCTCGCTCGCATTGTGCTTCGAGGAGGAATCTCCGTGGCTCGAGGAAGAAAAAACCCCTGGCTCGAGGATGTCGGGGAGGGTTAACCCTTTGCGGACTAGTCTGAGGAAAAATGCTATTATAATTTATCATCGTATGTATACACGCTTAAGATTGAAAAATTGAAATACAACCGGTGAGATATGATTACAAGTGGAGTAATTTATAGTTTATACACACTAATAAGCCAAATTTCTGATAAAAAGGTAGTTTTGGACCACCGAATAAATGATTAACTGTCCATATTCAAAAATCTCTCCGTCCGCAAAGGGTTAAAGCGTTAACTGGCAACGTCCACGCGGAGATTCGAGTCGATATCTCGAAGGAAACAATGGTTTATCGGAGCAGGGAGAGGAGGATTTTCCGCGTGTCTCCGGTGGCAATTCTTAAAGCTAAATCTACGAAGGTGATATCTCGGTTCGTGCAGCTATCCGCCCCTTCCTGTTTCCTCTTCGCGAGCTTGCCGCCACAGCGGCTAATCTCTAGGCCGCAGCATCCTGTGGGTGGAGGTGCGGTGCCGCTATAAAGTTTCAGTTCCAGCCACGAAAATCCTCAAACAAAAGCTGTTTCTTAAACGGTTTACAACGCGTCCGGTTCCTCTTCTTCGTGGTGTTCCACGAGAGGCGAAAGTGGAACGGTTCAGTGCGTGCTCGACTTTGGGAAACGACGGACATTGGTTGTGCGTGGATCGTGAGTGATTTGAAAATCGTCGAATCTACGCGGTTAGTCTCTTTTTTTTTTGCCGTTCGCAGACTTTCCTCTCTCGAGGATTTTTCATCGACGTTCCTCTCTTTGGGAAAGGAAGCGATCTCTTCTGGACCGAATACGTTGCGGCTCGTCATCGGGCACTTTGCTTCTATAAATGCTAGCTGCCTTTTGAAGGGCAATATCGTATTCGATCAGACTCGTCGATGGATCTTCAATGGATATTTTGTATCCGTTGCTACAGAATTTTGTAAAATTGCGGAAATCGCGAAGCGGCTCGAGTCGTGACAATAAATAATACTCTGAATTTGCGGCTAAATCGTGTCTACAGAGCTTGCCCTTTGCTACCCCGTAGAAGATAGGAATCCTAGTAGATTAACAGGTTGAATGCCACCGATGTTTCCCTTATTTCGTCATTTCTACTAAAGTGAAACTTTTTTTCTATGAAAATCACTGATTGATCGGTGTTTAGCAGATCTTCATCTTCTTAACGCCAAAATTTCAATATTCAATATGTTAGAAAATTCATAAATATTGCAATTTAAATGTAACATAACATTTCATTCAATTCAATAGCGCCGGTCACGGTTGACCCCCATGGCACTCAACCTGTTAAGCATGACATTCGATTCACCTCTTGGGCACTGCTGAATTTTGCGCGGGCCTGTTTCTCGATGCGGCAGAGAATCTTCCGCGAATCGTGTAAAATTCTCTTTTTTGCTCGATCACATTGGAAGAAAGTATCGTACAATTAACACTAGAACGACCGAGCAAGTCAGAATGACTTGTTTACATTTTTTTCCAAAAATTCCCTAAGTTTACAGGAGAGTCCTAGCCCGGCGTGTGTATACTCAATTTTTAAGGGCACGGTGTGTACACTTTGAGGGAACAGTCGGGTTTACAAGGTTTTCTCGACTTCAGAAAAATCTGCAAAAATTCTGAGATACTTATTGGAGTGTCTACTATGTGGCCCAGTAGTTTCTAAAGTCAGGAATTTAAAACTGTTATTTTTAAAAATGCAGAATGTTGAAAAATGTTAGAGAGAAATTTGAAGTACAAATTTAGACTGTTCCTTAAAAGACCGAGTATACACACGTCGGGCTAGAAATGCCAAGTTGATCTTATAAAATACAAATTACTGAACCGATAATATTTTCCGCCCCTTGATTCCTCGTCTTCCAATGTTCTTATTTGATATATTTAAGTGTAACAAATTAAACGTCGGTCGTTCTAGTGTTAACCCTTTGCGTGCGGACTATTTTCTGCCGATGCGCTCCGGAGAGACTGAATACTTTTCCGCATAGTATGGATATATCACAGAAACAATTGCTTAAGCTGGGCGCGTATTTGCGTCCACAGTCTATATCGATAGCTTTCGCTGGACGCATATATGCGCCCATAGCACTCAAAGGGTTAAATGGTGTATCGTGTCCAAGAGGTTGAGCGAGTACAAGGATCGAAACAGAGGATATTCCGGGAAACGCGCGAGAAGGTGAGTCGACGGAAGGCGAAGGTAATTTTTTTTCACTCGTCGAAGCGCAAAGTCCAAGTCCGACGAGAGAAAAGACTTGTCGTTTGCAGTCATTTATTTGTTGCTGGGTTGTCGTTCTTAAATAATTCACCTTATAACTACGATAATCGAGTAACCGTAAGAATGTCGTTAACAAAAAAAAGTTAATACAGTGCGATATTCGTTTTACTCCGAACGGTGAATCGTAAACGAATGCAACCTCCGATCGATCGAGGGATGCTCGTTGGTAACAAGAAGAAAGGCTGCTACCGTTCGATAGCATATTGCAATTCGCGTCGCACTCTGGTCGTTGCACGAGGTCAAGTGCGAGCGTTTCGTTGCTCCCGCGACGGTGACAACGCGGCAGCCGATTCTATTTTTGTACAGTTCGTTCGGACAGAGGGAAAAAAAAAAGATCCGAACGGGTCTCGCGTCGTGAGGAGAAAAGATCGATGCGTTCGATCGACGATCCAAGAAACTTTTTATCGCGTCACACCGACGCGTATCGCTGTATTCGCTTATAATTTGTCACCTATAAAAAGTCAGTCTCATTTTTCTACATTGCCGCGATGTTGGCGCGTTTTTTTTTTCTCCTGTACTATTCTTTATGTACAAGCACACAGCGGCGAAGACAACGATGGTGATTTTACTAAAAATTTCCACCCTCACGTTCCTCCGTCCTTCCGCTCTCTCTCTCTCTCTCTCTCTCTCTTACTTTCGTAAGCCTACTGCGACGATATTTGCTAATAATTTAGATTTGTACTAATAAAATACATTCGCGTTCCTTTCACGAAGACACCTTAAGTACACGAAACGACCTAGATCGAGGATGAATTTAAAAGGACGTCCATGTCCAACGCAGACCCTGAAATTTTCTACTCGGCCGGCTGGCGAGATCTCCGTGTTTCACGCTTCGAGAACTTTTCGTCTGGTAACGAACCATCGGTATCCAGCGCCGCGTGGAGAACGGGAAAACTCCCCCGTTGAAGCCGACTCCGATAAAACTCTTTCTCTCTCTTTCGCTTAAAGTTAAACGTTCGATAAAGTTTAATGTTTAGAACCATTAAAAAGGAAATGTACAACAACACGTAGAACTCTCGGAGCTTGTGCTCGGATGGCGCTCGCTTGAAATTCACGATAACGAAGGATGCGCGACGAGCGACTCTTGCAACACCTACTTTATTACAATTAAATCGGACACCGAAACTTTACGAACGACCAATCGCGATCGTCTGAACTGGCCAGCTGCTCGAGCGACTGCGAAATTCGTTTTCTTTGCAAATCTCAACCATCTATTCTCGTCTCGATTCGTTATCCTTTCAAGGAGCTAAAAGCATCAGAGGGGTACTAAGCGAGCCCCCCATGATTCGAGATTTGCCGGTGAAAATTTGTCTACGTTCTCCCGATGGTAAAAGAGCGACGGAAACGGCTGGCACTCGGCAACTTTGGTACAGGCACATTAAAGATATATCTCTAAACGTTACGTTTCAACGAGAACACGCGCGAACCGCAAAAACTTCATCTCCGATCGTCCCGAAAGATCGTTCGAATCTACGCGAAGGCACGATGCGAATCCAGCGCGTATCGTCGCCTCGTCCATGGTATAAAAGAAAAAAGAAAAGGATCTCCTCGCGATCGCTCGAGAAAAGGCTTTTTGAACGTTCTAATTACGAACGGCAGTCGCCGCTAATTGGCTTTCGGTGCAACGAAGAAAGGTACGTAGCCGATACTGTTTCTATAGCCCCGGTTCGTCGATGCACGGTCACCAAAAGTGCGATTGCACGTAACCACCCCCCATGCCGATGGGATTGAAGCGATGCGGATGTATCTTCTCCATCCTCATGGCACCAGGACCACCTCCTCCACCGAGAAATCCTCCGTGGGGTCCGCTTCGAGGGCCAAATCCTCCGGCTCTGCCGATCATTCCGGGCCCTCCTCCACCTATGCCCATTCCAATCGGTGGTCCTCCGATTCCTCGACCTCTTCCTCCTCCACCTCCAATGCCGCCTCCTCCACCTGAAATTATCGTGAGGATATTAGAAAGATATTTTCCATCCTTCCAGATCCAATCGATGATCGTAAGAGTAATTCTGGATGCTCGACGGGAATCCGAGGGTTTTTTTTTCTCTTTTTTTTTTAACATCGGGAATGGGGAATCCTTTCGAATAAATTCAAAGATCACTTTCGGTTTCTAGTGTTTTAATCAAATTTAACGAGCGACTACAGAATCACGGGAACTTCGTGAACCGTAGCAACGAGGATAAGAAAGGAGTATAAGATACTCGTAGGAATTCGAAAGAACGAGCGGCTAACGACCGCGCGTCGATTATCAAGATTTTATTTTTGTCCTGACAATTTTTCGATGCATTTGATTTTTTTTTCTCGTGCAACAAGAAATGCCAAAGTCGTCGTTTCTGTTTTCTTTCGATGATGGATAAGGTAACGTTATCACGGTGCAAGGAGAGATCGTCGGATCGTGATAAACGATTTCGCGCGAAAAATCGTCAGCACAAAAGGCGGAGGCGTTTTTTTTTTCTTCTTTTAGGCCGCTCGATACGGCACTTCGCATTCGATGCTCGACGCTTAAACGTTTTAATATAAATATTCGTACAACGAGTCGCGAGAACGTTGGATATAGGCTACTTTTATAATACGTAATATACATAGTCGCATCCTCTATAGACGAAATATCGCGGCAAATGCGAACGGTTACTTTCCGCCGTGGGGTGCTAAAGTTGCGCAAAACTTCGCTAAGTCCTCGATTTGAGATCCATTTTTTTTTTTAAATCTTCAACACCGAAGGTTTATCCTTATAGACGTTAAAGTTTTCTTAGAAGAAGAAGAAATATACGTGAGAATGTATTATTGAGAATGTCGCGGGCATTTTAAATCCGGAAGAGAACGTTCTCTCTCGAGTCTCCCCGCTCTCGTTTTCGTATCAACGTGTCGTTTGTTTTCTTTTTTTTTCTTGTTGCGGAAGGAAATGAATTTGTCGTCGTCGAAAGAGATGGTCGAGATACGAGAAGAGAGGAAATCAGAGAGAGGAGAAATAGGAAGAGAAATAGAGAAAGTGCGATAGAAGGAAAGCGAGAGAGGGGAGAGAAAGAAAGAGAAAGATGCTTCGCTAATTTCGTCGTTTCTGCATTCCCGTTATTGTGTTCCTTATCCTTATCACAGCCATCGTTAGCACTACTGGACTTCGGGATTAACCACTTTCGCACAATCTTCGATCCGTTAGACCTTACAATTTACTACTTAAACTTTATAAATTAGAACTTCGTGTGGTAGAGCTTTATCGTGTTATTTACAGTGCGTCATTCGACTTCGATATGCCGAGCGTCGAGTTCGCTCGTCTCGAAACCTTCGAGTTTCGTTCTCGAAGGAATAAATCCGCGGCTTATTCGTTGCCTCGTCTAACTTAATTGCTAAGTGTTTTTCTTCCTCTTTCTTTGTTCGCTTTTTTTTTCTCTTTTTTCTTTTTCTTTGAAACTCTCGATACTTAGTCAACCTTCTTGCGTCCGTTATCGTATCGCAGCGATCTCGATA
Organism: Cerceris rybyensis; assembly: GCA_910591515.1. Taxonomy (NCBI): domain Eukaryota; kingdom Metazoa; phylum Arthropoda; class Insecta; order Hymenoptera; family Crabronidae; genus Cerceris; species Cerceris rybyensis. Next base: position 1,043,966 of record OU342802.1, read on the forward strand.
TTCGGCGTCGCGTCGCATCGTGCATCGATTCGTCGTTCGATCGAGGCTGCTCAAAGATCAACGACGATCGAAGAGATACTTTCCTTGTTTGCCGATTGTCAACGATAACGGATCGTCTCGCTGGACGGGCAGATCGATCGATCGACGAGCGAAACGGCTGAAATGCCGGCGCATTCGCAATATTAAATTCCTGAAAAAAGTGTTTCACCTAATCTTACGAGAAGCACCTGAAACGCGCGTCGAATCGAGCAAGGTGGATCGCCCGTCTCTCGTCGGGCTTTACGTTCCCGGTTAACCCTTTGACTGCTAAAGGCGTATATATACGCCTTCACAAGTCCATCAATATATACGAAAGGCGTACATGTACGCCCTCACAAATCCATCAATATATACGAAAGGCGTAAATATACGCTCTCTGTATTTTTTTATTATAACACTTTTATTATCCCACTTTAACTATAATTCTCAATACCTGAATCTTCTAATTTAATTTTTAATTATGCTCTGTACTCTATTTACTATATAAGAACCTTCCTCTCTTAATTACTCTGTATCAAAGGGCATTTGCCCGTTAACTTAAATAAATAATAATAATAATTATTGTTCTACCGACTGATTCAACATGGAATTTATTATCTTCTGTAACAATAGCAACTAAATATCGGCAATTATTTCAATATCGTCCCGTCAATTGTCTTCGTATTACACTGCTCTTGTACGTACGCTCTCGAATAATCTTTTACAATCTCTTCGCATTAATTCCTGTAAACCTGTTTCTTAAGATTAAGTTACTTAACCCATTCGAGACCAATTGCACACCACGTGTGCAATGATCTTGAATTGCAATTATCAGTGATTATAGAAAAAATAGCCCTCGAAATAAGACTAGCTTAAAATCAAAGGTATCTTACAAATGTGTAAACATTACATTTGGTATTTGGTTCAATTTCGACCCTAAAGTAGGTGGCCCAAAGCCACAATCATTCGAAATACAAGTAGTGGTAAATATAAAGCGAAAAGTTGTCGGTATTTCTGGATAGTTTCCAAAAAAATACACGGTCTCGAATGGGTTAAGAGAAATAAAAAAAAAGTGATATTTTTAATTTATTTCCCATTACTATTTTTTAATCCTAAGAACGGTATCAAATTTCCGGATACTGTTTTGCTCACTAATCAGTGGACAATCAGTCGCGGCGACTGACATGCGAAAAATGCACCGTCTATATTGATGGATTCCTCCGAGAGCGCGCCGCAGTCAAAGGGTTAACGTTGCAACGTTCAATAATTCAAGTTAAAACATCCGCGTCGAGGAAGATCGAGACGTACGACGCGCAAAGATCGCGCTAAAATCGATTAAAAATCAACGATTGTCAAAGATTGCTACGCCCGGGAGACGGCTCTTTTTCTCTTAACCTCCTCCTCGGGATCCACCTCTCTCTCTCTCGACGATCGACGAGTTCGAGATCGTCGAATCAAAGGGCGCGTTGGAATTAAAGGGGATGAAAATTCGAACGAGAAGATTCTCCATCTAACTAAATCGATGGAACGAGGCGCGCGGAAAAAGGGCGCCAATTCAAAAACCGGAAACCTCGTGGAACCGCGCGTCTCATTTCATCTAACTAAATCGATGGAACGAGGCGCGCGGAAAAGGGCGCCAATTCAAAAAGCGGAAACCTCGTGGAACCGCGCGTCTCGTTCGAACGCTCATTTGCCGTGCCTTCGTGATTTTAATCACGAGACATTTCTACCTAGTTAAAGAACAACTGGAAAACTTGCGATACTTGGAACGATTTCGATTTAAACCGACGCTTCATAGTTCGACTCTCTAGCGTGTACAATAAGCCTCTTACTTCTACGGGATCGTTTCGAGCGGGCAGGAAAGGATTCGGGAAATTCTCGAGCTAATTCCTGCCCACTGGAAAGTTCCTCCGACGTTTGGCAGAATTAACGAGACTCGATTAGATCGTGGAACCGCCTATTTGCCGGGGATAAGCTTAATTTTACCTACGGGACGTTCGTTCGATCGCAAAACGTCGCGGCGAACAATAATTCGTCCTCTACGAACCACCTCGGACTGGTTCACGCTTGCGATCGTTGAGCAAATCATCGCGCACCTCGATTTTATCGATCGCACTACGGTGCGACGTCGATTGATCTTATCTTTGATAATCCGCGGGGTGTCTTTTAATGAAATTCTAATTTCTCCTAACACTTTGCCGACCGATAGTTCATATTCGACATTCTATACGATTCTCATCGGCTTCGTAGATCTTCTTTGGCACGCGACAAAATTGTACGCTTTCTGTTATCATAGGACAATGAAATTGAAGAAAATTTTGCATTTTCAGTTGAATATTTCTATAACGATACTTTCCAAACGAGAGATCGTTTAATGTTTCTTGGAAAATGTGCAAAATTTACATATAAAACGAATTTAACCGTTTGAATACCGGGAGGGTTTTAACAGGTTGAATGCCACCGATTTCGTCATTTCTACTGAAGTGAAACTTTTTTTATGAAAATCAGATATTCATAAAACAGAAATTTTAAATCGGTGTTTAGCAGATCTTCAATATGTTAGAAAATTCATAAATATTGCAATTTAAACGTAATAGCGCCGGTCACCGGTGACCCCCATGGCACTCAACCTGTTAAAAAATTACTTCGAAAAAAGCCAAAAGCCACTTTCGCGCTCTTGAGATTTTATTTCAAAATAAGCTAAATTTGGTGTTTTATTTTATGTAGCGCAAAACAAGAACAATCTTCTCATGCTTGTATCCTAATTTCTAATTACTTTATATTATAAAAGAGAAACCTGATGCATCCTTAACAAAGTCTTCCTTCAATTGTCAACATTGAAAAAATCTCCTGGAGTTTTTCGACCCAAAAACTGAAGAGCGCGAAAGTGGCTCGCGATACGCAAACGATTAATCGCCTATCGATCGACAAAGCGCTAAGAGAGAGCTGCGAGCTCGACGTTTTATTTTCTCCTGTTTCTTTTTATCTATTTCGTTTCACTAATTTCGATCCTCCGCACCTTCTCGCTCGCTCTGCATCCGTTTCGTGGATATTTTGAAAGTTTGAAAAATAGGAGGCGACAGGAGAGAATGAAATTAAACGAGAAGAACGAGCGAAAAGAGAACGATCCTCGCGATCGGTGCCGACCGACTTGGCACTCGAAGCGCAAAGGATTGGATAATAGCAACCGAAACCCTGACTTTTCATAAGCGCGTGAAAATCCAGCGCCATCGAAATTCGATACGCCCAACTAAAATTGCATCTCGAGAAACCTTTTCGACTTAATTTAACACTAGAACTACCTAGTCAAAATGACTGGTTCAGAATTTTGTCCAAAAATTCTCAAACTTTATAGGAGAATCATACGGCATAAATTCTATATTGGTCTTATAAAACATAGATTAACAATTCGATAATCTTTTCCATCTATTGATTCCTCTTTTTCCAAAGTACTTATTTAATGCATCGAAATATAATGGATTTAACGTCGGTAGTTCTAACGTTAACAAATTCGCGCGACTACGAGCAGAAGCGCGCAAAATCGAGCTACCGTCGAAAACGCAACACTTTTCTCGAGAATTATGAATAACAACGTGATAATAATTAACGATAATAATAAAAACAAGAAGTAATCGTTATCACTAAAGCCCGTTCTTGCGCGCTGCTAGCGCAATATCGTTGTCGATGCGACCTGAAGCTCGGAAAGAGATACGGATCGATGTCTCGAGCGAGAAATATATTTGTTTCAACTTTAATTGATACGTTCACGACGGCCTGAACCACCGGTGTGTCAGACCCAATGGGACAAACACGAATGCACTACCGGTGGTTCGAGCCTTCGTGAATTTGTCAATTAACCTGAGGAAAATTGCGACGCGATGGGACCTTTGACGAAGTAGACTCTCTCCTCGCGCAGTTTCGCGTTATCCTCGAATTCGATCGTTTGTCCGAGAGGTGCGAATGATCGTAAACTGCGCGAATGACAATAAGAAGAATTACGTAGGAAGGGAGCGAATTGCGATCGTTCCTCTTAATAGAGGTAATGCGCATAACGCTGATATTTATTCCTGGTCGGATACAGACGTTCTCCTTCGTGGATTGGCGAGCATAGAAATGAAAATGACACGTTAAAAGAGAGCATATGTACTCCTAGAGAGAGGGAGAGAGAGAGAGAGAGAGAGATAGAGAGATACTTAAATACGAGAGCATAAACATCATAACAGTTCATTAACTGATCGTTCGATACAGGACACAATCATGCACTGTTAAGTCTCTTGCGTTTAAAAGCGCATCGTTGCAAAATGCAATCGGAGCTAATTGCGGATCAACGTACGATACAACGGACGGTGTTGAGTGATCGGATTATTTCAGGGCTGATTTCTCGAAAGCCTGCGATTCGTGAATCACCATTGAAAAATCTATTTGGGAAAAAATGATCCTGCTGGAATTCGAACACTATGGAGTCTCTCCGGTACCTATCTTTTGCTTTTTTTTTTGCGATCCATTCTCTCGAGATCCGGACGATCTTGCTCGTACGTGGATTCGGTTGGAAGGAACGATGCGCAGGAAAAAAAATACGACATCTTCGTGAACAGAAAATGTATTTCCAACGCTCCGAGGAACGTAACAGAACATACGGTACAAAACTTATATAAATTACTAAGTATGCCTTACCAAAAAAACGAAAAGAAAAGAAAAAGATCACAAGAGAGAAAAAAGAGAGAGAGAAAGAGGGAGGAGAGAGAATAGAGATAGAAAGAAAGACAGCATAAAGACGCAAAGTACATCGATCATAGACACAAACGGAGCTACGATATGCTCTCGATGGCATAGCTTGAAAAAAGTATTAGGCAAAATCAATAATAGCAGCTGCTAGAAAATATAGTTTGCAATCTTCTCGAGCCAGCCAGCCAGCCATCCAAAAACAAACTTCTAACCCAGCATTGTGCAGAGATACGTAACTCGAAGTGTGCTCGTTCACCACAAGCTGCCACCGACTAGCAAAGTACAAATTGTTATCTCTTTTCTTTTTCTTTTTCATCACAAAATCATCCCACACGCACGCACGCACGCAGAATATTTTTCTATCACGGGCACTACGGCTCAAGTATTCTGTCGTGAATGACGAAGGAAAAGTCCATCGTGCCGTTTGTTTTTTGGCTTATTTTTCATCCTGGCCATCCGCGTCCAGTCTTCTCTGTCGCGTCAAATTGTGCGCGCAACTTTCGAACAATTGGGAGAAAGAAAAAAGCAAAAAAAAAAACCACCAACGAGAGAAGAGAAGGGACGAAGTAAAGAGTTCAAATCCCTGCGTAACGTTGCGCGCACCCGGAGAACGTAAACGGCTCTCTGTGTGTACTTTTTTTTTCGTCCCTTTTTCTTTAGCGAAAGAGAGAGACTTAATGCGAGAAATCGGTGCGATCTGACTTAGATGCAGCCATATCTGGCAAAACAGTGAAATTGTTAGATATCAACGAATAACATTTGCTGCCTCGCGCTACTACGTATCAATGATATAGAGGAAAGCTTATTTGAAAACAAAAGAAAAGAAAAGAAAGAAACCATACGTCGTTCCTTCGATGCTGAGAGCAGTGAGGAACGTTTTTCAACTCCAACGCAAAAGTGAAATTTTTCGAATCTGTGCTTCTACGACATTAACCCCTTGCCCTGCAATTAACGAGCGATTACTCATAATGAGGTAATTGGTACAGGAAGTTTCCAACTTTTCCAAAACTTAAATGAAAGACATTCAATTATGTGGCATTCCAAGAATCACTGATTATCGTGTACTTGAATAATTAAATTCGGAATTATAGCGGAGGCAGTGACGAGAGAGATCGTAGGGCAAGGGGTTAACTAAATCACTTTCAACGGTGTACAAATAAAAAACGCAATCACAGCATTTCAATACGAACGTTTGTAAAAGCCAAAATGCAGAAGAAATCTCAGCCTGTCGGTAGAAATCTCTCTTGATACTCGACGAATGAAATTTACACTTGGAGATATGAATTGCGAGAGAGGACTTTGAGAATTTTTCTATCGACAGGCAGATCAAAAAATCGAGCAGATATATCGACTGATCGATGCTACTTACCTCGACTCTGATTGTAACCGGCCTGCCAACCAGCGTAGTAAGCGGCCTTTTGTTTTCCGTGTTCCTCCGCGATTTTAACGGTCAGCGGTTCCGATCCACCTTTTGGTATCTTCCCGTGTAGCTGTGCTATCGCTTCCTGTGCCTCTTCCCTCTTATCGAATCTACGCTCGACAGACAAACGTCATATGTTCAATCGTACCGCGATTATTTCCTTTATTCCCGGAGAAACTAATTAGTTACCATCCAACGAGTATACGAAAAAAATAATCGCATCCACTGATCTCTAAATACTCTCAAATTCTGCCAAAATGAACGGAAACTGTCAAATGGTTTCTCATTCTATTTCCAGCTCGTTTGACATACTTTTCGTACTATTTTCTACGACAAAAGTTAACGCGTAGGCAACACAATTCGGGTAGACGAATTTCCTGGCCGTTTTCACGGGGACAAAGTAGGTCGGTGGTTGTAGGAAGAGGGGTAATATTCGAATTATGCAAGTGAAGTAGAAGCGGGGCAAAAATAATTTGGCAGCAAGGATCTTTCGCAAAATAAATACACGTGCGATATGCGTTGCATAATGAGAACCAGTTACTTTTGCTTCGAACAGCTGTTTGTCAGTTTTGAATGTGCTCCAATTTCCAATGGGACGAAACCTCTCGATGCACGTTTTCGCAAAGAATATCGAGTTAATAGAGCGACTAATTGAGCCAGTTTCCTAACGATTTACGATTTAACTTTGGAGAACGTTACGAGGGACATTTTTATCCTACGATTCTATCGAACTCTACCTCGAAGTTACTAATTATGACAACAATGGCACCGTGCCAAGAGTCACATACGCAGCAATCGTATTCCTCGTTGGTTGAACCGTTTAAGAAATATCATTTAACGGCTCAAATTTTGCTACATGAAGCGCCTACGGATAATCGTGTAGAAAGGAAATATACCTGACAAATGCAACGCCTCTCGGCAAGCCGGTCAGCTTGTCCTTCAAAATGTTTTTCTGCACGATATTGCCAAATTTGCTGAATATATCGTCGATCTGACTTTCCGTGATGTTTCTGAAACAGACGAATCGAATCGATTAGGGGAAGGTATTCAAATATTGTACGATTCTAACGTACCTTGGTAAATTGGTAACGTAAAGATTAGTCTCCTTGATCTCCTCGCCGGATGGTCGAGCAAAGGACACTTTCAACCTTTTGTTTTGCACCTGAAGACCATTCAAGGTACCAATGGCGGTAGCCGCGTCTTCGGCTTTTGCATAATTAACAAAGCCAAAGCCATAACTGTATCCAGTCTGTAAGGTAAAAGATCATTTTTTTGCCAGGATTTCAAGGTTTCTGTATTTCTGGAACATTGGCCGGACTCACTTTGTAATCTTTCATGACCCTACATGACTCTACCGGGCCAATCGTTACGAACAAACTGTACAGATCCTTTTCGGTCATACTCTGTGGAAGATAATTGATAATCAAGTTCGTCCTTGGCTCGTCGTCGACTTTGCATTGCTTCAGCTGCTGCTGATGTTGCTGCTGCTGCTGTTGCAGCTGTTGCGGTTGCTGAGGCTGAGGTTGCGGCTGCTGTTCTCGTTGATCCGTCATTTTGGAAAACTGTGTAAAATTTTGACCCGCCGCTTGGCCCGTGATTTGATTCTGTTGCTGCTGCTGCTGCTGCCGATGAGTAACTAATGGCTCCAAGAGCTGTGGCTGAGACTGCTGCGTACTCCAACTGGTATATCCCGGCGAAACCGTCGACAGGGTCAGCAAATACAAAAAATATAAACAAAATCATTACTACTTCTTCCCCGTGCAATGCCATGATCGTTGCTCGGTCTGCGCTTTTGAATGCTCTCTTAAGCAATTTAAAATAAATAGAAAATAAATGTGCATATGTATGATGCCAGACCTGTGTGTCAGAAACAAACAAACAAAGGCAAGTAAGGACAAAACGGAACCAGTGAGCAGCCACTAGTGAAACAAGGTAAATCAAACAAACGCATAGCACGATATTTGCTTTGCGAAAAGAAGCTACATTTGGCTCTGAGAAGCATCGGAGCTGAGTCTGAATATCAACATAAGTATGCCAAAAATATCTTGCGCAATATATTATCCATATCTATACGATACTTTTTGTAACGTAGAGCAATCAATAAATTCTCCACCCTGGTTCGGTTCTTTGTACACAATATAAACGCTCCAAAACATAATTAAATATCACTGTAGAAGATACCTGTACCATAACCTGCCTCGTAAACGCAACAAACCGTTACATTTCTCAGAAAACTAGTTAAACCTCAATCGAACGACGCAAATCGTAAAAAATCGCAGTCACAATTGTCATAAATTGCAACTTCTCACTTAAATATAAACTAATAAACGTCAAAACATTAAATAATAATTCGTCCATCGAAGGGAATACAACGACAATACGTTCCTTCGTCAAGAACTTCCGCACATTCGACCGATCTACTCCTATCTCTTTATTGTTTACGAAAGGCACAATTTTTCTCCACGACTCGTCAATGGAGCATAATGAATATTTGTTCACGATGTCATCGGGCACTCTATAGATTATAACCCGAGCGTAAATGGCACCGCGATAATACGCAATTACGTTGAACAATCGGACCGAAAATGATCGCTCTTTAAACACCAAAGCGAAAGTAACCCTTTGGCCTTATTTTGAAGTGGCCCCGGGAAAAGCGAATGGCCCGGCGGATTCGTGAATCGACCAAGCTGTCAGATTACGGAGGGAACGAGAGGTAGAGAGGGCAAAGAGGGAGACAGAGCGAGGAAGGTAAAGAGCGAGAGGGAGATAGATGGAGAGAGAGAGACGCAGGGTAGAGGATAGGGTTAGAATAGCTTGGATAGAAAGAGAGAGCAAGATATATACATACCGGAGAGTAGGAGGGAACCAGTCAAAGAAACACTGGATAGTGGGAGAGAGATCGGCGAAAAGAGCAGCACGCACTCTCGCTTGTGTCACGCGCGAACGCAGCTAATATTCATCGGCAATTATGTAAGCACGTTGCACCATCGCGGAACACTTTCGTCGTCACTGACGTTCCCTTCGCGTGCAGCAATGTCACTGAGACCCGCGTTTTAACTTCGACTCCGAGGCAAAGATAGCAGGGAAGAGTCACTGAGAGAGCGTAGAACGAGAAGTAAACGAAACGGCGTACGCGGCGGTACTGAGTGAGGCCTCAGTGAGCCCCAGCCCTGACCTGCCTCGCGCGACGGTGGCTCCCTCTCGTGGTACGCTGCGCAACTAAAACCACGCACACTAGGAAAAACATATACAATACGTAACGGGCCATGTCGCATGGGGCGGGTCGTCCCGCCTAAATTTCTCGCGCATATTTACACAAATCGGGGTCTTTGCCAAATTTACCCATTATCTGTTCCGCAGCTGAGATTTTGAAATAGATTGTAAATTGTGTCCCCTACTTTCAGGATTATCTCGGTCGTTAATTCGAGAGACGGCTCTCTTACTCCGTTTCGTGACTCGAGAGAGGTTGAGGGCTGCGAGGGGTTTTTGGATTTATTCAAATAACTGTAGCCCTTTTTTTCTTTCCTACGTGGATCGATGGAAATTTCCTAAATGTTGCTCGTAATGATACTATTATCTCGCAATTCTCTACCGGGGATCTTGGGATTAGCGAATTTTTTCACGATCGATCGTAGCAATTGGACGTACCTCGGTATTGCCTGCCAGTAGGAAGCTGCGAACATCGCAAAATGCTTGAAAGCTTTTTCGTTGCTGTATGTCACGAAACGCGAAACGAGACGCAACTTTCGCGTCTTCTGTTTGTACCAGGCGCTTTTCACTTCTTACACTTTTTTTTTTTGTTTCGTGCAGCAAGGTTACACCATAAACTGATTGCCGTAATGCGCGCGAAGTACACCCTGCTGCTCTATTTGACGATATTCGCAGTACTTCGCAGAGAATCGTTAATTGCACGCTAATCTCAATTGAAATAATGATTCTGAGAGAAAACTACACCTATGTTTGTCACTTAATAACGTGAAATATTCAAAATCGCCCGGAACCTACGTAAAATACTGCATTGCGCTGCAATGTCCTCCCGCCACAATCGACTTCGTAACAAATCAGCCGATATCGCTCCATTTTTCAAAGTTACAATTTACGTATGATATTTGGATGAAATAATAATAAAAGAAGAAATACGTAGCATCTGAGGTCGTTTAAATGAAAATTGCGGAAGCTCATTAACGAGAGGCTTGCAGATGAATCGATACAACTATCCATAGATATTACAATTTCTAACCTTCATCTACGTTCTCTAGCTGTTGAAAACGATGTATATCGCTGCAGAATTGTGGTATTTGTAGCAAAAAAAGCAACGAGAAGGAGAGAGAAGTTTGTCAATGAAGCGACTTACCCCGCCTGACGGTTTATACATTCTTCCGGGGTTTGCATTCGGTCGTAATTATCCATCACGAGTCACCGTAGAACATAATCGAGCTTCGCAAACTATCTTCCGTCTTTCGACAGCCGCTTTTTTTTCGTTTTTACGTATCAATCGCGTCGTTCTTCCAATTCTTGTCGACCGCGGTTGCGCATCTTCCTGAGATTTCCCTCTTCACGACTGCGTTGCTGATACGCACGTGCGCATTAACTTTGCACTACTAACATGCATCCGATGTATATGTCAGTGCATTTGTGCACTTTGCAGTTAGTCGGTCGTTCGATGGTCGATGACTGCATTCACCGGGAGAACTCGTTGCAAAAGTACGCGTGGTATTTTCTTAACGTTGCACTTGCCGTTTGCAATCTTCTCGATGTCTACACGTTCGGCAGATAGATGGAACGAAATGACACGAACGTTACGTTTCTGCACTTCGATACTTTCCTTGTTATTCGAATATTTATCCAAATAAATAGAGGAGTCGGTGCACGATGTGCATAGAATTACGTCACGGGATGCACTGAACGGAGGGCGTCGTGGAGGTTAGGTTCCGACAGGGCCGTACTACCCTCAGCAGCGCCATCGACCACTCGCGGCTCATAGTTACGCTACTGAATATCAAAATTTGATAATTTTTTGAAAAATGTCTATTTTAGCTATTTCTTCGGACGACGTGCGAATAAATCGTAGCCCGGTCTTCCATTTCTCGTCCTGCGTCTTCTTTATTTCATATTGCGGTTATAATTATCATTATAAATACGTATAAAAAAGTATAAATACGTTTGTTTAAAGTTTATGTGCGTACAAAGAGCACCGACAACGTAGATATTCCGTCGATATAACTACGTCGGTACAAACTCATTGTTCTTAATTAAAGTAGAATAAATAATTCCAGTACTAGCTGCACAAGGCACGTAATTCCATATGCATCGCTAAAAACTAAACGAGTAGATCCGTGAACCTTGTCATTTGTTTTATCTCAGCACAGAGAATCCTTTGGCTCTGCTGAAACGAAAGGGTCTACATTGGATGTAACGCGAACCACCTTCGGTCGGACTGTGAACGGGAGAAGGGTCGTTCTCCTTATCCCACGCGTGCCTTGGGGTTTCTATACCGAAAGGACTATAAAGTTTGGTAGGAGTACGTCCCAACAACTGACGGGACATGGTTTGAGGAGTCTGCATCTTGGACAGACTGTTCGGTGACTGTTGTTCCTCCAGTCTTTGACGACGGCGAGTGGAACTTCGAAATTTCTGTACAGTGGATGAAAAAAATTGTTGAACGATTGTAGAATTAATCGCGATAACGGTAGAATTGCTTCACAAACCTGAGATATCGTTCCAAAAGTTGTGCGCACGGAAGATATTGTTTTGGAGAGTTTTTCAGCCCCGCTTCGCAGAGCACGTCGTGAATCCGCTGATACGTTTCCGAGACTTAGGTTATTCCATCCACGTTCATTGGATTCCTTGTCCTTTGGAGACTTCTCTTTGCAATTATCATTCGGTTTATCCTTCTCAAAATGGTCTTGAATACGTCGTCGTAAGTTTTTCGAATTCTTCGCTATTTCCGGTGAATTTTTGACACTCAGAACTTCCCGGTGAAACGTGAACGAAACGCTACGCGAATCCGGTCGCATATTTTTGATTATTCCTTTTCACCTAGTTGCCTTGATCGCTCAGCGATGTTTAGCGTATGCTTATTAAATTAATTAATGTAATAAATAACGAGAAAGATGAAAAATCCTCTTCATCCCTCGAAGAACGTTGGAAGCGTCGCTGCCAACCGTCACTGTTCGACAAACAAAAATGGCGTCGATGCGTCTAGCCAATTTAACGTATCTTTGATTTCAAAATCTTCAAATAAAATCTAATTCACTTTTAGAATTATATGTGCATTTCTCCTCGATACACTCAGACAGCAAATTATTTTTACTTTTGCTTCGTTCAGGATTCAAAGTCTTCAGAAATTCTTGATAGAACTTTGGGCTCCAACGATACCGAGGTTCGAGTCTATTCGATATCGTTTGGCGAACTTTTCAAAAGCGACTATTGCTTAGCGATAAGTCTTCATTAATTATTTATAATTAGAAAAAAACGCTAATAAGGATATTCGATATTATCGATTACGAGATAGTACAGACCGACAGAGACGCCACAAAATGCATGTTATAATCTTGTGGCGTCTTCACAGGTGGAGCTAAAAGTAATCGGCAGATGTCAAAGTGACTCAAACACATAGTCGTCGTTTTAGTCCCGTTATTTATAATTTAATTATTCTTGCCAAACGTTTATTATTATATGATACGAATTATTCAATGGAGACGCAACGTAGGGTTAGTACAAAGACTGCAATATATTCTCGGAGGCTTTCGATTATTGGTACGACCTTACAAATTAACTTCGACAACCTCTGCTCTTTCAGGACCGATAAGTCATTTATTGACAGAAACGTAGGAAGAAATATTAATTAAACGATTTGTGGTCTCACACTGCACGCAATGACGGTTTAAATAAGTCAACTGAGAATACAGCATACTCTTCTGTATCATTGAAAACAAGATCTAACCTTAAAATGAGCTACAACAAAAAAGTATCCTACTTCTATAATCCGGACGTTGGGAATTTTCATTATGGACCTGGACACCCCATGAAACCGCACAGGCTGTCTGTAATTCACAGCTTAGTTTTCAACTATGGGTTGCACAAAAGGATGCAGATTTATCGCCCATACCGTGCAAGCACACACGACATGTGCCGCTTTCACTCAGACGAGTATGTGGAGTTTCTTAGGAGAGTAACACCCCAAAATCTGCAAGGATACACAAAATATCTGAGTCACTTTAACGTTGGGGACGACTGTCCGGTCTTTGAGGGCCTATTCGACTTTTGTTCCATGTACACCGGTGCTTCCTTGGAGGGTGCCATGAAGCTAAATAATAATTGCTGCGATATTGCTATCAATTGGAGCGGAGGGTTGCATCATGCTAAGAAATTCGAGGCTTCCGGCTTCTGTTATATCAACGACATTGTAATAGCTATTTTGGAACTGTTAAAGTACCATGCCAGAGTTCTCTACATCGACATAGACGTTCATCATGGAGACGGAGTTCAAGAAGCTTTTTATCTCACTGACAGAGTCATGACTGTTTCCTTTCACAAATACGGAAACTACTTTTTCCCTGGAACTGGGGATATGTACGAAATTGGAGCTGAAAGCGGAAGATACTACTCTGTCAATGTACCATTAAAGGAAGGAATAGACGATTCATCCTACGTTCAAGTGTTCAAGCCGGTCATATCTCATGTAATGGAATTTTTCCAGCCTACGGCAATAGTTTTACAATGCGGAGCAGATTCTCTGGCTAATGATCGTCTGGGTTGCTTCAGTTTAAGCACAAAGGGACACGGAGAGTGCGTAAAATTCGTTCGAGACTTAAACGTACCTCTGCTCACGGTCGGTGGAGGTGGATATACTTTGCGCAATGTTGCTCGTTGCTGGACTTACGAAACCTCGTTGCTCGTCGACGAGCAAATTAGCAACGAGCTACCGTACACGGAGTACTTGGAGTATTTTGCTCCAGATTTTACGTTGCATCCCGACGTCGTAACGAGACAGGATAACGCTAACAGTAAACAATACCTGGAGGCTATTACGAGGCACGTTTACGACAATCTAAAGATGATACAACATTCTCCAAGCGTTCAAATGCAAGACGTTCCATGCGACGCCCTGCCACCGGAGGAAGAACGACAACCTGAGCCCGATCCTGACTCTAGACAAAATGTACAAGACACGGATAAAATCGTCGAACCAGCCAACGAATATTATGCTGGAGAGAAAGATCAGGACAAGTTGGATGTAAGTGAATCGTGATAAGAAGATCCATAGACTGTTTAAAGATTGAGCATGGGAATAGCATAACTTAATGAACTTTGATATCCCGACGACAGAATGATTTTTTTACTGACAGATTCAACTGTAAATATCATGTGATAATTGTAAATAATTGTACGCTAATTAAATTTATATCTGATATTAGTAATAAAGCTATACTTTTGAGACAACTTCATTGTGTTTAATTTCGAGTATTCCTTTTCACGAAACCTATTGTCCTTCTATAGCTGAGGATATCTAATGGTCATTAGGCAAGTTTATTGTTTTATGTCAGACAGCGTATTGTCTACAATGGTACAACAACGACAATGAGGATGATATTAATAGTAATAGTAATAGTAATAGTAGTAATAGTAGTAGTAGTAATGATAGTGTAGTAATATTATAATAATAGTAATGGTAATAGTAATAGTAATAGTAATAATAGAGCAATAACGACAACGTTTTTATCTCTCTGTTTCGGGGCTATCTTGCTATATCACAGAGAACAGAATTTTCGTTCGTTCGTTCCCTACTAGCTTGAAAAGTAGAACATAAACGATCCCCTCTAATAACTTGCTGCTCGGCTTCGTATTATACTAAACATGACTAATGCAATAAATTAGGTCTCTTAAATTAAGGCTCTTCATTCTGTACATTGTTTGTAAACTTTACAAAAGTTTTTCGAAAAATAATACAAGTACAAAAATACTCACAGTACGAGGAACGGAAATATTCGACACTCGTTAGTTACAAAAATGCAAGACTTCACGTTGTAAAAGATCACGATATTCTCTTGCATGTACGACAATGCTGTTCTTCGCCAAGGAGGCACTGCAGCATATACAAGTATTTCGACACATAGAAGACTCGGTAAAGCTTGTGTTTATTTACTTCTCCGTCTCCGTTTCAACGGAAACTCACCCGTCTCTCTATCTCTCTCTGCTTCTCCCTATTCCTATCTCTTTGTCCATTGTTTTTATTACGTATGCGTGTATGCAAACATTTCAGTCTCATAGTAAAAAGCAATTCCATTTGGTGTTTAAACGTTTCATCGAATTCCCAAGCGTATCTCGATTGGCCTTTGTACCCATAACTATGTACAGTATAAGGGCGTCTGGCGATGCTGATCCGTTGATCCTTGGAAATCCGCGAGTCCTTGTAAATTTCGTCCTATAGAATTTGGTTGACTAGATGCTATTGTTCTTATTCCCTTCCGTCAGAAGTTTAAGAGCATTTTCATTGAGGAGGACCGGCCTCGGCGATACGACACATCTACCAGAGTATTACGTTTCAAAGTGTTTGTAAATACTGGTCACATACGTCATGACTTGTTGCCAGTCTGGTCGCTCCAATTGACACATTTCACCTATGTTCTGTGAATGGAAGAATTTCTCCTTCATACAGCTTTCCGTCGATGCTAATTGATAGCGCGTTTAAGATTATTATCGCGGTCAAATTGATTCTGGCGAAGTAGGCTTACCAAGGTTGTAGGTATACCGACGCTTTCAGCAGCGGAAAAGGCAATTGAAAAGTTCCTTCGTTTCTCTACCGGTGTCAACGTATCGTATGGTACTTTATGAGGAAGATAGGAATGAAGAATAGCGCAGAGCGCTAGACCGTCGTTCCAGGAGCTACTAAAGTTCGTTATATCGATATTCCGATAGCCCAACGTTTTGTTCTGACACCATTTGAGCAAAGCGTTTCGTTTGGAACCTCCGTTCTTAATCAAACCACAGAGAGGATCTTTCCTTTCCGATAGATCCGTCACGCTATTGCGACGCACGAAGTCGATTGCTTTTGCGTTTAGAGCCGCAGAATCCAAAAGCTCACCCGGGCTCAAGACAACGGGCACTGCTGATTTGGTTTCTACGTACGATCATTGCAGAGATAAAGTAATTAACTTAATACTCCTTACTTTCTAAATGTTTCGCAAATTAATGTATCTCGATTGCTGCCAAAGATTGCTTCTCAAATGAAAATAAATGGATCCTTGCACGAGAACACACGAGATATGCACGAGACAACAAATATGCGCCAAGGATACTTCAAAATATGACAAAGTCTTACCTGACAATGATTTCCTCGCTATTGCAGTCTGATTCTTATTGTTGTTCGCAGAATTAGCAGTGCAAATCAAGTTATTTATCTGCTGTTGATCTCTAAGGGGAGCCTTCAGCGTCATTATATCATTGGTTCCTATAGAGTTCAAAGATGACGTAGAACTACTGCGACTTCCAGGTCCTAAATGTGAAAGCAACGATTATCGTTAAGTTAGGAAGGTGTAGGTGTAGAAGGAACAAAGGAAGCAGGTTCAGCGTACCCGCTTTTGCCTGTTTCGTTGCATTTTCAATGCTTTCTATCAAACATTTGACCGAGAGCCTCGAATCCTGTCGAGAAATGTTCGCCTTCCTTCTTGCAGCCATTTCCTGTTGCACGCTGGTCAAAACGCATTGCTGCGTCTCCGTCGGTGTACTTGCAGGCCTCTGCGGTGGTTGCTGATTCACCTTCTGATTTGCTGGAAAAAAATCGAAAAGAAAGTTCATTTCGAGCACGCGATATCCAGGTGAATTCAAACGAAAGAAAGAAGCGATAAGCGATATACGTTTGTGTACGTAAAACAAAGCACAAGTAACAAAGAAAAAAAATCAAGGCAAACCGTTGAAAGGCTCTTTTTACATACGCTCCTTTCTCAATGCCATGTCGTATGTTTATTTACACATGTAATCCGTGTAAAATACAGACGCTGATGAGGAACAAAACATAAAGCAAATTTCAGAAGAGAACGGACGAAACTGGTGAACACAGAAAGCTAATGACGATTAACTGATCACAACGTGAAGGGTAAGAACATGGGGCCTAGAACGGTATTCTGAGACTAGCAGCGAGGATGGTAGAAATATCTTTTGATTTTCTCTGGATTAAGAGACCAGGAGAGAAAATGGGATTAAACTCTGCGGTACAAGCAATCACGTTTCCACACTACTGGCGACTTACGGTCGCGAATTTTGCCTATTTGCCGGCCTGGTCTCAGTTCCACGTCCTCTACGATCGTCTCAAACTTTTCTCTCAAAGACGACGTCCTCCCTATCATCGTCTGATCCTTGTAAGTCATACAGTTACTAATATTCTGACCAGCCTTAACATCTAAGCTCTCCGATGAGACCTCTTTCTTCGTCGACCTGTTCTGGTCGTCTTTGTTCAACGATGCTTCGACTATCTTGTAATCCTCGGTGAATGTTTCAGATTGGGATAAGTTTGTGTTCAAGAATTGTAATCGTTTCAAACGCGTTACCTCGCAGAGCGATAAGTTTGGTCTCTCCTCTCGTACCTCCAGAGGAAATGCAACATCTCCATTGGAGATTTTCTGCGGAGAGATCGGTTTATTCGACTGATCCGATGTTCGTCCAGCTTCCTTCAAGTATTCCTTCAAAACTTCCCTCGAGGGACGAGAGACAGCCAGTGGAGAACCGATAGACCTGGGCAAGTTCTCCACCGAGGAGAGAATCGGATAGGAACAACGTCTTTCCACTTGAAGATTCTGAGACTTTTCGAAAGATCTTTCTCTCGTTGGTATCACTAGAGATACTGCATTCTTCTTTCTATCTACTACGTCACTTTTCTTCCTCATTTCCACTCTGTCCGAGTCGTCGCGTATAAAGCTAGGGAGAGAGTCGTAATTAGACTCCATGGGCAGATCAGAGTCCTGAGAAAACGTACGAAGATTCAGATTATCCAGAGAGGTGGATAAACTTTTAGTTCTCCAATTTTGATAGGTAATATTCTGCTTGTAAGTCGTGTCATCTAGAAGAGAATCTACGACTTCGCTGCCTGATCTGGCCTCGTTTTTCTTCAGATACAGCCTGCGTCTTCTGCTGTTCGAACAATCATTCTTAGATTCTTCTTCTACTCTTGAACTCGAATCTGGTTCATCTTTCTCGAGCGAGTCCTGTGTGCCTTTTCGGTCGAGGATCGGTTGAGAATCTTTTCTGCTTTCCAGGCAGCTTCGAGTATTCTTTTGTAACAATTTTCTCATCTGCGGATCTACTTCGAATTTTAAGTCGTCCATCGCGGTCTCGACGCCGGAGAATACATAATTCTTTGGAACAAAGAATCGACTGTTCGAGATGTTAATGCCGTACGAATCCTTTCCGTTGCTTTGAATACCTTTTATACTTTTTAACAAAGATTTTCTTGCACCTGCGTTATCCTCGAAATGAGTTTCCACCGGTATGTACAGTTTTGGATAATCTTTTGAAAACTCTTCCAGCTTCTCGTTGAGATTATCTGATTTCACGGTTCCACGGTCTTCCAAAGTTGATCGACTCTTCGTATCTTCGTCCATGAAATTAGATACTCTGTCTTTCGATGAGAATGCGACAGTATTTGCATCGAAATCTAAGGCATTGCGATTAAAAGGCGTATAAAATTCAATTTCCTCGCCGCAGATTAATTTGTTGTCTAAGTTAATAACTTCTTTGCACGTGAGGTCGTACTTTTCCAAAGGAATCGTTCTATCTTGCTGCGTTTTCTGCTCATCGATTTTGGACGAATTTTGATCACCGATCGTTTTAAGAAAATTCATTCGCAACGCACTTTTTCTGGACTCACTTTGCCTCTTTATTGTTCGGCCGCGTTTTAGAATAATACTCGTTGATTTGCGACTATTTCCGGGCGTGCTACCAAACGTCTTACAATGAGAAACCGAGGTGTTGCCTAATTTCCGAATGAGATTGAAAAAAAAGATAACATTGGCTGCATTAATTAATCGGTCACTTGGTAGTTGGTGTTAATAAATTAACGCCTTAAAAAGAAAAGATCATTTTCACTATCTCTAAAGACTGTCGCCTCAGCAACTTAAAATAATTTCCTCGTATTGATTCTATTCTTCTGTAATGTACGTGTATCACATGCGAAGAAACATGAAAATTTCACGTTTACCATATATTTCATTCGTTGTACGTATAATTAAAGATACTTACCTTTGTTGAGTTTATCGAGTTGCGCCTCTAGTGCCCTGAGTTTGTCCCTTTGCGCCTTGTTCTCCATAACGACACGTTCCAATTCACTTTGAGCCTCTGTTTTAAAATCATTCGCAACTCGCACGGTCATGAGCAAATCAGTTTGGAATTGTTCCCATTCGGCACTTTTCTCCTGTCTGAGTTTCCTCTCCTCGGCCAAAGCACGTTCCAGCTCGTACTGGCACGTTTGAGCTTCGCGTTCCCTTCGCTGTGCCTCGTTTAATGCAGCTTTCAATTCCCTCTTATCCTCCAAATGCCTCTGACACTGCGCCTGCAATTCCGCCAACGAGTCCCGAACGAGCTGGAGTTCAGTGCTGACAGATAATCTCTCGTCCTTCAATTGATTCAACCTATATTCCAAATCATCGATGGCTGACTTGGCATTGTTTCGAGCCACCTGAAACAGATTTCGGTCGACGATTGTCGCTCAATTGTGCAGGGAAAATAACAACGTTTCTGTTCGTCGACGTATTCCTATGTACCTTGTATTCTTCCTGAAGCTGCGAGTATTGATCTCTCAGACGATCGTGGTCGCAGTGCGATCGTGCCAACTGTTCCTGCAAAGCTGCAGCTTGCGTTTCCAAAGTGTCCTTCTCTCGTCGAGCAGCATCCAAGAGTTCGTCAGCCTCGCTCTTGTTCTCCACCGGTCTTGACTGCTCCAATTCCTCGATCTTTGCTCGAGCATTTTCAAGAAGAGTCGCTAGCCTGCTTATTTCTATGTTACGATTTGCACCCTCTTGCCTGGCTTCCGCTAATTCTATGTCCAGCTGCTTTCGTTCGGCATTCGCGGCATCCACCGTGGATTCCAGCAAATGTACGCACTTGGTGAGACGTTCAGTTTCCGCGGCACTAACTTCGGCTGCTGCTCGCAGGGCTTTCAACTCCGAAGTTAATTCTTCCTGCTTCTGCAGCAGAGACTCTCGTTCTTCTTGAGCACTCTGTAATTTATCGATTACGAGATCTATTATCGATTATCCCTATATACTTCGTATACTCGTAATTCCAAAGGTACAGACTTTCAAAAGATCTACTAATTTTTGTTCCCTTTCGGTATTGTAACCCTTGGAGGATTCCTGAGGTTCCTCTTCCCTCAAAAGTAGTCCCTGTAAGGTGTCAACTTTGGAACGAGAATCTTCTAGCTTTTCGGTTTGCCTACAGAGAGATTCCAGAAGTACTCCCTTCTCTTCGGTCAGTCTTTCATTGTCGGCTTGCAGTTCGGTAAGCTGTGCCTGCGTAAAGGTCATTTGGATAAGGAGAAGCTCAAAGATCCTGGTTGTTTAATAACTATAATAACTAATAGGACGAACTTGTAGATCGCTCAATTCCTGAATTGTAGCTTGTAACTCCTCGTTCGTGGAATAATGCGTTTCTTCCATTTGCAAAATTCTATCCTGCAGACACGCGACCGAAACCTCGGACACGGAGCTGGAGGAATGCTTGTCCCAGTCCGGGGTGGTACATTGAGCATTGTCTTGGGACACGTTCGTAACAGCCGTGGTTCCTTCATCTTGGGGAATGGCAATAGAGGCAGGAGCAGAATTATGTAACCTCGACGCGTCCAAGAGCAACTGTTGTTTCTCAGAGTCCGACAGAGGGTAATGAGCTATATCTCGAAGTCCAGCACGAAGAGTTTCGTTCTCCTCCGTAAGACGTTCTAGCTCCAGGCTATGCTGCTCCTATTTGTTCACGGAAATAAAAGCTTCCAAGTTAGACATTTTTACGAAACGAAGATAGGGAAATTCTTACGCAAAACGTCTCTTATTGGAACTTCATTTTCTAACTGTAGTAGGTTATGTACATGAGACACAAACATTCGTAACACACGCTTACATAGGAGGACGCAGGCTAATGGGATTTTAATTGGTACAACGAAACTATGTCGAGAAACGTCATAAAATTATTGTCACGATATACTATGACGATGTACGAAAATCCCAATTCTTTTAGACAGAGAAAATATCTGTATTTAATGCTTAAACGGTAATTCAAAAAATAATCTGTCATCGTTCGAGGTTAGGTCCGCAAGCGCAACGGTGTTCGGTGCGTTGCCTCAAAAAGACGAAATTCCTGCGTGTAGACGATTCACCACGTACTGTAAGCAATTTGTAAAGTAACGTATCTCGTTTTGTTTACCGTGGATGACGAGAAAGAGCGTTTTTTCATATCGTTCGCTTCACAAGCCTCCTTGCTTCGTAAACATCCCCACGCTTTACGCCCTCTGGCTATGTTCAAATACGCGGGAGCTGTTGCCTAAGCATCGCAACAAAAAAAAAAGAAGAAAAACAATTCGCGTAATCTATTCGCAATAATTTCATGCACGCAGGTATTTCTCAGCTTCTATTCACGGTGCAACGATTAAATTCAGTCGAATGATGCATCGAGACAAACGTGAAACGAAAAGATTGCTCTGACCGTTACGCAATATCCGTTTCTCGCGCTGTCGGTGATCCGTGGCAAAAGAAAAAGGATCACCCACGTTCTCTGGGAATTGTCGTGTCGTGAATTGCGGACGATCTGTCAACGGAATGATCGCTCAATAGTCCCTCGTTTCTGCGTCCTCCTACGTGAATCGTGTTTGGTGAAAACCGCCCTCGACCGTCGTATCTTGCGCTTGTTTTCCTTGTAAGGTCGACTATGTTACGCTACCAGAGGCGGGTCAGGGTGGGAGGAGACGATTTACACGTGAGAAGGAAGGAACGAGGGAGCTGCGGATGAAAGAGGAGCAGAGGACGAGGTGGGAGTCGAAGAAGCCAAAGAAGAATAAGAAAAAGGAGAGAGAGAGAGAGAGAGAGAGAAGGAGGAGGGAATAAAAGCAAAAGACAGGAACGTCGAAACGCTACCTTGAGAGACGCGAGCTCGGCACGCAACTCGTGAAGATTCTGAGCTTCGCAGGAGGCCTCCCTTAGGTTTGCCTCGAGCCGCGTTCTTTCCTTGCGCAAAACTTCGATCTCGCGCTCTAGCTCCTGCATCCTGGAACCCTTGGCGGGTCCCTTGGGATGGTGAGCCTTAACGTTGCCCCTGGACGGCTCTTTCCCGAGGGAACTCCAGTTTCCTGCCGCCGAATTCTCGCTCTTCGCCTCGAGCGAGGAGGCGCTCGGTGCCTGACGTAGCGGAACCTGTTGCTGCTGCTGTTGCTGCTGCGGCTGCGTCGACTGCTGCTGACTTTGCTGTCCTCTGCGAAACAGCGATTTGAACTTCATCATGGTCGCTCGTCACGCTCCACTGGGCTCTTCACCAAAATACCAAATTCATCATTCTTTGTAGCGCGAGCATTACAACTTAAAACACAGCGTATCACTTCGTATCTCCTACGAATATCGCAAACTCATGGAAACTACAGAACTCTCTGTAAAGAGTGCACGCATCGGGGAGAAGTCCTTTTAAACTTCGAGTCCACATTGTTCCTCGAAATGCCACTGGGATACTGTTCCCCTTTAAAAATCGTAACGATGTCACCGAAGGTAAAGTTACACGAGGAGGGGATGTTCGGTCGTTTCTGCACCGTGTGACACGAGCCAAGAGAAGAATTCGAAGATTCGTGCAGAGACGCGACCTCGAGCCACTTTCCTCTCTGAGAATACAGAATGGTGATTTCGTTTCAGGGATTTTCAGATCCGCGGGATAAGTTCGAGATCGTTGGCAAGCTCCGAAGGAGGAAGAACGACTCGACGCGCAAGAACGAGCAGCAGTTCCACGTTGATTTGAGTCTCCGGCGGCCACTTGTTGCATCGACGAGGCGACCTGCACCGAACGAGCAACGTCTCCGCGAATATTCCTTCTCTCTTTCCGTCTCCGAGGAATTTGCTCGCATTCTCGTGCGACCAATTTGACGAACCGTAGAGGAAGAATCGAGACGCTTGGAGTTGGTCGCTGGAGAAACGAGACACCGAAGAGCCGTTCAAGCACATCGGTCGTTTCGCTGGCTCGTTAACGAGAGGGAGATACTTTCGTGGCTGGCGTGAAACCCGAGACCGCTTGGAAATCGTTGCTCTGTCATTCCGAGACGTCCCTTTTAATTCGTCTCCCGATCGACTCACGACGAAAAAGATTCGCGAACGTCCCGAGAAACTTGCAAAAGTCGATGCACTCTCCTCAACGGTGCATCGGGAACTGAATACGACGGACGGGAGTCGTGCCCCCTCCAGAATTCTTTGCCCCTACTCTACGGCAGAACGTACCGTCTTACTGGTCGTAGGACCACGAAGTTGAGAACGCATCTACGAGTCGTACTTTAAATTAAAGATATCGACGATATTCCTCAAGTCTTTCCAGGACCAATTCTAAGATTTCGTTCCGAAATCCGCCTCTCTCTTCGGCTCCTCGAGGGAGAGAGGGTGGGAGGAGAAACGGCCGAAGAAAAACACCCGCCCAAGTTCCGTGTTAAGTCTCAAATCGTTATCGACTCCCTGGAAACACGAGATATCGACGTACGACTTTTATCTCTCGGCTGCACCTCGAGCTCGCGATCTGGAGAACGCGTCGCGGCGGATTCGCACCTAGGAGGAATCCAGCGATCGTCGCTGGAGGAACTCGTAGATCGTCCGGACGACTTGAAAACGACGGAGGAAGCGTCGAGGAAGCAGCGGTACCTAGAAGGACGAACGGCCACTCCGAATCAGTGGCTGGAGTTAATTTTCGTGGAAGGAAAAGAGAGAAACTTGGAGAGCAAGAGAGATAATTGCCGGGACCCAGAGGCTGAAGACGCAGGCCGCGCCAGCTCTGGGAACGAGTACATACTTCTTTGAGGATGGTTAGGCGAGTACCGGGGTAAGGGGCGGGAAGCAGAAGCTGCTTAAGGAGGCCACGGAATCTGCAGACGTCTCACCGTCGACCAGTTTTCTCATACGGTCGACATATGGTATGTACCCGGTGGCCGAAACTTCTCCAGGATATACGGAGCCGAGAGGACGATCGTGGGCAACCCTTGACCTACGGGCTCGAATCAGCGAAAGTAATTGTACGGATGTACACGTTAAGATGAAAAACATAATGCGAGGATAATGGATATACGATACTTTCTATCGTCTCGATCCAACGACTCCGCTGCTCGAGCCGCGCTTGGAGAACGCTCGAATCGATAATGCGTTGGCTGTAACGAGATATAAGGAATTTTTGAGAGAAAAGAGGAGACACGAGATCGAATACATTTGACCGGTAACACCTAGATCTTACGGAGGATGCCGAGTAGGCCCATCTTCGAGAGACTACGTGTCGGAACTCCGTTCGCCAAACTGGGAACCGGTATGCAGTTGGCGTTTTTCCGTCGAGCCTGGCGGAAATACGACGCTCCGTGTCGAGCTCGGCGTCGTCCTCGTCATCGAAAATATCCTCGCGTATAAGACTCGAATGACTGAAACCGCAGAAAAGCACGTGCAAAAAAATACTGCTCGCGTTCTAAATATACGTATACGTATTTACGCGAGCGAAGGTACAACACGAGCGTTCGAATCGCGTTACCCCCTTGTTGGGTCCCATCGAATCGCCGCGAGGAAAAAAAAGAATTTGACTGTACGCGATCGACAGATAAAACTCCATAATGGAGCCATTGTACGAGGTGTTGCGAAAGGTCTACGTCCCGTTTTTCTCTCCTCGAGAGAAGTCTAGGCAAAGTTGCCGTCAGATCGGACCTGTTCGATTAATATTTGCACGCTGTAGCGAGGTAGACGCCGAGGAAATATCAATGGAGAACGTCTGCCGTAATTTCCACCGTCGACGCGTATCGATGCGCTTACTTGCACCCGATGAGCGTTATTCATACCTCGATTAATATTCCATGCGACATTCGATGCAACGAGACTCTCTCTCTCCCCCCGGAGTTAACTACGCACCGCAAACTCTCCTTGCGTTCTAAACGTTCTTTGAAAGATCCTATTCTATCTCTGTTCAGTTTAATACCTGAGAAAGAAGTGCCGTCGCAAAAACATCGAATAAACAAACAATAATAAGATCGACTGGATCGAGGAGATCGTAAAAACCGATCCGGCCATTTCCGACAATCGATAGCGCGGATAACTATCAAAATAGCCGTGCACGGCGTAAGGACACGGCAAATGAGATCAAGGCTGATACAAGATCGGAAACGTACTTTCCCTGCATCACCGTGACATCGAATATTCCAATCGATCTATCGCCGCTGCCACGAATCCGATCGTGAATCGGGTTTGCCGGTCGAGAGAACTCGCTCTCGAAGAGGCATCGTCTTTCATTCAACGCCGTGGACGCTCTTATCTCGCGAGAGAAGATATTCTTATCACCAGGTGTAGCCTACGCGAGCGACTATTTCCAAGTATCGCCAGTGATGTCATTCTGTCCGCGAACACCTCGCGGATAATTAACACTTAGCCGACCGATCGGGTAGATCTACCCTTTTCCAAACTAGTCGGTGGCCGACCGATCGGGTATTATTTTTGACCTGAGGAACGTTTCTTTCTCTATAGAGCTTCTTATTTCTATAGAGTACAACGTATAATAAAATGCACCAATTTCTGAAGTCTTTTATTGCCCATTATTACGGCTCTATGCAGAAAAATGCACGGTGGACAGCGTAGTTTGGCTTTCCGAGTGCGGTGGAAACTGTACAGGTCTCATTAGCGCGTGCGGTCGGCTAAGTGTTAACCTGGAGAATCAGTCCGAATTTTCTTTCGAGATCGTCGACCACCAGGAGTCTCCAGCCTCGACGAAGGTTTCGAAAGATTGGACGACGCGAAGACGGCAAAATTGCAAATTGCATCGAGGGCCGGTCTTTCGAGGGATGGACTCGAGTGAATTTGGAGCTGCAGCAAAGAAAAACGAGAGCGCGAGGAGTATTTTTGCCAAGCACGAACGCAAGATACGTACAATAAAAGACGGGGTACCGGCGTATTTGTTAGTCCGCAAACAGTCATTGTCGCGAGCATTTGTGCAAACACTAGAAAATACCATAATCGTGCGAAGAAAATCATATCGCGCGCCTCGATGCTCGTCTTATCTTTCCTCGTTGATTCGCGCCTCTCCCGACTAACAGTCAGAATCGAGTCAGGTAGCAAGGAATATCGTCGGAGCAGCGATGAAATTGCCCAACGATTTCCTTGCAGGTGCACGCGCACGTTTCGCTGATACTTTCGAAAGAAAAATTCTACCGTGCACGTGACGCCGAGGTGTACGACGACCGGACGGTTTTACTCGAGTTGCCGCAAATACGAAGAGAGGGAGAGACCCAGAGTGAGAGAGAGTGAGATACGCGAGACGAAAAGGGAAGCCAGAGAAGCTGAGAGACGGGGGGAAGTCGGCGACGTGCAGCTCGCCACCCATTGACTTTTGATTCACTGGGTATGTAGGTCGTTCGCCGTGGAGTCCGAGTGCCGCTCTCATTGTCAGAGTGGGTCGTCGGTTCGTCGAGCGGTCGCCACTTAAAACCCCGTAAGAATCGACGTGCTCTCGACCTCTCCGCCTTTTTGCCTCTCCTCTCTTTCCTCTCGCTCTCTCCTCGCCAAGCTCCAATTAAGTAACAAGAAGAGCAGACGTCGTCGACTCGCGGCTAAACGACGATACGCGGACCAACGGGTCGGTCTCTTTAGATTCGATCCGGAGAATCCTCCGATGAAGATTGCCCGGATAAAATTGTCGGTCACGACGCGCCAACGGGAGCTACGTCGAGAGAGATCTCTGGAACGACGATTTTAGCTTGGCTAACGAACCGGGATTATTCTCGTCGCTCGTCCTCGACGAGAGGCGACTCTTGGAGAGCCCTTCGAGCTCTCGACGCCCTCGGAGCCCGGAGGGGCCGGTACGGTTGAACTTAAGGTGGCGGAGCCGTTTCGAGAGCGCAGGAGGAAAAGGGGAGGCAAAAAAGGAACTGGTTTAAAGCGCGGTAGCACGGAGGTACAATTTGCCTCTTTAACCTGCAGAAATATTGCGCGCGAGAATCAACTGGTATCCCGATAATAAGAGAAAGTGACCCATGCTCTTAACGCGGCTACCCAGGCCGCGAGTTTCCACGTTTCGGCGAGCCGACGATCGATACGCGAGAAACCCAATTCGAGAGGGTTTCGCGCGCTTTTTTGGGGCGGCTCTTGGAGAACTTGGAAATCTCATCTCGGAGATGGGTCGAAAAGCTGCGTAGATGATGGGTACCATCGAGAAATCGTGGGGAAAGGAGCGTACGTGCGGGGTCAACGAACTTGTCCGCAACGAATACTCGCAGCCATGCATTTTCTTTTCTCTCCGACACCCTTTTTAAAAGGACTCGAGTGGCCACGAGGTCTTAACTCGATCGTTCGAGACTCACTTTAACCGTCCCTCCTCCGGCTTCTGCCTCTGCCTGATGGAGCGCTCGACTTTTCTGCCGGCCTGCCTTTTCGAGCTAAAAAGCGACGCAACCACGTCCCTTTTTCTTCCAGCGACGGCGGACGGTGGCCTTGGCTCCGGCTTCGATCTGAAATTTCCAAGGAGATTCATTCCATTTGGAGCTGCGACGACAAAAAGCCGAGGCGCGCCGAGGGAAAAAGGGTCGACGCAGAAATCGAAGAAACGTTTCGAAAGTAATCGGCGGGAAAGCGGGACGCCGTTGAACGCGGCGAAGGATCGCAATGCACCTCGGTGCTGTTTCTCAAACCGATATGCAAATGACTAATAAAAGATTACGCAACACGTAGGTGTGCTAACGTTCTCCACCGCGGACGTCGAGGGACGGCTTTCCAAGGACCATCTTGGCCGCAAAACTTGCCACTTTTTCGCGCCAATTTCGTCAATTTCCTATCCAACCTCGAAGGAGTCCTTCTCGTCTCCTTCGAGTTCTATCGACTCGAGGATAACCTCGGAGAACGGAGCGTTTCGCGGGAACCACGGCGAAATCAATTTCCGTATCGAGATGTCGATAAAACGTAGACATCGGCGACGATCGATCTTAAGTGGAACGTGGCCGGTCAGCCTTCCTCCTCCTCTTCTTCCTCGTCCTGCGAACGAAACGCGGGAGAAGGCAACGAAGAGACGGAGGAGAGGCAGATTCGACCGGCTCGACGTATCGAGAAGTTACGACATATACGTATCGAGGAGCAACGAGTCGATGAGGTCAGTTCGATCGCTGACCGCTGGTCAATGCCCTCCGCGGCTCGATCCATCTACCAGTAACGACCATCTCGCGATAATCGAGCTGATTTAGTTTCGTGCGATCTCGAAATTCGATAAAGAAAAGAAAAAAAAAATAAAATAAGAGGAAGGGGACACCCGGGTTTGAACCGGGGACCTCTCGATCTGCAGTCGAATGCTCTACCACTGAGCTATATCCCCGATGGGTGACTCTTCGCGGAAACAGACTTCTGACTCGCGCGACTGATCGATAAGACTCGATTCCGATTCTAATTCTATCCGCGCAGGAAGTCAAGGATAACGAAGGAGAGGTCAGAAGCGAACATAACGGAGGTAAACTCGAAATATTGTCTACCGGAATCGCAGCGGGACCAGTGAAACGCGCATGGAGCATTCGGTGTAGAAAGCAACGCCAATGTCCGCGACAGGTAGATAACGGAATTTCTGGAAAAATAATGGCACGACCGGTTTCTCGACGCGTGACAGACAAGGCAAGGCCTGTTAAGGCAACTCCATTACGATTACGGTAACGAGTCTGCCTTCGAGCAGCCGCGTTCGAACGTTTATCGCGCGTACCGGTAGCCAGTCGACGGGACGGCGAGAAACTGGCATAGCGTCGCCCTCTGCTACCGGCTCTTCGCGCTCCTCGGCGTTATCGGCCACCGTGGATAAGACAGAATTCTCCGAGACTCTTTTCCGCCAATTGTCTTCGGGCAACGATGAAAGGAAAACTGAATGGATAGCAAAGGTTTTGAAGACACCTTCCGAGGGCTCGTTTGCCACTCAAACCTCGTCGTAGCAGCGATGGAATTACAGCTTGTACCGTTGACAAACGACTTGCTGGGGCAATTTGCTTTCGTACTTGACGAAAGAACAATATTTGAGAGACGATGGAACGCCTTTCGCTCCACTAGCTGGCTTCGCGAAGAATATTTAGAGGCAAAAGTCTTTGCGCGCAATGTACTCCAAACTTCCCGCTGGAACTTGCCCGGCTTGTGACTCGATTTCGAAGGTGGCAAACTTTGCAATCCGTTCAGCTTATCCTTCCGCCTTCGGCGTAACTTCCTTCGTTAAAAAGTAGCTTCTCCGATCGAGATTCTCGAACGCGCCGAAGCGTACGGCGGAGAAAACGAAAGCGAATCTCTATCTGTTATCTTCGGCTTTCACCTCGATCCACGATACGGCTGGAAAGCCATCGTTGGCGAGGATTTCGCGAATTAGAGCCGAAAGTAGTTGCGGAATACTTACTGGGTCTTCGTGGACTTGTTCGCGATCGGCACAGTGGTCCCCGTTGGCCGTTTAAACGGTGCCCGCCCTCCCGTACCCACGGACATTCCGCTCCGAGCCTGCACAGAAACGAAATATCCGTTAACGGAGGCAACAAAGAGAGATCGAGACGAGCGCACAGATATCCATCATCGATCGTAATCCGTTGGAGCGTCGCGAGGGGAACGCGGGCGTGAATTCTTCGGAGTCGATGGAAACAGGTGCAGCACCGAAACCGCATATGTGTCACGATCCTTGAGGAGATATCTTCTCTTACGGACGAATTCGATATCTCGTTGGTGTAGATGGACATTAACGAGGTTCGCGCGCAACGATACGTTCGCGATGCACGCGAGCCTGCTAGACGAGTAAACGCAAAATAATGATATTAATAGAAGCCGAAGGACGGCGCTCGTAGAACGGGACCAAAGCTGGTAAGTGCATATCCGAAATAATGCGCAGAAATGACGAATTCATCGGCCGTCGAGCTAGAAATATCCAGGCAAGGGCAAAAGCGAGCTCCTCCTCGACTCGGACTTTATTCGATCAGATTACCGAGTTTCCTCCTAGAGCGTCCAAAAACTGTCGAAGCATCGCTCTTGTCCCGACGACTTCCTGGTCGATTCTTTCACCAATTCCTTCCTCGTTTCTCA
This sequence comes from Cerceris rybyensis, assembly GCA_910591515.1. NCBI lineage: Eukaryota > Metazoa > Arthropoda > Insecta > Hymenoptera > Crabronidae > Cerceris > Cerceris rybyensis. Next base: position 1,074,389 of record OU342802.1, read on the forward strand.
GGCCGATCGAGAAGCGACGATCATGCTGGAAGCGTCGGTGGAACGAGTCGAATTTTCAGCAACGATTTATCACGCGCGACTTTCACCGAACTCTCCCGTACATCGTACACACGGTTCTTCCTCGAGGATTTCGCGAAGACTTCGCCGAGACGGGAGGCCAGACAGCTATTTTATACGTTGGCTGCACGATTTCACGATTTTCCCTGGCACTGCAACTCCCGACGATGCGCGAAGATCGACGGAGTCTCTGACTGGCGAGATAAGAATTACTCGCGATAAGTCGAGGGATATCTTACAGATACTCACGAGTTCTGTCCTATCGAAAAATGCCTACTCGCAGGTACGTCGAGATAATGCCTATCCGATCGACAGATCCCTCCGGCTTGCCTCTACGTCCGCATGGATCGAGCTACCAAAGGAACCGAGCACATTCTGCTCGTGTCCGGTGAAAAAAAAAAAGAGAAAGAAAGGGAAGAAAAGGAGAAAAAAAGATGAGAAAAAAACAAGGAGAAAGAAAAAAAAAGCGAGGAAGACGGAGAAAGAGCGAGCGCACGCGAGCTGGCAAAACCGGCGAGATCCAGCAGGATTTCGAGTCGCGAATACACCGGAGGACTTCGATCGGAAGGCTATACGTCCGTATACGTAGCTGTAAAGGTTCATCGAACCTTGCCGCACGTACGGGTTCTCGGCCAATAATAAAGATGCACGCCCGGTACGTAACTACGCTCTGTACATACATACGTAAGCGAGTACTACCCTGCACCCGTGTCTGCTCGCTGCAAGATACTCTCCTCGAGTATACATATACACTCGGCTCGCATGCGCGCGATCTTGTATTACATTTACCCGAGTATACCCACTTACGCGCGTATTCTCACGCAAGGTACACGCACGAGAGAGTCGAAGGTAGGAGAACCAGCGTCATTGATATTTCTTCGCAGCGTAGCTCGACGAGCGAGTACGCGCGCAACTACGAGCTAGGACGAGAGAAAAAAAAAATAGCAAAGATCTCGACGTCGAAGACGAACGTAAACGAAACAGCCGTCCACCTAGGGCGAGGTACGTCGCGTTTCCTCGTAGGAGAATTGAAATTCCTACGAAATTGATCGTCCAACGAGCCACGAGGTTGCGAGCGTTCCCGAGGAATTAGTCGGGCTTACATAATCGATTCTCGCGATCGTCGACCCGCTCTCGTTTCGCGAAACTCCGAGACCGTTTCCGGGTACTCGAGCGGTGAAAAACTTGCGATAGTTTCTCGAAGAGTCCTCGATGGAGGGAAGACACTTCGTCGAACGTTTTTCATTTCTCGCCGCAGGGTGTGGCGGCGATAGGACTTTTTCCACGGCCTACACTTTGTCAGCGGGATCAACGGCTCCCAAGGCACCTCCAGGGCCCGTTGCTTCGCTCCGCGTTGCGAGAAACGTTAACGGCAGATCGCGTTAGAACCTGACACGCTGAGCGTTAGAACCGGTCGATCGGCTCACACCTACGAAACCCTCGGCCAGGTTTCGCGATTCCATGGATCGTCCGGCAACCTTCTTCCATCGAAGATAGCCTATCTTCGCTCGAACGGCCGCGAAATTGCCGCCAAACATGTGCGCGCTCGTCTTCCCACCTCGAGAGGAACGCGTATCGTCGAGGGGGTCGCCGGTTCACGCGGGAAACGCGAAACTTGTCCTCGCACCTGCACATAGGTATCCAATTTTCTGCTCCGGTCGTCTGGGTCCCTCTAAGCTCGAGCTCGATCGGTAGATCGCGAATCAACGCAAGGAGGATACTTTGAACGCGCGGAAAGAGGAGCGGAAACGCGTGAATCGAACCGATCCGGGCGATTCGGCAGTTCAATGCGAACTGACTGCGTCCATGCCATTCCATTGCGCACCATTCCATTCCATTCCATCTTATTCCGTAAGTGACCTCTCTCACCGTGACTCCCTCCCGCAGTCGTTCCCTTCGCTCTCCATCGTTCGCTCTTTCGTCGTGTCGCTGCACTCGGAACAAACGCCACGGATCTCTATCTCTTCCCTGCGTTTCTCCGCCAATTAGTTCCTCGAGATAGCGCGAGACGATCGGTCGCGAGAAGATCGATGGTTCGATAGTCCTCGACGGTATTCGGTCCTCCTCGAGCGAGAGGATCGTGAGATCTTCGCGAAAATGAAGACCAAAGTGCCTCTCGACTCGTTGGCGCCTCGACCTTGCTCCGTGCGAAGTGGGTGACCTTCTGACCTAATCGCCGCTAATTTCATTTGGCCGGTTTCATTCGGTGGGATTAGGTAACGCGCGAATCCCCGCGGCCGCGGACGATCGACTGCGTCGTATCTCCACGTACACCTATTCGAGAGTCGCAAGGAGCTCCTGTCGCGCTCCAAATACCTGTTCGGCTCTACCCACCTGGCATGATTATGGCTCGTGTCGTCCCACGTAAATCTAGCCATGGATCGTGACGGGGGAAGCTCGCGTTAACGTCGTGAGAATCCATTTTTCCCCTCGTTGCCTTCTTCCGGCTGTCCTCGATCGGAACTACCTCAACATGCGGATCGATTTGACCTCTTCCTTCGATCTCACCTGAAAAGAGACGGCGGATTAACAAAATCGCGGGCACCACGTCGTCTCGATGACTCGAGGAATTATCCGGAGAGCAGGGTTCGTCCGTTGGACCGATCGAATTCATTTACGATGGAGAACGTCGAGCTGGAGAACGCCAAATTGGAGAACGTGCGTCTCGCGATCGAATCTTCCGCGTTTCGCGCGAAATCGAGCAGATATCGATATTCGCCGATAGAATCGCGACTCGAGTAGCTCCGATTGTAGCGATGAATTTTTCGAAGCTCCACGAAATTCGGCGCGAGAAACGATCGGGTTTTACTTACGCGGACGTCGATCGAAAGGACATCGACGAGACGAATAGTGGAAGTAGTGAAAATTTTGCTATCACTATCGCCGCAAGGTTCCGACGAACGGTGCAGATAGAGCTGGACGAATGCGGAACTGCATGCGTCGCGAACGACAGCCCGCGCAAGACTGCCGAGCAATGACGATGCATCGTCTTCGGCATTCGGGTTGGATGGGCAAGATGGATGGATGGATGGATGGATGGATAGATGGATGGATGCACGAGCCAACGGCGCATCCACTGATCACCCGAAACGTCGATATCTTCGTCACGTGACGAGAAAATTAGATACAAACGAATTTCAGACGATAATTGCCGGCAACCTGGTTCAGCAATTGTTCCTTCAATTGGATAAACTTGCTCCAGTTCTGTACAAGCGTTGTCCAGCCCACGAGAAACGTCTAATCTTTGCGAGTCAGCGCGTCTACGAATTTACCTTTTAAATTCAAAAGGACCGCGTTCCCGTCTCTCAATACTCACCCCGATCGAAGCCGCCTTCGACGATGGAAGACGACTCAAAGTCTCCCCGGGGTCGTCCCAGACCTTGTCAGTGACCCGAAAATCGCTGTTTTCGCAAAGTGCGATTCTCAGGTACGCCAACGAACGGCGCGACGGCTTATGGCGAACGGAGAACAGCGAGCAGCGCGCAACGAAGACTATATTTCGCGCGCGACTTTTCCTGCCAAACTAGAGCGGTGCATTCTAAAGATAGGTCGTCGCAGGCAGGAATGGGTGTGCATACCTATATGCTACCGGCGCAGGGGACAAGGGCGACCTTGGCCTTACAAGTTTATATAACGAGGAAGCGCGCGAATCGCGAGCTCAGTCGCGTCCGCCTCGTTTCGAATCACCGATGCGAAACACGGAGATGTAAGCTTGCGAAAACCGATGCTTCCGGGTGCGCAGAGTCTCTCGGAGTAGTCGCGTGTTCTCGCCTGAAACAAATCGACTAAATAAATCGAAGCAATATTCTCGTTTCGCAGGTTTCAGCGACGTTAATGAATCGATAGGTGATATTCGGTGAGAGAATAACATTTGCATTCTAATCGAATCGAGCGGAATCTACGATTACACGTTCAACTGTATATACTAACGGTAATTGTTGCACCGGATAGCTTTTTTTGCACTTGCCCTTGGCTGCTGTAACGTTAAACGTTGGAAAATTTCAGCGGAAAAATGAAGAATCTCGTGGGAAACTACGAGGAAGGCGGAAGTTGAAAAAAAAACGTTCCTGGTTTCGTTCGAGCTGGAGGGATCTATCGTCGTCTCACAACGAGAGGAAATCTGCATAGAGAAACAGAGAGAAACTTGTGAGAACGTAATCACGGTGAGTGCTGCCAAGTGCAATTTTCAACGTTGCGAGGGTGGATGGAGGTTTTTACGTGAAAATTTCCTATTGCTGCTTCCTAGAAACATCAATTAACGCGATGGACGCAAGGACACGATCCAATTACATTTTCTCCTTGTAATAGAAAAAAATCGAAGCTTCCTCGCATGCTTGCAGGTAATGCAAGAGGAGAGATAAAGTCGAGGAAAGAGAGACGATGTATCCGATTTTAGTTTGGGCGTTGGTCGCCCTAATTGGTCGTGTGGACTGTAAATGCAGCCTAGCACCGATCGTGGATGACGAACGGTCGATCGCCTACGCTTGCATCCACGGCGACCTGAACGACCTCGGCGAGATACCCAGCGAGACCGAGTGGATCGAATTTTCGGTCTCGCGATTCAACGTTATACCGGACAATGCTTTTTCGCGATTCCCCAATCTTCGTCGATTGTCCTTCTACAATTGCCACGTGAACGTTATCGCACCGAACGCATTCGCCGGCTTGCATCGCCTAGAGTGGCTGATACTTCACGGTACCAGGATCCAAGTCGTTCAGTCCGCGTGGTTCCGTCATCTGCCAAATTTGAGGAAGTTAATCTTCGACAGGTATGATTCTAAACGTCGTGAGAATCCACGGATAGCTTCATCGAGCTATCAAATATCGCTAACGCGCAATATGTATTCGCGATCGTGGATGCACGCTTTGAGAGCTTCGAAATGCTCGACTAGAATTCGTGGAGGCCAGAGGCAAGGTCGAAAACGCAACGGTTACATAAAACGATTGCTCGATCGCGCGCACTCTCTGCGCATGTCGACGAACTGCAAATCGCGGGAGAATTCGAAACGTGACGTCATGTTGCACGTTCTCGCGGAAAATTCTAAGAAAAGCAGGCCACCGTGGGCCGAGATTTGCATATCGGCCGCGGAAGCATAGCTGTTTCCTTCTTGGAGGATGTCTGGATACCATTAACATCCACGGCGATTCGACGTGCACGTTTTATCGAGACGATTACGTAAAGACGATAATAATCGATGCGTCTCGGATCATCGGAGAGCTATTAATCGACAAGGTTGACGGTTTTTGCCACTATTTCAGATGTGGTCTGGTACACGTCGAGACGGATGCTTTCCGGATGATACCGAGACTCGAAACGTTGAGTTTGCGGGATAATGATCTGGATTGTCTACCTACCGAGGAATTGGCGTATCTGCGAATACTCAAGAGGGCACGAATCGACGGAAATCCGTGGATCTGCGAGTGTCGTCGAAGGATGGACAGGTTTTTCAGGGATCGCTCCATAGTGCAGGAGGTCGAGTGTATGAGGGAGATCGACGCCTGCAAGAATGTTCAATGCATGACGCAAATTGGAATACCCGTATTTCCTCTGTCCTCCGCGGTGCAACGATGGAAAACTTATGAGAGGGTAAGCGCGAAAAGATTTCATTTGACGTACCTTGCACGAAACGGACTTGACTTTGTTCTAGGACAAAATGGCGACGCCGGGGAACGAGTTTCAAACAAGCGTTTTGGATTCGCTGGACAGGCTTCCCGACAAAACTACTTGGATAGAGATCACCGGCTTGACGATACACACACTACCGAAGTACGCGTTCTTCCGTTTTGGGAATAGTCTTCGAAATTTGGAGCTAAATAACTGCTCCATTTCGACGATCGAGAGCGGAGCTTTCGCGGGCTTGCACAGACTAGAGCGACTCTCATTGGTCGGAAACCAACTTCCGGTAGTTGGCGCTGATTGGTTCAGAGATCTCCTAGCCGTGCGCCTATTGGTCCTTCGATGGAACGATATCGAGAGTTTCGAAAGAACCGCGCTTTCGAATTTGGCCCATAGCTTGCGTCAATTAGATTTAAGAAATAATCGGTTACGCTGCCTGGACCTTGAGGAGCTTGGCCAATTGAGACACTTGGAGAGGCTAGAATTGACTGGGAATCCATGGACGTGCTCCTGTCGAAGGAATCTTCAGAGTGTTCTTACCAAAAACAACGTCGGATTTGAAATTGGCGCCGGTCGGTGTATCGAGAACGAGAGCGATATAGTTCCGGAAGTGACCGGCGAGGGACGCCACCAACAGGTACGCCGTTCCTCTCGCTTCCCATTGGTCCAATTTGAAATTGTTCGTTAGAAGTCAGCGAAGATGGATCGCGAGAAGTCGTTTGAAGTTCAGTGTCCTTTTTTTGCATCCAGACCGTCGACGAAGGTGGCCCCGCCGTTGGAAAGGTGCACTGGACGTCCTTCGAGGAAACGATGAAGCAAACAAACGTGACGATCGTCCGGCCGCCGATGCCGACACCGAGCACGCAGATCAGCATCCAGACTCCACGTCCTCCTCTCTACCAAGGTACTTGCCGGCAAGAGAATATGCATAGTACAAGACCGGCCTACGCCTGCATCGGCATCGGTTCTCTCGAGGAATTAAACGCAATTCCTCCGACCGCGCATTCCATTCGTATCATACTCTCGAACGTTAAAAAGATTCCGTCGAAGACTTTTGCGCGTTTCAACGGCTACTTGTCGAGACTCGAGCTTCGCGATTGCGGCATCGAAAAGATCGAATATGAAGCGTTCTCCGGTCTCTACAACCTGCAGTATCTCTCCCTCCGCAACAATCAACTAGACTCCATCACCTCCGACGAGATTCAGGGTCTATCGAATCTACGACACTTGGATCTCTCTCGGAATCAGATTTATAGAATCACGAATGACGCTTTTGACGCATTACCCTATCTAACCGGTCTCGACATATCGGAAAATCTCATGAATTGCGTCGGCGTCGAACACATGGCCAACCGGTTACGCCATCTAACGACGCTCAAGGTAACCAACAACCCTTGGAGCTGCCTCTGCGGTACCAAACTCGCCGAATTCCTCGCCTCTCGACGAATTCCGTACGACAGGAACACCCTGGTGCATACCAGCGGGGAATGCCACGATGTTCCTGGCTCTATCGTCTCGACGACGGAAGGAACCACCGTCGTCTCGACTCCGTCCACCGTCCCAACGACCAGCGAGGTCGTCGAGACGGTCATGGGTACCTGTACGTCCTACGACGACGATATCGGAATCCGGTATCGTTGCACCGGTGGCAACCTCTTGCTCCTGGAGACGATACCGTCCGACGTCGTTCGCATCGAGTTCCAGGAGGGACATCTGCCTCATCTTCCTCCTGGCGCTTTCTCTAGATTCGTTCATTTACGAGAACTCGTTATAAGGAATTCAGGCCTCACGATCGTAGATCGTGGTGCCTTCGAGGGTCTCGAGAAGCTGGAGAACCTGACGATCCAGGACAACCCTCTGGAGTCCGTCGGATCCTCCTGGTTCGCCAGTAATAATCTAGAGAGACTCGACCTTCGCGGTAATTCCATCAAGTACATCGCTCCCGGTGCGTTTCAGCGACTTCATCGTTTGGCCTACTTGAACCTCGAGGGTAACGATCTCAAGTGCATCTTCACCAGCGACCTGAACGACATGCCCGAAGTCTACGTCGTCGAGTTCTCCGGAAACCCTTTGAAATGGAGGTGCAGACTCGAGCTGGAGCAGTTTCTCGAGGCGCGAAAAATCAAATTTGTGCGAGTCGAGAACTCCTGCGAGGGGAAGAAATTGGTGAGAAATCTTCTCCTTCAGAATAAGACGGAAGGCGATTTCAGTTGTCCGTCCGATTGTTCAGCGGCCGCTGAGATCGGCCGTTTCGTATTTCTTTTTGTTGCGGCTTTGCCCCTGTTCGTGTGGGCACTTTAGCCGCGGCGTCGATCGATACTTAATTTTATCTGCAATGTGTTCACTTGTCGCAAAACAGTTTTTCGAACTGTCGACGCTAATCTTTCCGCGAACTAAACGTCCGCAACTTTAGCCTAGACGCAGCTCGACGATTGAAACTGAAGCCTGCACACAGTTTGTTATTAGGGCTTAACGATCGCGATGATTAACAGTACAAAGATACGTATTCGTTCGTGCCATAAAACGCGCGCGTAATTAGTACCTGCTTAGATTAAACAATTAGCATTACTTAGTAGCACACTTTCGCAAACGTCTACCAAAGAATTATCTTAGAATGAACCGTCCTTCGACTCCTTCGTCGTTCAGAAAATTATATCAAACGATAGTATTGCGATGCGAACGGAGCTATTGTTATTAGCTATGCAACTTCACCCTGCTACAGTTGATGGGTGAATCAATTTTTAACAGATGCGATTAATTCACTAGGTGGCCGAATAAATGACGACTTATCCAGGTCGGCTTAATTGCCTGTCGTTTCATTGAGCGATCACCCAGCTCCTGTACGAACCAGAAACTTGTCTTCATCCCTACGTCCAGCCGATCCTCTCTGAGCGCAAAACTACCCCCTGTTATGACGAAAAAGGGGATGAATCTTCACTGCCCGGCTAGCTCAGTCGGTAGAGCATGGGACTCTTAATCTCAGGGTCGTGGGTTCGAGCCCCACGTTGGGCGAGTGCACTTCTTTTGCATAATTTTTTGTGCAAAACTGAAAGCGAAGGCTATTCTTTTGCGTAAATTACATGGCAAAAGAATACTCGAGTCCGTTGAGACAGCACTTTAAATATATGCTGCCTCAACGCCTACTCGGTCAGACTATCAGCTTTATCCGCAACGTTTGGAATACCTACCACCGTTTTCTTGAGTTGCAGAACTGCAACGAGGATAGTTTAACAAAATGCATAGGCAAAAAATGCGATTCTACTAGCAGAACGTGGTTTCGATCCACGGACCTCTGGGTTATGGGCCCAGCACGCTTCCACTGCGCCACTCTGCTTGTTGATTCGCTTTTACCCCCAATATGTCAAGAATACTAGATGATATTTTTATCAATCATCAATAGAAAGAACCTCTTTCCGTATAGTTTGTATTATTTTTGAAAAAAACGACGGCAAATATCAAGCAATTGGGCGAGAAAATCAATACTCCGCGTGCCACTTCTGCAGGCAGCTTAGCGACCTATGGTATTGCACCATCGGTAAGGTGTTCCAAATATATTTGGAAAAAATTCTGCCACATTGGCAAAATCGACAAAGTACATTGCCTCAACTTCACACTCTTTTGCGAGTCTTTTACAATGAGCAATTACAGCAAAGTGCAAACTTGCAAATACTTTCTGGCGACCTAATAAACGAAGTCGAATCTCCGTCAGCGGTGCTGCGTATTTTGATGCGTGAGCAATTTCAAAATTTGCATTCCACGAACCCGCGCACGCTGACGGACACGTCCAGAAATCTCTTTAAAAGCTGAAGAATTGCGAATCGATCGTCAAACCAACTTGTAAATCAAACCGTTCAACAGTGTTCATCGAGCTATACCATGCGTTTATATCTGTGCTTCGCGCTCGTCGTCCTGTGCGTCAGCCTGATAGAGGCTGGACCAGCACCGAAAATCGAGGAAAACAAGACTCTACAAGAAACCGAGAAGTTGGAAAAGACCGACCTGAAGATCGAGGATTCCAATGAGGAAAAAGAAAGAGCCAAAAAATCCACGGCTACCTTCTGCGTTAATCTGAAGCCAGGATCGACCGACCCGAATCAAATCTCGTGCAAGGATCAGCAAGCCATACCGTCCGTCGAGTCCTCTCAAGCGAATCTTCGGAAAACGAGGGCTCCAAACAGTCAACCGTCCTCCTCGTCATCCTCTGACGAGAAGAACGTTGAATCGCAACCAATTCCTCAGTTATCCAGCGCCGGTGGCTTAACTGTGCCAGTATCTTTGCCGATAAGTCAGAAGCAGAGCGGACAACTCGTTGCTCAACCGGTTCTTCCACCGGGACTGGGAATAATTCCGCAACACGGAGAACTTAGATCAGCTCTGGATGATATGGACCTTTCCTACCTAACGCGCAACTCCTTTGGACCCATTCTACCTGGAGCGTATCCCTCGATTCCCCTTCAATCACCGTATTACCCGTACACTATCGCCTCGCAACCGAGAATGGTTTTGTCGGAATTGAAGCACCCTCACCCCATGAGCATCATCGAAATACCCGATTGGCATCAGCATCATAATCATCATCATAGTTGCGCCCATGGCGAAAATGACTTCGATCATTCGTCCTACCACCAAAAACCGTGTGCAGACGTATCCGACCCCTTCGCTGAGCCAGACAGCTCGGCAGAGTCTTTGCTGAGAACTCATCACATTCATCATGAACATATCATAACGAAACCGTCATCGTGCTGTCACGAACCTTCTGTAGTGTATCACTGTGAACCACACACTGTATTACGAGACGCTGATGTAAGTAGAGAATAAGATCTCCTTAAGGTCGCAAAAGCCTCAAAACTATTATCTTTAACTACTTTTCTTTGTAGGCTGAACCAGAACCAACGCCAGGACCTTCGCCTAAAACGTCCAACACCATCGTCAATCTAAACACCCCAGTCGTGTCTCACCATGGCCATCCCAAGCCATACATCCACGGTGTCGACGTTGGATACCCTTACGTTTACAGACCACATCCTCACGGCTACATTCCTGCAGGACTTACCATCAATGCGTACCACCCACACGCTCACGTACTACCCTTCCGATCTGCGATCTTGCCAGGAGGTCAATTAACGCCGGAATTTCTTCATAAGAGAACGAAAAACTTTGCAACTGGTCCCACCGACGGTAGTTCTACCTCAAAGAGCGAAAAGAGCAAAAACAGCGAGGCCGTCGCGGCGAAGAAAGATAAATGAACTGTCTCAAAGATCTTCGAAGGAAGGTAAATGTAGGACGTGGGAGAGACTTGTCGTACTTTTTATTTTTGTACTTGTCGATGCGTTAGCTCGCAGAGCATGTAGATTTAAGAAATAAAATAATTTCGCTTAAAGATTTTTACATGATACTTTTTTACCGGAAAAACACTTCTCATTTTCGAGTATATCCTTGAGCGGTACTCCTTCCAAATACTCCAATACCATAGATATACTCAATGGTACCCACGAGCAAGTGCACGAAGCTTCGCTCTGGGTCCTTGATACTTCCTCCTCACCTTGTTTTTGACCTGCGATTAAAATATTAAACCGAGAATTTACAACGCTCGGGGAAAGTTTAACGGAATAACTTTCTACCTGCAATAGCTTTTAAATCCTCCTCTAACGTGTCTTCGTTCATTCTGACCCAACGCTCGATATTTGCGCAAGTTTGCGAACTTAAATGGGACAGAATTGGAGAAATCTTTTTCATAAACTCGTCTTTGCTATCAACTGTTGTCGGGAAAGATAAATCGCTGCTGCTTTCATCTATCTTGCATTTACAGCACTCGCAATTGTCCGGATGATCTGGGTCTCTGCACAGCTCGTCGTAATTAAGTTCTGAATAGATCATTATCATTAGAATAGGGACAGATATCTTCGAATAATTCACGAATTACGTTATTACCGTCGCAGGTCAAACAGTAGCAACACCTGCAATCCTTTGAATGTTTGCCAATCATTTCCGATATCGTTGCTGTGCTCGGCTGAGATAATTATTCGTTTAATTATTGTCATGATTTCAAATAACTAGTCACTATAGATACATGTACCTTGAACACCTTAATTTCACTAGTTTGACTATACACGTATTTGTGGTACTTCCTTTTAGAGTAAACCTTAATCGGAAGAACAATCGGCGGAGTCGTGAAGAGAGTGTATGGAATATCCTGATACCGTTCTCTCCAAGAATCGCCTTGATATCTAGCGAGATACCATCTATGATCGACCCTGTATGGCTTAACATCGACACCTTCCTGCGTCAGAACTCGAGACACTAACATACGCTTAACAACCTACGATATGTTTCATCAGAGAACGTGAGAAATCTTTGCAAGCAATCATTTGTACGTTAATACCTTAGCGGAAGGATGGCCCATGCGATTTCCGAATATTTTTAACCCACGCAAAACCGGCGACTTTTTTAGCGAATTCAAAATATCCAAGATTCCATCGTCGGCTACTCTGTTGTAGGATATATCCAGAAACAGAAGCTTGGAGAACGGTAGAGCGAAGCTGAGAGCTCTGAAAACGAGAATTTTGAACATTCTGCACGATCCTGATATCGCGAATAATTGCACCTTGCACCGGTATCTGTTATAATGTTTGCGGAAAGAAGAAGAGTCCTAAGAGCGGGTCTCTTGGACAACCAATCGGCGACATAATCTATTCCATGGTCTCCTATGTTATTGTTACCAAGATCCAGCACTTGCAGTGTCTCATTATATTTCCCGTTCGACATCATAACTTCGATATCGTGGCAACAGAAGCCGTATTTCTGCAAGTGTAGCTCCAACAGGCAAGTATTTTTCTATTTTGAGACGAAGCAATTGAAATTGTATCGAGGAAAAAGGATAAATTACGTGGGAGAATGTACTTTGAGCATGTGACCGATAACGCTGGCAAAATGTTCCGAATCGAAATAATGCATACAACCAGGAAGTGGCCGACTGATGTCCAAGACTCTCAGAGCATCGTTATGAGAATCTTGATCAGAACTTAGAACCATTGGAAAGTATATTAAACTCGAACCTGTTTGATCGACTTGTGCCGCGTCTAAGCACAGGATGCTCGTATTTTTAAGCAAAAACAGTGCCAATTTCTTGGAGCCCTGAAAGTATCTTTGTCAGGAGATTAAGCAGGAAAATAATGGAAGGTAAAAGTTCACCTCGACGCCCAATTTGTTTCCTTTTAATCGGAGATCTCTAATTTTTAATTCCTCCCCTCTTTCTAACATGTAGTTTACTCCACTTTCGGTTATATCGTTATTCCGAATATTTAACTCGTGAATATTTTGGTAGAGCTAATGTAAAATTAATTGATTAAAGTAAATGCACGAGTTTGAAGCTTATTATCTTTGTCTGTCGTCTTACGATCGAATGATCGAGCAAACTCTTAAATCCACCATCCGTAATGTCATTATGCGCTAAATTAATGTTGGTAACGTCTTGATTCTTTTGAAGGAATATCAGGAGGGCAGGGATATCCGTATCTTGCAGTGACCTTCTGTATTTTGTCGTGGAAAAACAGAAAGAATTCGAATAATTCATGGAAAATCGCCTAGCAAATATTATCCGTATTTAAATATCCTGACCTTAGCTTTTGATTTATGACACTGCCAGGCATGTTAAGTCTCTTCGTTGCCGAGCAATATTTTTCGCAATGGCACTTGAAAAAGTGCTGACTTGGAATTCGATTAAACGATAGCTTTAAATCTCGTATAATAGTTTCGGCATCATTTTTTCGCAAACCGGAGCAGGCTATCTCTCGCGATTTCATAATTGCGTTTACCCTTTAATTTTATACCCTGGAAAGTATTGACTAAATTATGGAACACTTCAAGTGTCTCGATAAAGACGAAGCTACATTCGCAACGAACGTATTTTCTGCGCCAAAAAAATATACAAAAACGTTTTGTCGCAATAAACAATGTTCGAAGATATTATCCCTAAAAAGGAGGAGCCAGAGTTTCTAGAATTGGAAGAGATATTCGAGGGTAAAATTTAGAGACAGCAATGATCGCTGAAATTATTAATAAACATTTCTATTATTGAGGCAGCATACTGTAAAATGGATCCAATTTCTTACGAACAAAATTTGAAACTCATACCGTTGTCTCAAAGCGACAAATGGCTAATATCTGCACGTATACTTGACATGGTTACTCTTACAACAACCGACACGGGATTGGCGTTTTTTAAGCTTCGAAAAAGAGCTATTTCCTACGATGAATATTTGATGTATTTAAAAGATTTGGCGGACTCGAAGAATCTTAATTTGGAGGAAATGAAATTGAAGATGCGTCGATCTGGCAAACCGAAGCGCGAGGAAGAGATACCTAGAATTAAATAAAATATATCTTGTCGATTGCTACTAACCTGGGCGATTTTCATTCATCTGGTATCATTCAGTCATTGTCATATGGAGTTGCTATATACAAGCTTTATTTTTCAAATAATGACATACAGAATTTTCAATTCTGTTAACGATATTTACAGTTATTCCACTGATTTTGCCATAAATGGACGATTAAGTAAATTCGACCAAAAGTTATATTTATAATAGGTTTATCACACAAACGTCAGACCGATCGTCCTCTTAAACTTAATAATAAATGGAAGGACAAGGCGTTTGAAACACAAAAGAGGTCGGACAACACTTGTGTAATTATCAACGCTCAATTGCCCAACCAATTCTCATAAAGTAATTTCAATCAACGTTCATAATTACTCCGTGATCGGTAATCACTCTTTTGTGTTTTCCAAAGTATCAAAAATAAATTAAGGGAAAAATAAAAGTAACAAGAATGACAAATTGTAAGGTTGATTATACAAAAATATTACAACGGATAGTACACCGTTGAATCTGAATTGAATTGAATATGTTAACGGAAAGCTGCTTTAACTATTTCATAAACAGTAATCATTATCTGCTCGATTTCCACCTGTCTTTTTAAAGGAGATATGCTGTAAATATTTACTAAAAAAGAAACCGCATTATACATTTCTCTGTATCCATTTTAAAGCGTTTCTAACATTTCCAAGCGTAACTCTACCAAGAAAACTAGCTATCAGCTGATACTCCGGCATTGTTCGTCTTCCACAAGATCTAGTGGACATAGATCTGTGATACGAATTGTACCGAACGATTTCCTCCTCGCACAGAGTCGGCGGCTGAGGTAGAATCGTGTTGCGACCTTCGCAGAGGACTTTTGTTGTTAAACACAAAAGCCACTGCATGATCTGCAAAAACATTAGAACAGAGACATTGATTATCTGTAAACGTATTAGATATTTGAATTCAGCTAAGCGTATGACCTCATTGCTCGATGGTAATTTCGCATCGGTCCGGAGCCAAGCACTAGGAGCCCATAAGTATAACTGTATTATCGTCGCGGCTACTTCTGTGTTAAGTCTCTACAATGAGAATAATTCCTGTTAAATCAAAATTATTAAGGGCAAACTGACCAACGATCACTGTTTCTATACCTTGTACAAGCTTCTAGACAACATATTTTTTATTAACGCAACGATAATCGTTGGCACATCATTTGGGAGAGGTGGAAGGTCATTCTCGGTATAATTATAATTCTTAAGAGATGCAGTTTCATTGTTATCACTGTAAAACGGATTTTTCATGCCGAATATTTCATAAGCGATCGTCCCTACTGTCCAGAGATCGGCTTTTGTGTAATTAATACTTGTAAACGGACCAGGCTCCGCCGTTATCACTTCTGGTGCCATTAAAGCAACGTTACCACCCTTATCGATATCGTGAGTGTTGTAAGGTAAATATAATCCATGATGTCTGTTCGCTAGACAACAACCGAAATCTGTGATTACTAGAGAGGGGCAATTGTCCGTTTCTTCCGTTAAGTCCAGCAGGATATTGTCGCTCTTCAGGTCTCTAATATTTTAATGGGAAAAAAGAATGATAAAAACGTAACAGATGATTCTTTAGAAAGACCTGTACGATATCTGGATGAAATACGATATCGCGTTATGCCATACATTCGTGGTATTAGCTTACCTGTGCGCAACACCATGAGCATTCATATGAGCAACGCCCTCGAGCAATTGAGCTAGCAACAATATCGACTCACGCGCGCAAATATTTCGATCGATTACGTATTGTTTTAAAGTAACGTCATACCTAGAAGGGAAAGGAATTTTTATAAGCTACTATATATCGAAACTTAATTATTACTACAATATCTAAGACTATAGTAACCGTTTCATGAGTAAAAATAAACTCATATTCCTTCCAGATCCCTGTGGATTGATACGCGCTGGTAGAGCATCCGGATACATCCTCCAGGATCCTGGTAAAACTGGAACTCTATCCGCAAATACATAATACATTGCCACGATATTTGGGTGAGATGGTAATTCAATTTTGCTCTCTGCCATTTTCAGTTCCCAATCTGCCAAATCATCATTTTTGTAATGTTTTCTGGCTGGGACTGTTTCTCTGTGCATAGCTCTCAGAATGGAAATTGCGTTCGATTCCGCATCGTAATTGAACATCATCTTCAATGCCAAAGGAAATGCAGCAATATCTTTGGCCTGATCTTCGACGTCAGTTTGGACATTCTGTTCGTTGACCTGTGAGTCCTTAAATTTAGTGGCATAAACGACCGCGGAGCATCCTTTAGCAATAGCAGGACCAATGACAAAGTCTTCCAATGTAACGGGCCTATCATCCTCTACAATTGCCTCATAATTTTTATCATTTTGGGGAGTATTCCATTGTAGCTTCGACACTGCCTCCTGTAAGTAGGAATCTCTTGCATCGATAGCTTAAAAATCAGTTCCACAGTTAGAAGCTTACTGCAAGCCTAGATTACCCTAATTTCCCAACAAACTCCTTCTAATTCGTCATCCTTTGTCAAAATTCCGGTACCAGATGCCAAGGACACTCCTACTAGAGCAAAGAATGGAGCAGAATCTCCGAACACCAGCTTCCTGGCAGCCCGCTTTCTTAAATCTGCTGCTAGACTGTTGGTGACCCTCTTCAAGATATTATCGACAAAAATTCGTCGAGCATGTGCCCCCAAATAACCGAGATGCCTTCCTGTGTTCGAGACATTGCTGCTACCCTGGGGCAGACAGCCCTGGGCCTTTCCTGAATTTCGCGTAAGTATTCCAAATTAGTAACTATTCTCGCTATATAACCTGTCGTTGAGGCAATTATTTAATAGTCTCAACGAATTCCATTCGTGCAACCAATAATACGTAAACACAGGATCCATGACTAACCTCAAATACTTTTGCAAATTAAAATTCTAGCTTAAATCTAAGTGCAATCGACAACTAATTATGACTGAACAAGACTTCGGAAACTGTCTTCGAGAATACGTAAGCAGGGAAGGTCATAGATTTGAATACATCCCAACGTCTAACGAGAGGTAGGAACTTTGTTTTGGTAATCGGTCGTGTCAAGGTCTCTCAACTTTGTCGAAATTACAGCTCAACGATACGTTACATCGACTCACCTGCTTGCACAACGTGTATCTTGTCGTGGTAGTTCCTTGGGTGGATGTTAGCGTAAAGGCACTCGTTATTTCTGAGGGAGCGCAATAAAGCCCGACCATTTTGCATGAGACGGTGAGCTGCCGTCCGAAACGACATGTCTCTTCTCTCCTGGGCCGAGAGAGCCCAGCGGGCTAGTCCCCAAGACAGATACGCCTTCACGTTCAGAGGCAGCTTCGTTAAGAAGATTCTAGTCGATTTTCGCCAAGCTCGCGGCACTCCGCACTGTATAAAAGGTTTTTACGATCACCGACGTCTTTCTCATGCACTTTCGTTTCGTCTCGTTTCGTTACGCTACTTCCTTCTCTCTCCCTTCATCTAGGTACGACTTTCCTCGTCTCTCTTCGTCTGTGATCGATCCGTTTCGTCTCTCTTCGTCTTTCTTCGACCCGTTCCGTGTCGTCTCGCTTCGACTCGCCAATATTCTCTACGGCGTCATCAAGTTTCGCCGTCCTCTACACGAAAAAACTACGTGCCTGTTCCTGCATATACGTAAGAAATGCATGTACTTTTTACTGTGTGTGTTCACGTATCATCACGTCCACCAGATGCGCTTCTGAATATGTAAGTACAGTTCGAATTGCATTGCAATTAACGATCTACGATCTACAATCGATCGAGCCCGAGATCCGTGGCAAACGACGCGAAGCTCGACGATAGAACGGACTTCGTCGATCGCCGAAAAAGTGCATAGAAAGATTTTAAAAGCATTCTAGGCTCGTTAATTTCCCCGTGGTGCATAGATCTGCGATCGTAATAGGTAGAGGATCTTTAAGAATTCATTTATTGCATAAACCATCCTCGAATACTCCTCGAAGGCTCCCCGACGGCATGGAGGATTCGACATGTAAGACAAATCATAAACAATTCGATGACCTTGTACGCATCATCGTGCGAAGACCGAGCTTGCTTGAGAAGGAGGATAAAGGGAAAACAATTCTCATCGAATGTTTTGCATACATGAAGCTGCTCATTTTATTCGCATATTACATTCATTATCGTTTCTCATTTTACGCCTGGTCGGCACCGACCGTATTTAGCACCAGGAATAACTTACGATCCTTCGTCGAAGCGTCCCGTTCCGCGTAACCTTTCTACTCTTAACGGTGAAAACAATTCCGTTCAGATAAGCCAACGATTAATCAATTAATAATAGCGATACTGGTATCCACGCGGATACTGATAAGACGATCTACTCTCGATCGTATTGCACTGATAGAGTGCATCACCTCGGGTTCCATCGGGACAAGTACAAACAGCTATGTGCTGTCGCGCGGTACAATGCGCCGTTAGACCACATTCTCGACCAGTGCATGGATTTTGACACGTGAAATCTATACAAGCTCGATTGTCTGGACACTCGTTGTCGGTAAAACATTCTCCTCTTTGACACTTTACCAGTGCATTGCCAATGTAACCGGTGGGACAGGTGCACACCGGTCTCTCTGCCCCTGTTCTGTCATGTCCAGGGGTGCATATAGCATTTGTTCCACACGGATTAGGTTCGCAAAGGTCACCTAGAACCATCAAGAGGATCTTATTATTACTCATAAAGACCGCTCTCATCCGTGAACTTGTACTAACGCGCTTCGAAGAGCCTGCAGCTCGTGAATGGATCTCCAGTCATGTTTCTCGGACAGCTGCATATAGGAGTAGCTCCGCGTAAATTGCAATCGGCGCGTATGCCGCAAACTCCATCGCAAGGGTTGATGCACTTCTCGTAGAGACAAACAGGTTTACTCGGGGGACAGTCGGAATTTGCGCTGCATTCGGGATAGCAGGCCAAAAGTGGATTTCCATGCCAGTTCTGAAATCATTCCACGTGGGCAGTGAAGGCGTATTGATTACCTCGCGTCAGATCGTGACGGAACAATCGATGATTAATCGACGCGCACACTTACATGCGGACAGGTACATTGGGCCCGGTGATTGACGACCTGGCATTCCGCGTTCGTGCCACATTTACACGGACTTTCGCATCTGAACGATGAGGAACAGGCGAGGTGATTGGCACATTCACCGTCGCTCTCGCATTCGTGACGACAGCCGGTTTTGGGAGATCCTATGAATCCCGGTAGGCAGGAGCAGACTGGAATTTCATTGATGACCTGGCACTTTGTGTTTAACCCGCACGGATTTGGCTTGCAGGCAGCTTCTACAAAAATCGAAGAGATACGTGAGTGGAATGTAGTCCGATTGTAAATAAGGATAATTGTATCATTGCTCGAAACGTACGAGGGTCGGCTATGCGACAGGAGGAGAAGGGATCACCCGTGTATCCAGGAGCGCAATAACACGTAGGAATGTGGTTCCTCGTTTCGCATATAGCGTTGCTACCGCACAGGCCATCGCAGGGATTCACGCATCTGTTGTTCCTGCAAGCCTTATTGTAAATGCAGTCCTCGTTAACTAGAAATCAAACGGTATCGGTTAACATAAGGGAAAGGGAATAACTGTAACAAAAATAGGAAATAGTACATACTCAAACATTCGACCCTCGTACACTGAGAGAGAGGATCTCCCATGTGCAAATTTAAGCATGAACATACAGGACGACCTTCGCTCATTGTGCATCTTGCATTGACACCGCACCTACCGTTGTCGCAACCTTAAAAGGATTAGAATATTCGTCATAGCTATTCTACGCGGCGTGTAGCTCCTTTTTAGAAAATCTTTACTACTCTACGTAGGAGGTTCTTTCGTTAAAGGAACTTAGGTCTCTTTGAGAGAATGAGTTAATTTCTGTTTCAGAGATGAGAGCAATTACCGGGCGTCACTATCCTTGGCTGGTACACATTGGCCTCAACTGCAGCAATCAGCAGGAAAAGCAGAACTGCAGCCTGCTTGTGTTCCATCTTCTTTGATTCTCTGCAACTTTGTTACAATGTTTTAAAACACCGTCGTTGAAATATTTTCCTTCGGTGCGCAATAAACGACAAAATATTTGATGTATTTCAATATTTAGTATTAAAGAAAGGATGCCTTATTGGATGAGTATTCACAGTTAGTCCATGCAAGACAACTTACCACCTTCAGAGACCGGTCTGCACTCGTTGGCGAGATCGAAAGGAATAACGGATCCTTCGCGGAGCCGGAGATGATTAAGACTCGAAAACGAGGAAGCGAGAAAACCCCACCTTCCTCAACCTTCGATCCCACTTTGATTTTTGCCCACACACGCCCTTGACGATCTTTCAAGGAACCCGATACTTCCCACCCACGTACTTGTAATAACTTTAGAATGTTCATTTTTTTTCAGTTGCACAAAATAGCTACTATACCGTACCATAATTGTAAAAGACTTCTGATTGCATTCATACTCATCGTTTTCAACCGAAATTAAATTGCAACTTTCGTAGAACCTTTAAGTAAATTTCTCTTTGCAATTGGACACACGTAATTCTTAATACGTGACTAACGAATACGTGGGAAACAGGACATCACCTATTGTCTTTTACGTAACATTTATTTTAGGCTGCTCCTTTTTGTACTCGAAAATGATATTCACAAAATTAGCATTTACATGCTAACACGAATCTGTTCCAATGACAATTTAGATATCCTTTGATGTACTCGGATATCTTGAATTGTCATATTTAAATTATTTTAAATTATTGAAAGAAGAAATAGAAGCACATTTTTATGGAATGACTAAAAGGGTTGTAAGAAATTGATGACGAGATTTTAAATAAAAACAGTGTTTTATAGTATAAATCAATAAGTTAAAATTGATTTGAAATCAGACGGGTTTACTGCATATAAATCACTCATATATAAACACATAGACACAGAAATTGTTCCGCCCACAAACTTGAGTCTGCCTTTTCTCTCTTTATATTATGGAAATCTAGGATTAAAGTCAAGTAACGCTCATAGTGCCAACTATGAGATCAATAGAATTACGTATTGGTGTTTGAGTTAATTATTGCAGAAAGTCGCCGCTGCACTTTCTCTTATTCTTGTGCCTTATTTTCAATTTTTTTTGGAATGAGTTTTAGAAACTCTTCGTACGCTGCATCCATTTCGTCTTCGTCTTCGGACAGCATTTTCCCACCGTCTTTGTAACCGAGCGATCTGTAAAGATATTAGTTAATGCATTTATGATAATGTGTTTCATTTGAATAGAGATTCTCCGAAGAGAATCACCCAACTTACACGTCGCTCTCTATGCTTCCTGCACTGTCTGCAACGTCTTCCAAAAACTGATGCTCCTCGGCAGACAAGATTTCTCCATCGGGACCATACAGTACTGGTTCGTTGAGCGTGTCTGGAGGTTCTATTATTTGATTTGTTTCAGTTGTTGATTCGACATTGGAAGTACCTTGACCCCAGTTTCCATTTCGTAGTTCACGGACGCTATGAACCATACGACCCACATGCGAATCGACTCTACCTTCCGTTACTAACTCCGTTAGTGCACGCATCATGTTCTCCATCTCCTTGTGACTTCCCTTTGCATCCTTTTCTAAGCATTGACCTGCCAACTGTTTATCATAATTCGTATTAACTCTATGATACACTTTTTGTTCGTCGTTTGCAAATAAAGTATGAATTGCGACGTTACTCAGTACCTTAAGGGCTTGGCAGATGTGCTTAACAGAATTTGGTGCAGGTTTTTTTAACACAACAGTGATAAGTCGAACTAACAATTCACCCAAATCAAAGGCAGGTGTATTTTCCATCTGAGTAACCAACTCGGCCAAGAATAATATCAATCCATGGCATTTCTTTTGGTCATCCTCCCCGTTATCGGTTTTCTGTTGCCAATTAGTGGCTTGATTCTCAGTTTCTTCTTTGCACCTATTGTAGCCCAATTCAATTTTATATATCTGAGATCTTGCGGTAAGAAGAATGATACTTGTGTGCTATTACTTACAAAATGTATAAAATCTCTCTGAAAGATGCCTGTTCGTTAGGTGCAACAACGTTGTCGAGCGATGTGCAAAGACGGGCACCGCTATATCGGAAATTGCCCTCATTTATGGACTGCAAATAATTCCCCATGTAAACGAGAATATCGTACTGTTTGCCGTACAATTAAATACTATGTACCTGTTGAATTATTATCTCTATGATCTCCCGCAATTGACTAGGAAGTTCTAAGTAAGGTCTAAGATTTTCTATGAGCGGTGGAACGATTAATGTAAAACAGCCAGGGTTTAAGATCAATGAATGTATGACGTTTAGTAACTGCTGCATAGTATTTGCAAAATCCAGAATGCTATTCTCTTTGTCTCCTCCTGATTGCTAGGGTAAGAGAACGAATTAGTATCGATCTTGAGGCAATTCGTCTTCTAATTGAGCACAAACCTGATGTCTGTCCTTGTAATCTCCTGCACCGCCGTCGTAGTATCCGTAATCTTGAGTATTTATATGTTGATCCATCTGGTGCTGCTGTGGAAAATCTTTGAACTGCTGACGTTCTGTTCGTACATACTGCTGTGCAGTATTATAATTATGGGCATAATATTGTGATTGCATTACTTGTATGTGATTTGGTAATTCACGCGCTAACTGAAGTCTGTCTTGAATCGAATGTTTGTTCATATATCTTCCTGGTACTTGCTGTCTATGTTGTTGATGGTGCTGTTGTCTCTGTTGCTGTTGTCGGTGATGTTGTTGCTGTGTCATACAAAATATAGAAAAAATTTTAGCTCTCCGAAATTAGTCCTTTAATTCTAAACTACATGTAAAACACTAACAGATGGCCGATCCACTGGATAAGATTTAGGGACAAATTCAGCCGCATGAACGGACAAGGTAGAATTTTTGATAATGTCCTCTTGACATTTGTCCGATTTGCCTTGCTCCGCGTTTCTTGCTTCCATGGATCCTACAAGGAGAGATAAGACTCTATGATTATTCGATTCACGATATAATAGAATGCTTAATAGTAAAGTAGGCCTAAAAATCATGTCAAGTTAACTATGACGACCTGCTATGCCAAGTCCGGTCCCACTTTGGTGCGGTCTTCTCAGCATCTGGACGTCCTGCGAAGCAGAGGACATAGGTGTCCAAGAACCGCGAGGTCGTCCGTGTCTCGCGCCGCGATGTTCCACGTCTCCGTCATTTGTTCCATCTCGTCCGAGAGGATCCATCCTCTCTATGACGGAAATTCAATAGTACAATTACTTGAGGTTAGCTACGACGACACCGGGTCCAGCTGTCACTCTCGAACAAATTCGGAGTGCACGCTTCGTAATCGCGTGCAATGCACCGGCATAAGTTCAATAATTCCGTAAAATCCGTTATATAGATCTGCTATTCGTGATAAACGCGTGCCGCTTTATAAACAGAGCAACTATCAAAATCGTGTTGCGTTTCGTTCGTAATCCCTACCAATCGAACACGATCGATGCGGAGAGCTTGAAGAATTGATGGTCTCCAAATTATTGTGTTAAAGTTGCCCCGACACAATCGCTAGATAAAGAAACGAAAGATATAAATAGAGAAATTAGGCTAACGATAAAATGAACGTTGGCCCATTGCAGACCTGCAGACAAATTAACGTTCGTCTAGTTGGTTACACCGAGAGATGCACACTGTTATGTATTTATATCGATCCAATGGCAAACTTCGCTAACTTCTACACATGTTCTTCAATTGACACGTAGAATTTTCTCTTGAAAATCAAACGGAATTACACGGCTTTGTTCGAATACCTTAAAATGCCTTGTGCAATTTCAACCCCTTCCACTTTTTACTTAGGTACTATTACCTCTTCTGGTAACGCGAGTGACAAAGGTGCTATGATGGTCGGTAATCTTTATTTTGGTAAGTCGTGAAGTATGATTTATTTAAAAGAATCGTTCAATGAAGAGAAGTTTCAATCAACCGTTTAATATCTCGGAACGATACGAAGTAATTACATACGCCATTCCATCTTCCTGTAGGTGATTACACCCTGCTATAGTACCTACATCCTATACTCTTCGCTATGAATAATCGAACGCAAAGTCTATGGATATAGTTGTTGATTATTAAAAATGAGGAGAGCGTGAATGAATGAGAAAATTGAGAAGATAATTTAGAAAAATTCAAGCTGTTCTTCCTGCGCAATACGAATGACCCTGTACGTAGAAGTTGAGATGTGCTTTTTCTCGTTATCGCTGTTTACGAGGAAGCCGGATATTATTGGAAATACCGTATTCGAAGAAACGTAACGAGTACTCATTAGTTTGGGAAGTAATTCTCATTTACGTTGATTAGAATTTCTTTAAAAATATCATCGTTAAAAGGATTAAAAGTCGTATTATGAGTCGAATTTTCTATTAGCTCAAATATCGCTCGAAAGAGGCGCCTTCGGCGAACTCATTATGAGGTTACGATCGTTGACACGGACATAGAATCCTATCAGGATGAACCTCCGTAATCCTCGGTAATGATGCTGCGTAATGTCGGGAATTCTCCGTCAGTGTTTCCAGTTACGTCTTTTCACGGTGCCTCGTGATAAAATTGAAAGGAGAGAACTCTCTGGGCTACGTGAATAGCCACACAAGCGCATATGATTCATAAGATAATTTGCATTAGACTTGACCGTTTCAGGTACGTACGTATGCTTCGAGATCGAGTGTGTTGATCTAGCAACTTTCTTTCTTAATTCTTTGAAATAGAATAGATCGAGAATATATTTGATTTATACTTGAATTATTCAAAGCAGTTGCGTCGTAGTTTCTCGATTTCAAGTACGATCAACAAAACTCCCGCTTGAACTACGCAAATATCACTGCAAGTTTCGGTCGTTCGCTTCTCATATATATTATAGTATTGTTCAATTAATTAAAGATTTTCGAAATATACACGAGTTTACGGCCTTCCATTGTTTACTCCACTTATGTGCATTTTAAGGGTCAGACACAGGACAACGTGTAGTTGGAAATGTTAGAAGTCGGTTTGAGAGTAGTTCGGGGCCAGGACTGGAAGTGGGATGACCAGGATGGAGGAGAGGGTCATGCTGGTACTGTTGTAGAAATTGGAAAACCTCCATCTTTTGGGAACTCTGTTTCCAACTCCAATCCTTCTGACAGAACACCTTATAAAACTGTTATCGTTCAATGGGACCATGGTTCTAGAAGTAATTATAGAATCGGATATCAAGGTGCTTTTGATCTACTGGTATTTGACAATGCAGCAACTGGAGTAAAGCACAATAATATTATATGCGACGGATGCAAAAGACACGGCATTAATGGAATTAGATGGAAATGTTCCCAATGTTTTGATTACGATTTGTGCACTCAATGTTACATGGCTGATATACATGATCTTACTCATACTTTTGAACGGTTTCAAACGACCGATCCTCTGGGGTTGGTCTTTAAATTTATACGAAATTAAAACATAAAAAACATTAATACAATAAAGAAACGTTCTTTATAGGGTTCCATTGCCTCCTAGAGAAGGTTGCACAAAAATACCCTTAAAAGGAATATTTATCGGGGCAAAAGTTATTCGTGGTCCAGATTGGGAATGGGGAAATCAGGATGGAGGCAGAGGTATACCTTGATCTATCCTTTCCTTGTGGAAGTAATTCAACGTAAAAAAAATTGAAAAACCATTTAATGCGACAGGTAAAACAGGCAGAGTTATGGATATACGCGGATGGGACAATGAAAGCAGTCGTTCGGTAGCAACGGTATCATGGTCCAAAGGAAGCACCAATGTCTATCGCCTCGGGTACAAGGGTTGCGTCGATTTATGTTACGTCGAGGAAGCTACTGCCGGTACCTATTACAAAGAGCATCTGCCGATTCTTGGCCATCCTGTAACACCGGTGTCCAATGACACGAATAACGCAATGCCGTCTGGGGGTAGCGTTTCCGTTACTGTTTCTAGTCCACGTCACTTAATGTTCAATGTCGGGGACAAGTTAAAAGTAATTGTCAACGTAGAAACGCTAAAAGAGATGCAGGAGGGTCACGGTGGGTGGAATCCACGTATGGCCGAATATATCGGAAAGGTACGATACGAGAAACAATAATCGAAACGTTGAACGTTACCGATACAGCGAATTAATCGACCCCATCGTATTTAGATCGGCACGGTTCATCGTATCACAGATAAAGGTGACGTTCGCATACAATTCGAGGGCTGCAACAATAGATGGACGTTTCATCCAGGAGCTCTTGCAAAAGTTACCGGCAAGGATACGTTTTCTCTTGGCGATATAGTTCGAGTTAAAACTGATAAAGTTGCGGTCAAGCATTATCAACGTGGTCACGGAGAATGGATTGACGTGATGAAAAATGTACTCGCGTTTCTCTGTTTATAAGCTGGCTTGATATTCACAAAATCTTTAAATACGTGACGAGAAAAATTTGTAGGCTCTAGGCAAAACCGGCAAGGTAATCAAAATATATTCCGATGGGGATTTGCGGGTAGCATTGGACGGTCACACGTGGACGTTTAATCCTTTGAGCGTTACCCTTGTTCCTCCTGGAAGTGAAACAGTTTCGCTGCAGGACGAAGCGAATAGAAATAGAGATTGGTCAGGTATGTTCTTAGACGTCGAGTGACAAATCTTTATTTCCTGGGCGTAATTGGATTCCATGATACAGCCGAAGGTACCGATACCGAGGTAGAGAAGCTTTTACGGGACGCGGCTAGAGGAGAGGCCGGTGTGCCCGCTGTGCAGGAATTCCTTAAGAAAAATCCTGGCAGAGTCGATGCTAGAGCCGGTGGTCCCGGTGGCGGCAGAAAGACGTGTTTGCAGGTCGCTGCTCATCAGGGCCAGCGAGACTTGTGCATTGTTCTTTTGGAACTTAGGGCATCACTTCAAGCAGTAGACGAAGATGGAGATACACCTTTGCATTATGCAGCTTTTGGGTTCGTTAGAAAACGCATTCTCCTGTCGTAAATAATATATTTCTTGAATCAACATGAGCAATTGTATTACCGTTTTATACAGCAATCAGCCAGAAATTATGGAACTGTTGCTGTCTCGTGGGGCAGCAATTAATGCTGTAAATAACGGCCGATGTAGCGCTTTACACGTAGCTGTAAATAAGCAGCATGCCGAATGTGTAAAGATCTTGCTCCGTCATCAGTGTGATGTTAATTTACAAGATTCGTATGGAGATACCGCGCTACACGATGCCATTGGGAAGGATGCTCTCGATATAATTGATGCTCTCTGTGCATGCGACAAGGTTGACTTTACTCTACGCAACAAACGTGGCTTCAACGTTTTGCACCATGCCGCGTTAAAGGGAAATGCTCAGTGCGTACATCCACTCCTGTCTTAAGTACCTTTCGATTCAAGTGAACAGGAACAAATGGAAATGTATATTTGTATGCAGCGCGACGGAGAAGCTGGTAGCACGAGTAAAACAGCTGGTCGATGTCAAAAAGGAGGATGGATTTGCTGCTTTGCATCTTGCAGCTTTAAACGGACACAGGGACGTTGCTGCCATACTCCTTTCTCCGAGTGGTGGTCGTGCAAAAGTAGATTTGCGAAATAATCGCCGGCAGACTCCCTTACATTTGGCTACCTCGCAGGGCCACTGGTCTCTCGTAGAATTGCTGGTGCAACACAACGCCGATATCGCTAGTACGGATGCAGATGGTGATACCGTGTTGCACATAGCAATTGTGAAAAGTCCGAATCAGACGAACGTTGTTCCTACGCCTGAAAGCTGTCGAGATTCTCCTCTCATCTACGCGGTAAAGAATATTTATCGACTGCTTTGATCGGGATTCACGAAATTTCCTTTCACTAATGCTAACACCATCGATCTTAGATATGGCAAAATCTAGCAAGACAGGGTTCAAAAACGGAGCTAGCATTGGCCTGCTTTCTGGTGATCGTGGACAGAAGTTGTACTCTTCTTGAGCAGGTGAAAAACTCGAAAAACAAAACGCCACTGGATCTCCTCGAAGCTGATCCCCAGACTGCACCTTACGTCGATCTCCTAAGATCTTATCAATACCAAAGTCAGAGTACACGGTTAGAGTAAGTTGTGTCGTAATGCTGCAAACAATCGTTTAATCAAACATCTCTTCTATCTTTGAATCTTTTGCGGCCAGGATAGGTACAAGCTCGAATTCGGAAACGGGGCCCGGAACCAGGAAAAATCTGCCTGGTTCCGGAGATGCTCCCGAATGTCGTGGCTGTTCGGGAAGATTAGCCAACGGAAAGGAGGAAAACGGACTCGATCCGAGCAGCAGCGTTGCACTGGCTAATTGTGCACGTTGTGGGCACGGTATTGCCAAAACCCAAACGATACAAGGTGGTAGTGAGCAATTTCTTAAGTATCTAGAGAAAAGTTGCAAATTCTCATAGATCTTCGTTTTTTCTCCAGACGGACAGTCAGCCACGGGCGAAATTTCTTTAACGGAAATAGAAGATCAATTGAAAGATGTCGGCTTGGAGGATGCGAAAACGGAGGAAAGTAAAGACAAGGAGAGGGAAAAGGACAAAGATTTAGAACGATTACGTTATTTAGAAACTAGAGTAGCCGATCTCGAGGAGGCGAACATGTGTAGCATTTGCATGGAACGACGTCGAAATGTCGCTTTTCTTTGTGGTCATGGAGCCTGTGAACATTGTGCAGCTCCGTTAAAGACTTGTCACATGTGTCGTAAAGTTATCACGAAGAAGATTAATTTATATTAGACGATCAATGATTTTCAATGCTTGGGCATGTTTTATTCAAAACAATAATGCGCATGTTTCGAACGGTCAGGAGTTTAAAAAAGTGCTGCGGAAAGTGCAGCGTTGATGTGTAAAAGTACATAACTAACTATAAACTGCCAAAATATATACAGGTTTCTTTTTATACTACACGAATTTGTATTCGTCTTATATCAGTGACGTGCCATACTAAAAATTTAAAAACAAATAGAAAAACCGCGAATGACCGTAATTAGTAAAAACATTGTCTCTAGGAGTACTCGTTAATTCAGTTATTTTGCACTTTTGCAACTTTTTCAGTGTCTCATATAAGTGATTTGAGTACGTGTCTTTTAATCTCTTTATGGAATGTTTCCTTCAAGACCGAACGACAGTTCGTCTGCTGTATCCCGTCCACTTTTTATCGTTCTACAAGAAATGCAATTATCACATAAGAACTTCCTCTTTCTTGTACCATACGTACCGTTTACCACGCGATAATTCCACTCACAGCCGGCTCATACGTTCAACGATATCATAATGGACCTTTAGATTGAAAACCTGTATAAATAAGTAAATTCAAAACTGTTGATAACACATATCGCAATTACCTTTGCACGAATTAAAACACAAATATATTAAAGTTTAGCGTTTTCAATAACAATGAAACATCGGTAGGAAACGGAATACCGTATGCAATGATTACATTGCTTCTAGCCAAAACTCATGCATAGGAAAATCATCGTATTGAGCATAAATTTGTAGTCTTCGTGTTAATTGAACGACAGTGAAACAATCGATCGAGTTTGTGATTAATTTTTCTGTACATGTATGCCCCCAGAATGCAATTATTCGTCGAACGGTGCGACGAAGACGGATTTATGCAGTCCGTGCGTTTTTTTAAAAAGCTGCAACAGTATTAAACAGGAGAGAGAGAGAGAGAGAGAGAGAGTACCGGCACGCGTTGTATTATGTCGGATCTTTCAAAGGTATTTTGCACAATTCTCACTGACTATATCGTATTCTGGAAAATCAAATTACCGTGAGCTTTATATTTCCATAAAAGATATATAGTATTTGTGATAAACACAGCTCGGTTCGTTGAAAAAACAGTGTCTCTTTTTGTAATAGTAGCTGTATTGTCGTGAAGTCTGTGCTGCGTGTACTACAAAAATTCATTAGTATAAACTATGATAGCGTAATTTGTAAGCGTCGATAAATTTCTACAATTCTACGTAATTTAAGACATAATTTAAATAAACAATTCAAATGGGAATAACTTGAATTCAATATCTCTAGAAATTTCATTATCTTACGTCGTATTATCTTATAGACTAAAACAAAAATTTCAAACTTCACGCTTCGTCGTCTTCTTCGTTTTTTTTTTGTTTTTTTTTGTTCCCTTTAAATCAAATACGATCCAATCGACAAAATAGAACGTAACAGCGTCGGATAATTCTTACAAGCAATAAACAGCAATAACAAACACACAACAGATAATGTCACGATCAAACAAGACTGAGAAATGGACTTTTCCTTAGCTTAGCAAGCAATCTTATTTATTTTGGTACTCGATAAGTTTCGATAATCGTATGTTACAATATTGAGCCAGTTTGCAAAACTGTAGCAGTAGTAATGATAATAATATAATAATAGTAATAATATTTGTTCCTAAGTAACCTAACGCAATATACTATTATTAGATGATATTATATTATTTAGGACCTAGTAAACTTAAATGAATTTTGGCATTGGAGCCATGCGATAGGATCACCTAATTCTAACTATAGGACCATTTATTCACCTGTTTTGACTTTCGTTTCGTCGAAGGGTAATACATGGTGATCCATGGAAAGAACAACCAAGCACACAACTCAACCTTCCAAGTTATAAATCCAGTCTGTTAGAATATTTCATACATACCAAAACTGATATGAATTTTTACTCGCTTTCCGAACTAGGTCATCTAAATCACGTCGATTATGTTTCAACGTAAGGACGTAATTAGTATCGACGATATCGTCGTTAATAAAATTCAAAGGGTACAAAAACCGATTAGGATTATCGATTCTTAAACGTATCAAACGCGTTTCGAGAGATAAACAGAATCATAGAATTACGTAATTAAATAACGTGACGTAGAATAACCAGTTCTTCAACGGGGAAAGTACCAACGACAATTAGAATTCGCTGAAAACAAAGTAAGAAAAAGAAATACACCGTTTCTCTTGCAACAGCTTAAAAAATTCTAGCAATCGTATGCTTGAAAATCCCGTAACATTGCTTTCGTAACAGTCTTCCCTGCAATTCGCAAAATGTGTGTTTAAAGTTCTACTCGTATCTATTAATAGTAAGACTTGAATATACGCCGATAGCGACAGGATGATAATCATAGACCGATAAAGGTGACCATGATTAAAAAACGACGGCAATTGTTTGTCTGTTCTAGCGATCTATCGACAATCGTTTCTAGCGTGAAATTTTTAAGGGTGATTTTTCAACTTCTTCGCCGATTCATTGCTCTTCCGTATTTGACATAGACGTACGCGTCAATCAACACTGATTCATTCGCCGGGTGCAATTATTGTCAGCTACGATCAAGTCCTGAGTATAGCCAAACACCGTTGATGCAGTTCAATTCTTTTAACTTTTAATTATCATTATCGTTATCTTTATCATCATCATCATCACCATCATCATCTTCACCATCATTATCATCATCATCATTATCATTATCATTATTAATATTATTATTATAATTCTCTCTATTATATAGCATCGGAGTTTTTCGGTCGACGTGTACACCGTCCACCTTGAAATTTCCTCTTTTCATTTATCCCGCCCCTTTACCGCATTATCATTTACCTCCTATCGTCGCGCGAAAAAAATTGCACGTCCTCGGTGTAATATTGCTAAATTTTGTAATTTCATACTTTCGATCAAAGTGCCGTTTATATTCGAATTTACTATACAGGGTCCAAGTTTCGTGTAACGTTTGCGTTTGGACCGAAGGTACGTATAATAGGCAATACTGCAAATTATGCGTATAAAGTGTCGTTACGTGCATAACTATAGCATACTGGGTCTAAACAGTCTCGATTGAACTGATTTTTCAAATCTTTTCCTTTTTAATGTTCGTAAGTCGTACGTTGCAATGACATCGCGCGATATTATTAATCCTATCGTATAATTTCAGAGTATATTAAAATAAAATCCAGAACGACTCTCCGATCCTGTAAGAAGATACCCATTGTTTAAGTAACAAAGTGTAAATGTGCCTCGAAGCAGCAATATTTCCCAGTAATTTGGTACCTGTCGAACAGAACTTGGGTGGAAAAAAAAGGACGAGTGTGAACGTAAGATGCATCTTGACTCTGCATTGCCCGCATGAAATCAGGGCGACGCGATTCGCGACGGTTAAAAACTCATTACGTATATCATAGTAGATACTACTGTGCCAACAATTGACAGGTGATATATTCAAGCTACAACCGGCTCCGGACTGCACGGCTGTAGTTCCGGTTCGTTCTGCGGTTCCGTCGTGTTCGCCGTTGCCGCGGTGCTTGCCGATGTCGCGGACGTATTTGGGTCAGGATCGGGTGTCACCGCAGCCCACTGCGTCGTATACGGGGCTGCTCCTGCTTGTCGCCTGGCTTTTCGCTTTGCCCGCCGCTGTTCCATCACCAGACGCAAGTGTCTCATTTTGCCCTTGGTCGCTTCATTCTCCTTCGACAATTCCTCTGTCGGATAGAACAATAATGGTTTTAGGCGATCGGTTGCAGTCCGTAGGGAGTTTTGCTCAGAAACGAATGCAAAAACGCGTCGTAAGGAGGGTGTCGATAGACACCTCAAGAGTCAATCGAGGGGATTCGTTTACCTGTGGAATATCCAGGTGCAGTCGCGTCGTGGCAGCCGACCGGGGCAGTCGTTCCATTTACCAAAGTCGAGGACTGCTGACGACCACTGGAATGCCTGTGGTGATACCTGTAGTGTCCCGCCGTGGCTACGGGCGTGGCACACAGCAGATCATTTAGAATATGAATGATAGTGCTGATGTCTCGTTTCGGACGACCGTATCGGTCCTGCAAGGCTGGGTTCAAAGTACCGCTGAACGTCCCGGAGTACACACCTTTGCCGTGGTGATGCATACTCTCGATTATTGCACCTTGTCTGCGTCTGGCGTTCTCCTACGTTCAGAGAAAACGTAGGACTGTGGTTAGTTAACGTATCTTACATCGAATTACACGATTCTGCGCGCAAGAGCGAAACGAGGCGTTCTCAAGGTATCCAGGAGCTCGGAAGTATCAGCTTCGCAACGATACGTTTGTCAATTACGATAGAGTCCGGTCTCGATCGCGCGACGTCTCCTGGAGCCTCGATCGACGATACCTCGGATGATTCGCGCTAGGAATGTCTATACGATAATGGTACACAGGAAGAACTGGCATCGGTAATAATGTATACCTCTGCGAGGTCGACCCGCGAGGTGAGTACCTCAGAGGAGAGCTGCTTCAGCTTTTGCGTTAAATTGCGGGAGGCCTCGGCGAGCGCCCTGGTATCGAGCATCATGGCCTTGAATGAACTCTGATCGACCAAGGCCGAGGTAGGGCTTTGCGGGCTCGCCACGGTGTCCCCGTCGGTTCCGGTGCTCCTCGAGGTCTCCGTGCCGTTGGTGGATTGTTGGGCATGATGATGGGACGTGCAGAGCTTCTTCCTCGGCGGGGTTACGTCGTAGGACGTCGCCTCGGTACATCCGTGCTCGGTCGAGGTAGCTACTTGTTGTTGCAGGTGCGGATGATCCGCGGCGGGAGACGTTTGGGAGGGGCTCGTCGGCGAGGGCGGCTTGCTACTCGAGTGGTGATGATGATGATGATGACTGTGATGATGGTGGTGATGGTGACTGTGGTGATGATGGTGATGGTAGAGAAGGCAAGACTGGCACGCGTTGGAATTGGTAGGCGAAACGGAGCCGTGATTGCTCGGACGCGCGGCTTGCGGCTGACCGGTACAGAAGGAGGAATGCGGAGGACTTATCGGCGAGTAGGACGTGGAGGAAACCGAGGAGGCAGTGGTAGCGCGACTCGAGCAAACCGGACTGGTCGTCGTCGTGGCGGTAGAGAGGCTGGTGATCCCGTCATAGGCCTGCCTCGCGGAGGCCAATCGACTCAGCAGGGACGAGGTACGCGACGTTGCGCTCCCATTTTGTAACTTGCTCGAGCTGGCGGTCGTCGAGCGGGCGGCCGCCAGGACGGTCGATCGTCTGCTCTGCAGGGAGGTCGATACGTGACTGGTGGGTAGATTCGATCCGCTCGTTCCATTGCTACCGATCGTCAATCCGGTGGTGCCGTTGGTGCTCTGATTAGCGATCGGCGAGGCCGGTGTCACCGTCGAGAGCTGCAGCTGTATCAGCATCATGTGGTCCCCGAGCCGCATCGTTAGATTCAACGGAGCTTTGCCGGACAGAAAGTCATTCACCTGAGAGTCGTTCAAGCTCTCCAGTGCCTGCATCACGCTCTGCTCCGGACGCTGGGCCTGAAAACACGTTGAGAATTATTCTTCGATTCGCTCGTAGGAGACTCGGAGGGATGAAAAATGTAACGTGCAATTCCTTGTAAAGATAATCGATTAAAATTTCCTCTATACTTTTGCAGGATGAAACGCGCGATATCGGAGCAACGATGACGAAGCCATAGCGCGGTAACGTTCGATCATTATCGGATCCACGAGGAAGGTATCGCTATTCTCAAATTCTACTCCGAGTCCACTAATTCTCAAACGACGAAAAAATTCCTCCAGGTGCCCGATAGGAGATTTTCTCCGAGACTCGAAACGGCGATAACGGGTCTATTTCCTCGGCCGCGATTCGCGCGGTGTTAAGATGAGGGACGAATCGATGAGGCCACGACGGGAGATGGAAACGCGAGAAGACCTGCAGAAGAGAGGAAACCTCGCGGAACCGAGGCTCAGACCCTCGATGGCACAGCCAGGCATCCGTCGGCACACCTAACGGACTTCCTTTCGCCAACGGTCATCGTGAGTATTCGGTAATTCGATTTGCACGCTCGTTTTGCGGGGAATCTCCTCCGTTCTCCGACCGATGGACCTAAGATGATTATTTCAGGGATGGAGAGGCAAAAACAACGGATAGGATACAATACAAACGGACAGGGTCTCGTTACAACTGTTCTATTGTATAAATAATGCGTTATCTACTCGGATAATAATGCCATAAATTCTTGCGCCTGCTCCGCGAGCACACGAGGTAATGAATCGTATCCGCGAAGAATAACTATCTCTCGCTGTGACTCAGGGATTCTCAAGCCGATGACGAACAAGTTCGGGAGGAAAATCCATTGAATATATATATGAAAATCTAATGATTTTTCATCGAGGGATCGACGAGAGTCGTCACGTTGGTAGGAAACGCGATCGAAGGTCACGACTCTGGGAAATAACGACGAGGTCGATAGGACGGAAGCTACGTTTCTCGTTTTCTCTTTCGTTGCTTGTCTCTGCCTCTGCTACGGTTATTTTCACCAGGACCTCCTGTTTTAGGTGAATTCGTCGATGTAAAAATGAAAAATCCATTTGTCGCTCGGCAACGTCCGTCGCGTTGCTCGGCGACGAATACTTTATAGCGTCTAGAGTTCGAGAACCCCTGCCTGGGCTATAAGCGCTGGGAGTTCCGTAACAACCGTGGAGAAGGCCGATGGCGCCACGCTCGAAACGCAACCTGCTACCCGGGGACAGAAGTGGACGATACCACGTGTCACCTCGAAATCCTAGGAAAGATGCTAACGAGGACGTAAGTGTTCGAGGAGTTGCGTTAATACCGAGTCATGCTGCTCGCGATGAAAAAAAATCCAGATAGCGATCTATCTCGGCCCAGCCGGATGGCCGATAGAGCGATTTATCGGCGATATCGGTCGAAATCTCGTAACGGATAAAGCGAGAGGCACAGGAATTTCGCTAGAGCGTAGAATAATGCGACATCGGAAGGAGAAAATGGAAAATGCCGAGGACGGTGAACGTCTGAGAGGAGCGAGATAAGGCTAAATGCACCGCGACCTCGTGACTTCTTTTTATCTCTCTTAACGCTGAAACGCGTGGTCTCGTAACCCAGCCGCGTCGGCTAGCGGCTATCGGCTAGCCGTTATATCGTTACGCCCCTACGCTCTCTGCTGTCCGCTCGAGAGCAACGAAATCCGGCCTGAACGCGACACGGCTCTTGGCACGCACGATCGAACGATCGGCCGACACCCTTCCCTTGCACCAGCGCGTCGCTATTAATCGAGCAGGCTTCAAAAACGGCTCGTCGTGCCGCTAAAAAAAAATTCCACCGTGGCGTCGCGCATCTCGGCCGACCGCGTCGAGGCGTTGGGATGTGGGGGCGTCGGACGCTCGAGCGAGGCTCAAACCTGGGAGGTGAGGTGCTCTTGCGAAATTTACATAAGCGATCGATGAAACTTTCTTCCCAGGTTTCGGCATTAATCGATAACCATAGGAACTCCGAGTCTCCTCGCTCGAGGCTCGACGGCGACGATTCTAGAGGGAGCAGGGCCTAAAACGATATCACGCTTTCGCAGGAAATGATCAACGCGACACGGTCGACTTGGTGGCAACGTCTGACCATCGCCCGGTGATTCGTCATCGCTAGGATACCGAGAGACCTCTCGATTCGACCGATAAGGCCGAGCCGAGCAGCGGACAAAGATCGGATTAAAGTGCGATCGTCGAGGAGGTGCTGGTCGATCGGGAATTCTCGGACGTAGAACCATCAGGCCGGCCAACTATGCCGTGCGAAACCGGCGTAGGTCTCGCCCCGTTTCTTCGTAACCACCCACAGGAGAGTAGGTTGCGTGTATGTGTACCTACTACCGGCGCGATAGTGGGCCGAGAGGCAGGCGAAGCTTCGTACATACACCTACACACGAGCGCACTTTAAAATTGACTGCGGGTGACCGAGACTCGAGCGGGCGGTCCCCTTGACAGCCATGCGAACGAGTCTCGGTCGCGATAAGGACCCGCGCGCTGTTGCCACAGCCTCGAGCACAGTCCGGACTCTATTTCAATGAGAAAGACCGCGATTCTTTGTCCCTTGCCCATCGAATGCTCGTCTCCGAAATTCTCGCTCTTCGAATCGTGCCTCTGTTCGCTCGACCCGCAAAAGAAATCCGTCGATTCCCTTCGTCTTCGGAGTACCTCCGATCGAACGGGAGGATGCGCGCACCTCCCAGCTACGTTAAAAGTCTCTCGAGGAAACCTCGGACTCGCAAAAAATATCGATGAAATTGTACCTCCAGCGAACGGACGATAAATTTGAACAAAAGGAGTTCGTCCTGTTGCAACACCTTGGGAATCGAAAAGCAGCAACAACGGGGAATAAAGCCTCGACGATACGCTGACCGAGAAACCAAGTGACCCGATGATACACGAACACCGGAGTTAACGGCGTTTGTCCAGATCGCGACTTTGCGCGTTCTCCACGATTCGCGAGAGTTCCCGCTGTCTTCTATTCTTCGCCCGTATCGCGAAAAATCTTTTCAGGACAAATCGCCCTGGTACGCCAGACACCGCCGAAAGAATCGGGATCACGGGGCGATCGGCTCGATACTCGTCGAGAGAAAGTCTAATTGATCGCGATCTCCGATCGACCGGCTCTTAGTTGGTGCAACTGTTCTCGGTACCGTAAACGTTCCAACGATCCTTTTCAATCGCGCAGAGACGAAACAATGGGCGGACACGAGCGGTTAGTCGCATGGATCCCGATGAGCGATTAAAGCGCTAGAAAATAATGCTTACCAGTAGTCCAGTTTCCACATTTGGTAGCAAGGTAAGTCGACTACCATCTTGCAAACGATTTTCCTCGAGCGTGCCTTCGCGCAACTGCCTGAAACACAACAATTTAACGGGTCTTCATTTGTGCGCTGAAATGCATCGAGACGAAGCGCGAGAGGAGCGTGAAATTTCGACGAATTTCGTAAAGCCAGGGCTGCTTAAACGGCTCAGACTGCGAACGTCGAAATCGAGCTCATTGTGCGTCATTTATTCTGGAATACTTTTTGGGGAAATAACGATAAATGGAAATATATTTAGCCTACGACGCATTTCTGATTACTGCAGATAATTCAACCTCGCCACTCGTATTACGTATTATCACGGATCGTAAGATAAAACCGTTCCCAACGACGATACTCGATGAGAAAGACATTTGCACGTGAATTCAAAATATCGCGGAAGTCACCGCGCAATTCTCTCCTCGATCTAATTTCAATGTTTTGCGGCAAACTCAAAATTGTTTTAAATTCAAACTTTCCCGCCGGAGTATAGGGAAAATATAGGGAAAACGGAGGCCCCCCGAAGCTAACGGCTAGTTACATAAATCACCATCGAAAATCAATGCCCGCCAGAGGGTGGCACATCTCCATAAACTTTTTATCCGTGACTCTCGAACGATTTCCCGCTTCCGCGCACCGAGCGGCGCGAGTTTAACGGTTTTCGTTAAGATCCTGGTGTGATCGAGTCGCTGACCTTTATGCCTGTTCACGATAAAAATGCTTCTTCGCAAATTCACCGTTGGAATGCTTGCAGACGTAAATTCACGTAAATTCAAAGCCGCAAAACGCGATGCCAGCGAAGCCCTTCCCGCGGAGGAACGATCAACGACTTCTTTTCCCCTTGCCTCGAGCGTAAGCAATGGACGATATTGCTACCCAATGGCAGAACTGAATTCGTCCGAGATTTTCCTTCCATCCTTTTTATTTTCTATCGTGTGCAGGACCAACAATAAGACTAGTCGGTGGAGCGTAGAGGAGGAATGCGATGCGTAATGCATAGAAATCTCGTCGAGTGGTATTTTAGGGGCAGACCGGTAAGAATGAAAAAAGTCAAACACGTACAGGGACGATCCGAGAATAAGCGAACTCTAAAACGAGGTAAATATAAATACATAAAGTAAGATAGGACAGGAACATTCTTCGCGCTTCGTACTATAAATATTATTGCTCCGTTTCTTCTGTTATCGTTTCTCAGATCGGAGCTAACGACGTGTCCGTATGAAGAAGAGAGAAAAAAAATGCAAACCGATCGCGTTTCCGTAGACTGGCATTGCTCGAGTAACGTTCATCTCAAATCATTTCCCAAATATTCCTCCGTTGATTCTCGGAAATAACGAAGTTCTGATACAATAATTTTCATTGAAACAAGTTCGGGACACGTAAAAGTGAAACGAGCAACTCCCATAACCCCCCCTCTACCCACGCCAATGGGTTTTCCGAGCCCCTCGCTTCCTGCGCCGTTGCGTACGGACCACTCAATGGCGTAGGATGTGGGGGGGGGGGGGGGGGGGGGCTTTCGAGGATTCAATGGCGTGGGATGCGTGGAGTCTTTTTTCATCTTATGGAATTTAAAGAGACCGAAGACCGACCCCAACGCACCGGGCTAACAAAGAGACTGCGCCGTCTTGCCGACTGGAAAGGCAAAGCTACGTTTGGAGTAAAAGATTTAGCGTCAAGATGATCCTGGATAAAATATGATTTTTAGGAAGTACATTCAATGTTTGCTGGATGCAGGAAAGAAATTATTTATTTGGAGAAAGGCTCCGTTTATTGGTTAGCAGTGTCGAGGTTGATCTCACGAACCGTTCTTTCGCATGTGGAGCACTCGATTTCTATTAAATGTATTCCAGGTGCAACGACAGACGCCTCAGATAATAAACACCGCTTTCGTCGATCAAAGTATACGCAATTTGTTCGTTTATCGAATGCATAAGCATGTATGGTGCTCGTGTGTACGTTAACTTTGGAAAATGTTTGCAGTTGAGAGAATTGTCGCGGAAAATGGAAAGAAATTCGATGGTACCAGGTGAAAAAATGGAGTCTTGGGACCCCGACGAACGACCCTCGGCAAAGAATGTATGAACGCGCATAAAGGTTCTATCCTTCTTTGTACAAGCGAAGATGACTAACAGGTATGAGTCTTGCGATGACACACGCTTGACAGAGTCGCAAAACACCTAAGGTTTACTCGTAAGGTTGCATTGCCGTTAAAGATTTATGTCGGCCAGATAAACTCACTTGCAGGTTGCAAAAAGCCGACTCACTCGAGACGAGTGTTTTCTGTTTTCGCGTTCGGCCGTAAGCCCGCACCGTTAACGAACTACCAGAACGATAAATCGATAAAAAGACAATTCGTCCAAGTGGTATTCAGCTGGTCGATCGTGGATCGTCTGTGACTCGTTATCGAATTTCGTTAACGGTACACAGTCCGTTGGTTTAAAGGGAAAAGTATCGGCGATGCAACGAAATCGGAAACATCCGTTTACGATCTCGTACTCGCTTCGATAGGCATGCGTTCGATAAGTCGTAAAACGAAACTAGAAAGACGAAGAGAGACAGGAGGCACCATACAGGCACGTAATCTCGCATGCACACGTTGGTCGCCCCGATACGGAGTATGGACGAGACGACGCACACAAGCTCGCGCACCTGGACATCGAGCACGCGAAGAACCGGCGTGTGCTACCTGCGGGCCTGAAACTGGCCCGGCAGGCACAAAGAAACAAGCAGCAACAGCAACAGCAGGAGCACCACCATCACCATCACCGGCAGGGCAACGCGCAACGCGCACACGCTTCTTCGAAGGGTCCGGGGAGACCAGAGATCTCGAGAATTACATGTGGGGCGATCGAGAGACCGTCGAGGATACGTACGAGATCGAGAAAGAGAGCGCTCGAGGGAGAGAGAGAGAGAGAAAAGAGAGAAGCGAGAGGGAGCAGGAAGGAAGGAAAGAAAGGGAGAAAAGCTGCGACGGTGTGTTGCGCGCACGGGAATAGCCAGCCAGCTTCGTCTTTTGCGTTCAAGCGTCTCTCTTTCTCCTTCTCTTTCTACCTCTCACCGTAGACGCCTGTCACCGTTCCACTTTACGAGAACGCGATTCCCGAGGTATTCTACCGACTACACCACGTCCACCTCCACCTCCTCCTACTTCGGCTCTATGGTATGCCAACCTTCCTCTCCACCATGTTTCTCTCGCGTGCTCGCACGAAGAAGGAGGATCCATCCGTGCGGCGGCCCCCACGACGCCTACGAACGCTGTATACTCACTCTCTCTCGTCGTCTGTTGATGTTTTCCTTCTCTCTCTCCCGCATCACCGAAAACTGCATCGCGCACAGCAACGATCTTGCACGTTCACCTATCTACACCGGTTCTTTTCTTTCTCTTTTTCGAGAGGAGCTCCGAGCGGGGTCTACGCCTAATTTCCTTCGCGGTCGACTCGTGGGAAAGATTCGTCGAAGGACCTTCTATCCGGCTTTACGGATTTTCAAGGAATTACGCTTACCGAATTCAAAATCATCGCGAGAAACTGAAATGGCACGTGATGTCTGCGTGCTTTTTCCACCTTTCGTTCCCTCGCTCGAAACGGAAATGCGAGAGACTTTGGCGATCTCTCCGCGGAAAAAGGACGGTAAATGTAATCGTTTGAATCGTAATGTACCAACCTTTCACGATGCAGTAAACAAATGCGCTCCTTGGCAACCTTCAACCTCTTTGCAATGATCTTTTTTAGATTTTTCACGGTGTCGGTGCGCTCAACGGTAAGGTCAAACTGTCCTCCTGTTGTTGGTGTAATGTTGATAGTAATTTCGTCGGGTTCGAGGACGGTAGCAGCGGCGCAGCCACACCCCGGCGGCGGCGGTGGTGGTGGCGGCAGCGGTGACGGTGGCGACGAGGACGAGGAAGAGGAGGATGACGACGACGAAGACGATGACGATGACGAAGCGGCGGAGGAGGAAGAGGAGATGGCGGAGGAAGAGGAGGAGGACGTCGACGAAGCGGACGACGCTGACGAGGTTGAGAACAAGGAGGAAAAGGAGCTCGTAGGAACGGGAGACGCGAACCCGGCCCTTATCGAGCCCTGACCGCGATACTCCGGAAAAGAGGAGGCGGAGGCAGGGCTGGTCGAGGAGGGAGAGGAGGTCGAAGTAGCCGAGTCGTCTGTGCCCCGTCGTACCTTCGATCCTTCGTCGTTTTCACTTCCCATTGCCGTCACGTCCGACGGCGGCCCCGTATTACCGTCCATTCTGCCACGGCAACTATCG
The DNA here is from genome assembly GCA_910591515.1 of Cerceris rybyensis. Classification (NCBI taxonomy): domain Eukaryota; kingdom Metazoa; phylum Arthropoda; class Insecta; order Hymenoptera; family Crabronidae; genus Cerceris; species Cerceris rybyensis. Next base: position 1,116,328 of record OU342802.1, read on the forward strand.
ACACCTCGAGAGAACCGTGTCGCTGACTCGACGAACCGTCGCGCGTACTTTGTTCCACCTCACGTATCCGCGCGGCGTACGTAGTCTATATACATGCACCCGCACCTGCACCTGTACTCTCGTGCTCCCGTACTCCCGGCGTCCCAGCTCTACGACGCACTCCTTCGCGTTGCACGAGTGCAGATCGGGGAAGGTCTGACTCGGTCCAACCGCGGTGCCTTCGGGAACGCGTACGCCACGAGGAACGACCGAACGAACGACCGGACGACCGAACGACCGAGAGAAACGCAACGGAGAGGGAAACACGAAACGACAGAGACGACCAACAGCCTCCGCGACGACAGGGACGAACGAGACTGGTCGGACCGATGAGAAAGAACGATCGTTCGGCCTGCGGCACGATTCACCGGATCTCCGAGAACCCACGGCCGAACCTTCGATCGATATCACGAAAATACCAACGGTAGCGTCGCTCGCACGCACTGCCACTCTCTTTCCTCGCCACTCTGACACACTACCTTCCACACGGCAGCGCCTACTTGCCTCTGTCTGTCTTTCTTTAGTACTTTCTTTCTCTCCTTTCCTCGTCGCTCGGTACTCCCTTGTCTCGTGTCCCTTCTTATACTCTAGTCTCTCTTTCAGGCACGCGCACGCACCGCAAACGACCCACCCTTGACCGCTCGAACCCTACAACTGCCTGCGACCTGCTGCCCGCAACTGCGACTGACTGCGACCAAACCCGAAGCAACCCGAAGCCCCGGACTTCTGCTAGATTCCCAGATCCAGCCGAGCTTCTCCGACCGATCACCGACCATCATGGCGGAACGTGCGAGACGGAGTATCGTTCGAGTTATCGATAAGCGCGCTTTTTGATCCTCAAAGTCTCGCTGCACGCTTTCCGCTTTTTCTCTGTTTGAAAATCATCCTCCACTAGGCGCGTTATACGCTCTCTCGATTATTCTTTCTCTTTTCCAACTTTTTCTCGCTGAATGAATATGATCTATTGATGACTATTATACTTACCTTACCGTAATAATCAAAGATATCTGGCCCGTAGAAATCATAACGAGAGACATTGCGGGAGGGCAAATGGAAAATGAGGAAGAACAATACTCAGTGGTTTCTCGGAATTTTTTTTTAAATCCATTTATATTGTTCAGAATAGTTATTTTCAGTTTCAGTGGCATGAATTTCATTATGCAGTCGTATTGTCCAGCAATCCCATATAACGTATATTTTCTGAAAATCTCTGTTCAATGTGATCTACACATAACAAATCACAAATGTACCCTTAAAATAGAAAACGATTTGAATTACAATTGCTACGATATACATCCATATAATATTACAAATATCCTGGTACAAAAATCGTTCATCGCTGATAGCACGAGTTTCACGATATCTCGAGAATAACCGGTACCCATTAGAGAAATTAATTACTTTCGATAAATATTGCAAGTAGTTTAATCATCTTATCCTAAAATTGCGCGCCTCGTCTCGCTCGTGTTACCTCGCATTGCTACCGGAAGAGCATATATCGATATATTGGTATTTACAGCATACATTTTTCACATGATTTTCTTCACACTTTTATAAAAACCCCGAAAGAAAAATATGCATATACATATACATATACATTATGCATTGCGATTAGAAATGTAATATACAAGACAATTGAAAAATCCGTACAATCTATCGTCACAATTGCATCGCATCAATTTAACTTGGTGTATAATCTAGTGGCGTTTCGCAGCTTGTGGTTGTTGCATACTGTTCATGTGGGGAATATAAACATTTAAGTCGGCCTGTTCATTCGAAACGTTCTCTGAATGTGGAAAAACTGCTTCCTTTTGTTTATGGTACAAGAGCCAGGAAAGTTCACGATCCAAATTCTTCCGTATCTGGCTCGATGGGTCCGAACGTAAACTGACCCCTACCATCCATTTGCAAAAAGTACTGAAAAGAAAAAGAAGAGAATAGAAAAAATAGTCGTATCGCGTGATAATTCTCGAGGAAAAGAAATATCGAAATAATTGACCTTGCCAGTCTTTCACCTACCTCGTGATGCTTCCAGAGAGATCGCCTATGGGAAACCGTGAATAAAGTAATGTTCGCTTGTCTGCAGAACGAGTACATAGAATCTTCGACGTCGACGCTAACAGCGCTCGTACATTCGTCCAAAATTGCAAACTGTGGCTTATGATAAAAGAGGCGGGCCATCTATTGAAAATTTAACGTTCGCAATCTTTTAATCGTGAAACGTTATCGTTGACGATAAGTTTACTCATAACAAGTGCAAAGGTTTACCGCTATGCGTTGCTTCTCGCCGCCAGATAAAATATCCATCCAATCGGCTACCGTATCCCAGGCCTGTGTCGTACTAGAATGACTTTCTCTCTCCAACAGATGACCCAATTGAACAAAGTCTAAAAGTTTCTGTAGATCTTCATCTTTCATTTGTCCACGCCTCATCATCTCCGCTTTCGTATGAGGATATATCACTTGATCTCTCAAAGTACCCAATGTCATGTAAGGACGTTGAGGTATATAAAATAATTTCCCACGTGGAGGCTTTGTTACTGTTCCTCTCCAAACTGGCCATAACTGTTTTACGAGTTAAATATTAGTTTTCAAACGAACCATTTCAAAAGATAGATTAATTACGCGGGGAGCAAGGCATTCCAATGGAATAGAAAGAAAAATGACGATTTACTTCTCCGAGAATTCTGAAGAGAGAACTTTTTCCACAGCCATTTGGTCCACATACGAGGACGTTCATTCCTGATTTAACTTCGAACGTTAGATCTTGAATAAGAACGTCTCCATTTGGAGTTACCAGAGATACGTGATCGAATCGTATTACGTTGTCTTTTGTTAAGATTTTTCCGCCACCCGGAGAACCACAGACATCCTCTTTGAAGTCCGATACCATGGTCCTCTCGTATTTTCCTGCGTTTATATCGTCGAGAACGTTCTTTATCTCGGTGACTCTGGCCGTAAACCCAGCCAGTCGTGTCATTTCTCGTCCCGCTAGAATCAGTCTTCCTATAGCTTCGGCGAGCTTAATTAACATTCGTCCAATCGTATAATAATTTTTCACTCGGTTCTCCTTTACGGAAAGGAACGGATGATCTTTTGTAAAGAACGGTCTGCTGACAGCATAGAAGCCCACGGTAGTTGCCATATCTAACGCGAGAAAATCAAAATGAGTCGGTAGCCCCAGAAAAAGGTAAATGTACGTAAAACAAGTAATACGTAATAAGCTTACATTTTCCAATTACATTGTCCGCAACACCTATTATAGTTTTGAATTCCAAACACCTGCGGAGGTGAGACACCTGCAATACGTACGGTTGCACAATAAAAGTGTAAAAATGCCGATTTAATCAGCCGAGGAAATACGATTATGAACTTACGAGTTTATGAAAACTAGCTAGTAAAGTTAATTTCTCCCTATTATTTCCTTGATAGAATGCAATTTCCTCGGAATTCGTTATTAATCGCGAATTGATATGGCGATATTCGCCCTCGAGACGTTGCTCTTTCACGGTCATTGGTCCAATGGGCTTACGAAGATTAGTTAAGAAAGAACCGGCCACTATAAGATACAAAATAACTAGACCCGGGGTCTGCAAAAGAAAGAAATGGGTGTTAAGGTGCAATTATGCATAATAATATACATTGTATGCATGGTCAATGTACCTGGCCTCCGATATTAGCCATAAGTCTGTACACATAGATGAATATATCTAACAGGGGTTTCGCTACATTACTATAGAGGTCTGTGCAGCTGTTACAAAATTTATCAATGTCAGTTGTTAAAAGTTGATCCGGATTTGCAATACGGGTGTCCAGGTTGTTTATTTTGTAGTATGTAAAGCCCCTGAAAAAAATTTAAATTAAATTAAATTAAATTTCCAACAGGTACAAAAAGACGAAATGTAAAAGAAATGTAGAGTAATTAAATTAACAGGGAAAAAATTTTATGGATGTCCAAACAATACGTATAATGTTAGAATAATTAAAACATGACCTTTAACATTCTCTTGTATTAAAGATAATGCATTCGGTAAACTTTAATGACATGCTAATTTCCCCTCGATACTATGGTAAAATTGCAAATTAGACTTACTTAAGATATTGTTCCATTAAGTATTGTGTGATGTTTGTGCGTAATCTCAACTTCAGTTCGTTTATACTATATTTCAGTACATTGTTCACAACGGCTATCTAAATAAATGTAATCATACGGAAGATCATATCAGTAACTTCTTCCAATTGGTAAGATAATAAAGCTGCTTGGCAGCCTGAATGAAAAGATTATATTAGCAGACTATGAATGCAACTTTAGTCTGACTCTATAGAAACTGGTTCAACTTACCACAGGTAATAAGGACATAAATTTAATCAACCGTTTTTTGAACAATTCCCCATTCATGTCGATGATAGACCTACAAGCATGTAACAACATATTCATTATTTTCCTATAGCAGTTTTCTATATATTTGTAAACATTATTCTGAGGAGATGTAGCTTACGCTTCGATCAATGTGCTGGTATTTATCATCCAGAGATCGCAGAAGGTTCTTCCAATCAAGGAAGTGGCGATCAGGATGATAAAACCGACTTCACTGGATATTACAGAAGGTATGCCAATTGAAAGCAGGTGCATTAATTGCTTAAAGAACGCCGCATTAACATAAGCTTTTGGCCCTTTTGGCTTTTCCTGCGAAAAGAAACATCTATCTTAGTGCCAACCGTTTTAGTTCGCACTATTATCATAAATTTTGTTGACCTTACTTCTTTGATAACATACTGAATGTCATTCGCCGACCATACATTCCTGCAAAACACGGTTAACGAATAAATGATCCGGGAATGCGGAAGGCGGAGCAATCGTAATGTGCGACTAACTTACTTGATCTTTCCAACCTGTTTCTTGCTTCTTCTTCTTTTCAACAACCATATCAAAGCAGTGACCGCACAAGCACCTGCTAGCGTACGTTTCGTTGCGAATTTACTGATGGCTGGGGCCATTCTTTTCGGTTGTAAGAACGAACTAAAGAAAGACCGCCTTGTACGACGGCTCCGACACTTCTGCCGTCTTTCCTCGACATAAACGCGAACAGGTAGTGGGGAAGGTCTCCTCCTGTATCACCGGGGATGACAAGTCAGCAATATTCCGTATGTATGCGGCCGTACTGACCGCTCGTAATTATTTGTAATCGCTCACGGCCATACCTATCTTAACCTTTTCGATATATCAATTCCGCTGATTTTATTTCTGCGCAAGTCACTGTGATCGACTCTAAAGACAATCGTCGGATAATGAAAATAAAATGGTTTATTCGATTGTCAGTATGAGCAACGTCATTAGAAATATTCGACAATTTTGACTGATTCGGTAAAGAGATATTTATGCTAAATTTCAGTGTAAATTATTCAATAATGTGTGTTTATCTTAGTGCAAATTATTCGATAATGTGTGTTTGTGCTAACATTTTTTTGCAATAGCTAACACCGTGAACTGTTATCACCAACCTACGTTTCCTACTGATAAGGAAACAAATGGAATATATATTTATACAGTCTCGCTAGCACTTAAAATGTTCCATGCATTTTTCTGTTATGAAAATTTGATGTCCCGTATATAAATATTTAACAATAATTAAGTGCGATAAATAAAAAAATTTTCGATAATTAGGCCAACCAAAGGCTAGCGCAAGTTTACACAAGTCACGCTAGCGTAACAGCGGCGATAAGTCGCGTTTTTTGAGAAAATATCGTTTACAGCCGACATCACGCTGGTGTGACTTCACTGAAATCACACTGGCGTGCCTTTGGCGGTAGGACCCCCTCACCGCCGACATCACGCTGGCGTGACTTCACTGAAATCACACTGGCGTGACTTTGGCGGTAGGACCCCCGCACCGCCGACATCACGCTGGCGTGACTTCACTGAAATCACACTGGCGTGACTTTGGCGGTAGACCCCCCTCAACGCCAACATCACGCTGGCGTGACTTCACTGAAATCACACTGGCGTGACTTTGGCGGTAGACCCCCCTCACCGTCGACATCACGCTGGCGTGACTCCGGCACCAAAATATTTTTTGGTAGGAAAATTTTATTTTGTTAGAGTGGGAAATTAAATTCAATACATATTATAAAGAAGATTTATTATAACCACATAGACTCATTGAGGGTATTACAATAACGCTTCATTTCGAATTAATTTTTTAAAATACAGATAAAAATTATTTATTTGCGATAGTATAAGGCAGTATAAGGTCCTTACAAACTTTTATTTTGATTTGTAAGCCTTCCATGTTGCGAACTTCTAGCAACAATCCGATGAAACAGTATTTTCTTGCTCGAATTGCTTTACGAATATTCTTTTTAACTCATCGATTGCATATCGGTAACAGCATTACATCATTTATATTCTTACCTGCAAATGAAAGGGGTAGCATGTAATGCATGAAATAATATATGCTTTTAAATCTTTTATACTACGGTCGACAGAGTTTCTGGTACCGTAAGTGATATTAGTATTTTAGTACTCACGAAAGCATCGTGCGAAATTGGAAGATCTGTCACGAAAAGCCCAGCATTTCTTTTCCCCTTAGAAGAAGGATCCGCTGTGAATGGAATTACGGAAACTTTAATTGCCGCGCAACTGATCTGCCATTTAAATGCAGCCTATGCTGTATTACAAGATCGTCCAATTTTTTTTCTCCGTCCTTATCGAGCGAGCATTAACCAGGCCCACGATGTACGTGTGTACTCTGAAAGCAAAAGTATCCGGAGGGTGTATGTTTGTTAAGTAGGAAATAGACAAAACAGCGCATAAGAAGCGCTCTAGCTTACAAGATCTATCTTACACAAGGTCATCGAAGCACTCGCTCTCTGTTCTCCAAGATCCGATATTGCAACGAATTCTTTTCTCTCGCCCTTTCTCTCTCTTTCTCTCCTCGCTCTCTCGTTCACTCACTCTCTCTCTCTCTCAATCTCTCTCTCGCTCGCCCTTTCTCTCTCTGCTCGCATTAACTTGAAACGGTCCATAGTTTCGTGGGTTTCAATGTGCGTTCATCGGAGCTGTTGAACAAAAATTAAACAGAATTAATATCGGTTTCGTAGCTTCAATTTTTGGTGACTAATTGTTAGAGGAAATAATGAACTTGAAGTATCAAACCGACTCGTAAAAAAACTAATGTCGATTTCAGTAATGCGACAAGGATTCGTTTTCTTCTGTAATACTTTGAGGAGTGTAGAAAGGGGAGAATTTCAATTCTCAAAGAAAGTTTTAATTACGGAGCAAACGTGTAATTAAAGGGCAGCGAGAGAACACATTGGTTAAGATGAAAAATTAACGGCTAGTTAATAGCAATTGTAAGGTAATAAGGAGTAATTGTATCGAAATAGTGACAATAAGAGGAAAGTGAATGCATTCGATCGTCGGTAATCGCTGGCGTGTGTAATGAAACAAGTAATGTCGTACGGTAATCACCTGTGTGTTTCGAATTTCTGAAGATGCTTCCATGTCTCTCGTCTACTTCAGTCATCATCATCATCATCATCATATCACTATCATCACCACCACCATCATCATCCTCAGCATCAGTATCATCCTCATAACCATCCTCAGAATCAGTATCATCCTCATAATCAATCTCATCCTCATCCTCAACATCATCACTATCATCATTATCATATCACCACCACCACCACCACGACCAAATCATCATCCTTAAAATCTTTATTCATCGAATGGACCGGCAACCTGTTGCATAACTTAAAAATTCTTCCATTCGACGCACTACTTAAAGTTGAGAGGCCACTCATTCAGCGTCAGACTTTTCTCTTCGGCGACATCAATGGGATTTGTGCGTGAATGTTTGCTAATACTTCTAATTACGTGAATATTCTACGACGGTGTAAAAATGAAGCGCCTAATGAGCATCAAAAGATGCTAGCTAGAAAATGTAATCGCTACTTCAAAGCCCTGCGGAGAGTCTATCGTTCAAGAAACCACTTTGAATTGCAGATCGCTAATTATTAAAGGCGCGGTAAATTCTGAGATACTCTTATGAGTAATCTATCTAGCCGAAGACATATAAAGAAAAAAAAAACGAGAAATTTCTCGCAATAGGTGAGTTCGCGTTCGAGGACATCGGAGTGTAGTAAAAAAAAGGATCAGCGTATTCAGTTTTTAATCACGTTGTACTGAGCTTATGTAATTAATAATTCAACCTTTGCTATCTATCGAAGTAACATTCTCACATGACAAAAATCGATGACACGTGCTCGGCCGATTGCTCGGCGCTCAAAGTATACGGGAACGCAATACGGTAATTAATTTACAATTCAGCTCTCTGTCTACAACGGAATTATCGACAGTCACGAACGACATTAAAATTTCTTATGCATATTTACACGTCCAGCGGATCCCCTTCAAATCGTCTCGCAAGGCATCTTTTGAGCAATTCGGTCGCTTCTCACCGGAAGTTCTCTCTGTGTATTTCTTTCTCTTTTTCTCAGTGTTTCTTTTAACCGTTAGCCTCGCAAATTTCTATTACAAACGCGCCTGCCGTAAACGTATCGATTCTTAATAGTAATAATATATCGTAGAGGTGATGCAAAAAAGTTTGGAGGACGCACGGTTATCGGGATGACCGGTGGTGTTTGGTGAGCAACGATTTGAAACGGATCGACTGGCTAGAACGACAAGCTACAAAACGGTCCTAATATGTCTGTTAAAAGTTGTCTTAAACTACAGTCTTTGTATATCGGTCAATCATGTACAGATTTAAACCCAGTGGGTTGCCGGTGAGTAAACGCGCTCTTTCCATATCCAAGGTAGCTCTTTCTCTCTTTCTTTACATTATGTATAAACATTCTCGATCGATAGAGACACGTATATATCTAAACACGCTCGAATGTGTGAGAATCCGTGTATGTGTAATACGTACGTATCCGTGTGTGTTGAGTATGAATACACATATACGCGTCTGTATCTATTTATATGGTATATATATCTATATATATATCAGACACTCGATAAACGATCGTTTATTCCCCATCCATAAAATATCATTAATTCGCAGTATACCGTTCGCCGCACAATTAGACTCATTCTCATCTTGACTCGCGTGTTCTTTTTCTCACCCCCTTTTTTTAACTTTACGATCTCATCATCGGACACACGTCTGTTTTCTCAGCTTCAGGTAAATCTATATATATCATTTAAATTGATCTCGCTTCTCGTGTAAACTTTCATGCCTGTAGTTCTGAGACGACCATTAACAAATACATACAACCGCCATACATACAAAGAGACACGTGTGATATTAAAACAATCCAATCTATATGCATTTTTATATCTATATAAAAGTGTCTGTGTACGTGTGTATGTATATGAATACGTATACATATCCGGAATTGCGGCAGGAATAATTAACCCCTGAAAATAATCCCTTAAACCGAGGATATCGCGATTACCGCGGTATCAATGTGCCGAATTAGCGCAGTTTCCTTTTCTCATTGTTGATGAGATAGCGGCTTCGGAGGACTTCGAGGATCTGTATCACGAAGTGGTTATAAAGTTACAAAAGCTTGGAAATTCTCGCTCGCTACCTCGCAAAAGATACTCGAAGGGATGGCCATCCGCGTCGGCGTGGTCCACCATGGGAATAGAGTCGGTACGACCTTGGGGTCGTAGATCATTGACCTCGTCTACGAAGCCGCAATCGCACTATGAGGAAAAAAGGACGAGTGAATTTGAAAAAAAAACGATCGGAACGTAATGTTATTCGATGGAAATTTTTCTCCAGCAATTCCGTCATAATCTCGGACATATTTTCTGGAGTTGAGAATTACTACCGCAATCCGAATATCGATAGTGTTTCCTAATATAGTTATAATAAGAGAAAGCAGGAAAACGACGAGTATCGGGGAATAATAAGCTTTACACTTTGGAAAACCGGGAGAGAAATATGAAATTTCCGGTTATTACCGATCGCTTCCGACGATAGCTGTAAACGAGAATCGTGCGTTAACGTTATTTACGATAACGCGGAGAAGGTACAAACGTTACAGTGATATCTCGTATGAATTTTGTTTATTTCGCAATAACGTGATCGTCGAATTAATCGGTACCACGAAATTGCTGACGTTTCTATGTTGTTGTTTTTTTTCTCCTTTTCGTCAAAACTGCAAAAATCACCTCAAATGCCTCCTTTCACGCAACAACCAATCAAGAATTTCGACACACCCAGCATACCAGCGTAAAACACAATTATTCTCACTTAATGATCTCCGTTTGTCCGATGTGCACGCACTAAATAATTAAAAAGAAAAAAGAAAAAAAAACGAGTAGGTGGACTTAACAACAAAAAATCTCGGGTAGCTGCGATCAATCTGTATATGCAAATATACACGCATACCCCCATGATATAACTTCTCCTCACACATTCACATATCCTCACGCAAAACAAATTATGCTCGTAACATACTCGTTGCACCGCTGTGTATAAACAAATTTTTTTTCAAGTTCGTTAAACTCTCCTCTCAATCGTTCAATCTCTCTTTCTGCTTCTGTCTCTTTTCGCTTCGCGTCCAATCGAGAAAAAAAAGGGTACCGGAACGTGAATCAAAATCGTTCCAGGTTGCCCGTGACTGCAATTGCGATTACAAGATGGAAAATTGAGAGAAAAAGAAAGGCAAAGAATTTTTACTGTGCATGCACGATTAAATGTCCTACAAGTGTATTGGAAGGTCCTTCCAAAAAGTTGATATTTAATTCGGTAATTAATTCCACTTCGTATCTTGGCGATCGTCGAAGTTCTACGGTCGGAAAATTTGCGAAGAAGACTTTAATGGAAAATCGTGATTGAAATTTTCCGGAAAAAACAAATCTCTAATGTATACGAGTAACTTTGGGTGCCTGGGTGAGCGAGTAAAATTGTGCACATATAAACACGTTCACGCGTTTACTAAGTAATTAGTAATAAAGATATTATGCAAAAAATCGAAAAGAACAGCTCGAGAATCGTTTTCACACGTTCGGCCGTACGCCTTTCGTTCAAATATTTCGATCAGATTTAATCGCGACTTGCGAAATTTCATTTTCATCCTCTCTTTTTCGAAAAAGCACTATCAGAGTCGCAAAACTGTTACAAATGGTAATCGCATCTGAGCTCGAGAGTGGTCGAACAAAGTTTATAGAGAGATTAACATCGATGCGGCCTTATTCGACGGCGCGTTTCCTTTTGGGATTGATTGGCGATTATTAGCGATCGATGCGATCGTGCACGATTCGAGATCGATAACGATGCACATTCGACGATCCGGGGGAACGGAGTCTTACTCTCAATAATCATTTGTTAAATGTACTCGCTTTCGCCCTTTCGCTCTCTTTCTCTCACGCTTCTCAATCTCACTTTACTCTCGCTCTGTTTCTCTCTTTTTCTCTCACTCTCTTTCTCTCTATTTAATATAGAAATTATGAACATATATAACGTATATGTTCTCTTTGATCCTCGATACACATTAAACACACGGCACGAAAGTTTAAATAAACGATACGCACATATACATCGATACGTAACTCGCTACATAATCTCGTACTTTCATGCCCCAAAAACGACACATTGGCAATAATCGACGTCTCGTTTAGTCGAATTTGACCGCACGCTTAGAGATGAGATCACACGACAGAACGGAACAGAACAGAACGGTTACCGAACATTAAAAAAAAAGGAAAAAAAAAGAAAAAAAAAAGATAACGGAAGAGAACAGAAGAGAAGAGAAGAGAATATAGTTATGGACGTTCACAGACAATGATCGAAGCTATCCGTCGTTCGCGCGCAGCTCCCAGCATTTCGCGAAGAGGGATCGTGGCGGTGATCCGGTAAGCCGGTAAGAGAGTGAGAGGGTGCGTAATACATCCCCAAAGTGATCGCGTACAAATAGAATAGAAGAGTTGAAGATAAAAACGTTATCGATAGTCTCACGTCTCTCGGTTAGACTTTTGAATACTCGACGGAGCACGGTGCGACGCACGACGACGAAATTGAAATGAAGGCGAGCCGAACGTACCCCTCGTGCGTCTCTCGAGGCCGTTCCTCTATCAAAATGTCGGTGCCTTTGGTTTTCATCCTCCCCCGCGACTCCCCTTTCGCGACGATCCTCCATCCGACGTCTTTCCTAGCTCCTATCTTGTATCTCGTGTCCCCTATCTCCTATCTTCCTATCTCCTACCTTCTACCTCCTATCTCCTGTGACTGGTGCCACCGGTTAGCGTTATGTTGAAATTAAAGGAACGGATTCGGCGCTTTCTGTTGGCGCGATTGTGGTCCGCGACGCGGCGCATCTTACTCGTATTTGAGAAAGGTATTGGACTTTTGATCGCGCTGCCCCGGATGGTTCTGCCAGGCGCCTTGGGAAGCGTTGGGGTTATTCGGGCCGGGGCCACCGGTGCCGGGGTTCCCGGTGTTACCGTCCCCGCCGCCTTGATTCATCCAACTGAGGAAGCCGGAATTTCCGCTATTCCCGATGCTGTTGTTACCGGAAGGCGGCTGACCTGGTGGTCCAGGCTGATTCGAATAACCCTGATCGTTTCCCTGGTTCTGGAGATTGCCGATCAGACCCCAGGAGGCTTGATTGAGAGCGGCGGCCACCAGTGCGGGATTGACCGGCAATGCGGACAAATTTAGGCCACCCATTGCCAATGGATTCGACATACCGCCTCCGCCGCCGCCGCCGTTATTCTGACCGGTTATCCCAAGGGCCTGGAGGTTCGGCATGTCGAGATTTCCCCGATTTCCCGGATTGTTCCAGCCGTTTGGGCCCATATTGTTACCTGAGTGGCCCATGTATCGATTACCCTGATAGTTTCCCTGCACGTTATTCTCTACGGGGCCCGGTGCGCCTCTTGCCCGCATGTTCGAGTTCACTTGATTATTGAAATTCTTATTGTTGCCTTCCGACTTCGGCGCAGCGTTCGAGACGTGAACGGACACTCCCTTTATAATGTGATCTTCTCCGCAGAGGGACTGGGCTACCTCGGGATCTAAGAAAGTAACAAATGAAAATGCACGGAAAGGTTTTGGGATGAACACGTCCGTCACTTCGCCATATTTGGAGAAATAGTCGCGCAGATCATCAGCAGTTAGGTCTTCCGTACAGCGTCCGACGAATACCTTGCAGGGTACTTGCTGAATCATTCCCTCCTACGCACAAACGCACAATCAATCAATCATGTACGACAGTTGCACCATGGTTTTTATCCGATAAAACTTGCGTACAGTGCACATTATTCGCAATATCTCTCGTTTCGCTTCCTCAAGTCATCTTTTCCCCTCTTTTCCTTTCATATTGACCGCGCGCGCGCGCGCTCAGCCCTTTTGTTCGAAATTTACCCTCGTTCGGTCTGCTACGCGGCTAAATTGTCTCACTTGGAGAATTTTCAGTCTCAAGTCACGAGGAAAATAAAGAAAATGACGATCCCCGCGCGAGAGAGATAGAGAAACAAACAATGGACAATCTTTCCATTATCGTACACTCACGTCGACTAATCTGCACTAACGACAAGTTTTATAGAAAATTCTTTTGATACATATCTATTCATCGATTCAAAGAGAAGGGTGTCGGCTGGTCAATTTACAACACTTAGTCCCCGTGATAATAACACTTAAGCACTATGGCCTCTTAAAATCCATGCACAAATCTGTACAATGTTCTCTTTATATTCGATGTAAAATCTCATGCTATATTACATTATCTTAAACTGGATAAGCACATATCTGATAAAATGTAGACAGTTATTCCAGGCTATTGCTATTAATAGACGATATTCTTTGCCGTTTGTTTTTTTTTTAGCTGAAAGGTATCACGAGTCAACGGGAATATCACAGTGTATACTTTACCTTAGCCTTCTCGGCCAGGTAAGTCCAGTTGATCTTGGAAAAAGAAAGATACCCGCGGCTCCTTGGAGAATGGCGACGCGACTCGCGATGGAAATGATGAGCGACAATGGAATCGAAGAAAACGCGAGACAGAGAAACAGAAGAAATACCTCGTATTCCCGTTGAAGCGTGATTAATGTATTTACGATAGTAACATGACTCATCAGTATCTTGACGTATCCGAAACGTGATGATCCCTCGACGGTCGGTGCTTGTAATAGCGGTCGTAGTAGTTCTCCTTAGCCGGATATCTTCCCGCATCGGTGAATCTCCCGTCGACTTCCTTGCCGTCCTGGCTGTATCGAGCTTCGACTTCTCTGTTATCAATGGCGTACCTAGGATCGGGCTCCCTTCCATCGACCGCGTATCTTCTGTCGATTTCACGATTGTCGACGTTGTAACGACACTCGGCTTCCCTGTTATCAGCTGGTATTCTGTTATCGGCATGCCTGCCATCCGGATACCGTACGTCCAGTGGATATCTAGAGTCCGCGGCGGCGTATCTGCCGTCCTGCTCGTAGTAGTTTCTCTCGTATCCGTAATTGTATCTGGCCTTCTCCGAGTAATCAGGATTCTCCATGACGGGATAGACGGCACCCCGTCCTCCTTCGTAGGTTGGATACCTCGCGTACTCGCCGTCAGCGGGATAGGCGGAATTTTGCACGGCCCCGGTTGTGTGCTGGACAGCGTAATTTCGTGAATCATATCCAGGATCCTCGTACGACGAATAATTCGGCTTCTCGTAGGCGTTGTAATTTTGGCCCTCGTACTTGTACTTGTTATCGTCGTACGGATAATTGGGAGGATACGACGGATAATGGGTGGTTTTGTAATCGTACTCCGAATCGTACCTAGCCGTATTGGCTGCTTCGGACGTATTTAAGTTGATATAAGGTTTCGCCACAGGTACCCGTCGACTACTCGGCGTATGAACCGGTATAGGGCGGTAGCATTCATTGTGTTTGCTCGTATCATACTGACGAGCCATCACTAAGCCATCAATATTCTGCAACCAGATACACCAGCCCTCGACAATCACATACAATTTCATCTATTGGTTAATACACACATATACGCAACGCACTCTCGCTCATCGTCGCCCTACCGACATACTTATTGCTCTCTTTTCATTTCTTCCCTGTTTTTTTTTATCATACCACACACCGTATACTACCGGATTGTACCGTTATCGTTAATAGTCTTGGAGTACGGTTAAATTTATGCTCAAATTCACGTATATCGTTACAAGCTACGGACGTACGTCAGTCCTGGACCAATTACTCGGTATCGCTTTACAAAGTTCATCAAATATCCTTCTACTCTCTACTCTCTATTTTTTGCTTTATGCTTGCCCGAACCGTAACCGTTAACGTTATGAAGTCTTCCACGAACATCGAACGTATCTTTATTTCGTCTTGATGACTATTCAGAGTCTCCCATGAATCTCGCTGAACTTCGTTGTACCGTCGTCGAGTTATATGGCTCTCGTTCGCAAAATGATACTCGTTTTCAGAATTTCATGACAATTTTAAGATCATACATTGCATACCGATAAAAGCTTCCACGCATTGCCACACAAATCATACCCATTACAATGTTTATCACGTTCAAAGAGACGTACGCTTAGACGGCATAAAGATACTCGGCACTTGAATTTCACACGTCCTACGGAATACATGTTCTATTGTCCTTTCTTTTTAATCTCGATAATCGGAAATCTCACGAGCCTCAACGTTTCTCTCATTCACGTTCCTAAATCTCGAGGAGCTACGGCATTATTATTATTATTATTATTAATTCAGATACTACGAATATATTAAGTTGAAGTTTTTGAGCAATTAGCAAACCGTTAGGTATGAGGTATTAGCGTGCTTCCGGAGAACAATCGCGCGATCCAGATTTATCGAAATGATTCGAGAATTTTCTTCAAATCGGGTATGTATCCGTAAGTCGTTTGGCAGCTATTTTATTTCAATGGCAATAATCTCACAGCATACTCGTGAAGTATAAGTACAGCATACTACTTCCACACTGCTTAAAGGCACAAACATTCCGTATTATTTACAGGATCACGCAAACACACATCTTTTTTCTTCATTTTTTATTATTATTTTTTTAAAATACCTTCCTTCGATCGTGCTACACTCACGTATACATTCGCACTTACAGACACGTATCACGTATTCCTTTATAAATTTACCACTTATATCGTTTAACACATTCATCTATTTATACCACAATATACGTGCTCAGGTACGTAAAAACAATATTCGGAGAATATAAGCAGAAATCAATTGTCTTGTAAAGTCTTGTGCAATGAATAAGACAGAGAAGGAATTTGTAAAACAAGATATTGTCTACGTTTGAGCCACAGGCTTGTAAACTCTATTTCTCTTTTCCTCATTATTTACAATCAGTTTCCCGATTTGATCGAAATTTCGTTGCATGCACCCTGAAGCCTGTATATACTTGGAGTACGCGATAAATGATGCAAAATTCCAATTGCTTCTTCGTACAAATTACGATGGCAGCATTGCTGTTGCAAAGCTTTTGTTTCATTTGGGACTCTTCTCTTTTTCATTCGAGGAAATGTAACTTCATTTGAATTAATGCAAATCGCATTCATCTACTAAAGACACATTTATTTATAGGAAACAGAAAAGATAGAATATTTCACAGTATCATTATTGCAGCATTCTAAAATTCGAAAAGTGCAAGATTTGAAATAAATCTGATAAGGTAATGTTATATAGCACAGCATGTAAATATATTAGGAATATGTATATACAGGTTTAAGAGGTGCATACCAATTGTATGGATGTAAATTTAAATTTTAAATCGTTTGAGTACTACCCAAAAATATTTCAGAAAATAGGGTACATTTAATTGTATCAGGGCCCTTACCTTACTGTTGGGAACCTTGACGTCGCACCATCTGCCATCTATCATGTGTCGTTGAGCAAGACATCTCAATTGAGATTCATAACTCCCAAATCTAATAAATCCAAATCCCTTGCTCTGTCCTGATTTAGCATCTTTTTTCACCTAAAGCAAG
This sequence comes from Cerceris rybyensis, assembly GCA_910591515.1. Taxonomy (NCBI): domain Eukaryota; kingdom Metazoa; phylum Arthropoda; class Insecta; order Hymenoptera; family Crabronidae; genus Cerceris; species Cerceris rybyensis. The sequence goes on from OU342802.1 coordinate 1,133,350, forward strand.
ATGTAAAACTATGTTAGCTCTAATTGCAATCACGTGAATGCTACACAATCACAATACTTATATATTATACATCTATAGTTATGTTTCTGCAAAAGCCAAGGATAGAACATTATAATATAATGATAATAAAAGTTAAGGATTGAAAGAAAAAATACTATTTTCCTAAATGAACCTTAAAAACTCACCTGTGCCATAAGAACTTCACCAAACGTTTCAAAATACTCGCGCAAGTTCTGCTCGGTTGTTTTCCATGGCAAACCAAGTACGATCAAGTCTGTGCAACGCAACTTTGTTTCCATTCTTTTAGTCTTAGCTGTGGAATTTTCCAAATTGTCATCAGATTTACGTTTGTTCTCTGAAAAGATATAAGTGTTCATGTCTACTAACTTTCAATATTAACTACTTTTCTTTATGTTCTAAGTGAAAATTTCCTTTGACTTCTTTATGTGCAAACTTTCAATATTAATCATTTATATAAGAAATAAGTGTAAACAAAGAAAATGAAAAAAAAAACAACAGAAAAATATCTTCTGAATATTCAGTAGAAATGATTATCAGTTAAGAAATATGATTATAAAGTCATGGACGTGTAGGCATGTGTGTGTGTGTTCTCATATACATATACACATAGTAACAGATAATGCAACCACAAGCAATATCCAACAGAAATACCCATCTTTATAGGAGCAAGTTTTCGTACAGGTAAATGGCTCTCAAATATTATAAATAGCCAAATGTGCAAACGCTTATATGTATATTTGTGTGTGTACACGTATACACACCTATATGTACATACATATACATAGCCTAATAACATCACAAGTATTAAAAATATCACATCTCAATGTCCCCCACAATTATTTCATATTAAATATTTTGTAAAAATTGAATGTTAATGTAAGCTCGTGTTAATGTTATCTAGACAGCTCATGCTTGTTGGGACGAGCCAATAAAAGAATGAAACAAAAATCGTGTCAATAAATTTTGCCGAAAAGGATTAAATGCATAAACAATCGTAAAAGTGAAAAATGAAGTCGATCTTAATACAAAAAAAAAGGGGGAGAGAGTGAACACACGAAAAATCGGATACACACAATGAGGTATATACGAAATTTCTATCGATCGATATATAAAAATCTCATAGTCCATCCTATTGTAGTGTTAGTCTCGGAACGAAAGAGGAACTTTTTAGGATGAATGTACGGATAAGCACCTTTTGGGAAAACGCAAAAGTAGATCGCCTTGCCCCATCCATTTTCGGGTGGATGAAGACGTCCGTCGACGAGACGAATGCCGCGCATCGTCCGAGATTCTGGATTGCGGTATTTGAGGCCACACGTTCCGGGAAACTGGGCGGTTACAGTAGTCAGTAAGAGTGTGCTATCGTCTTCCGTTGGCAATTCTATCGGCTCGTCTCCCTCGTCCTCGGCCACTTGAATGTACGATGACATCTTTCCTCTAAACGTACGGTCTTCCAATCGCAAACTTTTCTTCCCAAAAGGCAGAATAAAAATCGTACAACACAACAAACACACACGCTCGGTCTCGCAGTCAGTCACGCAACACCGCACCTCTTTCTCCTCTCTGAGCGTCAGTGCGACCAACCATAGGTTTCCGGAACTTCGGCTTTTCCAATATGTCTGGAAAATTCCGCTAGATTTCCGTCAAAAAAAGGAAAACTCTTAGAATAAAAAGCGAGCTACGTTGAAACGTTGTAAACGGCAGAACTGGATTTTTTCCTACGATATTGAAACAGCTCTGTCAATTAAGAGAAGCCCTGTAATGCGTACATGCATAAGAAAGGCGATGAATACTATGGTCAAGCGAGCCACTCAGTTATCTCGTTGTGAAATAGCTTTCATCTATCCTTGTTGTAAAATTATATCGAAAATATCTTTAAAAAACCAATTAAGAAACGTTACCGTAGATAAATAAAATATTAATTTATTGATATGTTTGCGTGTATGTACATTAATCCATATATACATATACATGTTTTTTTAATAGATTAACATTAAATAGTATTTAACATTTTTTCGGACACTTTTCCCATTAAATTCTTTTCCTTTTTGAGGCTAAAAAGTCAGAAGTTTCTGAAATTAATTTAATAATATCCGTTGTCTATTGATAGGGATTTTTTTTTGGAGAATGTTAACCTACAAAATGACTATCAATTATGATACGGATAAATCATCTTATTATAAAGGCTCGAATAGAATTAAATGGATAACAAAACGTTTTAGAACGCTATTTGATTCGTAAATTCTAATAGAAATACCTTTTTTATTCATTATTTTGATGAGACAAAAGATTTGTGCTCTTGGATATGTATATAAAAATGAATGGCACTTATATCAATGTACAATAAACAGTCTTTGCGTACAGTATGGATTAATTATATTAGATGAGCTTCGGTAGATTGGTCGCTTCGATAAATTAAAAAAAAACAAAGCTGAAATGCTGATAATATACAGCCCAAGAAGTTCGGTATCTGTACAAAGCTATCGTTAAGTAGACATCCATATGCAAACCATTGACACGAAACTATGAAAGAAGCCATGATAACAGGAAATGGCAAAGTTTCTGTGTTTTTAACCTTTATAACGTGAGCCTAAAAAATATTGTACTGCATTATTTCTCCAATAGCCTTTTTTGAGCGGCCAAAAAACTGTGGCACTTACCATCATCATTAAAGGAGAAGCAAAGAATAATACTGTCACTGTACAGCTAAGAAAACCAACATATTTTGCAGCCAATATTTTATCTTCCTCGTAAAAGCTATATAAGTATACTGTTCCAAGAAAACAAGTCACTGCAATCATCTGCTTAATTGTTCTAAATTTTGTTACACTATATAATATAAACACAAAAACATAAGTTGCTTGCAGTGTCATTCCAAAGGCATTCACAATTACAATAAATTGATCTTCGATAAGCATTCCATATCTCATCCACAAGATGCATCTGTAACATATTATACAAGGATTCCACTAATGACCCAATTAATTTCTGCAAAAAGTAATTGCTGATTATTGCTTGTTCTTGACCATTTTTTAAAATTGGAAATAATAACACAATACATGTAGTTATAAGAGTGTGAAAATTTTGAATGCAATTAGGGAAGAATTTAAACTTTGTAAATCAGTTACTCATTCACAAATGAGTGAAAGTGTTTTAAAATTTTGATGGGGCTCTCATATTAATATAATATAAAAAGATTAAGTACAAAATCATTCCATAAGGAAACACTTACGATGTATAACATGTTACAAATGCCAAGGCTGAACTATTCCCTGTTGTACCATTTTTAATAAATTTTCTGCATACAAGCCTAAAACATATTTCTAAGATCTTCTCATGTTCCAATTGTATAAATTTTTAATGCGTCTTCCCGAAATGATTAAAACCGTATGAAAATACATAGGAATCGAAATAATCTCCATGAAAACAGTTGTGGGGGGGCTAAATTTTTGTTTATAAAATCGAATCTATCGTTAGTCTCGTACTTTTACTTACACGCCAGCTAAAAATTGTAAAATCGTACAAATTGAAGCTGTCAAAGCCAATGCATCTTTAATTCCCGGCGGAACCATCATTTAATACGTTACCATCACAGGGTCTAAGCTAAAGTGAGAGAAGCTTTAGCAAACTTTTTGAGATATGTTTTGCGTTAATGTTAACATTATTTACCTAATGATCATTGTTTTATGTATTTAGTGTCTGTAAGAGATGGTAGAAAGCGGTAACATTACCGAGTTCAGTGTATCCTATATGGAAAAATTTAAAACAGAAAAATTTTTAAAGAGCGCATTACAATTAAATAAAAGTTAGTAAGATATGAGTATTTAAAAATTGACAGAATAATAACGTTGGGCACGAGGCTTTCGTTTTCTGCGGAGCACACGGCGGTCCTTTTAAAACATAAACTGTACGAATAACGAAAGAGTGGAAACTCGCTATTTTCAAGGGGTTCTGGAGCCACTGCTTACAGCGCCATCCAGTTTTTGCTAATATTCGGTCGTATTCCGGCGCGAACAGGCGCGAAGTAACCTCTCGATAAAAGAAGATATATTTAAACGTTAATATCTTGCTCAATTCTTGATCAATTTCGATGCAGTGTGTCTCAGTATCTTCGTTAGAGTCTAAACTATCGATCTATAACAGGAGAAGTGTTAAAGTCAAGAGTTTATACTCAATTTGAAAAATTCAAGCCAAGAAGATTCTAAAATCTTCTGCACTGCAGCAAAGAAATATTGAAGCTCCTTTGCAATTTAAATTCTAAATGGATCATTTAGCTATTTTATTTCTCTCTGTATTACAGAATTGTAAGATTGGCAAAGGCTGATGATAACTGCTCTCAAATCCATCCATGAAATCGGACATTTCTACTTTTTACTGCTTGAGGAAACAAAGGTACATCTCTCAAACGAAGGAAAATTTACTTTCTTTTCCCGTCGAAAATAAATCACGTAAGTATCGTTTAGTTTGTTAAATTCTATGATTATTTCTAATATTAAAAATTCGTGTATAATAAATAAAATTTCAGTACAAATTTTGAGAATACGAAATGATGTTCAATTTCGATTGTTGCCCCATTGTTTATACTGAAACTAAATAAGTATCTTGTCTGTCTCAGATACAACTTTACCACGAAGGCATTCTCCTATTGATCTGCAATTTGGAAGTGAAAGAATCTCACCCTATTCGTCAGGATCAGCCGATGAAGTGGAATTCATATCCAGCAAGCAGTGTCAACCTCTCAAGCGAATGCAATTATTAATTACATAAGTAATTATATGTTAGAAACACACAATTGTATTGTATGAATAGTATATTATATATTGTTTATGCTGTATACTACAAATGATAAATAAAGAATCGATTAAATGGAATATACTGTTTTACAATTCTTTCAACCACCACATCTGTTCCATTCCAAACACCCCATTTTCCTTATTAGATACTTATTCAGCCCATTAGAATAAGTCATCTTAGTGAAAAAAAATCATTAGTCAAAAGAAAATGGTATGATCATACTATAAAAAAAAACAAACAAAAAAAAAGAACTGCAAAATGAGCAGAAAAAGACAAAAAAGGCGAAAAGAAGGAAAGAATGAGAAAAAGAATAATTAATAAGCCATACCAACAAACGATCTACATTTTATTATTAGTTATTATTAGCGAAAAACCGATTTTCAAAGTGGTACTAAATTCCTGGAATGTGACGTCATTTTCTCGGAAGTGGCACGTTCGAATACCTCCTCACATGTTATGTTCTCCTGTTACAATTTCTCATTTTCGGAGGAAATTTCTAAAAGTCTCGCTTCTGCGAAATTACGGATACCTCTTTGCATGTTATGTTCTCCTGTTACAATTTCTCATTTTCGGAGAAAATTTCTAAAAGCCTCAATTCTGAGAAATTACGGATACCTCCTCACATGTTATGTTCTCCTGTTACAATTTCTCATTTTCGGAGGAAATTTCTAAAAGTCTCACTTCTGCGAAATTACGGATACCTCCTCACATGTTATGTTCTCCTGTTACAATTTCTCATTTTCGGAGGAAATTTCTAAAAGTCTCACTTCTGCAAACTTACGGATACCTCTTTGCATGTTATGTTCTCCTGTTACAATTTCTCATTTTCGGAGAAAATTTCTAAAAGCCTCAATTCTGAGAAATTACGGATACCTCCTCACATGTTATGTTCTCCTGTTACAATTTCTCATTTTCGGAGGAAATTTCTAAAAGTCTCACTTCTGCGAAATTACGGATACCTCCTCACATGTTATGTTCTCCTGTTACAATTTCTCATTTTCGGAGGAAATTTCTAAAAGTCTCACTTCTGCAAACTTACGGATACCTCTTTGCATGTTATGTTCTCCTGTTACAATTTCTCATTTTCGGAGGATATTTCTAAAAGTCTCACTTCTGCGAAATTAGGGATACCTCTTTGCATGTCATGTTCTCCTGTTACAATTTCTCATTTTCGGAGAAAATTTCTAAAAGCCTGAATTCTGAGAAATTACGGATACCTCCTCACATGTTATGTTCTCCTGTTACAATTTCTCATTTTCGGAGGAAATTTCTAAAAGCCTCAATTCTGCGAAATTACGGATACCTCCTCACATGTTATGTTCTCCTGTTACAATTTCTCATTTTCGGAGGAAATTTCTAAAAGCCTCAATTCTGCGAAATTACGGATACCTCCTCACATGTTATGTTCTCCTGTTACAATTTCTCATTTTCGGAGGAAATTTCTAAAAGCCTCAATTCTGCGAAATTACGGATACCTCTTTGCATGTTATGTTCTCCTGTTACAATTTCTCATTTTCGGAGAAAATTTCTAAAAGCCTCAATTCTGCGAAATTACGGATACCTCTTTGCATGTTATGTTCTCCTGTTACAATTTCTCATTTTCGGAGGAAATTTCGGAAAGCTTCACTTCTGCGAAATTACGGATACCTCTTTGCATGTTATGTTCTCCTGATACAATTTTCTAATTATCCATTACCGAGAAAATAACATCAAATTCCTGGAATTCTGCGAAATTTTTCTGAAACTTTGAAGGCTTATAACTTACCCATTTTTCATTGAATTCCAACGAAACAGGTCTCGTTCGATTCAGCAACGTATGGACTGTCGATTTGTTTAAAGATAAAAGTATAGTATATTTTTATTTTCCTCTTTCTTTTTCTGCCCATTTTGCAGTTCTTTTTTTTGTTTTGTTTTTTAGTCTGGTCCACTAGTGTACCATTTTTTGACTAATAATGTTTCTTTTTTACTAAGATGTCTAATTCTAATGCGCTGGGTTGGTATCTGATAAGGAAAATGGGATGTTTGGAATGAAATAGAAGTGGTGGTTGAAAGAATTGTAAAACAGTGCATTCCATTTAATCAATTCTTTATTTATTAACTGTAATATACAGCGTAAATAATATATAACATAATATGTATACAATACAATTGTGTGTTTCTAACATATAAATTACTTATGTAATTAATAATCACATTCTCTTGAGGGCTTGACACTGCTTGCTGCATAAGTATTCCAATTCATTGGCTGATCCTGACTAATAGGGTGAGATTCTTTCACTTCCAAATTGCAGATCAATAGGAGAATACCTTCGTTGTAAAGTTGTATCTGAGACAGACAAGATACTTATTTAGTTTCAGTATAAACAATTCTGCACAATCAAAACTGAACATCATTTTGTATTCTCAAAATTTGTACTGAATTTTTATTATTATACACAAATTATTTATATTAGAAATAATCAAAGAATTTAACAAACTAAACGATACTTACGTGATATATTTTCGACGAGAAAAGAAGGTGAATTTTCCTTTGTTTGAGAGATGGACTTCTGTTTCCTCAAGCAATAAAAGGTAGAAATGTCCGATTTCATGGATGAATTTGAGAGCAGTTATCATCAGCCTTTGCCAATTGTTTCACATGGACCTCGCTTAGTTTTCTGTACTACAGAAAGAAATAAAATAGCTAACTATATCCATTTAGAATTTGAATTTCGAAGGAGCTTCAATATTTCTTTGCTGTAGTGACTAAAATCTTCTTGGCTTGAATTTTTCAAATTGAGTATAAACTCTTGAGTTTAACTCTTCTCCTGTTAAAGATCGATAGTTTAGACTCTAACGAAGATACTGAGACACACTGCATCGAAATTGATCAAGAAATGAGCAAGATATTAACGTTTAAATATATCGTCTTTCATCGAGAGGTTATTTCGCGCCGGAAAAATACAGAAAATTAACTAATGTTACATGGCGCCCAAAGCAGTCGCTGTGTGGGGTTGTGCCGTAGGAATTGAAGGGAGAACACATATATTTTATGAAAATATAACTATTTATTAATATCGATAACAAAGAAAGATTATTTAGTTTGGTCAAAGGATTGCAAAAACGCGGCGTGGCGAGGTATGCTATGACGCCATACTACTGCATACGCTGCATACTACTGAACCATACTGAACTGACGGCACCATAAGATGGCGGCTGGCTAACAGCTTGGCCGCTTGGCCGCTAGATGGCAGCCTGCAGTTGGCCGGTGGCGCCGCCATGCGGCCAGTAGGCCAATCTTCCTTGACAGCCGCAACTAATGAACTGGCGGCAGGCTAACAGCTTGGCCGTTTTCCCGCTAGATGGCGGCTGCTTAATAGCTTGCCTGCTTGGGCACTGAAGGGTGGCTGGCTAACAGCTTGGCGGTTTCCCCGCTAGATGGCGGCTGCTTAATAGCTTGCCTGCTTGGGCACTGAACGGTGGCTGGCTAACAGCTTGGCCGTTTTCCCGCTAGATGGCAGCTGGATAATAGCTTGCCTGCTTAGGCACTGAACGACGGCTGGCTAACAGCTTGGCCGTTTCCCCGCTAGATGGCGGCTGCAATAGCTTGCCTGCTTGGGCACTGAACGGTGGCTGGCTAACAGCTTGGCCGTTTTCCCGCTAGATGGCAGCTGGATAATAGCTTGCCTGCTTAGGCACTGAACGGCGGCTGGCTAATAGCTTGGCCGTTTCCCCGCTAGATGGCGGCTGCAATAGATTGCCTGCTTGGGCACTGAACGGTGGCTGGCTAACAGCTTGGCCGTTTTCCCGCTAGATGGCGGCTGCTTAATAGCTTGCCTGCTTAGGCACTGAACGGCGGCTGGCTAACAGCTTGGCCGTTTCCCCGCTAGATGGCGGCTGCTTAATAGCTTGCCTGCTCGGGCACTGAACGGTGGCTGGCTAACAGCTTGGCCGTTTTCCCGCTAGATGGCAGATGGATAATAGCTTGCCTGCTTAGGCACTGAACGGCGGCTGGCTAACAGCTTGGCCGTTTCCCCGCTAGATGGCGGCTGCAATAGCTTGCCTGCTTGGGCACTGAACGGTGGCTGGCTAACAGCTTGGCCGTTTTCCCGCTAGATGGCGGCTGCTTAATAGCTTGCCTGCTTAGGCACTGAACGCGGCTGGCTAACAGCTTGGCCGTTTCCCCGCTAGATGGCGGCTGCTTAATAGCTTGCCTGCTTGGGCACTGAACGGTGGCTGGCTAACAGCTTGGCCGTTTTCCCGCTAGATGGCAGCTGGATAATAGCTTGCCTGCTTAGGCACTGAACGGCGGCTGGCTAACAGCTTGGCCGTTTCCCCGCTAGATGGCGGCTGCAATAGCTTGCCTGCTTGGGCACTGAACGGTGGCTGGCTAACAGCTTGGCCGTTTTCCCGCTAGATGGCGGCTGCTTAATAGCTTGCCAGCTTAGGCACTGAACGCGGCTGGCTAACAGCTTGGCCGTTTCCCCGCTAGATGGCGGCTGCTTAATAGCTTGCCTGCTTGGGCACTGAACGGTGGCTGGCTAACAGCTTGGCCGTTTTCCCGCTAGATGGCGGCTGCTTAATAGCTTGCCTGCTTGGGCACTGAACGGTGGCTGGCTAACAGCTTGGCCGTTTTCCCGCTAGATGGCGGCTGCTCAATAGCTTGCCTGCTTGGACACTGAACTGCGGCTGGCTAACAGCTTGGCCGTTTGTCCGCTAGATGGCAGCTGGATAATAGCTTGCCTGCTTGGGCACTGAACGGTGGCTGGCTAACAGCTTGGCCGTTTGGCCGCTAGATGGCGGCTGGTTAATAGCTTGCCTGCTTAGGCCATAGACGGCGGCTGGCTAATAGCTTGCCTCTTTTTTTTTTTTTTTTTTTTTTTTTTTTTTAAGGCAGGAGGGGAAATGCGTTTATGCACACCCCGGAACGTGTTGCGTTCCGTGGTAGTGTGGGACTCGCCTACGATGAACCATAGGAATACCCACTAAAACCCCTCCTCCAACATCTAAAAATCCTAGCAATCATAACACGTGCGGTACACAACTTAATACTTTGCACGTCATGATATTAAATGTGGCTAATAGCTTGCCCGCTTGGCCACTAGATGGCTATCTGCAATTGGTCCGAGGTCAATCTTCCTTGACAGCCGCAGCTGTAGAACACTTTGAAAACAATGAGTTTCCACTCTTCCGGCGTTAGCATAGTCTGTGGTTTAACGGCAAAATACATGGAATATATTTTCCCTTATTTCTCGGCTACTACCCCACCTAGAGATACGATCTTTTTTTGTTTAACGCAGATTTTTACGCCCCTTCGAATGATATATGACAACAAGTAGCAGGCTTCCTAAATTAAAATGTCATTTTTCCATATGTTTACTTACTGATGGATAGGAAAGGAGTATAGTGTAACTGTTCTCCTGCTATAGACCAATAGTTTAGACTCTAACGAAGATATTGAGACAAACTGCATCGAAATCGGCCAAGAAATGAGCACGATATTACACGTTTAAATATATCTTCTTTTATCGAGAGGTTATTTTGCGCCGGAAAAATTCCGAAAATTTACAAATGTCAGATGACGCTGAAAGTAGTCGCTCGAGAACACCTTGTAAAAACATCGAGTTTCCGCTCTTTAGTCAGTCGTATAGTTATGGCTCAAAAGGATCATTTGCCCAGAGAAAAACGAAATATACCAAAATATACACTATTTGACAGTTAAAGTAACTCTTGTGTTATTGATACTTTTTTAGTTATGATACGCTGTTTAGAAATTTGTAGGTAGTATGGAATTTTATGAATGGAACAAAGGTAGTGTACGATATTTATGAAATGTATTTGTGCTTATTTAATAACTATTGTGTCGAATTTCTGTATTTCCTCGCTACGAAAATTTAGCAGGGGTATAATTGACAAGTATGGAACGAAACGAGGAAGACTGGTCGATCGATTGTTCAGACGAGGAAAAGTACGAGTCAGACGGAAAAGTAAGATATACGGCACGTCGATTTTTTGAACATAACCTACGGCGTTCGTTTAGTTGCTAGAATAATCGTCGCAAATTTTCACTAATCTGTCTCACAGAACGAATGGACCGTAAGGGCAAGCGACATTTTAGCGTCGATCGAAGCACTCGATGCTGGCAACAGATTTTTAGAACTGGAATGGAGATGCCCTGGAAGAAGAGGACCGTCTCCTATGCTCTCCAATAGTAGACAGCAAGATCATGGTTCCCAAGAATACAAGTACACGCATAATTAATACATTTGACGCTGAGGGCTTCCAAAACTTATAGATGCAACATTAAATTTTGACATTGACATATTTCCAGAGCAGAGGAGAAATCTGACTTTGACTTCATGGATGAAATGTCATCCCCTAGGCTGCCGGTTCGGCGAGCAGGAGAAAGCACCCCAAAGGGTAGTGCCAAGAAAAAAACAGCCAGCTTCAATGGGGTATTATCAACTATGTTAAGACATCGTAGGCTGGAACAGCAGGAGATCAGCTTGAGTCCAAAAAAAAGTGAATTGCCTAGCTCTAAATAATAAATAATAAGGAATAATATTAAGAATCAAAGATTGCTTGTTGTACATTGTTTAAGAAAATATATCTGTATTTGTATACATATATATCTATCTTACTTTGCGATATACGGCCTAGCAGCCAATGCAGGTCTATGGCGTGCTAGTATCGTTGATTCAGGGAGGAATCGATAGTATTTGATGCTGTAAATAAGCACACCCTAAGTTGGGAACAAAAGAAGCTACACAACGACATCGTAAATCCGAATCCTTCAGGTAAATTATCTCTGCACGCGGTGCTGTACTCCTGCGGAATGGAAAAGAAGAAATCAGTCTCCTAATTTCGCCACGTCGATATTACGGACCCTGGCCGTTCCGGAGGTAGCGACGTCTTCCGTCGACAGGCCTACGGGTTCTCCGGGGCTCACGACGGCTCTCCTTTTCTTTTTCCAAGTCATCGCGTTCAACGGCGCGCAAATTTCGTCGATTTCTCTACTCTTGTTTTGTTCGATCTCGTCGAACTTTGCGTTACTCCATATCTATCCAGAAAGTAAAGAGGAGAAGCGTTCGCCGAAAAATGGCGTTGAATCGAAGTGGACCGTCTCTCGGTTCAACCTCGTCCCTTCTCCCTCTATCTATCTATCTCTCTCTCTCTCCCTCCGATCGACGAGGGTATCCGACGATAGAGAAGCCCGCGACGCCGCGGCGCCGCGACGTCGCAGCGATACGGTGAGCGTCGATTCCGACTGATTTGGACTGCATTGCGCATTCGTCGAACGGGCACGGAATCGTGCACAATGGTGTCCGGTGGCAGCGATACGAGCATCGATAGCCGGTAGTGTCGTCGTCTAGGAACAGTTTTCCTCGGCGACGTTTCGACGATCGCGAACCGCGTTCACGAGCCTCGGCGTCCCTTTCCTCCCGTAGTCTCTCGCTTTGCCCGGACTCCTCTCGACAGCCGTCTCGCGTTTTGCCGCCACCGAGGGAGCACGGGAACCCGGAACCCGGAGACAAAGCGGGAAGGAAAGAGGAGAGAAGAAGTTCCGCAGAGGTACGTAGGACTCCTATCGCAACGGTAGTCGCAGAATAGTGAGAGAGAGAGATCGTCGATCGTTCGAATCGTCCGCTCGCGAGGGCAATAAGGGGTGAGTTTCGAGCGATCGCGTCGTCGCGGCGTCGTAGCGTCGTGGCGTCGTGGCGTCGCATCGCGCGTCGGGCAGAATCGATCGCGTGCCGCATCGGTGAAACGGTCTCCCGGAGAGACCAGCGAATTGGGGGAGGGCGAAGAGAAATCAAGGGGAAAGAGTTTTTGAAATTTGACGAGCGGTCGATCGGCCGAGAGGGTGCAAAGCCGAGGAGAACGATCGCGATACCGTTGCGAGCGGATCGACGAAAGAGAGTTATTGTCGCAGACAGAGGTATCTCCCTCGAGGAGGATAGGACGTGGAATCGAGTCGCCGAGGAGCCGCAATGACGTGGGGAAGAGCGAGCTTGGCAGCCGTGGCGATCCTCCTTCTCGCATGGATCCGCGAGTTTCATGCATTCCAGCCGGAAGGTGAGGCACGAAGCCACGGGGCGAGAATCGCATCGAATCGAATGAGATCGAATGAAATCAACAGGGAGAAATATCGCGGAACCTGGGGGTTCGGCCGAGACGGAGGCTGAAACTATCCTGGAGCGCGCTAGTTCGTGGCTCTGGAGTCAGCGCGACAAGGACGCCGGATGGGGCAACGATACCCATCGAGCGTTGCTCGTTCTTCGGCTGGCCAACTTGTCGCGGGACGACGACGTCGCTCCGCCAGCTCCCCTCGAGCTGAGACTGAGCGGGAAGCAAATGGAGCTGGAGATAGTGATGCTCCTATGGAGGTAAGTCGAGAGACAAGAGCGTCTTCGAGTTCGCTCCGTTCGGCTGTCCTTCAGGCACAGGGAAACGGGTTTCTCGCCGGTACGCCTGGCACGCTACACCCTCGCCCTGAACGCCATGTGCACGGATCCGAGACAGTTTCACGGGCACGACCTGATCGGGACGCTGCAGCACCACGAGCCTCCGATCGACTACGAGTTTGCCCTGACCACCTTGGCCGCCTGCAGCGCGCAGGCACACGTTCGAAGGAGGCAGTTGCGTCGGCTGCTGGACATCGCGAATTCGGCTCAGGATCACAACGTCGGTAAGCCTCTTCCTGAGGACTTGGATCCTCCAGCCTCTGTGCTCCCTCTCTTTCTCTCGCAACCCTTCTCGTTCACCCCTCGGCCCTCTCTATTCTCATTCCAGACACGGTCGCGATGGTCATCCTCGTGTTGAGATGCATCGTGCAGGATCACAGGCATCGAAATCTCCACCACTTTGTACGCAAGCCGTCGATCAGCCTGGCGCAGCAGCAGAGGCTCGACGGTAGCTTCGGAGACCTGAGAACGACCGCTCTCGCGATGCAGGCCCTCGAGGAAGCCGAGAACGAGCCAGCCGACAATTGGAACAGATCCGCCGCTCTGTCCTGGTTGAGCTCTCAACAGCGAGCGGACGGTTCTTTCAACGGGGACGTTCGCGCGACCGCCGAGGCCCTTCTGGGGGTGGTACCCCGTGGCTTGCCGAGAATCAGAACCCTCGACTGCGCTCGAACCGTCCCCGACGGTTCTCCTCCACGGTTCCCCGGCGAATACGGTAAATCTCTTCCTTCGATCTCCCCTTGTTCTCCATCTTTGCGTCCCCTCCGCGAAGGAGGACATCTCGAGGAGTCGAAGTACGCTCTAGTCGTTGCAGAGTCGACGGCAAAGACAACGGCGAGCCCGGCTTCGGAGAATCGATCCGGCGGAAGTACCCCGACGTCGATTGCTGCGAGCAACGGAACCGATCCCGTCAACGGCAGCCTCGACGTCGAGTCCGTCGACGGAAGCAGCATCGACGGGGACGAGGCTGCAACCGCGGCGACCGCCGCGACGCTCGCAACCACCGCAATCGCTGCTGTCTCTTCGTCCCCGGTTCTCGTCAACGTCTCCTACACCCTCTGGGTCGGTAGCAACGTCAACGAGACGTACAACTTGACGGTAACAGCTCCGAAAAACGAGACCTTCTACGGGGTCATGCTTCTCGCTGCGGAGATGTCGCCGCATTTTCAGTTCGTCGCCTCGGAGTGGCCAAACGGACACTACGTGCACACCTTGGCCGGCTACAAGGAGGAGCCGATGTCTTATCATTACTGGCTGCTCTATCGACTGCCCTCTCCTCCCGAGCCCTCCTCTCCGCCAGGAAATCAGCTGGTGGCGCCCGGAGGTAGGCAAACTTCTCCCGTTTCCTCCCTCTTCCTGCTTCGAGAATCGGCACGTGAAAAAACCGCTTCTTTCAGGTGTCGACGATCTGCAGATCAGCGAGGGTGAACACTACCTCTTTTGGTACAAGAAACTGTAAGCGATCACGGTTGTCACGGTTGTCACGGTTGTCACGGTAGGCCCGGTTGTCCCGGTTCTCTCGGTTTTCCCGGTTATCCCGATTATCCCGGTAACCGATGCGAGGAGGACGGCGCGCGATCTTACGTGGAAAGCACGTAGAAGCCGAAAGAGGAGAAGCGCCTCCTCTACATTTCCCTCCTATCGTCCCACCCTCCTATCCACCCTCGATTCCCAGCTTTGAACCGAGGACTCGGTCCATTCACTGCCGTTATCGAGCGCGAAGCGAAACCTCTCGACGAGTCGTAATCTCGCTTCGCTCTGCGTCTTGGCTCGCCTCTCGCCTCTGGAGCGCTTCTCTCTTGCCATTAGAGAAGAAATAGAATATAGAGAAGCCGAAGAAGACAGGAGCTGGAATTGGCAGTGACCGTCTTCCCAAGAAACTTGAATGACGTTCATCGGCCGATCCTGTTGCGCTAGAGCGATAGAGCGATAGAGCAGCGTCGATTATCCGTCGCACCGAGAAGAGTTTCCGTGAAATCGTACGAAATCTGACGGCCGAATCAGATTCCAGCTGCGAGACGTACCGTTTTCTACGAAACTGCGATGCACAAGAGCATATTGTATTTACAATGTCCTACTTATTGATATTTAATAAACTCGAAACCTCCACGTATCACCGGCCGGTTTCGCGCGTTTCTCGAAACACGAGCGAGCAGAATCGTGTTCCTCGTTGCTTCTACCGCGTCGTATCTTTAATTCTACCTCGAGAAGGATGCGAGAAGAGGGAGGATGGACCACGCGATGGAAATCGGAATCGTTGGAAATCCTCGAGGAAAGCTGCGTCGATGCCCCACCCTCCCGGTGGATGGACTCCGGCGAAATCGATTCTGCTCCGATTCTCGGGCGCGTCAAAGTGCAAGAAGATAATCCAAGCGAGCGTAGCCTCTAGAACGTTGTAGGTTTAGTGCGCGCCTAAACTTGCGAATGAGGGTAGACGTAAAGCTAGAATCAATCATCGAGGAGGTTGTTATACCAAGGAGATTGGGATACCACCTGGTAGCCCCATAGGACGTGCGACCGTAGAACCGTAGAACCGTAGGACCATAGGACGTATCGATCGCTCGAATCTATACTTTTTTCGAAGATAAAAGGCGAATAAAAGGGCTCAAGTTACCTCGCACACCTACGGCTGGACCTTCCGTTTCCTCCTACTTTCGTTTCGCGCCAAAACCATTCCCAACGAAGTCCAAGCATCGTTTGCAGGTGCCTCAGACTCTCCGTCGCCGGTAAACGAGCCGGGAACTCATTGGCAACTCGCGACCCGCGGAGTTTGGAAACCGTGAGCGCTTCTACCGGCTATCGGCAAATTCCGCGAGCCGCTCCCCTTCTTCCATTGTACTTTCACTCCCACGCTCGCTGTCCGTTCTTCCTTCTTCCACGTCTCTGTTCCCTTCTGGAGCGAAGCACGTTCTCCGCTGCTTTCCTCTTTTCTTTTTCCTCTTTCCTGCCACCTGTCCTCTTAATCGCCGGGCGCCGCTGTGGATTAATCGACGGAGTAATTCCTCTTAACGTCGACGATCGATTGCCTTGTGACTCGAAATTACTATTCGAATTTCCCGTTCTTTTCGAAAATACGGGGAGAAAGTTTCCCTCGTTTCTTCAACGCGCCCAACCGTGGATTCGAAGATGAAGGGGTCGTTTCGAGTCGCCGTCCAGTAGATCTTGCTCTTTGCTCGATTCTTTCCGTTTGGATGGGAAACTTGGATGCAGAGAACGGAGAAGATCCTTCGACTGGAGAAGGAGAAGACGTCGGAAGATGAGGCGTGCCACCGTCCTTTCCTTTTTTTCGCGAATCGTGACGAAAGAAGGCGGGAAAAAGCGAAAAAGGGAAGAAAAGTCGCTCGGCAGGGTGCACGTTAAATAGGAGAAAGAGGAGACGCAGGAAAGGAAGAAGAAGAAGAGAAGGAAAATCGAAAGGATGGCTTTGTCGGAGAGGAGGGTGTTCTTGGAGGTAGCCGAGAGGGAGGAGGGAAACGCGAGGGAGGCGAGCCGTCGGAGGGCGGGAGGGTGGCGACGTCGGCGGTGACAGCACCGGTGAAATCGATAGACCTCCCAGTTGATTGGAGCCAGGGTAAACCGATCGTCCGTAATTGGAATCCAAGTCACGCGTATCTGCAACCGTCCACGTCCTCGGCATATGTTAATTAGTTTGCGCGTCGCCGCTCTTCCCGCCAGATTTCCTCCCTTCTTCTTCCGCTTTTCCTATTTTCGGCAACTGCATCCTTTCCTATCCTCCTCTATCGGGTTCTTCCTTCTCTTCCTCTTCTTCCTTCCTCTCGTTTCGAGAAAGAAGAAACCACGATCGACCGCTTCGATCGTCGAGATAAATAGCCCGCTGCTCGAACGTTTACCTCGTCGGCTTCGGTGTTCCTTTCAAAGTCGATTCATCGAAATCCAAGTATCGGTATTGCCAAAAAATCCTGCGTCTACGACAGGTGCGTCCTGCGCTCATTCCGTTGCTCCGACTCCTGATCCACCTGATCCATCAAACCCATGGATTGCACGAAGAGGAGCTCCGTCGTCGATTCGCTGGCATTAATCCGTCGCAGAGACGATGGCTTTCGGTGAGATGTCTGTGAGATCGTAAGAGGGTGGGTGCGGGAGGACTTTGCCGTCGGGATTCGCTCGGCTTCTTTTTCTCGAGATTACGCTTTTCCTCTCTGCAACGCTTATCCCGGAGTGGTGAGAAGCGCGCGTCAACGAGACTCCTTGGTCCCGATGAAAATCGATATCGGAACCGATCCGAACCGAGTCTCGAGGACGACCAACGGTACTTACGAAGACGTCCTTCGTTACGATCCAATTCTCGAGCTCGTTACGACGACCCACGACGTACATTCCGTCCTCCCTGCCATCGTCGACTCGTATTCGACCGCGGATCGATGTCATCGTAAAACGACCGGCAGACCGGCTCTTCCCTCGACGCCCTTTGCCCTCTTCTCTTCCGCTCTCTCCTAATTTACTTCCCTCTCTTCGATTCTCACCTCCTCGTCGCCTTTTCCTGCTGGTCTCTTGGTCGGCTCGCGTTTTCCTCGCTCGATGGATCCGCAGAAGATATCGATCTTGGAAGAGAACTGCTCGAGCCAAGTCCGCGGAGGATCTAGCGCAACCATTTGCCGCCTTCTGGTCCACCGCGATTTCGTTGGCACGGTCAAGTGGATACGTCGGTTGAGTCCTGTTAGCCCATAGATCGGAATATCCAGCAAACGATCGACGGCGTCTTGGGGGAGGAATAAGAGCGAGTGGTTAGGTGGAAGACTTTGCCGCTTCTTCGTTCGTTTGGTTGTGGAAGAGGGCGAAGATTCGGGAAAGAAGAGAAAAGTAGGAAGAAGAAAGTAGCGAGTCACGGGGATTAATGATTGAGCACGGTGGTGCTTCGAGGTCTGCATGCAAAATGGCCGCGATCGATCCATCGCCCTGCCGGCGAAATGATTTCGTAACGAGGCTCTCTCGACGGCCCGTTCACCCCCGCCTCCAATCGCTCCCTCCCTCTTTCCCTCTTTCCCTCCTCCGTTTAGAGCTATCCGTTTATCCCTCTTCTCTACCCAACTCCCAGAGTACCCACGCCCTCCTCCTTCGCTTTTCTTTTCCTCCCTACGCGCCTCTCGTATTCTCCTCCGCCTTCTCTTTCCCCTGCCTACTATTTCTTCTCTGCTTCTTCGTCTCTTCCTAGCCGACGTTCGTCCGCCGGACGTCTGGTTCACGACCTCGTTCTATTCTTGCTGAAATTACGAAGCTCCGTCGGGGTCGAGAACGAGAGCGAGAACGAGAACGAGACGGACTCGGGGCGATTTTATTGTCGCCAACGTCGACTCTCGGCTGGACGACGGAATGACAAAAATACTCGACAAAACTGCACACCCTTTCCGATCGAAGATCGTTAATCCCCGCATGTGATCGCGATTCATCGATTATCGATGAATAGGGTTGCTCCAGAGCAACGATGCCGGCCATTCGCTCTTCCACTTTTCTAGAATCAGCGAAAGAAGCCAGTTTTCGCCCTC
The DNA here is from genome assembly GCA_910591515.1 of Cerceris rybyensis. Lineage (NCBI taxonomy): Eukaryota > Metazoa > Arthropoda > Insecta > Hymenoptera > Crabronidae > Cerceris > Cerceris rybyensis. Next base: position 1,152,113 of record OU342802.1, read on the forward strand.
CGACTATCCAACCCGACCAAACGATCGGCTCGTCCTGCGAAAGATTTTGTAAAAAAGCGAAACGAGCGACGAAAAGGACAGAGAAGGCGGCGAAACCTGAGGAGAAGAGACGATGAAGAGCAGCCTGGCGAAAAGGAGAGCGTGGAATCGTCGCGAGAAAAGGACTTCGTGGAGAGAAGCCAGGGTGAATCGTCGAGCGGGCAATGGGGTGAACGGGTGAATCCGTGAATCCGTGAGCTCGCCTCGGAGAAGCGGCAGCGGGTTTTATATTTATCGCGGCAATAAGATGACTCGAGACCGAGAAGGATAGTCGTGGCGAAGGCCGCAAGTAAGAGGGTGAGAGGACAATGACAGGAGGGTTGCGCGCGAGAATACGATGGCACAGGGCGTACGGGGACGGAGGACCGAGAGGACGCGACGACGCTGGAACAATCGGTGGCCGTCGTTACCGTTAACGACGCGTCGTCCAATACCGCTGCTATTTTCCCCCTTCATCCCCTTTCCCTCCTTTTCGTCGCGTTTTCCTCCTTTCGTTTCCCCCCGACCTCCTTCATCCACCCACCCACCCGTTTTCTTCGTCTCTCGTTGCTTCTTTCGATCTCGCTTCGCTTACGCCTCTCCTATGAGCCTCCGACGACTTCCGTCCTATTCCTTCCTCTACGTGGATTTTTCGCCCAGAGAAACGTACAATTAGGAGGTTCTCGAAATTACTGCAACGTTCCGATCGCAACATTTCAACGAGGCAAAGATCGAAGAGGAGATCGCAAGTGTGGCCAACCAGTTCCCGTTGGAATTGCCCGCCAAGTAGATTTCCCGCGATCTGGTCAGACGCTCGGCGTCTGTCAAACTACTTACGGACGTGGCAGAAGTCAGACGAATCACCCGATCGACTATCGAAGAGTTGAGCCTCTTTTGGCATTACCAAACTTCCTCGTTACCGAAAGAAAGGATCGGTCTCACCGATAGGATAGATTCTTATCTTTCGCCCTTCCGATTGCCTCGTTTCGTTCGAAAGCAAAATCTCGGACCGACCGATGGATATAGAGCGGTGAACTAAAAAAAAAAGTCTAACAAGTCGGAAAGGACGAAAATGCGATCCTTGGTTCTCGGTGGTTCCTTCCCAATGGTTCTCCGCAATTCTCTCGAACCTATCCCGAGAAGCGTCGACAAAATCTCCGAGACGCGTTTGACGTCCGTTCGGTTTTTTTCACCGCGAGTCCTACCCTTCCGGCGATGTATCTCCGTAGCTGGCGTGGCACGATACGCGACGTAGTCTCCCGTGGCGTCGCTCCACTTCGACCAACGTGTCCTGCGATCACGTGGAGTGGAAAGGGGTGGCTCGACGTGGCGTGGCACGGAGCAGCGAAGCTCGGTGCGCCGCAGCGTGGCGTGGAGTGGCGTGGGGGTAGCGTGGCGTGGCACGTTTGGAGGGTGAGAAACGGAGAGGCTTCGTGGCGTGGCGCGACGCAGCCTCGAAGCGTCGCGGCACAGCATGGAGTGGCGCGATATCGTTTATCGTGCGAACCTCGACTCTGCGGTGGAAGTGGGCGACGCCGCGCGTATCCACCATCGGGCGCGGAAGGAACGAGGCTATTAAGCGAACGCGCCTACGTATCTACGCTACCGGCCGCGCGCGACAAGGGGTGGTCACCGCGGGGTGTCCTTTTCTCCCCCAAACGTTTTCTAGGAGGTCTGAAAATTCCGCTCCTACGGGAGAACAGAGGCGTCGAGAACTCTCTCGGTTTTCCATCCGGGAGAAGGAGAATTCGTTCTTATCGTTGACTTTTTTCGTAACTTTCCAACCCTGACTGGATTCTTTGAAACAAACGCGTTACGTGGCTGGTCACGTTGGTTCGAAAGGTTCGAGCGATCGGCGGGAAAACGAGAGGCTAGCGCGTAGGCACAAAGAGCTGTTATCGGTGGGGTGGCCGAGGGTAAGGTTAATTGGGACGAAATGCGACGCGACGTCGACCGGCGTGACGCGGTGGAAGCAAGATAGGCGACGGGGGATGAAACGAGACAGGGTGGAACGAGGCGGAACGAACCGTGGTGAGGTGCAGTGCGGTACGGTACGGTGCAACGAGGCGAGGCGAAGCGAGGAGCAGGGGAGACGAAGCGAAACGAGAGTGCAAGCACGCGATGCGAATGCGAGGGGGATTTGCCAGGGCGGCTCGCGTGCCGCGACGGTGACGGGAACGCGCTAAAGTGCCGTGGCACGAGTAATCGAGTTTCGGGAGCTCGCGCACCGCGATCCGTTTGTCGGTGCTCGGCCACCTTCCGCTTCTACAACCCGCATAGCCCGCATAGCCCGCAAAGTCTGCCTCGTCCGTTGGTCCGCCGTTCCCCTATTCCGCCATTTCGCTATACTCATCCAACGACTTCGTTCCTCTTTTGTTTCCCGCGTGACCTCGTCCACCGATTCGCCGCCCGATTGCCACCCCGATGAAACGAATCAAACGCGAACACGATCCGTCGCTCTCGACCTCGAATCGCTCTCCAGTCCGCAAGAAAATATGGATTTGGAAAACTTTTCGAGACTTGAACGTTCGGACTTTAAATGGGGTTGGAAAGAGATCGAGAGAGAAACCGATGGAACAAGGGTAGGTAGTAAGGAAGGTAGGAAGAAAGGAAGGAAGGAAGGAAGGAAGGAAATGAGGAAAGAGGTTTCCCGACTCGTCGCATTCGCGAATATCGCCTTCATGGCTAGGGATGACAGGGTGGCGGTTATTAATAACGCCGCGATAAACCCGGGGTTAAGCCCCGCGGGGATGATGGCCTTTGGCAAAAAGCGGAGTGAACGTCCCTCTTCCTCCGATCTCCCTGCGGTTCTCCTCTCTTTTCATCTCCACGAGCCTCGCTAGTTCCGCCACTCGTTGGAGCTCTTTCCACTCACCCTCTTCCAGGGCTCTTCGTCTAAAGCCCTCCGTGGCTCCGTGCTTTCTTGCCGCGAGAAAGCGGCGCAAAGGACTCATCGGTGCGTCGAGCACGTGCCACAAGAGGAGAAACGGATAGTGGAAAAGAGAGAGAGAGAGAGAGAGAAGAGGGTGAACGGGAAGAGAGAAAAGTACTTTGTCCTAAGGTTCGTCGATGCAAGCACAAAAGCCGTTGACGTTAACGCGAGTGAGCGATTTCTCGCAAGGAACGAAACGGAAGAAACGCAATAGCCGTGGAACGAAGGAAAGTAGAATTTCTTAGAAATTTGGAGCAAGTAGAGGAAGAAAGCGACGATAGAGGCGAAGCTGGAATGAAATTTGATAGGAGAAAGATAAGCCGACGATAGAAGAAAACAGGTATATAGATAAATAGGTATCGCGGAAAGTCGGTATTGTGCTCCTTCCCTCGAAGGCGCGAAAACAAGTGTCCGGACTTGGTGGCTGGCTTCCTCTTCTCGTAGGATCGTTAGGGGAGGCGTTGCGTTTATGGCAAGGCGACGTGTCCGTTAGTCGAGCGTACGACGACGCGAACGAGGCGGAGGCAACGAGAGAAAGCTGGTCCGTCGGCACGCTCGGTACGCCATGGACTTGTTTGGAAAGAGCACATCGCCACGAGGTAGGAGACGCGGGAAAAAAAGAAAGAAAGGGCTCGAATAGGGTTAGATTGATGCGGCAGAACGTCGGCTCGGTGGCGTGGCACCGAGAGGCCACGGAGAGGCCATGGGATATCGGGCGTGAGCACCGGCGCGGTGGCAGCACGCCACGGTACGGTAGAACGTACCTGGCTGAGCGCGAACGAGCGACGCGTCGGTAGCTGAGTCTAGCTCGATATGCCGTGGCGTGGCACGACGTGGCGTGGCTCGATATGGCGTGGCGTGGCATGGCACGAAGCGGAGCGATATAACGCTACGTGGCGTGGCGCGATTCGAAGCGGTACGCTACTCGTCGCACGAGGGTAAACGGGGTACGGAGGTGGTAGGTAATCACCCGGCGGCTCGCGTTATAGCGTCGTTACGCCGCAGCTCCGCTATCGTCCTGACCCTTCTCCTTCTGCCAACACCCACCGCGGCATTTTCTCTCAGTTCCTCCTATCGTCCTCGCTTCTCATTCCAGTCGCCTCTGGCTCTGCTTCGAATTCTCCTAGTCGCCTTCGCCTCCCTTTGCTTCGCTCCCTTCGTCTTTCGCTCGTTTCGACTCGTTCTCCCGTTGAGTCTCGACCCGAACGACCGACGTACCTTCCTCTCGTATACCGGTACACGGAATACGGTTATATCCTTTCTCGGTATCGTTCGAGGCAGTTTCTTCTTCCGTCTTGCAACGTCGCCTTGTCGCTGTCGCCTTCACCCTCGCCTTCTCCCTTGCCGTCGTCGTCGACACTTTCGTCGTCTTCGCATGCTTTCATCCTTGCTCCTCCCACCTATTCCACGAATTTCTCTTCCTCCTTTCCTGTCCTCGTCTGCGTCTTGGTTTGATCTTCGTCCTCCTGTCGAAATTTCTACCGTTTCTCGTTGCAGCGATAATAAAAAATTGGATTTTGCGTCGATACCATGACCATGATAAAAGTCCAGTTGCTTCCCCTTTGTTCTCACTTTCCAACGATTCGAGTTAGCTCGACGAATCGGCGGAGAAAATCGTCCAGAGGAGTATCGGAGGATGTGCGTAGATAGAAGGTTAGAGGCACGGAGACGAAGAGACGGAAAAAGGAAGAAACGACGAGGCGGAGATAGGAGTGCGCGATCCCTCCGGACGTATCGCGTCTCTGTCCTTTGGCTCGCAACTTGCAGCTCGCAGCTCGCAAGTCGCAGCTCGCAGGTCGCAGCTCGCAGCTCGCAGATCGGTGTTCCGCAACCCTCGCTCGAGCGGCATGTTCCCGCCCTCTCCGTGTTTCCGCGGCCCGCTCCAACCACCCCGTTCCATGCCGTGTCCCGCAGGGCATGTCCGTATCCGTTGCGGGCCAGCTATTGTCCATTCCGAGGACTGGCAACGTTAAACGTCCAACGCGTCGAGCGATTCGAAAAAAAAAGTGTCTCTCTGATAGCGTTCTCCCTGGGAGAGCCCACCTATCCGAGATACGCGTATCCGCGCAAACGTCCATCTCGATTTTTCCACGATTTTTCTCGACGAATGGAGCGTGACAATAGTTTGCCGTTGCGCGGAAAATTCTCATCCCCTTTGGTGGCACGCTCCGCGGCACGCCCGACCGTCTCTGTTATACCGCCGGCAGCGACCCAACTCCCCTTCTCCCGATTCGTTTGCCCATCCCGAGGCTGCCTCACCCTACTTTCCTCGTTCGCTCGCTCGTTCGCTCACTCGCTCGCTCGCCCGCTCGCCCATTCGCCTCGCTGGCTGCTACCGCCACGGCTTCGTCACCCACACCAGTCTCGCTTCCCTCGCTACCCTGTCCACCCTCGCCTCCCTCGTCACCCTCGCCACCCTCGTTGCCTTCCCTATCCTCGCCACTCTCACCACCCTCGCCACCCTCGCCACCCTCGTCAGCCTCGCACACTCGCTCCCGCACGCGTGCACGTAGGGTCTCTCTCCGCTACCTATCTAGCTATCCATCTATCTGTCTCACCCTCGACCTCCATCAACCCACCCACGCCTTCGCACGAGCGGACCCCTCCCACGTCCCACGCTTCCCTCCAGGCCCCGTCCCTTCTCTTCTCTTCTCTTCTCTTCTCTTCCCTTTGGTCGCTATCGCGGCACTCTGCGAGCCGCTCGTTAACCTGCTAGCGCCCCTCCAACCGCCGTTCTAGGATTCCTGCTACCACCGCGTGCGAAGCCGAAGCTTCTATATTTACATATCGATATTCTACGGCACGGCGTGGCTGCCAGGCGTAAGTGCGCCGCACGGCCAAACTGTCGGCGAAACCGACGGACCAAGGAACGCGTCAACGTACCCGCTTGGTCACGCGCGAGGACTCGCACCCTTTTCGTCGCTATCCTTCCCTGCTCGCGATCGCCGCTCGACAATCAGACGCGGCTCCGTCGCATTCTACCCCAACCATAGGAAAACCACCTCTTCCTCCTTTCTAACCACCTCGAAGCGAAAAATGGGATACTCTCTTCTCTCGGCCGAGACAACTTTGCCCGCAGCACTTTCTCATTCGCAGACGCGTGTGCGCGTTTTGCGATCCACCGAATACTAATTTTAACCGCTTCCTTAACCCGTCTATTTATAGGCGTTCAACCTCCCGCGACTCTTTAAAAGTCTCAGCGATCTCGCCGGCCTCTCCGGTCTCTGCGGTCTCTCAGACCTTGGTGATTACGATGGTTCGTTCGTCCGTTCGTTCGTTCGTTCGTTCGTTCGTCCATTCGTCGCTCAAAAGCACTGCGAATAATTTAACGACTCTCTCGGGAACGCGAGACTGGCCGTACTTCGGCAAGCCACTTTTATCGACGCGCTGTTTTGGACAGGCGGATCAGTTGCCTCTCTCGGTTCTCGACCCCCGTATACCTCAACGAGCAAATTTGAGGAGCGAGAAGAGACGAAAGAATTCCCCTCGAGACGTACTTTTGGCCGAGATACGGCCACAGATGTAGATCTGTAGACGGAAGGAGGTTGCGCGATCGCGGATCTCCTCGACGCAGAGTCGCATCGTTTCTCCCTTGCAATTAGAGGAGCGCAAGAGTCTATATGCACTCGTTGACGGGGCTAACGGAGTCGAATACCGAGGAAGGGAAGAGCGTCTGCGGCGGTGGCGGTGGCTAAATCGGTCGGAGATACCAGGAGGCGTCGCGGGGTGTCGTGGGGTATCGGGGAGTGGCGGAGAGTTTAGGGGAGCGTCGGGATCGTCGGGAGCGTCCGGAGTGCCGCGGGGCGCCAGGGAAGTCCGGGAGTTGCCGGGCCGTCGGTGGCGGTAACGCGATAAACGGATTAACAGCCGGCTCGAACCCGGGGATGTAGTTTGGTGGTTGGGCGTCCTCGTAGTTCGAGAAACGCGAAAAAGCGGAACTCGGATGGAAACGAGGATGGTCGGAGCCGCCCTCGAGAATCTCCCTGTCCAACTGCTCGCTTTCCCGACTCGTTTCTAAACCATAGATAGATAGGAGTTTCCATCGCATTCTCCTCAAAGGATGCCGTCGAGGCTGTGGAAACGAAAAACCAGGTAGTCGATAGGTAAGAAAACCTACGGCAAACTCCGTAGGGCCGAAGGACAGAAAACTCGGGAAATAATAGGGCGGTGCGAGGGGAAACGAGCGTGCCTTGCATTTTATCGCCGCAGCTTCATCTTTATTTATCGCCGATACGACTTTACGACGTATACCTATGTATATCGCCGGTATTCCCTGAACAACTTTCGAGGGAAAGGCGGCGCATCTCGTCGCGATTCACCGTAAGCCCAAGAGGGATAGATCTCGAGAAGAAAAAAAGGGGAGTTGGGTGAAAAAGGGCAAAAGCCTAGGACCAATCGCGAGAGTCCAGCAAAATCCTCGAAACGTGCAAGACGTTCGATCCACTTTTGCGTTCTACCATCGCCGGATCATTGCAAAATTCTGCGGCATAGTCGTTCGCCAAAAGACAACGATAGCTGCACGGTTCTACTGCTCACGGAAGACTGAGGTCCGCGGCACGCGCTGCAACGGTTGGCATATTACGCTTTGTCTGGCCAAACGGACGGAAGTGGAATAAGACGTGCGGCGCGTGCCACGCGGGTCTCGTGCCTCCTCTGCCTCGTGTGCCACGCAAGAGACGTGCCCGATCTCGAACGGCACGATTCCCTTTCGAGCTTCCTTCGCGTATGTCCGCAACGGTGAGCGCGATTGCTACCAAAAGATTGCGACCAATTGTGACTATCGCAAGGAGCATCGATCTCCAAACGCGGAACGATCCTTGGAAAAAAATTGCTGAACGAAAGAGAGAGAATTCGAGCTACCGCGTGTGATATCTAAACGGCAAGGACGGTGACGACGAAGATGCTCCCTTGCCTTCGTCGAGCACGAGCTTTGGTCTCCCTAACGAGGACGTCCTTTCTCGCGTACCGGATAACGTTTCGCCAGCGGGCGATGCCAGGCGTCTCGAATTTCTCGCGTACACCTCTTCTTCGTTCCGCAGGTCCTCCCTTCCCCCCCGCTGTCGTACGATCGATGCCAAAGCCACCGGGCAAGCCCCCCTGCGCTTCGGCTCTCCTTCCACCCCCACACCCACTCCCACACCATTCGCCACCTCCTCACCCTTCTCGCCAACCCTCTTCCTCGTCCTCGACTCGATCCGTCTCTATTCGTTGCAGTTTTCCCTCGGCCTTCCTCGCTTTTCTTTTCCGACTTGTGTCGCCTCTCTTGCATCTTATCGCGAAAAATATATGGCACGTCGAGTTCGCCGTCGATCGATCGAGGACCACTCCGACGAAGATGACGGCTTCGACGGGGGCAACGTCGAGGAGACGCGACGAACCGGAAGGTTAATCGTGGCCAAATCTACGAACGCACGCAACACGCCCCCGCGTCTTGCCGGAGAGCGCTGGAGCGTCGCGTGCCGACGCAAGGACGTCGAAATCGGCAAAGAGAGACGCTCCATAGGCATTCGCTCCTTCGAGGGTGCATCGAGGATGGAGCGAAGGTGGAGCGAAGAAAAGAAAGCGAGAGCAGGAAGGCGTAAAAGGGCGGGAGACAATGGAGGGACTGGCGGCGTTAATGAGGCTCGTCTATCCGTCGAGCGACTCGTGCCTCTTCTATATACCACCGAGTCGTGCGTGAGTCGATTCTCGATCTCTTTCCGAGGGCACGTGCGCGGTCAAGCCGCGAGGCATCGTCGACGATACGTGCAACGAGGACGCGTAGGCGAGTGGTGGAAGCGACGGCCTTGCCAGAAACGAAATCGAAGGCCTCGTTGAAAAGACGAGGAGTTAGGGCCGCGAAAGACAAGGCGGGAAAAGCGAGAAGAGCCGAAAGAGGGTTGGCCGTGGGGATGCCAGAGGAGGCAGAGACGGAGGCGGATGCGGATGCTCGTGAGGCTAGCAAGGATGTCGAGAAGAGGGGTAAGAGGCGACGCCACTTCAAAAACCCCTGAGATCTCTTTCTCGTTTCTGCTTCGGTTCTCGTTCGCGCTTCCATCGGCCTCTCTTCCAGCACGAGCACTCGCGACTGGCACGAGTGCACTACCGTCACGAGGGAAAATAGTTGCACGCCCTCGCTTCTCTCTTAGCAACGATTTTCCAAGGAAATGGTCCGCTCGCGTCTCTCCTTGGATCGCTAAAACGGGGGGAAAGCGAGGACTGCCGTCACGAGCCACAAAGTTGCCGGACGAAAAATTGATGGTCTAGGTCGGAAGATAGGGTAGATCGGTGATCCATCGTCGTAGGTCGTCAGAGAAGCGAGAAGGAATACGTCGAGAGATTCGACGATCGTTCCTGAGGGGTAGCTCGCGACGGAATTGACGATCCGGCGTGAGTTATGGAATTACCTGAAAAGTGATCGCAACGGGCACGTTCGGCAAACGAAACTGTTTTAATCGTGGAACTCGATTCCGTAACGAAACGATAGAGCGATTGACCACCCCTGGTGTTAGATAGGCGTATACCGGGCAAGCACGAAACCGACAGACCGGTGGAAACACGTTGGCCGGACGAGCGAGATCGGCGAATCGGCGGGTCGACGGGTCGACGGGTCGACGAGCCGGCGGGTTGGCACGCCGTCACGTCGCGGCACGCACGCTCTCACGTACAAGCTCGTTCGCACGTACGTCGGTATGTTTGCGTGGGTAGAGCGTTTTGCGCCGCGCGTGCCGACGGCCACCTACTCCGACCCCTTTCGCCGCTCGTGCATTCTCTCTCTCGCTCTCCATTCCTTTCGACGGCCTCTCTCGTGCTCCTCCAACTTTATCGTTGCCCTGTCCCTCTCTAGGCCGCAACGCTTCTACCATCCGTCTCTCTCCAGCCATCCATCTGACCGCGTTCTTCCTCCCGAACTCCGTCGCGTTTCGCCTTACCCCGCGCCACGCCAACCGGCGAACGACTGCCGCCCGAGGGCTCATCGTCTCGACGAGCCGAACGGCACGGACCAAGATCCCTCAGCGACGGCACTTGGTCTGCTCCCTCAACTGTCGCGTCGCGTCCTCCTCCTCCGCCTCCCATCTCGATCCGCTCGGCGCCCACTCCACCCATCTCGTGGCATGGTCTCGCTCCGAGCAGCCGCGCCACGCCACGCCAGGACGTGCCGCGCCACGCCATCCCGCTCCAATCCTCGCGGTGGCGTGGCGTGGCACGCCACGTCAACCACCCTCGCGGCGCGGTACAGTGCCAGCTTCGGCAACGAGCCATCGCCCCACCTCTCTTCGGAAACTCGTAATTCCCTGTGCCACGGCTTGGCGTCATCCTCGTCCATATCCAGGCGCACGCACACGGCCCGATGCCGTCGCCGTTGCCGTTGCCACCGTCACCTCCGCCTTTTCGCTCGTACCACGAGTTGGCGAGCCAAAAAGAGGAAGCGAGCCAGAGAGATAGATGGATAAGTAGATAGGTGGGTGGGTAGGTGGATAGGTGGGTAGCTCTCTAGGTAGCTAGGTAGCTAGGCAGCCAGGTAGCCGGTTAACTCGCTGGCTGGCTAGCTAGTCGGATAGCTCCGATCGTTGATACGTAGATCGGTAGATGGATAGATCGTCTATGCGCCCGGAGAGATGGGAGAATTCTACGTTTCTTCGAGCACCGATCTTCGCCGCGGCATTTAACTCGATCGCCTCCGAAAATCGAGAGTCTCTGGAAACTGACGATTCGAAGCTTGGAGCATCGGCATCTGGTAGAATTGAGAAAAATAAAAAAAATAAACACGGAAAAGTTCGAGGAGGGTGGAAATGATTTGATAACTTTCGATTTGCGTCGTATCGGTGTGCGATATAATAGCGTTGGGTGGGCGAGACAAAAGAAGAGGGAGAGACGAGAAGAGAGAAGGTGTGCGAGTTAGCGAGCACAACTAGCCAGAGGCAAGGGCGAACGTGAGCTGGCAAACGAGCCACGCTCCGGTCTCGCTCCGGTCTCGCTCGGCTCGTTCGGCTCGTTTGGCTCGTTCTCGGCGGCAGAGCCACTGGCAAGCGGTCACCCCGCCGACCCGCGTCGATCCTCCTCGACCCCGGTACGCGCACGAGCAACTACGGCGCGTGACGGGCGCCGCGCGTTCCCCCGATTTCTCGACCACGACCTACACACGCGCGATTCTCGGCAAAGAGTCGACAGCTACCGTTGGTCGCCTCGCAGTCCGTCACCGTTGCTGCTGGCGCGAGGTCGACGGATCGTTCTCGCGAAACGCTCAACCAGAATCCATCGATCCGATCTCATCGGTGAGCGGGAACGTTCAACATCGAGGATCGACGATCCATCGAGTGAAAAATCGAGACTCGATAAGCGAGTTTGCGCGGACAAATTGGCCGCTCGCTGGTCGCTCCAACGAGCCAGTGATACATCGAACAGACGAAGGTCTCGATCGACCGATCGAGTGTATGGTGCGTGATCTAACGAGTGGTGCGTGAAATCGTGTTTACACGAGAGAAAAATTTGGTGACCGTCAAGATTTTTTCCGACGCGTGGCGGGCGTCGTTGAACCGGGCGAGACCAAGGTGTGGGTCGCAACGAGGACGATACGTCGAGGAAAACGATGAAAGGGAAGAAGTGTTTGCGAGGGTGACGCGTGGCGAAGCACGTGGCGCTAGAACGATCTCCTCGAGCGCGCGCTCCTCGCGTAAGCGCCGCTCGTCCGGCGATAAGTTTGAGCGGAACGACCGCACGATGCTTGGAACGTTATGAACGCGACCGTTCCGTCGGGCAGAGAGACCATACGTCGCTAGTGCGAGAAGAACGATCGGAAGTTAACCAGAGTGTGCCGTGTCTGCTCGGTTGCGCAAGTAATCTCTGCGAAACGCGAGATGCCGAGTACCTCGGCCGTGTCGAGCCGTCTACTTTGGGTGTCGCGATTTTTCTCGTCGTCGTTTTCGCTACCATCGTGCCAACCACAGCCACAGCCACAGCCACAGGCCCAGCCATCGGTATCTCTACCGCGAGTTCGACAGCGATCGCGACCGCGACTGCGACCGCTATTCTCGCAACCGCCACCGTTACCGTTGCCGTTCGCCTCGTCGCCTCTATCTACGTCCTCGTCGTCGGCGTCGCCGTCGTCGTCGGCGGCGTCGTCGGCGTCGTTGGCGTCGTCGACATCGCCGTCGTGGACGTTGCGAGGAGTATCGACATCGTCGGTGCCGTCGGCGGTGCCGTTACCGTTGCCGTCGTCGTCGAAGGCCTTCGTGGCCTGCTAAGATGACCGCTCGCCTTCATTCGTTGAGGCATCAGGAGAAGAAATCCGCCGGCAACGGCCACAGGCATCACCAACAACAATCTCAACACCGGCAAGCGTTGCATCAAGGACCGAGTCCAGCACCTAGCCCCAGTCCCAGCTTGAGTCCCAGCCCTAAACACTCGGACGGACGTCGAGTGAGTAGCCCCATTATCTCTCTCTCGAAACTTTCACCCCCTCGAATTCCTTTCGACACCTTTGGTCGCCGATCCGCGAAACAAATATCGAAATGCTTTTGCCACTTGCTCCGTTCGTTCTTTCGCGGACCCATGTAGAACGATTGTACGCTAGATTCGAGCGATCGTCGGACGACCGTCGGATAACCGTCGGATTCGTGGGGAGAGGGTGTCGTCGTTGCGATCTCTCGCCTCTCTCCCTGCCGAGTCACCTCCTTGCAATCGCAATCGGTATCGCTATCGTAACAGGGTTCTCCGCGGTAGTAGCGTTGCCGCCTAGCACGCCGGTTCGGAGGAGAACCGAGCGAGGAATGGGAAACGCGTAAATCAAAGGAGGCCGGTTCGGTTCGACTGTTTTAGGCGAACAAGCCCCTAATGGAAAAGCGACGACGAGCGAGGATAAATCAGTCGCTGGCGGCGCTAAAAGCGCTCATCCTCGACAGCGCCCGCTTGGAGAACACGAAGCACAGCAAGCTCGAAAAAGCCGACATCTTGGAGCTGACGGTGAGGCATCTGCAGAGGCAGAGGTCCCTCGCTCAGCCGGGCCTTTCGAGGTACAAGGCCGGTTATCAGGACTGTTCCCGGGAGGTGAGTTTCCTACCACTCTCGTTTTACCGATCGTCCTTTGGCACGCAGACCTCGAGAGCGCCCTGTTGCTTCCAGGTGAGTCGTTACCTCGACGCCCCGGACATTATAACGGGCAACACCAGTCCCATGGATCCAGCCGTGAAGCAGCGTCTACTGCGACACCTGGACAGTTGCGTGTCGGAGCTGGATCTCGATCTGGGCTCTCGTCCGGACAGCGGCCTCGGGAGCAGTCCCGGAAGCGTCACCGACCGGACGACCGCCGCGGGTAGCCCAAATCCCGCGGATCACCACGCTCCGCCGACGGCCCACTGCAGCTCCGCTCTGGAATCGGCCGGAAGTGCGATCAAGCCCGAGGTCCCCGATCTCGAGGTGACGACGATCGACGGCCCCGGGATACCGGGTATCTCCGTGCTCACCGCCGCCGGCGGAGGCAGTATCGTTCCCCTGGCCATGCCCGGGGACGAGAACAACAACGAGAGCGGCAACAATCCCCCGAGTTCCGGATTCGGTCATCAGGACCCCCGGAATCCTTCTTCGTTGGCGGCACCAGCGGTCCCACCGCCGCCCCCGCCGCCACCGCCCCCGGCCAATTCCTCCGGCATGCCGATCCTCGAGCAGACTCCGAACTCTCCGCAGAATCCGAACATGCTCTCGGTCGTGCAAGTGATACCCTCGAGATTGCCGGACGGTCAAGTGGTCTTCCTGCTTCCTAGCCACTACGTGCAGCTGGCAGCCGCGGCCGCGGCGAACGGTATCAGTATCGGACCGAACCCCCCAACGGCCATATGGGCCGCCACGAACATGTCCCTCCTCAAGGCGACCGACAAGCTCGCGAAACGGCCGCACGAGGAGAGCCGAGACTGGCAGGAGGCACCTTCCGCCACCCTCTCGGACGGAGGCTCCTCCTCGTCCCTCCCGACGGCGGCTACCTTCCCGGGAGTCGCTGGACCGAAACCCGGCAAAAGTCCGCGGCTCGAGCAACCGGAACAGCCGTTGGACTTTACCACAACCTCGAAGAGGCTCAAGACGTCGTCGAGGGGTGCCGTCCCGTCGAATCCGGGCCATCGTCTCCACCACCAGCAACCTCAGGGCCACCTGTCCGCGGAATCGGCGCTCTGTCAGGACGACAGGTCCTCCGGTCGCACGAGCACCGATTCGCCCTCCGCCGTTCCGCGACAGCCGGTCAAAGACGAAGAGGGCATGTGGAGACCATGGTGAAGCGCGAACGCATCCGTTAGGTTAATCGTGTACCTATGTACCTATGTACCTATGTACCTATGTAAATGTCGAAGAATCAGCGCATGCCGGGCCGTCGGCCAAAAACCCGAAAGTTTCGCGCGTAATATTTTATTCCGCCGTCGTGTACATAGCCCCGAACGGAATTATAGCCAATAGCGGAGCATAGATTTATTTTCACGTTATCTAGGTGTGTATGCATAAGAGATTGCGCGACTCGTGCGCCCACCCGCGTGCCCCTACCTTTCATGAGGGGGTGCTTTTGCACGAGGGCGCGTTGGACGAACCACCGTTTTAATTAAATTTACGTTTTCGGTCGTTAAATATCTTGAAACTCGAATTCCTCGTTCGGTGTATTTAGACGTCGAACGAAATCAACGCATATACCAAATCATAAGCAAACCCGTCTTGTCTGCCGTTTTCGTGTCCAATCGTGAATCCCTTTCCTCTTCCCGTATTACCTCCTTCTCCTTCCTTGCAGATCTCTTCGATGTATCCCCCGAGGGGACGTGAAACGAAGGTAAGAGGGAGGAGGAGAAGTCTCGATGCAGAGAGCGACGTTCCATGCGAACGATCGTCGAGAATCGCGTAGGCGGCTGAAAGGGTGGCTCGCCGCAGCATGACAGTTTTGTAACTCCGCTTTAACCACCTGTTACGTTTGCACAAATGCGAAATTAGCGCGGCATCCTCATTCGCGGAAAAGCCTTCCTCGAACCGCGAAGATACGGATAGCCCAAAGAGACATTCGCGATCGTCCCTCGCATAGGCCGCGCGATACGCCGGGTCGATCGAGCCCGGTGAGCAAAAACACCACCGTAGAATTACGGGGACGAGTTATCTGTCCGACTGATCGGGGCGTATCGCGACGAACGATCGAACTCAACCTGTTTACTCAGCCTTGTTTTCTTTCAAAATACGGTAGAACGCACCTCCTACGGTGACGGGTTTACGCGATGACTATTCCTTCGACAGTCTCGTTTGTCGCGTCGAACGGTTCGATCGAAAGAGAGTCTCCAACTTGCCCATTTCACGATCGCGATTGCGACGAGTTCCGAGGATGACGACACTCGCGGGAAAACGTGCCGAGGGAAGGAAAGACAAGATATCGGGAAAAAGCTCGAGGAGCGATCTCTATTGCGCGCTCTTTCCCATCTACTACATTGGGAAAGCGTGTGGACTGGTGCCGGTGACGTTCCTCGAGCAAGCTACCGTCGCTAGATATCAAATTCGTTCGAGCGTCCTCGACGTCGCGTATAGGTAATTATACTCTACCGAATATTTCTCTCCCGTCTTAATCTCTTCGAACAATGAGGATGAGGTGTGCGCGTTTGACGCAGTGCGTGTCTCTTGGTGGCTCTTCTGAGTAGCGCGGTCTGGGGTCTCTGGCGCGATCTAAAAGACGGATGGGAGCACAGCACGAGGTTGAAATCGCGAACGGCAGTTATAGCAACGTCCAGCGACGTTCTAGGAGTCATGAGTCTTACCTGCGTCAGCATTCTCGGCTCTTTCTTTCGATGGAAGCATCTGAGAATCGTAATCGACAGGCTTATCGAGGTGAGTCTCATCCTCCGACAAGTTTAGCCCCAACTACGATGTGTCGTTCGACAGATCGACGAGAAGGTGGGCGTAGTGTCGCCAAAAAAGACCCGAAGATTCGGCGTCGTTCTCGCGGCCTGCAGCCTCACGTATCTCTGGTTCTCCGCGATTCTCGACATCTGCGCCTGGGATCGCGAGACCAAGGCGAGCAACAAGATGACCGACAAAGGTCCGATCAACTACGTGCCCATGTATTTCATGTACACGGTGATAGTTTCGATGGAACTGCAATACTGCGTTTTTGCCTACAACGTCGGCCAGAGACTCTTCAGGTTGAACGAGGTTCTCGCCATGATCTCGAGAACCGGCAAAATCGGCGAGTACTTTCGAAAGGATCTCGGACTAGGTAACCCTTTGCTAACTTCGTCCTACGGATTTTCAATCGAAAAGTGAGACTTCTCTCGAGACTGCCCGTAACAGAGGTAAACGCGTCTTTTGATCGTTTTTCCGGTTTACGCGGTCGACGCGGCGACTGTCGAACTTGCCGAAATGCGCGCCGAACAGTCGGAAATCTACGCGGACAATTGGGAGGACATGGATCGGTCGTCGTGCAGAGACAGGATTCTGGATATTTGCGATCTTTCCGCGAATCAAACGGTAAGATGACGCTTTTCTTTCGTACAGAAGGACGAAGAATTCAAAATGATAGGGGTGGATAGAATGGAAATGTAACGAGGTGACTTTCAGAGAATCAAATGTACGCGGAGAGTATAGCCGAGCTGATAACGGTGCACGCGTCTCTTTGCGACACCGTCGCTCTCATAAACGAGGCGTTTGGCATTGCCGTGCTGGTCGTTACGTTAACGTGTCTCTTGCACCTCATCATTACTCCATACTTCCTGATACTGCAAGCAGTCGACAACCACGAGTGGATGTTTCTCGTGGTGCAGGGTATGTGGTGTATCTTTCACGTAATTCGGATGCTCTTCGTCGTCCAGCCGACTTACGCGACCGTGACGGAGGTAAGAAACTCTCCTCGTATCCAGTTTCGATCGAAGAAGCTTTTCAACCGGGGATCACGGTTTTTCAGGGAAAGAGAACGGCCATACTCGTGAGTCGTTTGCTCTCCTCGAGCCTCGGCATCGAGAGCCGGAAGGAATTGGAAATCTTTTCCCTTCAATTGCTTCATCGACCTCTCGAGTTTTCCGCCTGCGGACTCTTCACTTTGGATAGAACGTTGATAACGTCGGTAAGATCGGTCGTTCGCGATTATGCAGATGAGGGAAGACCGTTTAAACGGCACCAAATGGAAGGATCTCTTTTATCTTATAGATCGCGGGAGCCGTAACGACCTATCTTGTCATTCTTCTACAATTTCAAAGTGCCGACGACACGAAGGGAGAAGTCGACATTATAAAGAATGCCACGCAAATACTAAAAAACGCTTCGACGTTGCAGAATATCACGACTTTCAAGATCTCCGCGTGAGACCTCTCTATTTCTCTATCTATCTCCGGATCGTTTCGGTAGGCATGAAACAAAAGGGATAGAACAAAACTTGGACGAGAAACCGATGGATGGACGGATAGGCAGAAAAATACGCATAGAGTTGCGAGATAATGATAGTTTTCTGATATTCCGATTCTCGTAAATGGCAGCAAATATACAAATACAGTTTTGTCGTATCTTAATCCAAGGTATCGTTTCATCCAACTGTAGATCGAAGAGTCGTTGGACACTGATCGATCGACGACAAGAGCGACGAACGATAACGCGGCTCACCGATCGATGAGGCGCCTAAAACTAGACGACGTCGGAGTCACAGCCTATCCAAAACTTCATTTGCTTCACGCGATTCACTACGATTCTCGCAAAGATACATCTTAAAAACGGGAAAATTCGACGAATACATGTTGCAAAAGCCAACTACTACTTCCCTCTCCCTCGTTCCTCCAGCTTACCCTCACCTCGATCCACCCTCTTTCGCTCTCGCCCCCTCGTCGCAATCCCTTGACGACGGGGCTCCTAAGATACATATATACACAACGTGTCTCGTATACCGCGACCAATTGCTCTCTTCCTCTTCATCTTCTTCTTCCTCTTCCTCTTCTTCTTCTTCTCCTTCTGTTTATCCTTTCAGCGGCATAACCGGTAGTCTTTGCATCTTTCACCGATCGATACAAAGCTTGTTTTGTACCAAACCAATTTTATCAAGATTAGTCTACCTGTACCGAATCAAGACCGAATCAATACCCGCTCGCGCCATTTCAATTCAGCACGGACGATCCTGCATCGAGAAGCGGCCAACGATTAAGAATACCGTCGAAGTCGATATTCCGAGCTCCGGCTAGTCTTCGGATCTCTCCCCTTCCCTCAGTTGGCCGTCGCAGCTGCCACTGGTGGTGCCTGTCTAGCTCTCTGATGCATCGTCTGAATGGAGTTGTCGCAGCAACTGTCTTTTGTCGCATTTCCACCCTTCGCCCGCTGACACGCCATTGGATTTTCGGAATTGCTGCAAACTTCCGTCTCGTTATCGATACCAACTTTGTTCTGATACCGTGACGCGTTGCACTGACAAGGGCTGTTGTGCCGATGAATGCGAGAAAAACAGTCGCTGCAGACCCGCACTGGATTGTACAATTGCTCGCTGGGCAACGGAGTGGAGTTTTCCGAGCAGTCGGCGCAAAATATTTTCCCACAGCACCTACGACAGAACGGAGAGTCGTTCTCGTGAGCGAAATCGACACCCATTGCTCGGTGTAGCGGTGGTGATCGGTTGCTACGATAGGAGGTACCTGCAGTGATGCTTCCGTCTACCGAGCCAAAATTCCGTGTCACAGCCCATGCAACGATTCACCGCGTGATCGGGCACCCAGAGCGTGGGAGCGGGTCCCAGTTCCTCGACGGCCTCCCAAGACATGTCGGATCGGAGGGATTCCCCGTGATCTCCGGCGCTTCCCACCGAATCGGGCAACGAACCCTGCAACTCGATCGACTCTTTTTCTGCCTTTCTGCCTTTCCGCCTTTCCGCTTTTCTCGCCCGTCTAGTAATTCATGCGAAAGATTTTCGCAATCGCGCGCTCTCCCTTTCCTTCCTTCTTCTCTTTCTTTCGTTCGCGGAAGAGGAGGCAGGGAAAGGGCCGAGGCCGAAAGCGCAAAGTCAACGAGAAATGGAGAATCAATTGATCGGATATACTTACGATATCGTCGATACGATCTGTATCTGCATTGTGATTACAGACTTGTTTGATAAGAGCCAATCTCGTGGTATGCAGCTCCTTTCTCAGGGCCTCTTCCTTTAGCTAAAGCGAAACATTATCGGTATTGCCAGTCGAAACGAAACGAAACGAAACGAATCGAGCGAACAGGAGGCGTACCTTATTCTCGAGAATAATCTGTTGCATTCGCAGCTGAACGTCGGAATGTATTACCGGAAGACCATCGATGTCGTCCAATCTGTCGAGATTATCCGGTATCGTGTCCTGGTGAATCGGGGAAGCTGGACACGCGCTGCTCGGTGTTCTAGATAACAACGAGGCACTCGTATCGCTCGCGTCGCTGCCCTCGTTATGATTATGATTCTCATTCTGATTAGAATTCTCATTGTGATTATGATTGGAATTCGGATTCTGATTATGGTTGCGACTGTGACTACGGTTGCAGGAACAAGTACCCCGAATCCCCGTGACTCCACTCTCTGTCCACGGTGAGAGGGGGTCCTGCGGTGACTGCTTTTGCGATCTGCCAACGGAGAAAATTTACTCGTAAAGAAATCTGACGCCGTAAACTTCAACTTCGATAGCTTACGTTGTTTCTTTGTCCGAGCTCGTAGTGGCCAATGGGCTTTCGCTATTCGGTATCAGCGTGTCCGTCGAGCTGTCTACGGACGGATTTGCCGGCGAATCCCCGGATGTTTGAACGCAATTGTATCGTTTCGTTCTATAATCGCTCTCCGACGGATTATCCTCCGCAAGAGTCCGTTCAGTCTTATTCTCCGCGTTGCTACTCTCGCTCTTCTCTTCCGCTTTAGCCTCGAGCGTCAAGCTGTCAAACTTCCTGTACAAGTTGCCGTGCAAGTAGGAATTAGCTGTAGGTAGACTGCGTAGAAAGGAAAGCGAGAAAATAGAAGAAAGGCTTACTTCTCCATCGAAATACTTGGGTCGCTGAGTCTTCGATGAAGATAGGCCGCGTGATCGGGGGCGTGTATCAAGTCACCGTACGATCGGGTCTTGGTCATCTGACCCTGTGGCTCCTCGTTCTCCCCATTTTCCAAATCTATCATTGCCACTCTCTGCTTGTCGCTTCTCGAGCTGAGCGCGGATTCCATAGAACCTAGGTATACTTCCGACCATAGAACAAGGTCACGTACGTTACATCTTGGCCATAATACCTGGTACAAAGCCACCTCTGTTTAATCCGCCAAAGGGGGAAAATCCAGATACATGCATATTTCCCTGAGCGAAATGCAAAAAGCATAGAGCAAAGTCTCCTTACTTGATTCTTTAGTGGTGAGTATAAGTGATTGACGAACGAACTCGAGTTAAGGAAACGCCACACCGAGTAGGTACGCTCTCGTATTCTCAACTGCAGTCTCTCCTGTCTGGTGTTGCAGAGGAACGTTCCGAAGAGTTGAGAATACGTGTGCTGTGCCAGTTTCACCTGAAATCAATCGAAATTGATCGACGATTCGCCACTCCCGTCTACACTATCGTCCTTCGGACGTGTCTACTGACCAAATATGCCGGAGACATTTGGAAGGCACACTCAAATTGTCGCATCAGCTGGTGAATGCAATCGAGCCACTGAAGAAATGCCGGACAACGTTCGTTCGGATCCTCGCATCCGACGGTTTGCCCGCAACGATCGGCAAATTTGTGCCCAAAGTCTAACCATTCTCTCTCGCATAATATCTGAAATCCCTGGAGGGGAGAGGACAACCTGAGTTCACAGCGATCATCGGGCAACCGACAGACCGAAAGAGAGAGTACCTTTGGCATACCTCCATAGTGCGGTAATACGGATCCAGGAGAATCTGTGCCAGAGCCACTATCTGAGGAGTTCGATCCCAGCCGTCACTACAATGAACCAATACCGGTCGTCCGTCCCTCTCGATCGCGGACGCCACCGTCACCGCTGCTCGCAACAATCCCGACATATGCTGCAACCATCGCGTTCCTTCCAACAGGCTGAGCCAGCTGCAGCATCGTGAAAAAAGAACACACGCACGCACGCACACGTACAGTGTCTGACGTGATCAAAATTTCAACGACAGTCCGCCGCGTATAGTATCTATTTCTATCAACAAAGTCCTACGATCGTCTAGCGCAGCCTAACGCGGCCGCCGAATCACTTACTTTAACTGATCCGCGTCCGATGCGCACAGCTGTCTAACCGCGTGAAAGCTCTTCCTTATCGAATGTATGTTCGGCAAGTTCATAAACTGTATGTCACAAGTTGGATAATATCCGGGATACTCGCAACCACCACCGCGCGCTCGATTCGCCACGGCGGTTGTATAAGACCGCGCATCGATGATTAAAACCTTCTGCAAGCGAAAGTGTACAGTTTAATAGATCGTCTCCTACCTATATTACGTAACTTTCATTACATACTTTACTATTGCCCGTCGAGATATTCTCTTCTCCGGTGTCCGTGTAACCGACGGGCGGGTCAACGATCGTCGATTCGCCTTTATCGTAGGAACACGCGTCCGATAAGGCTTTCAATAGAGCCTCGTCCTCTGGGCTGCGCCAACCGAGCCAACCGAGTTCCGGCTGACTACTTCTGGCTATTACCGCACCGTTGTTCACGTGCCTGAAAGGACCACACGTCGACGATTACTTTAGAGATTCGATCACGGATTTCAAAGGACCTACCTCCATACCACGACCGGGATTCGCCTGAAACTTCGAAATTTTGCGACAGCTTCGAGAATTTTGTCGGAAATGCAAGCAGGAACCAATAACAGCGGCGGATACGACGGACACATGCGGTAATCCTTGTTGATCTGACTTACGCGCCACGTACCGTGCAAATTGAACTTCAAACGTTCTACCTGGAAAGACAAAAGAACGATGTTGCTCATAGTACTTTGAGCAATTTTCTCCACCTGTTCGACTAATCCACAGATCTCTAACCAACCTCCATATTAAATATCACGCTGTACGAAGCGGTGTCCTTTCCCAAACGAGGATAATCCTTACCCTCCTCGGTGGACCACGCGTAATAAGCAAACGCAAATATGTCCTCTATGCTTTTTCGTGGGTACATAATTTTATGCAGCCGTTTGAACCATTCCAGGCAATGTTCGTTGGTGGAGAAGGCACAACTGAAAAGTTATACCTCGATAAGGTACGGAGGAGGAGATTGTCGTTCCTAGCCAGAGAGAAAAAGACAGCTATGCGTCGGTGTACCTCAACGAACGCGCGTCCTTGCATCCAATGTGCAAAAAGAAGATTTCCTTCACTTCCAGATGCTCTATGAGTCCCAGAGGAATATTGTAGCACGCTTGACTCAATTGCAGATACAGCCTGTAATTGGAAAGCGCCAACACTCCATCCGACGTTCGACCCATCGCCACAACGGATTCTCCGCTTAAAGGCACAAACGGAATAGCGAGCGTATCGTCTTCGCATTCTAGGTGTGTGTGTTTTGGAAACAACTCCGAAGCATGCAAATGACAAATGGACTGCAGGCTCGTCAGTTCCTCGGAACTCTCCATATCCGTCCTAAAGAACAAAGTTTACACACTTATTGTTAGAAGAAGGAATTTAACGATTCTCTTGTTTCCTCGAAATGTACCTTATTTGCATCGTTGTCTTCGTTATCTCTTATCCTACAACTGTGCCCCCGATTCGTGCCGGTCTGCGTTTAAGCGAGATTCTCCGAGAGTCCTTTTTACGAAAAAACGTAAAGAGACGTTCCGAAAAAATCACTTAACACGCGTTGCGAAAGAGAAATTGCATTTCTCAACATAGCAAATAAGCGAATTCCGAGCATAGACCCTTCTCCGATCGGATATCGTTCGTTTGCTTCGATTTGACAGTAATTCGTTTTATAGCACCTTCCGGTCTTCCATACTGCTCTCGAGAAATTCCTTACCGATAAGACTTTCGCCGATAAAAGATGTGCAAGATACGCACGACGAGAACAATGCAGCAGTTTGTTGTATTGTCGAAATTCGCTTATCGATTTTCATCGGCTCGATATAACGCTTTACGTGAAACCGTAACGAGAAGCCCCGACGGATGAATGGATTCACCAAAATGTCAAAGTTTCATATTTCTTTCCATGTCGAGGGAGTAAGCATCGAGCCTCGTCAATTCGAGGAAGAAAGTGTCTCGGTATATTTGAATTGTCACAAAGTATCGTTCCGCCTTCAAAATTTACTACGTGTTTCCCGTACATATGCATCCATATCTACATGTAACATATATACGTACATGAAGATGAAAAAAGTCGATTTTGTTGAAAAACGATACGCGATCGAAGATATCGTAGGGTCTCTCGCCGATCTAGTCCGCGAGAAGTTTGTTCTCTTGATCGGAGAGCGAGATACATGTACGACAAATGGATAAAAAGAACGGAGAGATTCGCCAAAATGTATGCACATAGATGCGCAGGAAGGTAAAGTCGAAGGAACGTTAAAACACTGCTGTTAGAGGGCACAGTCGCAGGAATCGTAGTGATTTTCTCTTAGTCGCGATATACGACGATTCGTAACAAACAGGGACGACGTCTTACCTTGAACTGCGAAGTTCCTTTGCGATGGATGACGTTTCACCGTCTCGATACCTCATGGAAAATCCATAAATGTCCCTTCCCTCGAAAGCGTATGAAAAGCCAATACGTCGTTACTCGCCAATTGTCATTATCGAAATGACAAATGTCCAGACAGGAGCGCGTAGTCTTGGCTAATCTCGATAATTTTCTGATCACGATTAAACGCGCAAATTCTCGGGATCTTGTAGCAGCAGGTATACAGACAGCCGCCACTCGTCGGGATAAGGGACGACTGTGCAACGAATCTTGCGCGAATGTGATTCCAAAATGATCGTCTTCTTACGGCGGGTCACGAAAATGGTCTGTACGCGTAATATCCATGAACGTATCGATCACAGGTTTTCCCTTCGGTACGCGAAAAACTACGATACAATGCAATCTGAAGAAGCAAGATTTTCAATAAGTTTACGAGAGAAACTCGCTGAATGGACGTGAAAGTTGCACTGGCTGCACCGCTTCCATTGGCTCGAAACGCTCCAAAACGCTCGAACTCCCACTGACAGATTGGTCGGTACCGATGGTACACGTAACAGAACCCGTACGCATCGTACGATCAATTTCATTATGGGTAATTTGAAATGCACGATAGGTTGGCAGAGAACGTAACAGAGTCCCCTAGGGACCTCCTCGGAACTAAATTCCATTGTTGTAACTACTACAAAGGCTTGGACCCCCTGGTTCTAACGTACTTTGCAACTGTATAGTTACAGTTTTGAAATGCTCGCACGAGTGTTTGGGAGAATATGATAGCAAACGTTTGGTTAAACTCCATTTAAATTACATCGTTGATATTCTGCAACTATAATAATATTCTCGAAGCGCATGCAAACCGTGTCGGTACAAAGTACTTTCCTACACAGGTAACGAAAACGCTGAAATTTAACATCAAAACCATAACCTTAGTGGCAAATTTTCTTTCAACAATTCCTAAATTGTAAGTACTGTGCAGATGGTGCCCTCGTAACGCCGATGAAACATGAAGGAACTGGAGGAAGTTAACTGCGAGGTAAATTGATAGTAGAGGAAAGCCTAGAGTATAGGAATGCTAGAATTTGCTCTGAGACGTAGCACTCTTAAGAGAAAGGAATCAACTTGTTATTTCCCTTTACTTAGATTTGCAGAGTCGTAGATCTACGGCTGTCAATCTCGGACGACCGAAACAATGTGGAACGACCTGAAAGAGATTCGTCGGATGTACCTGGGGAATACAGCTACTGGGAGGGCCAACTCGGAGGGTTTTTAAACGATGCAAATTATGTGTGGTTAAACCGTGGCTCGACATTGACGGTATTCGACGTCAAAACTGGCGTTGGCATAGGCTCATGGACGTTTTGTTGGAAAGTAGCATGCGTCGGACAGTTTCCGGCTCGAACCGAGGAGCCACCCCTCCTTCTGGTCGGCTTGGACAATGGGGCTAACAGAATCAAAGACTCCCTAGGCCTACTGTGCGTTTTTGACTTTACTACGTCGCGCGTTTTGAGAGCCATACGAGTAAGTATCCAATTTTCAAGGTTCGTTGTGCTAGTATACCGGAGAGTTACATCTCTTACATGTTCTTTTCTTAAAGATGCCAGTCGGCATAGAGCAAGCTTGCGTCGTGTCGGGTGGAGCAGAATGGGAGGAGCCGAACGACACCCCGATAGAAATGGATGGGATCGCCTGCGTAGCTTTGCGCAATCTTCGCCATATTATGATCGATCTTCGAAGAAGCGCATGGGAAACGTCGGACGGATGCACGGTATCGAATGAAGCGTCTCCCGTGGAAATCGAATTTCTAGAGGGAACGGAAGCGATTCGCAGCGAACGTTCGGGAAAAGAGAAGCACGCGGCGTATAATTTGCTAAACGGCCGTAAGTAGAGAGATAGAGAGAAAGAGAAAGAGGGGAATTTTATTTCCGACAATGTAGGCGAGCATGTTTGTTGTTTGTATTTGCTGGAGCGGATGTAATCGGCAGGTATAGAGAGGCACATTGGATTCAGGAGGGATGAATTTGAATCGAGCTGTTTATCGGAGGAAAGGCTAACGAGCACGTTGACGAATTTGAGCAAAATAGGATGCCTGATATCGGGATGCTTGGGTCGAGCAATCGTGTGGCAAAGGGACGGCTCGATAGGATGGATCAGCTCGATGGCAGATGAGAACACGGTTGTGACGCATCTAGCGGTCTTGGAGCCGAGCGACGATCCCCGACCGTTCTACTACTTGTGGATCGTGTTTCAAGAGGACTCCTTGTCCGTAAGGGGAAAAGTGGGACCCCTGCTAAGAATGTACGCTCTTCTGTTCGAGCGGAAGTATGACGAGGGACGAGGAAAGGAGTACTTGAATTTGGAAGCGGATCCTTGCCTCAAGTTCGAATTCGAATTGGACACGGGAGACCGGGTGGTCGGTTTATCAGCGATCGAAAGAGAAACGAGCCTGGATCAAAACGAAGCTGAAAGTAGGCGAGCCGAGGAGAGCAGGCTGTTGATACGAAGCCGCGAGAGGACATTGCTGTTCGATTTGAATCAGTGGTACAAGGAACAGATGCCTCGAACGATCCTAGAATGCAAGAATCCCAACAGCGTGTTGGCGACTTACGGGCCGATAGGTAAGGAGAGCATAATAAGTTGCAGTTACATCCCTCGCACTTTGCGAGAATACACGAGCACCGGTCCCGACTGTCAGGAGGAGCTGTTCTACCCAAACTCCTTGTCTCTCGAGTGGGTAGAATTGAGCGGAACGAGGCTCACCTTCCGGATGTGTCGAGGAATTCAGGCGGAATTGCTTCGCGAGATAGTGATGAGCGGTCCGATCGTCCTGATCAGACCATCGGAGACCTTTCACCGATCTCTGTCCGTTGGCCTTCTTCCATTCGCCACTGAATATTCCTTCGCCAGTGACCAGGACGCACAGAGGGACATGCTTCTGTCCCTATGTTTGGAGCAACGATGGGCCAACTTTTTGGTAAGATGCGGAAAAGAATGGTCAGACGGCAGTGCGGCCTATCTCTATCCCAAGTTCCTCAAATGGGGCATAGAGCGAGCATCGGCGATCAAAACAGTCGCCGATCGGCTCTGCGAGAATCTGTTCGATCAATCGGGAAACGACATCGGCGAGGCTGAAGTTAGGACATTGAGGTTTTGCGCCCAACAGCTGGAGTGTCTCTCAAACGTCGTTAGTAAGCTACCCCTAGAGACGGCCGATCTTACTAGAGAACGAAGAGCACTGAAACGCGTTTCTGTTTACTTTCAAGCTCTCCTCTGGTTCTACGACGTCGGTCTCTTGCCAGAGTCTCAAAATCTCGAGGAAAATCCGTCTTACCGATCTGGTCTACCCATTTCTCTCGAGGCCAAAATCCCATATCCCTTTGTGAAACTCTACGAGTTTTACGAGGATAAGCGAGAATCGCGAAGAAAAGGAAAATGGACGAGGAGAAAGAGTCCACGAGGAGGTCCCTTCGGAAAAGAGAGAACTGTAGAAGAGCCCATTGTCGGTCGAATCGAAAGAGAATGGGGGAAGGTAGAAACTGAGGACGAAGAAAGAGTGGAAGGACTGTTCATAGACGAGCTGATAGCGCGCGAATGTCCAGCAGTAAAGACACAGTGGGAGAGAGAAGCTAGGGACGGAGGAACGACAAAGGGCCGAGGACTCTATCCTCCGCCATCGTTGCAGTCCTTACTGAGAATTTATCTAACTAATTGCCATCGTCAGTCCGAATCGAGGGAGATGGAGTACAAGCATCAGATCGCTATATACCTCCTCATGGATCTAGCCATGCTTTTGCAAGGCTCTTGCTCTGGGGTCGATCAACTGATAAAGTATCCTTCCGCTTTCAAAATGAGCCCGAGTCTGATAAAGCTGACCCAGGCGTTTTGGCTTCTAGATCACGATGATTCTCAAGGATTTTTGGACGCGATGACAGGACAATTGGTCTCGGACTCTGACGTTAAAGACTGGCACCACAAGCTCGTGGTTGGGACCTTAGTGCGCACCGGCCAGCAAAAATTGGCTCTGACTTATCTACGCGTGAGGAAGCCGCCTCTCTCGTCGCTCGGCGATCAGAGTACCATGATCCAGCTCTCGGTGGAACACGGACTCGTTCAGTCGGCCTTTCGACGACGACCTAGGTCTCATTACGCGCCCCTCTTGACTTCCTTCTTTCGAGCCTGCAAGAGTCACGGAAGGCTAGCCGATATTCTTCACCTGGCCTTCGATCCCGAGGAGGAACGAATCTTGGTGAAATTCCTAGAGGACGAGGCAACCGAGGACGTGTGCTCGCTCTATTATCTCCAGCGTTCGCGCTACACCGAGGCTCGAAAGAGCGAGGATTCTCGAAGCTTGGAGGCGGACGTTGTTTCGATGGTCAGCGCGTACAACGCGACTCTCCCGGACGTGATGAAACGATTTTCCGTGAAGATGATCAAGAACAACATCGAGGGTGATTCGGACTCGCGTTATCCCAGGCCGATGTCGCATCGTAAGAGTTACTCGAGAAGAATCGGCCTTCAGGAGATCGCGATCAAAAAGGCCAAGGAGACTCGCGCTCTACGAGGCGACGTTCCACCGGATTCCTCTCGAATACCGTTCATCACCGCGCCCTGCGCGTCTCTCAAGTCGCTCGATGATCGTTCCTCCAACGTTGCCACAGAGTGCGTTCTTTTTCCACGATTCACCTCCAACCCTCGTAAACGTTCGTTCGATCGGACTCGAGAGAACTGTCTCGCCGACGAGGACGAGCAGAACGAGGAGAATAAACGTAGAAAGATCGAAGAAACAGCTTCAACGGCGCCCTTCCACACTCCTCTGGTCAAACGAAAGAACGATACGACCAGCGGAAATAACACTCCCTTCCTAGAGATTCCTCAATCGATCCTAAAGGTCCGTCGGCTCGTCGGAAGTCTAGAAAATTCTCTTGGCTCTGAGAGTCGAACGACCGCGATTTCATCCTCCACTCCCGAGAGGTGGACCGGAGAGACCGGTGAACATCGTCGAAGTGAGGGGCACGGCAGAATCAACAGGCAGATACGATTCAGCATTGGCCGAGTAAACGCAGAGGAGGACACCGATGCCTGTCCATCTGGAGAACCACCGAAGATCGAGACGAACGAAAACCCCCAGGTATCGATCGCTCCTCGTCACGACGACGCCTCCATGGAGAGTCCAATTTTGATGGACACCACTTGCACAGCTTCCCCTGGAAGAGACTTTCCTTACTCTCCTCGTCCGAGGGCTGGCCTCGGAGGAATCCGCCCCTGGACCCGCAATCTCGGCAGGTCCGAGACGATTCGCGAGGACGGATCGGAAATTTTCTCAACGTCTACCACGGTCCTGCAGGAAACTACCGTTCACTCGGTGCTCTCCTACTCGGGTTACTCCACCGCCGTGCTTTCACCCGACAGTAGCTTCGAGTCGAAAGCTTCCTTCTGGGATCGGCACAAGGATAACGATCGGACGTTAAAACCGTCCACTCCAGCATCCTCCACCCTTCCGTCGACTCATTGTCCAGGTGCTCGAAACGAAGACGACGACGAGAACCTACCAGTCGCTACCGGAGAGAAAATCAGGGCCGATTGGAAGAACGGCCACGTCCCAAAGACGTCCCCTCCTGTCGCAACTGACAGCGAGTCCAACTTGTTACAGAGAAACGAAGACGCACCTCTCATCAGCCACCCTGACAACTCAGGACTCTCCCTTCGCCCTGATAACGGCGAAAACAGCTACGACGTCGGCGAAGCCGGTAACGTCGACGTCACGGACGACGAATCTTCGGACGGTGACGGCGAGCGCGTTTTCCCGCCCCAGGAGAAATCCGGCCAGCCGACCTACGACTTCTTTAACATCACCGACGATGAGTCGGACTCTAGCGTCG
This sequence comes from Cerceris rybyensis, assembly GCA_910591515.1. Lineage (NCBI taxonomy): Eukaryota > Metazoa > Arthropoda > Insecta > Hymenoptera > Crabronidae > Cerceris > Cerceris rybyensis. The sequence goes on from OU342802.1 coordinate 1,181,492, forward strand.
ACGAGTCGTCGAAGAAGACGCGACAAACCGCGAGCAAGAGATCCGAGGAATCGGTAGCCAAGGAAGAGAACGAAACAGCTCGTGGAGATGCCGACGAAGTTCCGCGCGAGAGGACGCCCGTCTCGGTGGAGGCCTCGGTTAGAATAACCAGATCGCGAGGAGTCACGTCGATGGACAGAGATCTCGGGGATTCCAAATTAGTACCTTCGTCTCCGAGAGTTTGCCGGCCCGAACGACCCGGAAGCGGAAGGTTCACCAGGTCGAGTTCCTTGGCGAAGGACGTATCCCTCTCGTCCCTGCGCTCGAATCTCTTCTCGACCGAAGACGACGTCGAGAAAATGACCTCCTCACCGCGAAAGACTCGGCGTGCCGCATCTCTGGCAAAGGACGATTTCCCTGGCGAATCGAAAACCCTCGAAATCGAGATCGATTCTCCGCTGCTCCGACGAAGCGCGAGACGACGATCCACTTCGGTGCAAAAGGAACTCCCTGAACCCACGAAGTCCCTGACGAAGAGGAACGGAGTCGAAGTAGCCTCAACTGCTTTGAGCGACTCTACTCACGAGGATTCAAAGTCAAAGGTGGAAAAAAGATCTACGAGATCGAAGGACGAAAAGAAGGTCATATCCAGCGGCAAAACGGTCCTACGAGCGGAAGAGGGTGAGGGAGAAAGTTTTCTACGTAGACGCGGGAGTTCGGTGCCCAAGGAATCGCAGACCGATCAGAAAACGAGAAGCCGAAGATCCAGTAGCCTGGCAAAGGAAATCGAGGTTGCCAGCCCCGCGGAAAATTCGAAGGTTCGATCGAAAGTTTCCACGGAGTCTAGCGACCTACGACAAAGATCGAGCAGAGAGAAATCTATTCGTACTCGCCGCTCCTCGATCCAATCGATACCGGAAGAACTCGAGGAGGTCCTAAGTGTTCCCTTCCGAGAGAGGAAACTCTCACAAGTTCCTCCCGAGGAAAAACTTACGACATCCTCCATATCCTCTACCTCTTCCCCCTCCGTCTCCTCTCGGCGGCAATCCTCTCGTAAAACGAGAGCCGCGAGCCTCGAACACTTGTCGTTCGAGAGCAAAAGAACGACCCGAAGCGCTCGCGGTAGAAACGTTCTTGAAGAAACGATCACGGAGGAGGAAAACCTACAAGTGGAGAAAGACGAAACCGTTTCAGCAGCTTCAAACGATACCTCCTCGATGAAGGCACGCCGTGCCACTTCGGAGACTCCAGTGTTGGAGGAGAAGACGGCAAAAGCGCGTCGAGGTCGAAGAACTTCTCTCAATAGACAAACTTCTACCGATCGCTATTCCTTTTCTCAGCCGGAAAATCCTATAGATTCGCCGCATGACCGAAAAGGTAAGATTCAAGTTACTTATCTAACGAAAACTGCCCCTTTACTTCACCCTTGCGCTCTTTTACTCTTTTCTTTCTATGGATTTGCAGACTTGGGACAGGTGCCGAACTATGTCTTTTCACCACCTCACACCAGGTCGAGGACTACCATACCGGATCGGCACTGTAAGTGTCTATCGTTAACCGTTTGAGTGCTAAGGAGCTTGCGCTTCTTCCGTTCAGTACTGAAAAGTGCAAAGGTTATTGACCGATAGAATGAATGACAATTTTAGCATAAATAATAAATATAGTTCAGTAGTATATACTGATTAGGATACAGTGGCGGACTAAGGTTTAAGCGGGCCCTAGGCAACATTGTAATTCCGGGCCCATTTTTCAGTCATGACACATACTTTGCGTTTTGTAGTTTGGTTTTAAAAAAACGGGCACGTGCCTAGGTTGCCTAGGCCTTAGTCCGCCCTTGTTAGGATAGTACAGCTACAGCATAGACAATATTTTTAACTAACAAATAGAACAAGAATATTTACCATGTGTTAGCAGAAAAACATTGAAATTTTACTTTGTTGCATTCCTCGATACAAAACGCTGCTTCGCACTTTTCAACCAGATTTTCGCAAAGAGCTCTCGCACTCAAACGGTTAAATTACATTTCTGTCTTCCTACCATTTTATTTTCCTTTCCTACTCATCTCACTTTTTTACAAATCTTCCGCAGGAGAGTGGAAAGTGTCGTTTCGATACGCCGCAAGGGAAATATCGAGAAGGAAGAGGAAAAAGATAATGCTCAAAGGACATTGAAAGTTTGGAGATCTGAGAGATCACGTTTAGTGTCGGACCGGATATCCTGGGACCATGTGAAACGAAGCCTTTCCGTTATCCTATCAAGATACAAAATTTCGTGTTAGCGCTATTTTCTTTTCTTTCATTCGGCTCGCACACTGCATTTTAAATATACGTTGAGGTAATATTATCATCGAGAAGAATGTCGATTCACCGTATTGTTTCTTACTTTGCCATTGCATTCCTGAGAGTGTAAACAGCTGTACAGATGAAAAAATAGCGTCTTGATTGTCTTTTGAAAATGTACCGCAGTGTGCAGCAGCAGCGAAACGGCTGACATTGTATCAATTGTCGTAAATTTTACTTCCGTTATGACAGATTCGATAAATATATCAAATTATTAAATACAACTTTTTTTTTTCTTTTTCATTTTCATCTTTCATCTTTATATCTTCGTTTCCATTTGATTCTTTCTATTAAGTCTACGCGCCGAGGTATCGTATACGCATCTTTCAAACGTGTCAAATACCGGTTCCATCAGAACTTTGTATCATAACTTTGTAAATAATTTATTAACATACCCATGTATAGCCGTATCGATACAATAAATGTTAAAAAAAGATTAATGCGCACTGTTATTATTAACAAAACTCCACCGTAAAGACAGTATTGAACAGCATTGAACATACATTGTTCGTATTAAATCATAAACCAAGATCTATACGTTACTCCATATAGATTTTACTTAATTGCTTAAACTGTCATAGTCATCGCAATAGCTTAATTGTTAAACTCAACTATCCCTAAAGATCTATAATTTTGAGAATTCAATAATCGTCAGAGTATCATTCTTCCCAACAATTGCAGTAATCGTTAATTTCGTTCATCTTCTCTGCCTGCAATTTTACTATCAATTACTTACAGCTTACTTATCGTCTCCTTCCTAAGCACTTTATTAAAGCACACGATTTCTTACTTTCTGTACTTTCAAAATGTTCACGCTTCGTAATTAATACTTAACTCCGTCCAGTTCAAAATGAACATACGAATGATTACGGATCATCGTTATCTTTGGCAGTAATATTTGTTCTGCGCCTTAATTAACTAAAGATCATCATCTTCCAATAAATCGACTTTCTTTCATCCAATATGTTCAATATCAAAATGCTCTGGAGAAATACCTACGGAAAATTGTCATGCTACTTTGACTTTGTTGGACGCGTCTTTTTTTCCATTTCGTTTGATAAACGTACTCCAACTTTGTACACGGTTATTTTCTTATTCGATGCATTTAAATATACATATACTATTATTAAATATTAGATGGACTTTTTTTTCTCTTATCGTAAATCGTTCTTGTCATCTGATTGTCTATCTTTCGCCTCTTCCCTTCTAGATGCACAAGATAATGCCAAAATATGCCAAGGATAATCTCATACCGTAATGAGCAAAATCTCGCAGTTATTGTATCATTGAACGTCATAAATCGACGTGGAAAAAAGGCAGATCTAGGATAAGTAGGACGGTATGGCTTATTGCTTTGAATATCAACAGATTCGTTGCTAGACTCTCCAGCCTCCGTACTCTATCATTTTCTATAAAACTCTTTTTGAACACAGTACCCCCTTGAAAGGCACATTCAGTTTTCCGCTTCACGGAGCAACTTTCGATGTAGAAATTTTACAGGCATCTTCACGTACACTTTCATTCTCATTCTCATTTTCGTTTTCATCCTAACATATCATCCTTTCCTTGCATCACATTATCAACTTAACAGAACGACGTAATAATACTATATTTTGTATAAAAAGTGATTGAAAAAACGAGCTGTTTCAAAAGTGTCAAACGGGACCGCGATATCACCGGTAACTTGCTGTTACTGGTGTTTGCAACCATCTCGAACTCTACGCTTATGTTTTTCCTCCTGTCCCTGAGACGGCGATTGAACTTGATTTCTTCGTTGTCCTTGTATCGGCATGTAACAAGGTGCATCGTCGGTCAAAAGTTCCTGAGGAGGAGTAGGTAACGCGTATGTAGGGCTTATGGTACTACTCGAACTACTAGAAGCATACCGGTGAGCACTTCCGTTATAAGTAGGATCAATAATCGCCGCTACATTAGCTACTTCTCGCACACGCTCAGCAGGCTCGTCTAACGTCTGTATCTCTTCTGTGTCATCGTACTGTGGATAATTTACGGTACGCTGCATCTTACTTTTACTCTGTACACTCTTTAAATCCAATCTATCCGGTCGTTGAGCCTTTTCCATAAGACTTTGTTCCTCGAGCTGCCGAAGTTGTTGGCGTTCCAATTTCTTCTGTCTCGCCCTTTCTCTCGCTTTCCTCGCTTTCGCGCGTTCTTTTTCTTGAAGCATACGTGCTAATTCAGCGTCTTGCGTTTCCATTGCAAACTTTTGATCGAGCAATAGCTGCTCGTCAACGGGTCCATTTTCACCATCTATGCCATCTTCCTCCTCTTCCTTTTGCAATTTCCGCGCAAGTTCCTTTACAGTTCAAAGTTAATTAATAACGATGCACGCTCTTACCCTAAAAACTTTGGTTAACAAACATACCTCGTCCTTTTGCTCCTGAATATGCCGTTCGAGCTCTAGTTGGGCGGCTTCGTCGTCCAGTCTCAGTTGCAATCTCATTTGTTCCTGTAGCTCTCGTTCCTTTTGCCTCTCCTCTCGTTCCAGGGATAGCGCGATCTGTCTAGCAACCATAGCATCCCGTTCTTCTCTGAAGAAAACGTTTCCTGATTCTTATAAATTCTAATTGGCACAACACGACCAATGGTTCGCGAATGGTCTCCGAATACTCACTGCTGCTGAACGTACGACTGGTATCTCAAAGTTTCCAACTCCTGCTCGACGCGCGCTCTCGGTAGATCCTCTCTTACTTGCGCATTGCGCACCTTATTGCCGGTGTAGTGTTCTTTGACTAGAAATTTCCATCGTCAAATTGTGCAAATAATTTATCGTACTGATAAGATGAGATTAATTTCCTGTTCGATTTAAAAACAACAATGTGATTTTTAAACACGTCCTTACTTTCTTCGTCCTGAAGTCGGTATGCGAGTGCTCCATCCTCGTGCACCAACCATTCGCGACATACTGCGACATTGCCAGATTAATTTTCCATTAGAGATGCCATTCTAATTACTAATCGTAATCAAGAATGACAGGAGATATTTCGATAAACGACTGCCGTACCCTTGTTTACTCGACCTGCTTTTGGTAGCGTATCCGAACTGAGTACGGACTTCTCCATCTTGTAACCAGACCAACTGCACGTTTTCTTGCAAGAAATTCCTTGCTTCGTATGATCTTGATGTTTACGACCACTTTACGGAAGGCATACCTTGTTTTCTCTCCATCTTGAATAGCAATTGAACAGGGGACAATGAACAGATTCTGCATGTATGTGTTAGTACTACTGCTACTCGTCAACGTACACATTTGCTTCTTCGTAACTTGAATCTTCTCGAGTATATCTTCGACCAAGTGTAAATTAGTATTTTAAAAATAAGCAACAATGTAAACACATATGCACGCGTTCGTCATGTCATGCAACTGCAAGTAGCAGGGGTAGTAGCAATGGTGTTTAGTAACGTAGTAATAGTAATGGTGTAGTGGCAGCAGTAGTAGTAATAGTAGTAGTAGCAGTAGTAGTAGTAATATTAGTAATAGTAGTAGTGTAGTAGAGCTGAAAGTACCCAAGCTCACACATGCACAAAGTGGGTCGTCCAATTAAATCTAATATATTCGTAGTAGTAAATTTCATGTATGAATGAACACCGAAGTACACGTATCGCCGAATGGAAACGGAAGACGAGAGAAAAGGTGAAAGGGATTGAACAGAAAAGAAATGAGACGTTTGAAACGTTGCGCTACGCCATGGAATATCAGAAAATATTGTTAAATGAGGTTAAATGAAGCTGGATTTCTCACGCGCAGGAAGCTTATTTTCAACAACATATATTGTATACTCAAAGAAATGACATGTACTTGAAAGAAAATAAAGATCGTTTTTGAATTCTAATGAATCCAGTTTATTTCCTATTCCTGAAGCGCAATCGCGAAAATAATATTAGCCATATCCCAAATATCATTAAATTTGATATGGGCCAACTTAGCCAATTTTAAACCAATAAGTCTTACTGTTTCGCCCTCTAATAGCAAAAGAAATGCCCCACAAAGGATAATCGATGCTGCCAAGAATAATATGTTTGTTTCTAGAGCCATGAAATGTGTGTCCCTTATGCGATCTTGCATTAAATCTCGCAAACGAGAATATATCCTCTTCCGCTGAAAATAAATTAGCGCTTTATCGTATAATAACGATACTACGCTTAAAAAAAGCAGAGAATGAATTGGAAAAGGAAAAGAAAGGGGAGAAAGTCTCTAACCTCCAAATACGCTATGTCCAAAAAATTTGAAACGACATCGCGCATAGTCTCGCTCTTTCCCAGGTCTACCGCGACCAGAAGAATTTCAATGCAATTCAATGGGGTGAAAAATGGCATTTTAAATCCTACCGTCTGAAATACTTTGAATTCGGTTGAGAAAATCACATTACGCGTGTATTCGGAGTTCTTATCGATCTGCAGTAAAACATGAAGTACCTGCAGTGAAATAAATTTGAAAGATAGCTTTGAAATTATGTTAATAATTGATATACTCATCTACGTCAAGTTTGACTCTGTCGATATACTTGTGAAATGCTCAAATTGGACGAATGCGAATCCATTTTACTGGCTAGCTGAAGGCACGATATGAGATATAATTTTGATCGAGCAGAAATTTGTTTACAAGCACGATACCAGGAATTCTCTGTTTGCTCGTTCTCCCTTTGCATCTTATATACCTCCCAGAAATAATTGCACATAAACTTGTCGTATAAGTGTACAGCAATGTATTTAGCGTTAGGTCCAAGTTCGAGATATTGCGTTATTTTGAAAATTGTGCCCACGATTTGAGTCGGTACAGCTAGAAACAATTTTACGTTTCGTATCATGATGGTCGGGAAAATGACGTTAGTCGCCTAAAGACGCGGTTAGAAAACTCGGTTTTGAATGCCATCGTATAAATATAAAATAGAGCAATTACCCCGAAATGGTATATAATATTCATCTTCGGCCTGAACAACTTTCTCTTGATCTTCGATAATTTCATGAAAATTTTGTAACCAGTCGTCGATCAGAGGTTCTAAGCAAGGTAAATTGATTTGTTTCAGAAGAAATTCTTAAGCCACCCTGCCTCTATTGCTTATAGCTTATATACTACGAGTTTATCACAATCACATTAATAATTACCGATATAGCCAGTATCCAACTCCATTTTCACTATTCTCAATGTTTGTTTATTACCTCTGCAACGTGACAAGCCTTCATATACCACAGTCTAATGTCATCTTTAGAATAGTAATACATGGAAAAAAAAGCTATCCCGAGTGAAATTGATTGGACGAAAGTAAAGGATCACGTGATAGAATTTCCTAACGCTGAAAGCGTAAGTGCCAAAATTGAGAGCAACTACGATCAATCTGGAAGCTATTTGTAGGGATATTTGTATAGGACTTCTTCGTCGAACTATCGATTTTCCCCTCTATCGATGAAATATCGTAATGATTGTCGAAAGAGCAAAGTTTTTCCATGCTAAGATTTATTTTCATTTACCAACTGTTCGTTTTTATTCTATATTCATACTCTGATTCTCTTGTAAATCACGAGACAACAATAAAGGCTCGTATGTCCACTTTGGGAATACTCTCTTATACAAATTCATCAAAATTGTATCTTGTGATTTGATCTGCCCATTGAAAACACACTTCATGTGTCCATGCGTACCTATCGATAACAGTACAGAGTTATTATCGTTGAACTGCTGTAAACCGTGATTAAAGATCATCGAGGGAAGAGAGCTTCTATGACTGGTTTTCACTCACCCAACGGTTCTTTTATATGACCCTTTCGGCCATACTTTGTTCTTAGCTGGATTGGTTTAAACCAACTTATATCCTCTCGATGAAAGAACATAAATCTCACGACTGCTGAACGTTTGTTAACTTTGAACGGGTGACCACTGAGAACGACTCTCTTCACGATTATTCTATCAGGATTAGCGGATAATACGTTGCCCGTGGCCACCAATTCCTGTCGATAACAGAAGATATTTTCATTGAATTACAATTTTTCTCATGATTTACCGTAATGGGAAACATTGATACCGATCCCTCTTGATCGGAACGAATTTGCTTACAAGAGAGCCGTTTAGTTTCTCCGTGTAACATAAAACCGGACACGGTGGAAATGTGATCGGTGCGTACATGCTTGCTACAACGGTACTTTCGGGTTGAAAATACCTTTCGTACTGAAAAATGTAAATAATGTTATGCATTTATAATCGAAACTTTGCCCCTAAATCTTCTTGAGATAAACATACTTTATGTTTGTTTCCATTTGTGTGTTGACTGAATATCGGACAGGCGGTGAATCTTCGAAAACCGCATTGAAAGACTAATTTCTCCTTGGACTTCATTACGTGCATTCTGTTACTGGTACGCTTCAACGCGACATTAAGGAGAGACATTTTGTGTTCGTATGGAAGTAGGCCGAATACAATTAGCGGACGATTTTCTAACGTACAAAACGAAGTAAAAAGTTCTCGTCTCACTTTTGTAACGTGAATAGTAATGTACCAGCCCGGCTGTAATAAATTTGTCGAGCGTTATAAATTACATGATTATAGCAAATTCCATTATGAAGAGATATTATTGGAAAGAGTACCATAGCTCCTTCTATATCTTGAGATTCTTTCAATATACGTTTACGCGTGCGTTCGAAATTTTCGAATTGAAATATTCGAGCATAATCCATTGGAAGATTTTCTTTCGGATCCCAGGGACTAGTTTTGAACGATTCTAATCCACGATACTTTTGGAAACGTTCTTTCGCGAAAACATTCTGAGGTACGTCCACCTCATCCGGAAACTGTGCGTCCAATTTTGCCTCTACGATTAACAATCAAGCGAGTTGTCACAATTCTCGATTGACTTCTTTACAATACCTTCAAATGTGACAGAGAAGAACTCACGTTTCAATCGTTCCATGCTTTCTTTTTCCTCGATCATGTCAATGTCCTGATCATATCGCAGTTGGTCAGGAGCTGCCTCTGATACCGTTATTGTTTCGTATTCCTCGTCTTGTTCTTCAATCTCTCCTTCGCTATCTTTTTGAGATACTTCCTCGTTCACGGACATTCTATCCTCCGATTCATTATCCGAATACTCGCTTAATTCTTCTATAAAGTGGAAATTTGTACATTGAAATACGTGCGGAAGAAGTAGCACAATATTATGCTATTTCCTACCCCCATCTTCGTCAGGGATCCAAGCAGCTTGATACTCGGACGTTCCTTTGGGTACAACTTTCAGAACTTTCTTTTTCTGCAACATTGCTGCCTCCTTCAATTCTTCCTCGGTCGGCCACGTTTGTTCGGCGTCCATTGGATCGGGGACATTTTCACTTTCAAGGGATTCCTTGTACAATTACAGAACTATTATATCGTTTGTTTGTAGACAAGCGTAATGCCGCAAGTTTTAAATGAACTCTACCTGCTTCGTTGGATCGGAACGTTCGAGAATTCGAGTGGCATTGAATTCCCGATCAGTTTCCATGGCATTACGATGCCTTTTTTCCACAGGGTAAGGATCTTCCGGAGCATCGATCTGTGCCATTTGAAAATCTCCCAATTCTGGTATATGTATCAAACCGTTTACGGATAATGCCGACTGTTGTAAGTAACCTGTGATCATAAGTGTTCCAAAGTCTTTCGAATCCTGGACGAAAGTATAGTTATGTTTCTCACTTATTTGCCAGAAAATTAATGTATGTGAAATTATTATGGTTTCCGTACATACCGCATCGCACGTAAATTTGATTTCTTCGGCCAACAAATAAGCTCTTTTATTTCTGTAGCTTACAGTTCTCTGTTTCTGAGATCCGGCGCGTCGCAAAATATTCAAGCAATCACCAGAGCTATCTAAATTACAAATTTTTTCTTCAGGAAGCCATTTGGATATTTCACTTTGTACATAATGTTTATGATCTTGGCGTTTCTAGAAGAAAATTGCAATGTATGAACAAAAGTGTAAGTCCTAATTGATCGATAACAAAGCTGCGGTTACTTTAGGATGAAGTTTTTCCATGTTAGTAATTCCGACTACGAACGTAGCTAAGCCTTGAGCTACGCAAGGTGCGATAATCTCTCTGCCCCAATCGTCGAGAACTTGAATCTTCTGGTTGTCATCCGACGGATTAATGGCCGACGAAACAAAGAGAATCGTCGTGGCGACTTTTGCCGCGTCTAACGTCGCGAACACATTGCCAACAGGTGGTACAACAATTGAAAAACGCTGCTTAAATCTTGGTATACTGTAATAAACGATGTAATAATTAATGCATCGCATTCTCAGTTTGACGTAGCTTTTCATTGTATCATTTACAAAGGATTATACCTTATATGCGTTACGCCACAAGGGCTAACAGCGACGCTAGCAGTTTCATCGGCTTTGCTTATTAACGACAGGACATTTTGGACATCGAAATCTTCTTGCAATGGTATAAGGCAAATAAGAATAGGAGCGGAGTGGCTTCCACCTAGGTTTCGCTTCTGTAACAACACTTCTTGCCTTTTATTTTTTCTAATAAGGGTGGACTGATTCCTTCGTGCATCCCTTCCAAGTTCTTTCCGAATACGTTTCGATAAAACCTTTACCCCAACTTTGCCTACATATCAAGCAAAAGGATGTGTTTAGATATATATATATATATATATATATATGTATATGTGTATGAACACACGCATAATTTTACCTTTGTTGTCATTGCTTATAGAACCTTTGCTACGGTGTCGTCCAGTTTTATGTAATTTATTTATCTGTTTTAGCGCACTAGGTCGATGTACTTCCTGTTTCGTTAAAGCCATGATTCATACAGTAAGATACCCTAATAACAAACCAATCCAATTTCAACCGATTTCAACACGTGTGAAAAATCTATATAAATAAAAATGTGTATAAAAGCACGTGTACCTAGAGATGGTGTAAAACGCTCCTCGTGAATCACGAGCGATAAGATCACATTAGCTCACAATGTCGGTGATTTGTGTTTTTCGTGATCGTTTCTAACCTGTACACTCTAGGTATACAAAAAGTAACTTATATCCAAGTTTAAGTGAAAGCTGGCCTAAAGTTTGGAGGGTTTCGAGATATGTTTCGTGATAATATTTCGAAGGTTGCGACATTGCCGACCGTGTCGCAAATATAGTTTCTGTAGAATGCGGTAATACCTACAGAAAATTCAAAATGTGGCGCGCTTAACTTTCGTCTTTTGCCTGGGTACTGTCCACGAATTTCCTGAAAAAAAAAAAAACAAAAAAAACGTGTCTGTTAGTAAAATTACATGACACTGCGGCTTTATTCGAAGTATCCAGAGATCCGGGTCTCTCAATTTTTTAAACTCACGTGTACGGCTCATTTCATTTCCAATAAATATCCTTCATTGCATTTTCATCGGAGCGCTACAGAGCCGGGAAATTCGAATTGATATAAAATATACTGTTGTCTTCGTTACTACATTATACCAAATCACTACAATCCCTTGGAAAAATCATTGTTTAAGGGTACAAACTATGGAGTTCTAATATTAATCTCTATATATCACTTTGGAATGTAGGTCGCTTAAAGTGTGTGAAAAATTGCGTTAAACGAAAAGGTCATCTCTGTAGCACTCGCAAGAACCATACAAGAAAAACGTAATAAGGTAAAGACATAAAGACATATAGATATACAATAGGTATATTTGCTCCACTGTTACTGATGTATTTCGCTTTCTCTTTCTATGATCATTAAAACACCTGGCACTGTCCCAGGGTTAAAACGGTGATGCTGCCTATGGTAAGTAGGAGACAGAGATATCTGCCAGTGATGGGTACCCTAAAAAGTCTGGCGCACATCTTTAACGAGGACGTATACAATAGTATAGCATCGAGATCCTCGCCTGGTGTACTTTGATAGACAAATGGTCGAATCCGCACTTCGTGTCCTATACTTTGTATCATGGAACAAGCGGTCGTTAAACGAGCTGCCTAATGAACAAAGCAAATAAAAAGTTATCGCTCATCCTTTATCATCGAACAATGTACTTTGCATCGAGGGTTTCGTACAACTTTTGCAGCGGTATGTTGCGGATATTGTTTGCCCACCTGAACGAAAGGTGCTATGGATATTAAAATCCAGAGTACAACGTTTGTAATCGCAATTCCAGAATTGAGCAAACCATCGTCCGAACGGCTATAGTCGTACCGAGACAACCAGACTATTCCTGCAGTAGCCCACGACATATTTACAACTGTGTAAATGCACACGGCAGGGCCAAGTTCATCGTTGAAATATTTTAATAACTTCTTAAACTCATAGATCTCCTGAAATTAAAATGCAAGTCCTGTATCGCTCGCTATTGAACGTGTGTGTGTATGTGGAAAAATAAAGAGTCCTTCGACAAACCCTCATCCAATCGATAGGAGGCAAAGTATGATGAAGCAATTTCCCACGAAGAAAGTACAGATGCGCCATTAAAAGTTGCCCTTGCAGGCAATAACTTGTTATTATCGTTCCTTGAACCATATCGTGCCACAAGGTACATACGATTAGAAATACCTTCAATGTTATTTTTACTTGATACGGACTGTACAAAAATGAATGGAACAAATGTGCAAACTGACGTGTATAGAACAACCGGTGATATAAAAAAAACCCATGCTCTACCGTGATTAAATAAATAGATATAATCAAAGAAAACTCGATTAATTACCTGTCCTCCAGCCACTGGAAGAGAATATTCCCCTTTGCCATCATAACGTTCACGGTGATCAAAGCTACAATCATCCATAGAACGCTCAGTGCAATGAACAACCACAATATGCGTACCAGCCTTTTCTGATTGCCACGGTTCACGGGATTCGAGGAGAGAAGAAATGCCCTTTCCATTAAGTTCTGTAGTTGCTCGTTTTCTCTGATTCGAAAGAGGTATACCGTGTACGCGTAAGCTCCCAGGTGTAGTACACTTGGAATCAAGTAACTGAATATGCCGTTACCGAGGCACGCTATTTCATACGCACTATCCCCATTATCGTTCTTCTCCGAAGCTTCAACTTCCAGAGAAGGTAACTTGTAACAAAATCCTCTGTCCCTTCTGAAAAATTTCCTCATAATTATAATAGTCCTAACGACCAACCGTGAGAACTTCAACGAATAGGGCAGCTTACGCTTACCTGAAACAAGCCATATACTGTAAAATGTATCCAATGCACATAAATATCGCTACTTGAAAGGTATGAAAATTGGCGAGGATGTAATAACGAGAAAATCGGTCAGAGTCATCGCCGCTCGTTGGCCTCAGTCCCATCAGGCCCAAAAGCCGTAGGTAGGGTCTCAGTATTTTGTGCTTGCAATAATGAAGTACCGCCGATGTACTCAAAGTTTCATAATCCGGCATTTCCGCAATTTCGCCTACCTACCAAGTATCCGACTTTACGACAAAATGAAAAAGAAGAAAGAAGTGAAACTTCTCAGGCTCGTAAATTATTCGGATAGTGTCACCTCAGTACTTTGCAGTTGCACTTCTGACGTAGGGTCGGATGTCTGACCGGTTTCTTCGTGATTCCGTCGGGGTGGGTCTTTTCCATTTTTCGACTCGTTATTGGAATCAGTCTGCAAATATATACAAATATAAAAGTTAAATGATGATCGAGAAAATGCAATTATTTACGACGCTTTTGTTCCCGACGACGTTAACATCGGCAATGGATAAGAACATTTGTAACGACTGTATTTCTCGCCTCGTACGTTTCAGCAAAGTAGAAATGATTTACGACAGAGATATATTATATTTAGCATTACATACTTTTGTCTGCTGACTCGTATTTTCGCTGATACAAAGCTTGAAACCCATGGAATTCGACAGAGTAAAATTGTTTGTGAAGAAATATCGTGCAAAGTCGAAACCTTTAGTCATCCTCAAACGTCTCGAGTAAAGTGTCACCGCGTTCACGTTTGAAAAAAATAAATAAATAAACAATGACCGTTATAATTGAGTTTATCACTTTCGACTTCTCACTCTCTCATTCTATTCGCGAAAACGAAATGTTCAACGTTTTATTATCCACTATCTATTATTGTACGGTTCAACCTTTCGAACGCGCGTCGCGTTAAATCGTGTAAACTTTCGGTAAGAGGCGAAAATAATATCGGAGACAGCGTTACAATAACAAAGATCGAAAAGGGAAAAAAATTCAATTTCGTAACATTACCGATCGTAACGGAACAGACGAAGGAACAAATGGAAATGTCGTTCCAGGACGAAGAATTTAAATAAGCAAGGCGAAAGACTCACCAGTGCCATTTTTCTCGACGGCAGAGTACAATGCTTCTGAACTTGAAAAGAAAACATTTGTATCGATACCTCGTGTGATTCACCCTAACATATGAATTTAATTATATCGCGGTCCCGAGATGACACTTCACCTCTGTCGAGAGATATCCGGCGTTTCTATCGCGTCGAAACAAATTATTTTACTCGTCATATCGGGATCTTCTTCCACACCCAGGATCGATCATTGTACTCGACTCAATTGAACGGAGAATATGTAAAAAAATTTATTTTATATAACAGCTTGAAACCTTCGAAGGTACGACAGAAAAAATAACGTCAACGTTTCATCTTGTAGAGATTCCCCGCTGGTCGCAAAAGACGCTTATATTCTTTCTCGTGCCTCTTCACTCCCGACTTTCCTCGTTCGTTTCGTTTTCTCTGCAAAAAGAAATGAAAATATGCACGCTACCAGACGTGTTCTTATCGTGATACGAATCGTTCTTAATTCAAGTACCTTTCCCATAACAAATGTCATTTCTCTGTTTCCGCGTGAACTGAACAACTTGACGTTGTGAGTCTCCTCGTTCTTTAATCGCTCTCCTAAGCTCGTTCTGGAAAATATTGAAATAATGATCGACAGAACCGAGAGACAGTAACGAGCTTCTACGCGATAATGCATTTATTCTTGATACGAGGTACGTACTTTATTGGTTTCTTTGCAACTGGTCTCGCATCCCTGAATTCTACCTCTTCTTTGATTTCATAAAGTTCTGGCTGATTTTCTTCGCCCTGTTCTCCTTCTTCTTCTTCTTCTTGTTGTTTTTCGTTTTTCTTGATCAATCTATACTGCTTCCGCACTTCCTTCACCCATGTTTTCTCATCATCCGAACTATCGTCGCGTACAAAGTCTTCCTCGGAGCTCGAATTACCTTAAAACCAGACACGTGGACCGAAATACAGACACTGCAGCCATACGTTCGTCGCGAAACAACGTGCAACGTCATTACATACCATTTTTCTTATCTCCCTCTTCGTAATCGAGCTGTATTCTTTCTCTACTCTCCTCTTCTTCCAATCTCCTTTTCAGTTTCTTAGCCTTATTTCTGTCGAGCTGCGACACGACCGGATTCAACAACGAATACTCTTGAGAATTTTTGTCAATTTCGAAATCTGGATTAGTAAAGAGCGATTTGAATCGATCGTCATTAAGAAGACTGGAAGATATCTTTCTCTTTTTCTTCAGATCGCCGTTAGCGTCATTGTCCATCAATTTCAACGCAAGTTCCTTATTTACGCGAGGTAATTTTTGAATCTGAAAAAAAGTATCAATGTTCGTTCCTTCGATAAAATTCTCTACTAAATTCTACAAAAAGGAACAGCTACGTTCATCAGAGGAACGATTAGGACGTAATCGTACCTGAACTCTACTACCGCAAGTCTCCTGAATCTGTTGTTGAATCTTCTTCTTCTTGTAAGTTTCGAATTCAAACGGTTTCATCGCGTCTCTTGCCTTTCTGTACAATCTAATATCGATGAAGTACCCGTGCATGTATGCTCGAAGTAAATTGGTGCTCTTCAAATGAGACAGACCCAATTCGTCCAATTCTTTTTCAGTCACGAACTTGTAATCGTCGTAAATTGTTTGGTAATCCAATTCCTCCAATTCTTCCGTCAAATTGTCCAAAAAGCTACACCAGGAAGGAGCTGGTCCAAGACTTGGAACGTAGTAAGTCTGCATTTTCGCGCTTTCATTGGCGATCAAAATCATTCCGGTATTCGGTATAACGCACATGTCATTAAAATCATTCTGCGCTTCTATTGACGTATACAATTTTCCCTGAAAAAAAAGGGAGAACTCAATTCGAAGGTCCACTCTTTCTATACTCCTAGACGTGAACATCGCTTTCACTCACATCATTCTTCCCCCACATTTTTAATATAGAACTATCCATAGAGTAGACTATGTCCATTTTTTCATGAAATTCTATGTTCTTGATAGGCAGCCCGTACATGTGATCTTTTACTAAAAATGGTTTGTTCGAACGCAAATCGTACAACATTGCCTGACCGGTTGATGAACCTACTCCAAGAGTCAAGCTGCCTTGAAACTTTAAGCTGGTAATCGCAGGTACTGTCTCCAATCTGAATAAAAGGCAAAAGTCATTCTTCTTTTGGAAAGCGTATAGCTCAAAACCGATTATCCAATGCAACCGTAATTACGAATCCTCGATCCGTCGTGTCTTACTTGTTGTCACGAGAAACGCAGTATAAAGCACAGTCCAACGTTCCTACTTTATTCCTCGTTCGCGGATCCCACGCTTGGACCCTTCCATCTTGAGTCCCGACCACGAGAAGATTATGTACGGGATTTATTTCACATTTGTTTATCGAAGTTGCATCTGTTACGAAGGATTGCAGGAACTGTCCCCTTTCGAGATTTATTCTGTAAATCTCGTTGCTGCGAAACAGTTAGATTTAGTTTTTAATTTAGCCTAGATGCACGAAAGAGGCGTAAATTGCGACAAACCTGTCTCCAACGACGAGGAGATCGCACGACGGGTAATGATACTTTATGTCTCTCCCGAAACGTGGCACTCTGAGACGGTAATGTTTCCCATGCGCAACGTGAAATTCGACGCTTCGATCGCAATGTAAAAACACCATCTGAAGAACAGCGATATAGAATGAATTTTAGGGCAAAGACATGATAAGTTCGAGGACACGTAGGGAATGCGTCGCTCTGCCTTTACCTTACTATAATCGTCCGACAATATGTCGAAAGCGACCACCTCCGCGTCGAAGCATCTCTCAAATTTTAGAGATAGATTATTCACGTCGAAACACTTCACCCGTGGTTTATATATTCCTGTCGCCAAGATATACTGTCCGTCTCTGGACCGTTCGATACAAGAGCTTACTCCAGGCATGTCAAAGTCCTGAATAAGTTCGATGCGCCTTCGAATGTCTGAAATCGATACGTCATGTAACTCAAGAGGACTCACCAAGTCTGAAGCGAATCCTTGATAACGCAGAGAGGTAATTTACTCACCCACATTTTTTTTCAACAACTTTCGCCTCTTGCGTTCGGATAACCACTAAAGAATAAATAGGACATACCGTGTTAAGCTTATTAACCAGAGAATCAAAGTTGTACGGAAATATAGCAAAGAATCTTTACCTCCGGAAGAGACTTCCCAGCACTTAAATTGTATATTTTCACATCGTTAGGGCAGGAGACCTGCATCTTGATCAATCCTCCCTAAGAAAAATCTCTCAACGCAGAAATAAAGTATCGTTCATGTCGCTCCTGACGGTCCTAATAATACCAGACTTCTGTCAACCCTATTTCTATGCTGACGTTGCCTAAAAAGCTTAAAACTGCTGAACAATACGAAACAGCACCGAAGAACGAAGAATACACGTGAAAAACACAGGCATGGCCATAGAAAAGCAAACAAATTTGGATGCGAGTCCAAAATCTCTATCGATTTTCCTCAAACGATTGTTCCTAGCGATTGGTACGACATCATTCCTAAAAAAACCTCTGCGAATTGTTCCCGAGATAAGGAAGAAATTTGTTAGCTTCGCATGTTACAGAGAAAACTGAGAAAAATCGAAATCAGCTCGATGGAAATCATTTCAGGAATAGAGAGGACGGATAAAAAGGGACATTTGATGTCCTGAGATGACATTTGAGATACGATAGAAAGCACGAAAGAAGGTAAGAATGGAAAGAAAGCAAGAACGAACAACGAAGGGGAGGTAGGAACGAAAGATACAACCCGGCTATATTGAAATTTCTCGATAGATTTTGTACTATCGAAGTTATCGTAGTTTATTGGAATCGATAAGGTGGCAGATCGATTGTACGGTTGGTAAAACTGGTCGGCAGTCAATTACCGGCCGGTTGTCGAGGGGGCCGTTGGGTAGGGATAGTAGGAGGGA